>OZ018401.1:13166380-13766380 GCA_963969585.1 Drosophila helvetica | reverse complement strand
TAAATACATATGTATGTGTTACTACTTTGGGTAAACACATTCTTTCAGTAGTTGCAATAGAGCCGAAATCATTAAAGTGTTCTTCGAAATCCACATATTGTGTGTTCTTCACAAACCGTCGACAAATCTCCAATCGTTCTTTATACGCACATAGATAAAATCAAACACCGTAATGGTAATTCGTTTTATACATAGTCTGTGCTTATGTATTTGAATGAATATACTAATGTGCGTTGCTGCTAGCGCTAGTGAGTGGTTTGGCGGCGCAGCTCGCGCATTGTGATCTGCAAGAAACGTTTGAAAAAATGAGAAAATCATATGCTCCAAATAAGGATGCCGGCTGTGTTAGATACTTGTTGTAATTTACAGATGTGAACTGAACAAGTTGCTTACGTTATTTACCTTTAGACTTGTTGAACATTCTATTCAAATACGGTTATTTACCGATGCGGCTTAAGAAATCTTTAAATAATTTAAAATTCAATAAAATTATAGAAACGTCAAGGTCTGGGATAGACCAGAGGTATTAATTAAAAGTAATTTTGGGTTGGTTTTTTCTGGGGATCTCATTGTAGGTTCGCAAGCAGTCAATGGGTTGGAATTTCTTGTTACCACCGGAAAAAGCAAACTGTTTTTGATTATTTACGAGTTGTATCTAAATACTAATTAACGGATAGCGTTTTAATGTACGCGTGCCCTTTTGAAATTATGAATCTGGACCAGTTAGACATAAATGCGAATGCGGGCACTATTGGGCACTATTGGGATCATATCAATTCATATCTATATCTTCCAATCGTACAGGTTGGGTGTACGGTATCACCGATTTTTTGTTGACATCCCTCGATAGGGCCTTTCGCATATCTGCGGTGGGAAGAGGAAAATTAGCGAGTCCTTAGAATAAATCTGTACAGTGTACACAAATCTTTTACCATACGCATCCTCGTCCTGATCGCCCGAGTAATATTCGAGTATGGTGCGGTAAATGATGTAGCCTAGGTTCTTGTACATGTTAATGGCCACCTGGTTGCTCTTGCGCACAAACAGATCCACAAAGTACGCCCGCTTCCTAGAGGGACAAGACAGGTAAATGATTTGACTAAGGGACTAAGACCCAGTAGCTACTTTTCGGATATGTCTTCCAAGAAGCTCATCAGTAGTGCAGCTAGACCGAGCCGTCTGTAGTCGGGCGATACAGTTAGAGCCGTCACATGTCCGTGCCAGTTGTCCAGATGTCCCTCTACTTTTCCCATAACTGCAATGGATAGGCAAATGAATTTTTTAAACATTTTGATAGAATATTTCGTGGTGGGTGATTTACTGTAGCCCATGATTTGACCACTAGGGGATTCGGCCAGCTGAAAGTACTCCGGCCACTTTGCCAGGTACTGCGTATAGAAGGACAGTCCGTAGGTTTCCGTAAGTGGGTCAAAATTCCTGAATAAACACGTGAATAGAATTGGTTAAGTTTCTGCCCTCCTCCTCACTTCTCTTTGCACACGCAGCTTACACATTGTTGAATTTGAAAAGATCGTCACAGGTGAAGGGTCGCAGAGTAGTCATTCTCGTTAATTGAATTGAAATAAACTCAATATATACAAATATATCCTCACTACCTCTTTAGCCGGTGAATCGAATAAACTATTTACTAAATACTTCAGACCAGTGCTGCCAGTTTAGCAATTTAGTTGCTAGATCTGGCAACTTTTAAAAAAATGTGCCACTTAGTTTTTGAAAATGCTATTATCCACTAATCTAGCAATTTTTAATGTATTTTTTTTTTTAGCTATTTAGCTGTTTTGTTATAAAACTAGCAATTTTTATATATTTCTTCAGGGTTTTTGCATTTTGTATACTTTTTTGTCTTCGACTGCAAAAATTACGATTAGTTAATAATAATTTTAATTATTTAATAGATGATTTGAAAAACGCAGCAGTGCCTAATTTGTATGTTTCTTAAAATACATACATATGTATATATGTTGAAATGAAAATTTTAATGGTTTAGCAATTTTTTTGGCAGTTTTTGGCAATCATTCTTCCCAAATCTAGCAATTTTTGCTAAGTAGATTCTGGCAGCACTGCTTCAGAGCAACCTCTGGTAGAGATGTGAGAACCTAGATGAAATATCTTATCGATATATGGCATATCGGTGTATCGATGTAAAAGCAACAATTCTTGAACTCTGTGCGGACGATGGATTGGAATTAAGGTAGACTAGCCTTGATTGAAACACCTGATCGATCTGTTGTCTGTATCCAGAATGGGTGTAATCCCAATTGAAAATAGTGAGCACTGGGTACACTGCATCCCTGAGCGTAACAGTTGTCAATAAAATGGCGCAAAGAGAGCAGGCACGGCCGTCGGGCAAGCCGCAGGACTCTGGCACCCTGGCACGTGAAGACTTCGATGGTGGTCCTGTCAGCATTGATGAAATCGAAACGGGCCTGTTTCTGGGTAAGCATTTCTGCTGGTCAACGCTTGATTTTGTCACAATCAGGCTGCTCGCTTAGGCAACTTGACGGCGGCCACGCATATGGAGACACTGAAGTCGTTCAAAATCACGCACATCCTCACGCTTGATTCGGTGCCACTGCCGCAGCACATCTTAGAGGCTAGCTTCCTCACAACCAAATACATTCAAAGTAAGTGGAGCCAGAAGGTTTTCGAGTCCCCAAATGAAGTGCGTTCGTGCATTTTTAGTTGCTGACATGCCGCGTGAGGACATCCTGCAGCATCTGGAAGCATGCGTGAACTTTATTAGCTCAGCTCTGGACCAGCAAGGCAACGTGCTCGTGCACTGGTAAGTACATCGTATTCATCGTATTCCGAATGAGACGAAAATCAGTTTATAATTTCCCTCTGCCCCGTTAGCTATTTTGGAGTAAGCCGTAGCTCCTCAACGGTTATTGCCTATATGATGAAACGACACAATCTGGACTTCCAACCCGCCTATGAGCTGGTCAAGGCCAAGCGACGCTTTGTGCAACCGAATGCAGGCTTCATTACTCAACTGAAGCTGTTCCGGCGCATGGGATGCAAAATCGATCCCAGCTACCAGCGCTACAAAATGCATCGCCTGCGCCTTGCTGGCGAGCAAATGCGGAAGGCCAAGATTCTACCGCAGAGTTTTCACAGCGTTGTGCGTCCGGATCCAGACATAACACGCGAAAATCCCGAGCCAATTGTTTTTCGTTGCCGTCGTTGCCGTCGCGTCCTGGCTTCCAAGTCTCATGTCCTTGAGCACAAACCGCGCGACAGGCTGTCGACGGCTGTCCCAAGTGAAGATGCCAGCGGTCAGGCTCCACCGCCACCGGCCCAGACCCAGACTCAGACCCACGCGGACAACATAAGCGCACCCCGCATGCTGGAACAGGTTGCTGAACGCATACGCCAATCATCCCTGGGCTCGCCAGGTCACGAGAGCACACCCAATCATTGCCGCAGCATGTTGTTTATAGAGCCCATTGCCTGGATGCACCGCATTATGCTCAACACGCAAGGACGTCTATACTGTCCCAAGTGTGAGCAAAAGCTGGGCAACTTTAGCTGGATAAATGGTTCGTTTTATCATAATGCCTTCATATACTCTGCTAATATCCCTTTTAATACACCGTTGTAGCCTGCCAGTGTCCTTGCGGCGAGACACTGTCGCCTGCATTTTATTTGATACCTTCCAAAGTGGAACTCTCCAAGGCCGTTCAGAATGTTCAGACGACAGTTTAATTGCATTCGAAATAGAATGTAATGGAGTCGAAGATAAGGTAGACAAAAAAGGTCTTATTGCCTGCAACGTGGACAACATTTTTGGAACAGTGCACTTGATGCACAGAAACCAAACTCCAATATTTATTGTTAGCCAATGAAAATCACTGATTACATACAGACATGTGGGAAAAGTTTGTTGGGAAAAAAAATATCGCGTTTTTCTGCTTCATACGCATTTGCATTGTTTGTTGGATAGTACCATCTACTCAACTAGTTATAAACGTATTTTACATAAGTAATTGAACCTTTTGGAATCGAATTTTTCGCTGAATATGAAACAAAAACATATTTCCGGGGACAATATATACAATTTACGCTATCAATGTTGTTGCATGTTAAAGATTCACTTGTCAGCCAATACTGTGTCTGGGCTCGCTTGAATTACAAGAAAATGGCCGAAAACATGGTTTCCTTTATGTATATAATATATAAGCCCATAGATATCGATATGCTCAGACCTGTATATTATATTAAATCAAAATGGAGTCGTTTCTTTTTCATTCAAATTCAAAATGATTTTCATTTCGAAAAGTATTGTGCCTAGGGGCAGCTGGCTCTGGCGCAGGCCGCGTCCCCTGAGCCAGAGTGGTGAGCCTGTCGGGAATCGCGTTCTGGTAGCCTTCGACTTTGACAAGACCATCATTCAACAGGACTCGTATCTGGCGGTCAGCCAACTTCTCCCGGAGGAAAGGCGCAAAATGGCACTGCTGAAAATACTACCGAAGTTTGGCTGGCAGATCTTTATTAATCGCGTGCTCCAGCTGCTGTATGAAGAGTACAAACTGGATTCCAGAACAGCAGTCGTCCAGCAGATACGTGGAATTCAGGCGGTGCCAGGGATGCTACATCTGATGCGGTGCCTCAAAAGGAGACCTACCGTGGACATGTGCATCATAAGTGATGGCAACTTTCTCTTCGTTTGCGAGTGGTTGGAATCGTACGGCATCAGGTGGCTGTTCAGCGACATCAAGACCAATCCTGCCCGCGTTCATGCTGACGGTAAGCTGCTGATACTACCCTACGAAGACCAGATTGACTGTGATCTCTGTGCCCGCAACCTGTGCAAGGGGGGCGTGCTGCAACAGATGCGCTGTCGCGGGATCTATAAGCAAGTAGTCTACGTTGGCGACAGCTGCAATGATCTTTGTCCCATGAAGAGTCTCCGCGCCGGCGACGTGGCTTGCATACGGCACGGGCTTGAGCTGCACGGCAAGATGGTGGCGCATGCCAATCAGCTGCGATGCTCGGTTTTGGAGTGGCGCGATGGACACGACCTGGAGAAGCACTTGCTGCCCAGAATCGCTAGTTAATGATAATGATTTGTTAGTGTTAATTCTGCTGTTTTATTCGACTTAAAAATAAATCTGTCTCGTATGTATACAATCATTATTCACTTAATAAAAACTTAAGCATTAGATTTCATGGAAAAGTAGAATTTTACCGAATGCACATCTGTATCCGCCTTCTGGTTAAGTAGATTTGATGCTTACTACTAACTATTATATTTTATTTTATTTATCGATCGCTATTGCTGCTGCGGCGGTACCAGACATTAGATATTGAATCTAAAATTATTTCACACATAGTTTACCTTTTCAATCTGTTGCTTCTGTTTTGCTCTGCTCTGCTCTGCTCTCTGCTCTGATCTGATCTGATCTCTGCTTCTTCTAGTCGATTTGTTTGCCGTACGTACTTGTTCTGTGCTCATGTGCTTACTCTTTAAAGTTATAAATATATCTGCATGTATTTGTTTGTTTGTTTGTTTGCATCTGTGTGTGTGTGTGTGTGTGTGTACGCTTGTGGTAGCATAAATTACATGTATAATACATTCTTCTTAGCCATTAAAATTACAGAATAACTGCTCAACCTGCTCGGTCTGCTCTCCGAAACGAAACTCAATCATCGCTTACAGACTACCGGAACAAAAGGAAACTAAAAAGAAAACCTAAAAAGAACCCAGTTGTCCCGCACAAGAGTCGAGACTACTGGGCGTATGCGCTTAACTACTTACATTGCTAGCGGGGCATACAAATCCTTATCCTTATCCTTATAAATACATACACATACGTTTTGAAAAATTCGGCGCATAAGATATTAAAAAATCAAAAAGTTTTGCGTACATATATATGTAAATGTATATATATAGTACACCAATGGGGGTGGTGGGGGGTAGTGGGGGGCTGAGACACATAAAGATAACTTCAATACAAACATTAAACACACTATTTCGATATTAAAAAAAAAAACAAAAAAGGTAGGTAGGTAGGTTAACACCAACACGGAACCAGTGCTCATGGCGTGGGCCCATGCCCATGAACGAGGGTGAAACACGAGCTGCAAAGCGTTTCGAAAAAGCGTTTCAATCAAGCAGCTCCGATATTAAGCTAATAATTAAATGTATACATATGCAAGCACATACATTTCCTTTATACATGTACATGCCTATGTATGCACGCAATTGAACTAATTTAGTTTCAGTGAATCGCCATAAACAAATAAGTGCGAAATACGAAATACGTTTCTTCACTGTCTGTCTGTCTGTTTGTCTGAGCGATATGCGAAGACTGAGTGCAGTGTGTGCTTGTCATGTGTGTGTGTATGTGTGTGTTTGTGTGTGTCTGTGTGTTTGTAACATTAGGTAGCAACGTTAAGTAAAACTAGTATAGTACGTTGTACTGACAGTAAAATATAATAATTATAAATCCTTATTTAGTTTCTTCACTTTCTCTCCTCTCCTCTCCTCTGCTCTGCTCTCCTTTCCTCTCTTTTCTCGCATTCGTTAATACTATGCATGTGTGTTTATGCTGTAAGGGGCGGGCCTGAGCCTGGGCCTGGGCCTGAGCCTGGGCCTGGGCCTGAGGCTGGGACTGGTATTGGGACTGGAGCTGCAGCTGGGGGAGGAGGGGTTGGTTGAACCCGCGTCCGGCGCTTTCTATAAGTCCGTTAAAGTGCGCTTGCCACAATAACGAATAACCCCCACTCAGGCAACAACCGGAGGCGGCGCTATGCCGATTGCCGTGGCCCCTCCTGTGGCCGCTCCAGTCCCAGATGTGACTGTGAGGACGGGAGCAGAAGCGGCTGTGGCGGTGGCGGTGGCTGTGGCCGTCGCAGTTATTGTTGCAGTAGTTGCGCTGCCAGCTCCTGAATCTTCGCCAACTCCGTTTCGGTTGAAGCTGCTGCACTCCATCGTGGTGATACTTGGTGGTACAGCCCCATGCGGCTGCTGACGCTTGCCTTGCATTATCATTGTTGAAGTGGTCGCCTCCTCCTCGTGAGTAGTGGCTGCCAATGCACTCACCACCACGGGGCATTTGGGACTTAGCGCAGCCGCTGCCGATGGAGACGGGACTTGGCTTCCATTGGTCGTTGGGCTTGAACTTGGACTGGCTATCAGGGGGACTGTGATCGATACTGCCGATCCAGCTGCAGTCACGCCCTGTCCAGCCTGTCCAGTCTGTCGCTTGGCCGGCTTAGTTCGCGCACACGGCACGCAGAACATGGCGGCATGCTCCCGCAGCTTGGTGATGTGGTCGATGCGATACTCCTGTATCCATTTCACCTTTTTGGATCGAGGCGAAGCCTTCGTCGCCTCGGCCCCACCGGGCGATGCCAACTCGGACACCTGGGGCAGGCCTTCGGGCTTTGTGGCGCCACAGCGCATGCAGATACAACAGCGTTCACAGCTCCAACGCCCTACAATTAAGACAGATCGTAAATTTAAAATTGCTGCCATTCCAATCCAAATCCGACCTCCCGCCTGTGCTTGTGCAGGTTGGATGCTCGTTACTCACCATCTGGTACCGTCTTGAGGCCGAGACAGTAGATGTGATAGCCTCGGTCGCACTGTTCGCAGTAGAGCATCTTGCCGGGCCGCTGGCTGCTCTTGCACTTGATGCAGCACTTGCACCCGGCACACTGCCAGTTGTAGTTCCTCACACGGCCCACCATGCGCTGTGGCATATCAATGCAGCTGGGATGGACTGCAAAAGGAGTGAATACGGTATTACATATTCGAGCGGAAAAGAAAAGGAGCGAGAAGGGCACTTACCACGCCGTCGACAACTGTAGCAGCGTATGAAGACTTCTGGCATGTTCCTGGCATTGCGGTGCTGAGTGCGCAGGCACACGCCGCAATTGGATAGCCGGGAACGGGCCGATTCATTCCCTTCATCGTCGCTACCCGCCGCACTCGAGGCTGCCGTTGAGATGGAGCTACTCGAGCTGCTGGAGTCGCTCTCATCGTCACTGTCCTGAAGTGGAAATTGTTAGCTCTAGGAACTGCTCTAACTGGTGGGCACTGCCGCGCACTTACCGTATCACTGCTGCTGCTGGCGTCGCTGGATGAGGATGAGAGGGAGGCTGCGGAGGATATGCTAGAGTTGCTGGCCGTGCGCACCTTGTCCGACTGCTGCCGCGCGGACCGTCGACTGCGGCGGACAGAAGCAGACACTTTTGGCTTGGACACAGGCTGAGCCTCGGTTGCAGAGACAGAGACAGCGCCGTTGATGCGCTCCAGCAGCTGAGCTTCCAGGCCGGCTTTCTGTGACTGTGTCTGTGGCTTGTCCAGTGCCGTATCCAATGGGTGGGCTCTGTAATGGCGAATCGGTTGTTTGCAATTTGCGATATAGTGATAGTTCGAATAGTTCTGGATGGCTTACCTCAGTTCGACGTAGTCCAGTTTGCGGTAGGCGAATGAGAACTGGTCCGGCACCACGGGCAGTGGATACGCATAGTCCGGATGACAGAAGGCTTCATCGTAATCTCGCGGACACAACAGATCTGGGGGCACCAGCATATTCTCCGCCTCGGCCGCTGCCCGCACCCCATTCGCAGCAGACCGATGTAGGCGGGTAGTCGTGGGAGCTGTCCGCAGCTGGGGCTGGTTCATCGTAAAAGTCTGTAGGTCCAGGCAGGCCAGACGCTCATCTTTGCGGCTAAATAAATTCGGAAAAAAACACGCAATCATTTCAGTTGTCATTCCTCTCTTCCGTCGTAGCTCAACTCACGTCTTGTTGAAGTAAACATTCCATTTGCTGGCCGAGAGCATGGCTCGGTCTCTGGCCTGCAGTCCACGGCCAGTGCCGACTGTGAGGCCGAGCGCCTTTTGCTTGGCCTCGATCTCACGCAAGTGCTTCAGACGGATGTACTCCTTGTACTCCTCGTACTTGTCGTAGAAGTCAGCGTACATTATGTCCAGTATGTCAGAGGCCCACACAGCGGTGATTCCCAGGTCGCACATCTTCTCGCTGACCAGTCCTTTCTCCTGTAGCCAGTTGCGCTCCTCCATATCGACGGCGCGGCGAGGCAGGTCCGGGTACTTACGCTTGAAGCTGGTTATCCCCAAATAGAGGGCCACCTGCTCCTGGATCATGAAGGTATCGCGATTCTTGGACGGGCAACAGCCTTTCGGTGGTGGCCAGTCGTACTCGGCAATGCTGGAAGCATTAAAGTCCGTGCTGCAGGCGCAATATCAGGACAAGGAAACATGGTTAGTATATGGAAATGGCACCAGGGGCGACCTGTCACTAGGATGCACTTACTCTTCGGCCACACAAATCTCCATTTTCTTTTTCTTTGGACGTTTCTGGGCAGACCCAAGGATGGTGTCAACGGATTGACCCTGATTCGAGTCCAGCATGCTTACGTTGCTCACCACCGATGACTGCGACTCCTCGTTGTTGAGGAAATCGGGTTGCCTGGGGAAAGTTTTAACAATGTAGTTCCGTTCCTCTCTTCGCCCCTAGGGGAGTCTCGTTACTCGTTACTCGCTACTCGTTAAAAACTTACTTCTGCGGTGTCAGAGGCGGTTCCATTAAGCTCCCCATCATGGATTGGTTGCTGTTCCCAAGATCGGCGCTCATCCGCGTGTCCTCCTCAAAAACTTGCGGCGACTGAAGAGAAGGATAACGGAGAAAATGTATGAGTATATTTATTACATATATATTTCTTTATAGAAATATTTACTTAAAAAAAAAATTAAATGCAAATTGTTTGGTTTGTAAACAAATAATAATAATTCATATTTGGCTTCTGTTGGAGATAATCGCATTAATTGCAACATTGCAACAGACTATTTGACAGGAATAATCACAATTCTGGAAAAAAAATGGAAAAACATTGCCCCAATATTCCTTAGATTCCTGCAGCTCGGATATCGTCTATGCATATGAATTCTGCATGTCCCGAAGAATCGAATAAGCTATCATGAATGGCGAATAATATTTTCAGTGATTTGGTTCACTAATTTACTAAATATTATTTCATTCTTTCTTTTTTTTCGTGTTTTTTTTTAAACATTTAAATTTGTTATTTAATATTATATTGTTATGTTGAAAAATACATATAAAAGGCAAGCATGTTTCAAAAGAAGTCATCACACCTATTTTACATATTTTCTTCAGGTGTGTACATGGTAAATATATTACATACATATGTACAAATTGATCAAAATTTGAATGAATAAGAAATATTGGTACATAGCTATGTATGTGCATGTGTTGCTTTAAAATATACATACATATGCAACTGCATTTCGCACATGTTCAGACATGCAGCACTAGCACCAATCGTGCGCGGCATTGCCAGTGTGCAGAAAAAAATCAAAACCCGAAAGCTTTCGCGAGAGAGTGCTCGTCGATAGGAGCGGGCAGCTAGAGCGAGAGAGCACATGTTCGCACATGACAATGAAAAGCCAGCAGCGATGCCCACAGAAATCAGCAGCAGGTGTGGTGAAGGTGGACTCCACCTCCCCAGCGAATAAGTGCATTACCAACACACTCGCGTCCCATATAAAGGCACACGTACACGCTCTTTTGCATGTGTGCGTGAGCCAAACAAAAACTTCAGCTGATTAAAATCGCAGGCAAAGCCGAAAACAACGAATGTGTTGTACCTTCTGTTAGCTGCGCTTCTGCGGGACTTCGTATATGTACATGTACATATACATATATGTATGTATGTATGTATGGATGAACCAACGACTGTTAGCTGTAAAATTTGCGCGCGACTTTGATTTTAATTACGACACGCTACGAGCTACGATATTTGCATCAGTGGCAGTGGGCGTCTGTCTGTAAACGTCGATAACATTTACGTAACAGAGCCCCAACAAGCAGCAAAGCGAATGTAAATCGCAAGCGCCAAGCCAATAAACGCTTTTGCCCTGCACTGCACATCACACATTTACATGTGTACCTGTTACATGCCACCCGCGGAGGGTCAACACTCAATCAAATCGGCAATCGCACAGCTGACTTAATGGCAAACGACTAGTAACAGTAACCATCAGTGGCTCGGCTGCATTTACATATGTTCGTATATATATATATATATGTATGTATGTATGTATGTATGAATGAACCGGTTTTCCAGCGATTCAATGGGTAGCCAGGCTTGTCCGAAGAATCGGTTGGTCAGTCGGTCGGTCGGTGCTCATGGCTCGAAAGGATTACTCAAGGGTACTCAAGTAATAGTCGTGTGCATCCATTACTTACCGGACTAAACAAGCCTTTGAGCCTCTCGGGGTCGGGTGTGTGCTTCAGTCCGCCCACGCAGCGGGGGCGACTCAGGGCAATGGCCTTGGCAACGGCACTGGCGCCCCGACTCATTCGCGGCGCCCGCGGCTGGCATGCTGTCGTGGAGGAAGCGTTGCTGGAGCTACCGCCACCAGCGCGATTTGATGAGGAGGAGCCACTGTTGCTGCTCCGGCCGGCGCCACCACCTCTCGAGCCACGTCCCCGACCGCGTCCGCGTGAGGAAGTGGCGCCGCCGCTGCTTGCAGCTCCCATTGAAAGCATTTGCATCGTCATCGAGCCGGATTCGTCTGAAAGCGAAGGAAAATCGGTTGAAAGAGACGTTCCCTTCGGTCCTGAAGTTCTTCTTACCGCCAGAGTTTTCCAGCGCACTGTTGTAGGTGTCTTCGTCGTGGGAGTCCAGCTGACTGCCGCCGCTGATGCTGCATGGACGTGGTGAGCGCAGCTGCTGCGTGGCCATGATTGAGGAGAAGTCGTTGGGCTGGAAGACCACATCCGGCAGCGGATCCGACGACGACAGTATCGTTGTGGGCGGCAACATCGAGGACATGGACATGGTGGAGCTGCTCCCACTGCCATTGCCGTTGCCACTCCCCAACTGGCAGCTGGTGGCAGGCACCCCGGACGAGGTCGACGAGCTGGACGAGCACATGGTCAGATCAATTTGAGCGGCCAGGGCAAAGGTCATGTTGTTGTTGTTGTTGTTATTCGATTCCGTCTCGCCAAACTGCGACAGACTGAGCGATGGGGAAGGAATCGGCTGCGGCTCCAACTGAGATTGCTGCTGCTGCTCCTGCTGCTGCTGCTGCTGGAGCGATAGCTTGCTAGCGTTGGCCTTGCTCTGGCGCCTTCTGGTGGTCTTGGGAGTGGGCTGCGATGGATTCGACGCCTTCGAATTGGGGGTCTGGGTGCGCCTCGTGGCTCTAAGCTGACGATGATCGCGACAAATGACCTTTCCCACTGCGCTCGGCGAATCATCGACCCTCCCCTGATGGTCCTCCTGCTCGTCCATCGATGCGATCGCCGCTGGCTCCGGCAGCTGCTCCTGGCCCATGCTTACCATGTCAATGGCCAGCCGCTTGCGGAGTAGCTGCACCCGTCGAGACTTCACCGCACTACTGGCCACCGTTTCCTGGCTGTCATGGGCCGTCTCATGGATGGGTGTGGTAGGGGCTGGAGTTGCGGGTAACAGATCTGCCGTTTGATTTCTTTTGGGTCTGCCACGACGTTTGCCCGTCGGCGTCGGTGTCGTCATCACCTCTGCCGGAGCAGGCGGATTTCTCTGACGTTCTGGCTGCAACTCTAACGAGTTGACATCCTCCGCGGCCCCAGACTCGGGCAATAGAGTTCCGTTTTGGTTTCCATCTGAAGATGCCGAGGGGGTCTGGCCAGGACCTGGGCCGGGGCCAGGGCCAGCGCCAGCGCCGGGGCCTGTTGCCCCGGATGGAAACAGGCCGTCCTCTAGGTCTGTGTTGAGAATTCTCTCGTGCTTCTGCTTGCGGGAGCGATGGGATGGCTGCACCGTCGCCATCTGCATCGTTTCGCTGCCACTCGATTTCTTTCCAGGCTCATGACAGTTATGCGTTTGCTGATCGTTCTCATCGTTGTCCAATCGTCGCTGCTTGCTGCGCGGAACCTAGAGGAGGGAGTGGAGTGGATCAATGGAGAGAACTAAGTATGCAGAAGGTGTGGCGGGTGGGGGGAGGGCAAGGCACTTACGCTGGGAGATTCGCTGCCGTCGTTGCTGTTGCGCTTCAAATTATTTTCATTGTTGTTGTCCAGCTCCTCCTGCAGCCTTCCGTCGTCCCCCTGCTGCCGATCCTCTTCGATCGTCACGTCGTCCTCTGCGTGGAGCTGCTGCTGGTGATTGACGTGGTTATTCTTAACCAATTGGTGATGATCCATGTAGGTGATGTGCGGGCTGCCTTCCGGGGTGTCCAGAATCTCAATAGAATCGATGATCGACTGGGAGGGGCTGGAAGAGCGCGCTGGAGGAACCACGCCCGACAGCTGCGAGCAGTCTTCATCTACCACAATTGCTGTTGCTGCTGCTGCGGCTGCTGCTTGTGCTGCTGCTGCTGCTCCAACCCTAGCACCTCCTCCGTTCGCCATCAGCCGTTCGGTCAGCTGCGGATACTTGCTGGAGTTGTTGCTCTTGGCGGAGGCCGTCGCATAGTGGCTCTTCGCTGGACCCGTCAGCTGGCTTAGCAGAATGTTGGAATTGGGCGACCCAGGCCCGGGTGCAGTGCCGGCGGTCGCCATGTGCAGACGGAGAGGCAGGAGGAGATTATGATTCGGCGTGATGCGACCAGAGAAGTCTATGGTGGCATGCGCTGGCGAGGACCCTGGCGATGGCGACGGCGATGATGTTAGATCCACTAGATCCACGACATTGTGCTGCTGATGCTGCAGCTGGTTGTGCTGCTGCTGCTGGGGCGGATTCAAATTAGGATTGGGATTGGAAGCAGCCGCCTTGTACTTGTTGGCTTTAGTTTCGCTGGCCAGGCCATTGCTGGCTGCCGCCTGCAGAGGCGGCAGGTTGTGAAACATTTTGGGATCGTGCTCTTTCGACAGCGACTCGTCAATGTCCATGTCGTCCGAGTTGCGGCGCATCTCGTCCGCCCCATCCGGTTCGGAGAAGCCACAGAACTCCTGGCTGCTGCTGTTCGATTCGCCGCCGTTCGCTATTGGAATGGGCATGGGTGTGGGCATGGGTGTGGGATTGGGTGTGGGTGTGGGCACGGCCAGCTTGGAGGCTATTGATGGCGGCTTCTCCTCAAGCACGGCTCGGACCTTGTGCTTCGGAGAGCACAGGTTCTTAATGGTCAACTTGGGCAGGGGCTGCTGCTGCTCGGCCTTGGCGAGTGGTGGCCCGCCATCGGAGTCCTCTATCTCGATGGACTTGGTCTTGATTGTGAGCTTGGGTATGCTCTGAGCGTTGCTGAGGTCATGGGTCATGATCACCGTGTGCATGTGCTCCTGACCGCTGCCGCCCGTCTTGATGGTTAACTTTGGTATCTGCTGCGGCTGCTCCTCGCTGTTGCTGTTGCTGCTGATGCAGCTGCTCCCGGCCAGTGTGGTCTTTATCATTAGCTTGGGGACCGTCTGCATCTCCACCATCGACATCGACAGCGAGGACGACGACGACGACGAAGAGGACGAGGATGATGCCGATGAGGAGGAGGCGGATGCGGGCGAGAGGCTGGACAGATGTGCCTCGTTCTTGGCCGGCGTCGCTGACTGACTGCGGCCAAGGCAGTTGGACAGACTGCCGTCTGTCGAGCAGGAGCCGGAGCCGGAGCCGGAGCCAGAGCCTGTGCCAGAGGAAGCAGCGGGATTCTCGGGCATTTTGATTGTCAGCTTCGGCACAACGCTGCCCACACGCTCCTCATTGGCTGCCCGGATAGTAAGCTTCGGCACAATGTGCGGTGTACTCCGGGGATTCGCGTTCGAACGATGCTGGCTAAGACTGCTCAGCTCTTCCTCCGCCTCTGCGCAGGAGGAGGAGCACGAGGAGGCGTCCGCATCTGAGGCGTCCTGCGGCTTGGTCCCCGCCCCGCCGCTGCTGATGCTGCTGGGCAGATGGATGCGCAATGGTTCCACACGTCTCTCGTCTCCCCCGGACTGAGATTCATTTGGAGCGGTATGCGAGTGCTTGGATAGCTTGAGGATAATCTTGTGCCCCTGGCTGCTTCCGCCCCTGCTTCCCTCCTCGCCCTTCACGTCAAGTGCTGTGGCAGCCATGGCTGCGGCTGCGGCTGCGGCTCCCCTCGGTGCTGCTTCTGCAAATGCTGATGCTCCAGTTGTGCCTGCAGCAGCGCTTTGGGCATCGTCGCGCGGCGTCGACGGCGGCGGCGATGCTGTAGTGCTGGTTATATGACCCGGCTGCTGTTGCTGCAGTGCCTCCTCCTCTGCTCCCAGCTGCTGCTGCTGCTCGTGCTGCTGTTGCTGCTGCTGCTCCGCATTCAACTGATGCTCCCGCTGTGCCGGCGATGACGTGGAGCTGACGCGTTGCTCCTCCTCGCTCGTGGTGCTCGTAGCAGATTTCACGCTGGAATTTACTCGACCTGATGACCCCACTGCTATGCCTATGCCTGTTCCCGTTCCTGATCCTGATGACGATGTTGCTGCTACCATCTGCTGCTGACGTAAATCATTCATTGCTATATCCAATTATCCTGTTGCCGCCGGGTGTCGTGTCGCCAGCCTGCAAAGGAAAGCGTCAATGTGATTATCCTCCTCAATATACGCTCAGTTCAGTTCAGGGGGGGTTTTCCCCCCCCCGCCAAGAACAGCAGATACACAGCACTCCATATGGAAAAGGGAGAGGTAAATCAATCAATCAATCAACCAATCAGTCAAGAATACATACAAAAACATAGTTTTATGTTTCACAAACAAATGCACACACACATATGAGCCTTAGGCCCGGCTCTCTCCGTTTCGAGGGGGTAGCAGAAGCTTTTATCTTGGCCTGGCCGGCTCCTGGCTACTGCTATTTTCTAAAGGGAAACAGCAACAATTGGAAACATACTTGTTGTACGCCAATACATACAAGAAAAATGCGCGCAAACTCTCACAGAAAACAACAACAACAACAAGCACAGTTTATAAATAATAAGCGTTGAGAACATGCGCACACAGCTGCTGCAAAGAAGGCAGAGCAGAGCGGAGCGAGGGAGAGGGAGGAGAGGAGAGCATAGAAAAGAATTGTTGAGAAAGCCGAACGTCTGCTCTGGCCTGTTCTAATGTGTGTTGGCAACACTGCTACGCACGGGGTAAACTCAACATCCCAATGAAATTCACCACAGTCGCCGTTGTTGTTTCTGCTGCTGCTGCTGCTGCTGCCGCTGCCGCTGCTCTTCACTGACGGCTGGATGCATGGAGAAAACACATACACTCAAGCAAAACACGCTGCACACGAACACGCACACAAACACAGACACAGGCACACAAACACATAGTTAAAACGAAACATGCAAGCATCTGCACTATACACCCGCAACTCAATTCCCCTGGGCAGCAGCAGCTTGTCAGCGTTCGTCTGTAAAAAAATGTCTGCATATAACGCAGCAACATCAACAAAAATGTGCAAGGCAATGCAAAAAAAAGAAATAAAAGCGACGCTGAAACCCTGACCCAAGAACAACAGCAGCAGCGAACTCACCATGCGGCAAAATCGTCAGTCAGAGTCAGACAAAAGAAGATGGAGTAGAGGAAATCAATCGCCTTCTCAGCATTGACATAAATTATTTGTGAACATATTATGGTTTTGTCTGCTTCATGGGCCTACTCATGCGTGCGACATTTTGTGGCACTTTTCCTTTTATTGTTGTATTTGATATTGTAGAGGAAATATTAAACAAGAAATAAAACACATTTTTAAGCACTCGAGGGGAGACGGGGGCCGAGAAGACTGTGGTCACACACACACTCACTGTGGACCAACACACACAGACACAAACACATATATAGAGTCGCACACAACAGCGGAGACAAGCGCAACGAGCTCTCTCGGTTGCCGTTGTCCCACTTTCCGTGTATTGGTTTCGTACACTTTTCCACGCACTTTTAACGATTTGGGCACAGGCAAGGAGACATCGCATGAAACTGTCTTTAAAATTCAAACTGCTGCTTTAACCGCGCGAATGCGTAAGCAGACTTGTTCGGCACGCATAGAACAATTTCAAGAATTCATTATTAAATTGTATGCTTTGCTTCGCCTGGCTGGTTGTGTTTTTTCTTTTCGATTCCGTCGTCGAAAAAGTAATGCTAAGAAGTAGGGATGCTTTATATACATATCGATATATCGATATACTTTGTATCTTATCGATATTTGCAGGTGTTACTGTTTTGGCAGGAAAATAGGAATTCCATCTATTTGTGGGATATATAAACGGATCGAATATGAATTAGCAGCCAATCGACACTGTCTTTCAGTTGTTTCACCTTGTTAAATCAGATATACCGACTTTTGATTCTACCTATCGATGTACAGGGTAGCTTAAAGAAAAATATCGGTACTTTTGGGCGATAAGTGAGTGTAGAATTCGGCGGTTAAATACCTCTATTTTGAAAGTATCGTTCACACCCAGTATTGACTTTTTTATTCGGCGGAAAAATGTACGGTGAAAGAAAGAATTCAGCTGTTTAACTTTAACATATAAGTTTATCCGATAAAGTGATCCATCCATCCATACAAGATTGACCAAATTCCGGACTTTAATAGGGGTCTTCCACGACTGAAGGTGCTTAATTTACAATAATCCGAAAAAATTTACCATCAGAGCTTACTGAATAGTGTTCGTACCTGGGTTAGCGAACAGGACGAGAAGCGTACAAAAATCATAATCTGCATCGGAGATTGCCGATCTACATATAAACATATTCTCCCGGCGCTCCAAATACAATAAGTACTTCTATCTTAATATTGCCTTTGCTTGTCTTTGCATCTCTCTGTTGGTTATTCTCGGTCGTCTCTGGGCTGTATTTGCTGCATTTCTCCATAGCTCTGATTCTGATCAACAAGAAGGTGTCACAGTCGCGGGGAATGCTCTATCCCCGGGAGTCGGAGACGCGGGAGGTTCGTTCGCTGGACGGAATCTGGAACATTGTGCGCTCCGACCAGGCAAAACCAACGCAGGGTGTGCGGGAAGAGTGGTACAGCAAGGACCTGAGCAAGAGCAGGCCAACCATCCCAATGCCCGTGCCCGCCTCCTACAATGCTATAACCACCGACAATCTTCGCGACCACGTGGGCACCGTGTGGTACGACCGCAAATTCTTTGCCCCACGCTCCTGGCCCGTGGTTCAACGGGTCTGGCTAAGATTCGGCAGCGTCCACTACGAGGTCTATGTGGTAAGCACCTGAAGGGGTAATCAACATCACCATGGCATCTATAATGTTCTCTGTCCTTCGCAGTGGGTCAACGGGCAAAAGGTGGTCAAGCACGAGATCGTCCATCTGTACACCACGCCCAAAACGTTCATCCTGTCAAACTGTCACTATTGTGGAAGATATCAATTAAAATGTGTAATGTAAGAAGGCCCAAATAAAATCTAAACGTGCACTCTAGCGGTAGGTTAGATAAATAATAAATAGATTGGATTTTTCCGTGTATTTCATTTTTAAATTTGAATTTTTAACAGTATAGAAAGCTCATGTATGTAATTAACATGTACCTGTCCTAGACTGGCCCATGTTAAACAACATTAACATAGAACCGATATCTCCAAATCAAGTCTCAATCGAATCGAATATAAAGATAAAGATTATAAAGAAATAAATCTATCACAATCTGTACCACCACAAGTTAATTAAAACCATTTCTTTTATTTAATCGTAGTTAACAATTTTTCGATACCATCGATATGTTCTAAAATACACATAATAGAGTAAAAATCCCATACCGTTTGTCTTCAGGAGAGAAAATCCCATACCATGGTATGTTATGCAAATGGGGTGGATTTTACCTTGCAGTCGTTGAATTTTCCGGGGCGTTATGCCTGTTGTCCATACCCGCTTTTTTCTTCACTTTTTCAGAAATTTCCCAGCGGGTGGATTTGAATGCACGAGAAAATGACAAATATAATTGATAAGAGTGCTAAAATAAAAGTAAACAGTTTCATCGGGTGATTAGTTATTCGATGTTGTTATCTTTTTACCTTAATTTATGATTTTCCTTCCAAGGAGTGGTCCACCAGCAATTATAGTAGACAAACGAGTATAGTATAGTATCGCACCATACTATCGTATCAAAAATAAAAATATCGCCCATATCGAGTTAATATCAATAATCCTGGGTAGAAAAAAAAAAAAAATTGTATAGAACTCGGTTGGTTCCGCGGATGAAATGAAAATGAAAGAGGCGAAGTAAAGAAAAAAAATATAACTTTTAATGGTTTTCCCGGATTGGCCAATCAACAATCCTAGTTGGCAGTGAAAGAGCAGCAAAGATGTCCTCGTCGTCGACAGCTGTCGCTGAAGCCGTGGCCTCCTGCAGGCTGGAAAAGCAACAACGGCGTCGACTGGCGGCCTTCGACTTTGATCATACAATTGTGGCCCAAAATACGGACACGGTGGTGAGGGACCTGCTGCCTCCGGAGGTGGTCAACTCGCGGGCCCTCAACGAGCTGGTGGAGAACGATTGCTGGACCGAGTACATGTCTGAGGTTTTTCGTCTGCTGCATGAGCAACAAGTCTCGGAGGCGCGCATTCGCGACACCATCCGAGTGATACCCGAGGTCCCGGGCTTCGTGCGCCTCATCAAGCATCTACACAAGAAACTCAACTTC
This sequence comes from Drosophila helvetica, assembly GCA_963969585.1. Taxonomy (NCBI): domain Eukaryota; kingdom Metazoa; phylum Arthropoda; class Insecta; order Diptera; family Drosophilidae; genus Drosophila; species Drosophila helvetica. Next base: position 13,746,785 of record OZ018401.1, on the reverse strand, counting down.
GATATGATCATAATTAGTGATTCGAACAGTGTTTTCATCGATGAGTGGGTAAAGGCGCACAACCTGGCCGACTGCTTTGTGGCCATCTTCACGAACCCCGCCGAGTTCGACTCGAAAGGGCAGCTTCAGGTGCGGCCCCACCACCAGCAGAGCGAGTGCAAGCTGAGCGCCAGCAATCTGTGCAAGGGCCGCGTCCTTGAGCACTTTGTCATTGAACAGGACTTGCGGCGCAGTATCCGCTACGACCACGTATTCTATGTGGGCGACGGAAACAACGATATTTGCCCCGTGCTGCGACAGCGGGCCTGCGACTTTGCCTGCGCGCGGCAGGGCTTCGCCATGGAGAAGCACTTGATTCGGAACCGCAATAAATTGAAACTGCGGGCGCACTTGTTGGTCTGGAAGAGTGGTTTTGACCTCATGGAACAGATGCTGGCTCTGCCGCAGATGCAAGCTCCGCAAGTCGACCTTGAGTCTGCCGAGGGTAGGGCAGAGATGGCGCGGCGTGCATCGGCAGTCACTGGTCCAACCAAGCCGACCAACTAAATTGCCAATTTGAAACTTAAAATTGTTGCCAGCACATTGGAGAGTTTTTTGTCTGCCCCTCCCTGTCTATTACATGTGATCTTGAAACTTGCACATGTATAAGCATGCGTATTTATTGATATTGATATACATATACATATATATATATATATATATATACATATATGCACCCATATAAATGTGTGTTCTCGGTGTAATACTAATCTCATACAATCTATACACAGAGGTGTATTATCCTTCACATGGAGCATTGCATTGCAGTTGCAGTAGTTGTAGGCGATTTAATGATGTTACTGTTACATAGTGGTCTCTCTCTCTCTAACATTTGGCGCCCGCAGCGCCATCCAACTGTATATTTGTAGCTGTAATTGTTGTAATTAATGCAAGTTTAATATATAAGTGTGTCCATATTAAATGTATGTGAGCGTGTCCGTTACCGTTCCTGCAGACTGTCTCCTTTTTATTGGTAGTGGGATTTCAGGATTCCGTTCCTTCCAGGTATTGCCTTCTCCCTCTCCGACGCACCGGACGCCAAACAGAGCAGGATGGCATTTGGGGTGTACATACAAGAAGCATGACCATGAGCATGAGTGAGGTGCCGTGCCAGCCAGTGTGCGTGTGTGAGAGCGATACAGCATTAGTTGCACGGTATGTATAATTGGGATCTTTATTTGTGTATGTACATTGTAAATTATATTCTAATAGCAGAGAAATTGCTTAGCCTATTAACACTAGTTGGTTTTGTATATTACATCTTTGCTTAGGCTAGGCGCTAGGCTCAGGCAACCTCGTGGAAACGTATTACCCAGGCGGTCTGGCCAAGTGATAACTAGTAGATGAATTTAATTTATTAACAGCAATTTGAAAGGCAGACCAGACCAGACCAGACCTGACCTGCAAGATGTCTATGAAATACTTAGTGACAATTGAGATTTGGCATGTGTGTGATCTAGGAGCCCAACGGGGACATGCCGATTTGCTGTGGGGTGTTTCCCAGCTCCAAGTTCTTAAGTAGCATTTGCAGCCACTGCTTCGTGGATTTGTCGTCCTGCAGGCACAGCGCGAAAGTGCCATCACGTAGCTGATCCGGCAAGCACTGTCCGAGAGCTTTGCGAGCGCTGTAAAAAAATGATCAGAGATTTCGTTGCATTTCCCATAGTCTCTTAATACATACCGAGTGTTGTCCGAGAGCCGTAGGTAGCAGCGCACCACATGCTTCAGTAGACGGGCACACGGTTCTTTTGCCAACTGGATTACCATTTTGCCCTAGAGTGTTGCAATGATGTATGGTATATGGTTACATATGTCACTTAACATCCGATGGATACTTACCAGGGTGATGGCCACATGCGAGAAGCGTTCATAGGTCTGACAGATGTATGAGAGGCCCGACTCGTCCAGCAGGATCTTCTGAATGATGAATGTGGCCACAGTCTTGCTCAGCTCCGAGCCGCTGTCCATGATGCTCAAGCAAAGAGGAACAATTTCCGTAGTCAGCAAAAACGTGATAACTTCCTGCTCGTCGGTCTGGAAAGATCGGAGGGCTTAGTTGTGTATTAAAGGGAATCGAGTTGGTGGGGACCAACCTTAACCAAGGCACCAATGACTCCCAGGCTGGTCAGACGCAAATATTCGAAGGGTCTGGTTTTCGAAGTGGTCGATAGAAATGGGTACAAGTAGAGGGGAATCTGCGCCTGGAGAAAGGCTGTACGCGTCTCCGGATGAGAGGCGACGCACTGCAGTAGGGCCAGCGCATTGCAAACACGGTTGGACTGATGTGCAGTCAGAGTGGGCGGCGTTATAGACGGATATATGTTGACAATCTCCTGAAGCAGAGCACAAGCGGTACCAAAGCTGTTCCACAACATGGGGGCCAAGTCGGTTTCACGTTTTTTGCTCAGCTCCAGCAGAGCGGTCTCGCGCGTGTCCGGGTGCGCCAATTCGTTGATCCATTGGTACACCTAAACAGCGCAAGCCAAACCGTTGGAAAAGTTAATTTGTGGTTGTGGAAAATACTTTTTATTTCATTACCTTCTCCTGCTCGCTTTGCTGCTGCTGAGGATTCATGCAGGGGCTCGGCTGGGCACTCATTTCAGTTTTTGCTAAATATATATGGGTCCGTTTAGATAAAAATGAACAACTTAGCAAAACAGCGTTAGGAAGCTTGGCCACGCAATAGATTGTACTTACATCTCAATTTCGGAAATAAATTTAATGAAAACAATAGCAATACCAGTGCTAATTTAACCGCTTGTATAGTTTTTTTTTAGAAAAACAAGGGCACACTTGTGTGTGTGTTTCGACTTATCGATAGTTACAGTGAAACTATCAGCTGCCACTAAATTTTCAAGTTATAAAACTCAATAGTATTATATTGAGTTCAAAGGAAAAAATCCGAATTTAGGAAACGTCAACTTACTAGTCAAACAAGTTACTCTTTTAGAAAGTTACGCCAATAGTTACTAGTTGCGATATTTGGGAACTATCGGAGATATGTCAGTCAGAAGGTGGCAGCACCAAAGCAACTCTGTTAGTTTGACATTTTGACGTGGAATAGTCGTGGGCACGATTTGTAAGGCCGACACGACAACGAAACGAAACCAATCATTCTTGTGAAAATTTTCGAACCGTTTGCAGGTGCGTGCCCCTTTATTTTGAGTTTTTATAATTAAATCAGATATTTTAATGGGAGAACTTCCTCAAATCAAAAATTCTTACGTCGCCAAATCAATTCGGCGTCAAGCATTTACATTTTAGTTTTTTTTCGTTTTCGGGTTGTGCATTTTCACCATTCGTACAAGTCTACAAATAGTGTACCCATAAATTAAAGAATTTAAGTTTAAATCATAATATTAGTGAACATTTTGAACAATTTAACTCTGCAATCTAAGGACTAGATTACATCCAATTCGACAACTTTCCAAGCAGAAACAGAAACAGCAACAAGATTTCACCTGTGACGTTGTCGTCATCTGCCACGTCGCCAACGTCACTGTTGTTGGCGTCGACGTCGACGCTGACGCCGACTTCGTATTGTGATTCGTGTGAAAGCGGCATGATTTCATTGATATTGAATTCCCACTCCACCCTCTCATTTCAGTTTTCCATAAATTTTAAAAGCCATGGACAAAGTTGTTAAGTTCGCTGAGCCAGGGCGCGCTTTCGCCAAGGACTCGATCCGTCTCGTCAAACGCTGCACCAAGCCCGACCGCAAGGAGTTCCAGAAGATCGCTATCGCCACCGCAATTGGCTTCTGCATCATGGGCTTCATTGGCTTCTTCGTCAAGCTGATACACATCCCCATCAACAACATTATTGTAGGATCGTAAATGGAGCAGATTCCGAGGGGCCAGAACAATAACAATCATCAATACCAGCATACATCAAATAGATTTTTTTTTCGTTAACAACTGGCATTATATATATATATACAAAAACATATGTACATTCAGCGAATGTCTTTTTTGCTTTCCCCTTTTCACATATGTATGTATGTGAAAGGGTTTAAAATTTCATTCACGATTCCATACAAATTAAAGGAATAATCGATCGCGTTAGCAATAAGAACCAATTGTAAAAAGAAATGGATGAGATTTTTCAGAGCATTTGTTTGGGCGTGCGTGCCCTTTCATTAATAAATGCGAGACACATTTTCCACTAAGTCTATGATTCGTCGCGTCTTTCTATTCGACCCGGTGGGTGGATCGTGGAATAGCTACAATATAGCGAATGATGGCAGTGTTTCGTCCACTACTTTATCGTTGTGTCTCATGTTAGACGACCATATAAATGACCATAAAAATGCCAGCTCGATTAGAAAACAAAACTAGAGCTTATAGCCATTTCTTGGGATGGTCCGTAGCCAGCCCTGTTCCGGCGTTGCCAGACTGAATCTAAAAACATAAACAAACCTTTTGGCGTTGCCACCCATTGCGAGGCCGAGCAGTGGCAAATGGCAAGTGACGTGGAATGCTAATGCTCGAACGAAGAAGTTTCGACGCGTTGTATAGCAGGAATTGGTAGCTAAAATGTTAGATTTCGTAGTGATATTCACGAAAGGCGGCGTAGTACTTTGGAACTCGCAAACCTCTGGGAGCAACTTCTCGTCATGCATAAACAGCCTAATACGTGGCGTGATTTTGGAGGTAAGCCCTGTTCTTGTTGTTGTGCTGTAGCTGCTCTGCTCATGGCTATCATATTGATGATTGATGTTCGTTGGTAGGAGCGAAATACAGAGTCCAAATACTTTGAGGAGGACCACCTGGCGGTGCAGTTTAAGTTGGACAATGAGCTGGATCTGGTGTACGCGGCTGTATTCCAGAAGGTTATCAAGCTCAATTACTTGGACGCCTTCCTGGCCGACATGCAGTTGGCCTTTAAGGAAAAGTTCGGCAGTATACCGGCCCTGGAGCGCCTAGGTAGTGAATACGATTTCGATGGCGAATTCCGAAGCGTGCTCACTGCGGCCGAAGAAGCATCCTCGAAACAGGTCAAGGCCCCCAAGGCCATGCGCTCCTACAATGAGTCGCAAAAATCGAAGAAAACCGTCGCATCCATGATTCAGGATGACAAAAAGCCCGTCGAGAAACGTGTCAACATACAGGAGAGTCCGACGCAGCCCAAATCGCAGCCCTCATCACCGCCACGCACGAAAGAGGACATTATCCAGGAAAACCGTCGAAAACTGCGCGAGAAGCTTACGCCCACCAAGAAGGCGGCCGACATCAAGTCTGCCGGTCCAGTCAAGCAGGGCGCCACAGAGAAAGCCGGAAAGAAGCCCCGAGTATGGGATCTTGGCGGCAACTCGAAAGATGCCGTCCTACTCGATCGCTCGAAGGATTCCCCCGAGGACGTTCAGTACCAGAGTATCAACAACGAGGTAACTTATTTGATTCGATTGAGAGAGTTTTGTCCATGAAACTATTATTTATGATCTTTATTTGGGCAGTTGGTAGGTACCATGCAGGGTGTCATCCCCGACCTGGATGTGGAGAGCGAGGATGATGTGGAGAGTGAAGAGGAGTCTAGCGAGGAAGACAATGTGAGCAGCCATTCACCGGCGCTGAAGAAGAACAAGCGCGGAGGCGGTTTGCTGTCCTATTTTAAGGGAATTGTTGGCGGCAAGACCATATCGCTGGCCGATCTGCAACCGGCGCTGGAGAAGATGCGCGATCATTTGATATCAAAGAATGTGGCCTCGGAAATAGCGGTCAAACTGTGCGACTCGGTGGCCAGCAGCCTCGAGGGCAAGCAGATGGGAACCTTCGATAGCATTGCCAGCTTGGTAAAGGAGGCACTGACGCAGTCGCTGGTCCGCATCCTATCGCCCAAGCGGCGCATCGACATCATACGCGATGCCCTGGAGTCCAAGCGTAGCGGCAAACCGTACACGATCATCTTCTGCGGTGTGAACGGTGTGGGCAAGTCGACGAATCTGGCCAAGATCTGCTTCTGGCTGATCGAGAACGACTTCAATGTGCTGATTGCGGCCTGCGACACCTTCCGCGCCGGAGCCGTCGAGCAACTTCGAACCCACACACGCCATCTGAATGCCCTGCATCCGGCGGCCAACCACAACAACCGCACCATGGTCCAGCTGTACGAGAAGGGCTACGGCAAGGATGCCGCCGGCATTGCCTTGGAGGCCATCAAGTTTGCGCACGACACAAAGGTGGACGTTGTCCTGGTGGACACCGCTGGCCGAATGCAGGACAACGAGCCGCTCATGCGCTCCCTCTCCAAGCTGATCAAGGTGAACAATCCCGATCTGGTGCTGTTTGTGGGCGAGGCTCTCGTCGGCAACGAAGCTGTCGATCAGCTGGTTAAGTTCAACCAGTCCCTCGCCGATTACTCCTCCAACGAAAATCCACACATCATCGACGGCATTGTCCTCACCAAGTTCGACACCATCGACGACAAAGTGGGCGCCGCCATCTCCATGACCTACATCACGGGCCAGCCCATCGTCTTTGTCGGCACGGGCCAGACATATGCGGACCTCAAAGCCATCAATGTGAATGCCGTCGTCAACTCGTTAATGAAGTAAAGTAATGAATGCATCGCATCGCATCGCATCCATATCCATGTGAAGCAATCTAGATAGATCTGCTGCCCAGATGCTGGAACCTACACTCTGCTCTGCTTAATTATTCTTTATTTTAATACATTTTCCATTTGTTTGACCAATTGAAATAAAATTCCCTTATCTGTTGTCCAAATACGGCAGATTTTGTTTGGGTCTCTATCGCTACAAGGGCCCGCAGGATACGAGACTGCAAAAGACCAAAAATCTAAGCCAAATTGGAATAGAACCAATGCTGTTTATTACTGATACAACTTTAGGGGTATGAAGGGGGGTAAGAATAAGATACATATGGGGGCGGGTGGTTTAAGCTTAAATCTATTTGTAGAACTCGTGCTCCTGTTCGTCCTTCTTGATGTTGTTCTTGTAGCCCTTCTCGAAGTCCTTGGCGAGAACGATGTAACGATTTTCACGCACCGCGTGCATGCCCGCCTCCTGGCAGATGGCATTTATGTCGGCGCCAGATATCTTGTCCGGACGCGCAACGAACTCCTCCAGATCGACATCCTCGCTGAGGTTCATTTTGGACGTGATCGTGGAGAAGACCAACCGCTTCTGGCGGCGATCGGGCAGTGGAAATTCGATCTTTCGATCGAGACGACCAGGTCGCAGCAGAGCTGGATCCAGGGTGTCGGCACGATTGGTGGCCATGATCACTTTCACATTGGTGGTCTGGTCGAATCCATCCATTTGGTTAAGTAGCTCCAGCAAGATGCGCTGCACCTCGCGATCGGCACCGGTCTGGGCATCGAATCGTTTGGTTGCAATAGCGTCGATCTCATCAATGAATATGATGGCTGGAGCGTTCTCCTTGGCCAGCCGGAACACATCGCGCACCATGCGAGGACCCTCGCCGAGGTACTTCTGCACGAACTCCGATCCGACCACACGGATGAAGGAGGCGGTTGTGTGGTGAGCCACAGCCTTGGCCAGCATAGTCTTGCCACAACCGGGCGGGCCGTACATGAGGACACCGCGGGGGGGATCAATGCCGATCTGTTTGTAGAGCTCAAAGTGGGTTAAAGGTAGCTCGACTGCCTCGCGAATCTCTTGCTTCTGCATATCCATGCCGCCAATGTCGGCATAGCTAACGTCTGGTTTCTCGTCGGGCTGGAGCATTGATATGGAACTATCTGCCTCCGGAGGCAGCACATCCACCAACGCATTGCTGTGCTTGTGCAGAGCCACGGAGGCCGATGGCTTTAGCAACTCACGGTCGATGGTGGACAGGATGCGGACATAGTAATTGGACCCTGTTGTGGAGCCAACAATTCCCGTGTTCTGGTCGACAGCTTCCAGGAATTGTCCAATCACAAGCGGCACCGACTGTATCCTTTTCACCTCCTCCTGCGCATGTAGATATTCCTTCTTTAGATTACGCTGTTCATCCTTGATGTACTCCTCTTGCACCTCTATGAACTCCAAGGTTTTTTGAAGTTTCTGAAAGTGTTTGGTTGGGTTCGGATATCACTGATCACTGATCTGTAAGAATTGGGATGAGAGCACGCATATTTACCTTATAACGCACATACAAATCATCAATATCCAATTCATCCAAAGAGCTGTGCGCATCTTTCGGCTTCGATTCGCAGAGTTCGTCCTGGGTAATAAATAATAAATGTTATGTTCATAGTAGGCTCAGCAAATACACTTACCTTCTCAGGCATAAGTATGTCCATGTTGTATGGCATATCTGTTCAGTTTAAAGTTATTTTATGTTAACAAATTCGGCCCGAGACGAGAAAATGACTCGTCAAAAACAAGCCCAAGAGTTCTACTTTATGGCAACGCCGTGGCTATCGATGATGGCTGGAATCATCATCAGCACTATCGATGGTCAAACAACAAAACCATGTATACGTCCACTAAATTAATAAGTCAATGCATGATAAACTTTTTTAAAAATGTATACAATAGCCATTTAATTTATAGCACAATGTAGTTGCAAAAAGCGGCGTTTTATTTGTTTTTTAAGAGTATCGATATGTCTCTGCAGCTGAATCTGGATATTGGGAAAGTGTGTACACACTTCTGACCCGACCATTTTGACGCGATTTCGGAGCCCCACTCTTCTCATAAGAAAAACACATTTAACTCGACAGTATCTGATATGTGTGCGTGAACAATATATAAATATGAGTTAAATAGTTAAATTAAATTAGTGGATAGCAAGTGCACGCACCCATCAATGGGATAGCGTTAAATAATAATAAATGGATAAAAATGCTACCTGCAGCCGCCGCTGCTTCTTGTGCAAGAGAGAAAAATCGTTCTTGTTCACCACTGCCACACTCCTCAGTGACAGTATCGTCGTCCTGCTGCCATCGCCATCGCCGCCGTCGTCGTCGTCGTCTGCTTCCCCTGCCCCTGTCCGTTCCTTTGCTCTACGCACGCATCGATTTGGGCTGAACGTTAGATACCTCCTAACGCAGTTGTTAGGGTGGAAAAAAATAATAAGTACATAATAAATAAAACAAATGCAATGCTGTGCAATTTTTTATTTGAGAAAATACTAAAATACAATATCCGGTCTAAGTGGGCTGGCCGCCACACGGAGGGAAACGAATTAAAGTGCAATACCACAACCGCAGCAGCAGGGGCATGGACAAATAAAACGGAATCGAACGAACCTCAATCGAAACAAACAAATTGAAACAGAAGAGAAGGCGGCACATGCATTCTGCATTCTAAATCATTAAACGTAAACGGGTAAACAAAACAAAAATAAAACATAATCAAAAATTTATTGTACAACATATACAGATATATGTACATATGTATATATGCATGCATATAGGTTCATATTTCACCCATGACTGTGTGTGCCTGCTCAAGCACTCTTTTTTTTTTTTTTAGAGTTGGTTTCTGAGTGGAATATATGTGCGTGTATATTCACTTGTGTGTGTGTGCGGAGTGTGTGCTGTGTGTGTGTGTGTGCGTGTGTGTAGTTTTTGTTTTTCCATTCTATGCCTCTGCCTCTCTGTCTCTGCTTCTTCTTCTTGTCATAATTGCGGTTTATTTGTCAACAAAAAAAAAAAATTATCATCGTTGAATAAAAATGCAAAAAATTATGTTTGCTCCTTTTTGCAGAAATATAAATATCCAATTTGTGCAACGAATCGGTTAATCAAGTGGCTTCCTCATGAAGACAATGTCGCGCTTCGGCCTGCGCCGGGGCTTCAAGTTGTCCGAGGAGCAGGTCAATGGCAAGAATCCAATTGGACCAATAGCGGCGATCAGACCGTCGCCAGCTGGTCCATCTGGTCCATCCGGACCATCCGGACGGAAGAAACGGCAGCTCAGGCATGAACCAGACGACGAGGAAGAGGAGCAGCAACAGCCATTGCCATTGCCACTGCCACCACCACTCCCACTCGCACTGGAAGAGGAGCAGGAACAGGAACAACCATCTCTGATCTGCAGATTACCACTGGAGCGTCTGCCCCGTCTGGTGGAGAAGCTCAAGATTCTCATAGAGGAGCGGCCGCGGGAGAGAGACCTTGACCTTGATTCTGGCCCCGGGTCCGGCGGCCTAAAGAAAGTCTTGTGTTTGTACTGTGATAGAAAGTTCGCCTCTGGCAAGCTGCAGGGCAAGCATGTGGACAAGTTCCACACGGAGCGACAGGAGAGACGCTGCAGCGGTCGCTCCACCAGCAGCTCCGGCAGCTCCCATCCACCCGGAGGATTTCCCGGCTGCCAGCACTGCTCCGGCAACAGGAAGCATTCGATGCTGCCACAGATTTGTCTGCCCGTCAAGCATCTGGACGAGTTGTTCCTCCACCTCATCCAGATGCATGCGGACAAGTACTTTGGCTGCCATCCGTGCCGACTGCGCTTTCAGGATGCCGACCAGCTAACCGGCCACCGTCGACAGCACCACCAGCTCGAGGAGCCACCATCCCCCAAGCCCGGCCTGATGGGAGCCGACGAGCCGGTGCTCTTTCGCCTTGGTCTCACCCAGAACCGCTTGCCCAGTCATCGGAACAGGCAGCGGCGAGCAGGTGACGACGACCAGCCGCCCCTGGCCATGCCTCACAAGTCAAGGAGCAGCAGTCGGGCGGCAGCCCAGCGGCAGCACCAGCAACAGCAGCAGCAGCAGCATCAGCAGCATATGCCGGCGACTACCACTCAGACCATGGGCCATGGCCATGGCCATGGGCAACCCCAACTGGATGCAGCACCAGATGCTGTCTTCCGGCAGCCCAGCTCCTCGGCCTGCGTCGCAGTCAGCTCCAGCTCCGGCACCAGTGCCGGCACCAGCTCGCATGTGTTTGATGAAAACTTCTACAAGGATGTCATCCTGAATGTCCAACAGAATCTGCAGAACTATCTCGATGGACGGCTGCTCACCTCCCCCATAATGTCAGCATCATCAGCAACAGCAACAGCAACATCAACAGCATCAAGTAGCTCCTCTGGCTGTGGCTCTGGCACATTCACATCCACATCCACATCCAACTCCACATCCGACCTGGTTATGCTGCATGGTTCTAGTCAAATGAGCCACGCCAGTGCCTACCCGACCCTGCTGACATCGGAGCAGTTCGGCTCGACGGCTGAGCTGCTGCCGCCGGCCAAGTTCCGGCGACGGCCCCACACGAAGCACAGCTGGAAGTGGAAGTGGGACTATGTGAAGAAGTTTACGCTTATCAACGAGGGCGGGCGGCTGGTGAAGAAGCTGAAGCAGCCCACCTTCCTTGGCCTGCGCGATCTCTCCAAGTTGGACATGTGGACGCAGCTGACGATGCGGCAGAAGCACGATGTCTCTCTGGCCATCGCCCGCAGCTGCAACGGTGGTGGTGGGGGGGTGGATCTGGATGGGGACCGTAATCACAGGCAATTGGAGCAGCAGCGTCTGCTCGAGCAGCTAAACCTCATTCTGGACCATCGTCTTCTGCCGCACATCATCCTCGAGCAGAACGAGCAGGCGATCATCAAGTGCGAGAACGAGGAGGACCCCAATCTGACCGACTACGGATGTCCCAGGGGCGTCCAAGACGATCTTCTCCCCCAAAATTTCGCCGACGAGAGTTTTCTCTCTCTGCTTCAGCTCCAGCCGCGGCAGGGGGCTGGGAGCAGTCCCGAAAGGATCAGGTTCAGGGACCGGGACCGTGACCGGGAACAGCGGGAGCAGGACCAGGACAAGAAGATGACATTTTCTTCTTTGGTGCTGAGTGGAGAATGGGCGCGACCGCGCCTCTATCTGTGCATATGCTGCGGGGCCAAGTTTGACCAGCGGAAATCGCTGGAGGAGCACAAGACGTTCCGTCACTCGCACATCTATGCCACGCACTACGAGGTGGTGGGCAGAGAGCTGCTGGCCGGGAACCTGCTGCGCCACCTCTTCATACCCAAGCGGGCGTTGGGCCGGTTCGCGGCGGAGAGCAACTGCATCCGCTGGCCGCAGCACAAGCAGGAGGAGCGTGTCCAGCCCGAGGAGGAGACCACCTCCTCGTCCACCTCTTCCAGATCGTCGTTCGAGGCATCGACGCCGACGCCAACACCGACGCCCATGTCCAGTCTGGAACAGCAGCAGCCATCGCCGGCTTCTGGGACAGGCGCGACCTCTTCCTCGTCCTGTTCGCCAAGCTCATCCTCCACACCCACCTCTCACTCTCACTCCCATTCCCATTCCCATTCTACCTCCACTTGCACAGCCACCACGTCGTCGACGCCTTCATCCTCTTCGACTCCGTCGAGCTGCACGAAGTGCGGACGAAAGTGCAGCGGCCTTATGGATCTCTACCGGCACATGCTGGACTGCTCCGGCGACTACATCTGGTCGCTGGCCAAGAAGCGGAAATATCGCTACTACTGCGGCACCAAGAAGCGTCGCCCCTGCTCCAAGAAGCCGCTCAAGCAATTCTCCAGCAGGAAGAAGGAAAAGCTCGAGGACTCTCTGGAGGGCGATGCCGAGGGCGAGGCTGAGAACGAGGACGATGGCGACGGCGATGGCGAGGCGGAGGGCGAGTGCGAGGAGAGCGGATCCAATTCATCGAAAATGAAGAACTCCCCCCGCCAGAGACCCAGCGATGGTAAGTTCCAGAACCCTGCAGCATTGCCCCGAAACGGATTTAACTTCCCCCTTTCCCTCTTTCCCCATCTTTTTATCCTCTTACAGCCGAGTCCATACGGAAAATGCTGGAGAACTTGCCCCCCAAGCGCGTCTGCAAGAAGATCTTCCCCGTGGACAACAAGGCCAAGCGCAAGTCGAAGAACAAGTCCAAGTCCATGTCCAAGTCGAAGTCCATGTCCAAATCCATGTCCAAGTCCATGTCCAAGTCCCTGTCGATGTCGAAGCAGCAGAGGAGCACAAAGAAGATATACAATCAGCACCTCCTTCGCAACACCCGGTCCTCTGTGGTGGCTGCCGCCTCCGCTGCTGCAGTGGCCGCAGGGCAGCAGAAGCGATCCCGACGCAAGCAAAAACAACAGCAACAGCAACTGCAGAAGAAGCAGCAGCAAAAGTCAAAACTGGGCGCAGGAGGAGCCAGCAGATCGGCAGCCAAATCCCCCCCGCCACTGTCAACCGTTGAGTCAGAGGCGAAGGCCCAGCCAGAGGAGGCACAGGCCCATCTGCAGCCACAGTCGCAGCCACAGTCGCAGCCACAGTCGCAGCCACAGTCGCAGCCACAGCCGCAGCCTGAGGTAAAGCCACAAGCCACATTCACTGCCAATTCAAGATCTCCCGTGGAGGCCAAGCCGGCGCTGGCGCTGCCGCTGCCGCTCGTTCCAGCATGCCCAGTGCCTCCATCCACTCCATCCAGCCAGGAGTTGGAGGCTCGCGAGGCCGCCTCGCCCACGCCCAGCAAGCAGCTGTTGCCCACGCCGCCGACCACACCCGCTCCGGCCATCAAGTCCTCGCCAGTTGCTCCCCGACTCTCCGTCAGCAGTCGGCAGTCCAGCTCAAATGCTGGGGTGAAGCGCAGCAAGAGGATCAGCGACTGCATCGCCATGCTCACTGGGAAGCTAGAGGAAAAGATGAAGACTGAGCAGGTGCCGCCACCGCCCCCGCTGCCGCTGCCTCCACCGCCACCGGCCCCCGAGAAGGAGAAGGAGAAAGACTGCAATATGCCTAAGGAGACGACGCCTTCCCCGAGAGCTGTTGCAGCGAAAGAGCTGCCAGAGGCCAAGACGCCCAAGCGGAAGGCCATGTCGCGGCGCATCATCAAAGTGGATGCCGCACTGGGGCCCCGGCACGAAGCAGAGCAAGCCGAGCCGCTGGAGAAGCCCCAAACGGCTGCAGTCCCAGCTCCAGCTCCAGTTGCAGCTCCAGCTCCAGTTGCAGCTCCAGCTCCAGTTGCAGTTGCAGTTGCAGCTCCAGCTCCAGTTCCAGTCGCAGCTGCTCCGCCTGAACTAGCTCCAGTTTTAGCTGGTCTAATTCCTGCTGCAGTTCCAGTTCCAGTTTCTGTTCCTGTACCTGTTCCTGCCCCTGCCCCCGCCCCCTCTGTGGCTCTTGTCATTCCCCCCGTTGCTGCCGGCTCGACTCCAGTTCCCCCTGCAGTTGCCACTTTGGGGGGCATTCCGCGGCGAACTCCCACCAAGGCAGCAAGCAAGCAGATGGCAGCCCCGGCCCCATCACCGACGGCGGCTGCCCTCAAGCTATATCCAGCAGAACAGCAACAGCAACCACAGCCACAGCCACAACCATTGACCCCACCAGTGCCCGCGCCCGTGCCCGTGCCTGTGCCCGTGCCCATGCCTCTGGGATTGCAGGGGATGGGGGCTCCGTTGGCAGGTCCAGGGCCCGATTCCGTTCATGGCAACAACATGAATTTGCTGCCCAAACTGCCCTTGTATCTGCCACATGCCCAGCTCCATCCACATGGAAATCCAAATTCGAATCCAAATCCGAATCCAAATCCGAATCCGAACGTTAATCCCATCATGTACGTGGTGGAGCCGCAGCCCCTCAACCTGACCAGTCAGCGCGGATGCCTGCAGAAACCGATCCTGCCAAGCACCGAACGTGGCGGCAGCCAAATGGGACTGCATCATCGCTCGAGCGGAGCGCCCGCCCGAAGGCAGACTATCAGTGGATTCGAGGCACGCAACGTGCTGGGCCTGGATATGGACATGGAGCCGCTGGACCTGTCCAAGAAGTCGGCGAGGAAATCTTCACCAGCTCCGGTTCCGGCTCCAATGAGGCTTCCCCAGGAGATGTCGATGCCAATGGCGATGCCGATGCAGATGCAGATGCCGATGCCGATGCCCCTGACTATGCCCATGCCGATGCCTCTGCCGATTCCGTTGGTAACAGCTCCTGCCGGATCAGCTGCTCCACTACCAACTCTTCCAGCTCCAAATCCAGTTGCAAATCCAAATCCTCCTGGTCTAGGGCCAGGGCCCAGTGCAGCTCTCGGGCCAGTTTCATTGGCTTCGCACTACTACTCCAATCTGGACCTGCTCAAGATACCCCAAGTGCGCAATCCTGGCACTGCTGCTGGCCCCACCCCTGCCACTGCCGCTCCCACTGGCACCGGGGTCTCCCCATCCAATGTGCTGCTCACTGGCGCTGCCACGATGGCCGTGCATCTGCCAAAAGCTTCGGGCGGAAAGAAACGCTCGGCTGAGGCGTCGGGCGGCAAGAAGGAGCACGGCGGCAAGGGGCTGCTCAAGGGATGCATGCGCATGGATGAGGTGGTCAACAATCACATTGACGACGCCATCAACTCGGTCATCCTGGCGGTCCAAGCCGACGACGACGACGACGACAAGGAGAGGGAAAAGGAGAAGGAGAAGCAACAACATTTGAACCCGCCACCACAAGTCCTTCATCCGACCAGGTCCTGCAACTACATCGTCGCCACAGCCGCAGCCGCAGCCGCAGTTGCAGCTCCCGCCCCCGCCCCTGCCGCTGGCATGTTATTTACCTCGACCCCGATGGGGGAGAAGGGTCTGCCCAGCTTGGCCGCCGCGGCTGTTCCTCCTCCAGCCCCACCGCCGACCACAACAGCGGAGAAGACTCCTCTGACGCCAAAGAAGCGTTCAATGCGCTCCAAGACCATCGACTGCCGCCCCATGGCTCTGGTCGCCATGGAAGAGCCTCCAGTGGTGCCACTGCTGCTGCAGCAGTGCGTCCAGTCCGTGCCGCCAGTCAATGGAGAGACGAAGATAGATGCACCTCTGCCTGCAGTTTATGCGAAAGTTGCCATGGCCGCGACCCAGGCACCCGCTTCCGAGGCACCCGCTCCCGAGGCACCGGTAACGGTTGTGGAACCTCCTCCTCCTCCTCTTCCTCCTGTTCAATGCATAAAGGAACTTACGCCGGAGCCAGAGCTCGAGCCGGAGCCAGAGCCAGAGCTCGAGCCAGAACTGCCCGCTCAGTCTGCTCCTGACCCTTTGCCTGTTGTGGAGATGGCTCCATTGTCGGCTCCTTCTGTGGCCGTGTCGGTCATTTCCATTGCTCCAGCACTGCCGCCACGCAGCGTGACGCCAACGCCCACGGTCGAGACGAACTGCAGCTCACTGCTGGAGGAGCACAGCAGCAACATGAACAACAACACCTCCTCGGGCTTTCACAGCCTGGCCCAGTCCGAGCCAGTGCCCAGTGGCCAGGAACAGTCGGCCACGGCGGCGAGTACTCTGGAGGCGACAGAAGATCTGCCGGCGCAGGCGCAGGTGCAGGCGGATGCGGAGGAGCAGGTGCCCGTCACGAAAAAGAAGCAGCGACGACGCCGGAAGAACGAGCTGGCGGCCATCGTGGCCGACCAGCTGCTGGAGAGCTTCAAGATCGACAATGCCCGCCGAGACAACCTCAAGAAGCTCGAAAACCTGGCATACGAGAAGAGCGAGGATCTGCTGCTGACTGGCATGCTGCTCATGTCCAGCACCAAGCGGAACGCAGCCATGGCCACGGCCACCGCCTCCACATCCACCTCGAAGCTGTCTCGGAATCTGACGGCGCGAGAGGCGCCAGAGGCGGCGCCAGCTCCTCCGGCCCGGGGCAGACCGAAGCGGCGACAGAGCTGCTACTACCGCAGCCGCGGGAAGGGGGCGGGCGGCGCGAAGGCGACGAACGAGAATATCAGCATGCTCAAGTCGACCCTGGAGTCCTTCTCGATCGGGATCGAGAAGCAGCTGCTGGCCAAGGAGGCGAAGGAGGCCAAAGAGGCGGCCGCCCTGCCGGCAGTCACGAGCGCCGGACTGCCGCCGGCCGCATCCATATTGCGGCCGAGCATCCTGAGCAGCGCCGCCAAGAAGCAGATGTACCAGAAGCGGGAGGCGGAACTGGAGCTGGAGCTGCAGAAGGAAAAGGAGCGGACAGTGGCGGCCACGGCGGCCACCTTCAGCCGCGATCCTCGCCTCAACAAGAACATACACAAGGAGCAGCCGGACCATGGGCAGGCCACAGCCCCGGCACCGGCCACTGGCGCTGGCACGGGCACGGGCACAGCCACGGCCATGGCCCCGACACTGGCCCTGGCAGCCAGCGTGCCGGCGGCGGGCGAGAACGTCGAGGAGGAGGACAACTACCTCACGGAGATAGCGAAAAACGTGAACGAGAAGATCATGTCGGCCACCACCAACGAGGACTTTGAGTTCGCCCACGACGAGTTCGACCAGGGGGAGCAGGATCCCGACCAGGACAAGTTCTACCGACCCCAGACGTCGATGAGTGTGCGCAGTGCGCCCAACCTGAACGACGAGCACTCCAACTTCGGGTCCATCTGTGACGAGAACACGAACACGGAGCTCATGGACATGGACCTGGACGACGAGATGAGCGTCTACACCAGCTACTCGCAGGACTTGGGTCGCGGCGGGCGTGGCCGGCGTCGCCGCAGGCGGCGCAGCGTCCTCCTCACGCGGCCCAAGAAGCGCACGCAGCGGAGCCACGTGGATGCGGAAAAGTACGCGTGCTCCCTGTGCGGCAAGAGCTTCTTCACGGCCACCTCTCTGTCCAAGCACAACATGACCCTGGCCCACGTGTCCAAGCTGTCCGAGCAGGAGTACCTGCAGTCGCAGACGGCGCCGTCGAGTCCGCGCCACTTGGAGGCGGAGCCGGACCTGGAGCCGGGTCGTGGCTGTGGGGAGAAGCAAATGCAAATTAACCAGCAAGAGCCGCCTCCCATGCAACAGATTCGTGCCTCAGTTCTGATGCCGCCCTCTCAAATCGTCACTCATGTGGAGCACCAGCAGCAGCAACTGAATGAGCAAGTGCATCATGTCATCACGGAGGCCAGCCTGCGGCTGCACGACAATCAGCACAGTCCCTCGGGAGCCACCGCCGCCCGCCTCAATCTCAACCCAGACGAGCGGCTCTTCTACGAATGCTGCAACATCCTCAAGAGTGCCGAGACGCCTCGCCTGTCCAGCGCCACCGCTGCCACAGCCACAGCTCAACCATCCTCAACCGCCATGCCGGCCACGACGTCCGTGATCGTTACGGCCGGTCGCAAGCAGCCTCCTCCGCCTCAGCCGCCTCCGCCCCAGCCGTCTCCGCCCCAGCCACCTGCATCGCTTCCGCCTCCAGCATCGCCCTCGCTATCGCCGCCAGCGTCGCCCTCTTCCTCGCTATCGCCTCCAGCCTCACCGTCGCCATCGCCATCCCCACCGCCGCCTTCGTCGCCGTCTCCGTCGCCACATATGCCCACGCATCCGCATCCGCCTGCACATGCTGGAGGAGAGGCTGCACCCACTGTGTGCCATCAGCCGGTCATCCAGCAGCTGTTCCGCAATCCACCTGCTGTCACGCCCACCACAACTCCCACGTAAGTCGAATGCCCAGCCGCCTCGCGACCCATCACCTAACCAATCCCTTTCTCCCAGCAGGAACCACAACCGGATGTCGCCCGGCTATTCGGCCATCTCGCAGTTCTCGGCTACCACCTCGCGCTTCAAGACGAAGGCCGCCATGAAGGGCTATGAGAACGTGAACCTGCAGCTGGACATGGTGGAGCTGGTGAAGACCGGGCGTGGCGTCTGCAAGCTGACTGAGCTGGCGGACATCGCCTTGGGCAGCGAAAAGCCTGGCGGGGACTTTATGCCTCACCTCTCGCAGGGCATTCTGCCCGGTCCCAGCGTTCCAGTTGCGGCTGCGCCCCCCTCAGCCAGTCACCACCACATGACGCACCACCAGCACCAGCATCACCTCCACCACCAACAGCAGCAGCAGCAACAGCAGCAGCAAGCACATCCCCATCCCCATTCACAGCCACCGCCAACGCCCACTGGCACGCACACGGGCACTCGGACAACGACCACGACGACGACGCCGACGCGGCCGGTGGAGCAGCAGAGCTCGACGTCGTCCAAGACGATCATGCACGCGTCCATCATCAAGGCTGTGGCGGGCGTGGCCAGCTCGGCAACACTGCCGCCCGCTTGCGGTCGGATCATCATACCAGAGCGGCCGTTCAAGAATATCGGACTGGAGGAGAAGGCCAGCATCACGTTCCAGAAGCCCAAGACGTGCGTGAACCTGCTCCAGGAGCAGGACAACAACAGCGTCTCCACCGCCAGCTACTCGGACCGGGACGACTATGACTTCGGGACTCTGAGCTGCGACGGCGACGTGGACCCGGAGCCAGAGCAGGAGCCGGAGCCGGAACCAGACGCCCGATGTGGGGTCAGGACAGAGGCTGGAGTTGCGGTGGCGGTACCGCCAGGTGCTGAGGACCGGGCTGTGTCCTTGTCCAGCTCGTCGACGTCCTCGTCCTCGACGCCGGAGAACACCCGCACGCGCACGCGGAGCAGGAGCAGCAGCAGCAGCTCCAGCCGAGCCACGGCGAAGACGTTCGAGAACAAGTCCCTGATCATGGGCCGCATCTTCAAGCACGCCAGCACCAAGGCAGCGGCAGCAGCAGCAGCAGCCACTCCGGTGCAGCAGCTCCCCAGTCCGATGACAGGACCGGCCCTGGCCAAGATTAAGGCGTTGCCCAAGAACCAGGCCAATCTGGACCAGATCTTCGATGAGCTTCGCGGTGGAGGTGCGGCCAAGGTGCCAGAGGCTGAGGCCCCAGTGGGCGTGGAGCATTGGGATCGGGATGGGGGTCATCCTCAACTACAGCCGCATCCGCATCCGAACCCCCACCCAAACACCCAACCCCACACCCACCCCCACCATCAACAGGAGCCGATGTCTGCGCCGGCAGTTCCGACCATGCCAGCAGCCATGCCCGCTCCAAGTGCTCTGCCGCGCAGCAGGACCAAAAAGACGAAAAAAGCTCCTCCGGCTAATGCCAGCAAAATTCCCCCCATTGTTAAGACGCCAGAGGTCCCGGCCATGGCCACGGCCACGGCCTCCTCCCCATCAGCCTCTCGAAAGCCGCGCAAGGACCTCACAAAGCTGCAGTCGGAGCTGGGAATGAGTCCGGAGGAGATCGAGCAACTGATCGATGAGGGCCAGCGCAAGTCCAAGCGCCGCTGTGCAACCAACCGCGCCAAGAAGCTGGTGGAGACGTGGAGCTCCGACGAGTACGAGGAGTTCCTCTCCACCAAGGACATCATAGCCCTCATCGAGCAGAAGGAACAGCAGGAGCAGCGCCGCAAGCGCAAGACCAGCGAAGCCAACGCCCAGCCAGAGCCAATGTGGCCACCAGCGGCCCCCAAGAAGACCACCCCCACGCCCTCCGTGATCGCCAAGCGCAAGAAGAGCGCCGCCAAGAAGCCGCCCACTGAGCTGGATCATCCAAAGCCGGCGACCACAGCCAAGGCACGGCAGCGAGCCAAGCCGAATCCTCGGCCTCCCCCTGCACCAGAGCCGCCTCCAAAATCCAAATCGAAATCCAAATCGAAAGCTCCCACCAAGGCCAATACTCCACCAGCGAAGACTGCTAGCTCCAGGAAGAGGCGTGGCAACGGCACAGAGAACGACAGGGACAAGTCGGTGGAGCCCAAAATAGAGCCACCGGCTAGGACGCGCAGCTCGAGGCAGCAGACCAAGATCAAGCCACCGGTCATGGGCCTCGAAGTGCCATTGGGGGAAGAGCCATCACAGCGGGAGCCTGAGGTGCAGGTGCAGGTGCAGCCGCAGCCGCAGCCCAAGCCGCAGCCGCTGCCAATGCCAACCACTACTCAGCGGACCAAGTCCCGCGGCAGCAATAGTTTAGCACCACCACCACTGGCTCCTCCGCCTCCTCCTTCTATTCCTCTTCTGCCAGCCAGGAGCAGCTCCTCCTCCACCGCCACAACCAATAGCAGCAGCAACAACAACAACAGCAGCAGCAACAACAACAACACCAACAACAATAACAACAACAACAACAACAGCAGCAGCAGCAACAAGAACCTGAAGACGAAGCGGAAATCGCAGGCGAACAAACAGTCGCCGGCAAGGCGAAAGCGACCGGCGAGCGAGAAGCAACTGTACTACTGGAGCAGCTCCAGCGACGACGAGTTCGGGCGCGTGGAGGCCGATGGCGAGCAGGATGCAGCCGTACTGAGGGAGCAGCAGAAGCAGGAGCGACAGCATCCAGAGACGCTGGCGGGGAAGCACTTTGAGGAGAGCGAACCGTACCAGAAGCACGGATGGATAGTGGGGGACTCGCACAAGAAGCTGGTCAAGCTGCTGGCCATCGCCAAAGGCAGTAAAAAGGCAGAAAATTGCGGTGTAAAGCGTCGCACGCCCAAGCGCAAGTGCTAGGAGCCTGGAGCTCCAAAGGGACCCAAGCGACCCAAGCGGGAGCGGATGTCAAAAGTCAAATCATAGCCAGTAGCCATAGGCCTAAAAGGCGGCATCAGAATCAGCATCAGCATCGGCATCAGCATCGGCGCAGGCAGCCAATATATCGCTGCCATCGATCACATACTGCCATTATGTCGTCGTTAATCGTTATCGCCATCGACAGGGGAACAGCAGCAGCAGAAGCAGCAGCAGCAGCATCTCCTCTCCCTTCTCTTTGTGGCAGGGCCTCAGTAACCGCATGCGGAGCATATACAAAATATTTTTTCTTTCTTTTAAACATCTAAGCGTTACATTATTTAGGTTCTTTTTTTTTATTACATGTATTTATAATTAATAAAACGAACAAAAAACAAACAAAAAAGCGAAAAAGCAACAAATATACAATACATTTGAGCACAACAAGCAATAAATGCCGCATGTCTTTGAACATCTTCATATCATAATCTCGAATCATTAGGCAGGCTTCGTACAGATTTTTCATCTTCATCTTCCAATTATGAATTGTAATAATTTCACTTTTTGTCTCTTACGATCATTTCGCAGAAGGGGTATCGGGATATACGTAGTAGTACCTCAGTAGAACCTCAAAGTCCATGGTCCAAAGTTCAAAGAAAAAATCGGTCACAGACTAAACTGTTTTTAGCTGGGATTTATCAATTTTTTGTGTATATTGAAACCACGAAAAACCCCGCCTCAGAACTGCTTTTTCGGTGCCTCATGCCACATCTTGGTAATCTTTCGTTTAAGCCACTTAAACTATGCCAAAGATAACCTGAACCGTTGAAAATAAACCATAATTCATTTGAAATATTTGGAATCTGGTAATTTATTTATTTCGTCCCTAAACAGGGATGAATTACGCGTAACAAAGCCGAACATATCATAGGCTTTTGCAAAATGAAGTTCAAATGCTCGATAAAATGAAATTTTGAATCAAACAAGACCCCTAGGTCAAGTGCCTCCGCCTGCTTCAAGAGCGGAAGGCCATCTATCGAATATGAGGCCTGAACATTGAATACACACTTGCTAAAGGACACAGAGTATCCTTTGCAAATGTTGAGAGGGAGCGAATTACAAGTGTAAGTGTGCACCAACGAACGAATCCATCCAGGTCACCCAAAGTTTTAATAGAATGGAAGATTTACAGATCATCTGCATAAAGCAAATGCTCAGAAGCTCGAGTGCTGAGACATATGTATGTCATTGATGAAAATAGCAAACAGCAGCCAATATTGACCACCGAACGGATAGAGTCCAAGACCTCATAAAATTCAGATTAGCTGGAAAAAGAAGCAAAAAGGTTTGCTATGCCGCTATCAGTATTTGAGTATTGCATTTGTCTCTGCCTCGTACAGTCGCAGTTTTGTGGTTTTCGGTAATTAATGGGCGCGTCCACCAGCACAACTTGATCAGCGATCAGTGATCTTTTGAATACACCGTCTACGAGGGTCTACAAAGAGGCCTTCCCTTGAAAGGCTCGTGTGGTATGTACGTAAATGTGTCATCAATGTAACTTCTGCTTTATTTTAAATTTTACAACTAACGGTATTTTTACATATATAACATGTAAAAAATATAATTAAGGAATAGTTAAAAAAACGTAGAGCACGACGAAGGCGACGGCCGATGATGAAGCGAACGAGGGGAAGCGAACGAGCCAGCATCCAGCCTTTAGTGTGTCGTCTCCTATGTTTGCCAAAGGGTAAATGCAACGCAAAACTAGATTCCATCAAGGAAGAGAATGTGTGTGTGAATGAGAGTAGCTGGATGCACCGACGTGGGGGATAATGGTAAGGCTCGCTGCGACTGCTGGCGTTGTGGATCCGGTAGGTCCGGCGATGGTGCAGCTCGCTTCTTCTCTGCTGGCGTCCTGCATCATGACTTAAAAAATAGACTGATTCGCTTACATCATGCCACCCATGCCGCCCATTCCTCCCATGCCGCCCATTCCACCCATGCCGGGCATTCCTGGGGCAGCATCCTCCTTGGGGATTTCAGTGACAACAGCCTCGGCTGTGGTCAGCAGGGAGGCAACACCGGAGGCATCCGTAATGGCCGTGCGCACCACCTTCGTGGGGTCAATAATTCCCTTCTCAATCAGGTTGCCGTACTCGCCCTTCATGGCATCGTAGCCATAATCACCAGACTGAGTCTCCACCTTAGCCACGACCATGGCTCCGTCAACGCCGGCATTCTTGGCAATAGTCATGCAGGGCATGCGGAGGGCACGACGCACGATGTCCACGCCAAGGCTCTGAAAGTGAATAATGATAATATAATTTACGCTGAACGAGTTGATAAGAATTCCCATTCAATTACCTGATCGGCATTCTGGACGGTCACGCTGTCCAGTTTCTCGATGCAGCGGAGCAGGGCAGTGCCACCACCGGGAACAATGCCTTCTTCGACAGCGGCGCGAGTGGCATTCAGGGCATCGTGGACTCGGTCCTTCTTCTCGTTCACCTCAACCTCGCTGGAGCCACCAACACGCAGCAGGGCAACGCCGGAAGCCAGACGGGCCAGGCGCTCCTGAAGCTTCTCCTTCTCATATTCCGAGGTGGTGTCGCCAATTTGCTCCTTGATTTGGTCAACGCGACGCTGCACGTCATCCTTCTTTCCCTTGCCCTTCAGCAGCAGGGTGTCGTCCTTGGTGATGACCACCTCGCCCACCTGTCCAAGATCGCTGATCTTGACATCCTCCAACTTGACCAGATCGGCATCATCGCCAAAGACAATACCACCGGAGGCGATGGCCATGTCTGTGAGGGTGGACTTGCGGTTGTCGCCGAAGCCGGGGGCCTTGACGGCGGCCACCTGAAGACCGATCTTCAGGCGGTTCACCACCAGAGTGCTCAGGGCCTCGCCGTCGATGTCTTCGGCAATGATCACCAGGGGCTTGCGCTGCGTGTTGGCCAACTCAAGTGCGGGAATAATGCTCTGCACTGAGGAGATCTTTTTCTCCGAAAGCAGTAGAAGGGCATCCTGAAACTCAACCTTGGCTCCCTTCGAGGAGTTGATGAAATAGGGCGAGATGTAGCCACGGTCGAACTTCATGCCCTCAATCACCTCCAGCTCATCGGTGAGGGTCTTGCCGTCCTTGACTGTGATGACACCGTCGCGACCGACTTTCTTCATGGCCTCGCTGATCAAATTGCCAATGGCCTGATCGCCATTGGCCGAGATGGTGGCCACCTGGGCAATCTCCTCGGGAGTTTTCACAGGGCGTGACATGGCCTTGAGGTTATCCTTGACGGTGTCCACAGCCAGCATCACACCGCGACGGATCTCAACGGGATTGGCGCCCTTGGAGATCTTTTCAAAGCCCTCTTTGGCAATGGCTCGCGCAAGAACTGTGGCAGTCGTTGTACCGTCGCCGGCCTCCTCGTTCGTGTTGTTGGCCACATCCTGGACGAGCTTTGCACCAATGTTCTGGAATTTGTCCTTCAGTTCAATCGACTTGGCCACTGTCACACCATCCTTGGTGATCTTGGGCGATCCCCACGACTGCTCGATGATTACATTGCGGCCCTTGGGTCCCATGGTCACGGCCACCGCATCGGCCAGCACATCTACGCCCTGAAGCATCATGGCGCGCACCTCGGCGCCAAACTTCACATCCTTCGCATAGCCCCGCATCGCCAGATGGCGGCTGACGGAGGTGCGTGCAAGTGCAACAGGTAAGCGGAACATCTAGGGAGAGAGATCAATGTGCGATGAGAATCGAGAATCGACCACCAGCAAGAAGCACGTGCACGCGCTCTCGCTATTCTGTGCTTGTTGCCCGCATATTTAATGTGGATTATTTACTATATTTTATTATTTGATAAGCGGGGGTGCGGGTATACTACAGTGGTGTTTCGTCATCCCAACAAGCCTATTCAAAGTGATGTAAGTCCAATTGGATTGGAGAAGAATAATCTTATTTGCATGGCTTAATGCAAAAGCAATTGAAAACAAAGAAATGAATTAATTTCCTTGCCGAGGGTTCACTCTAGGCGCTACAAGCCCCAACCCCCCACCACTCCGCCGACCGCGGCCATTGATAGCGATTGTTCGAGGTCAACACCAACATAAGCATCACAGAGCATTCCAGAAGAAATCGTTTATGTAACCCATGTTCAAAAATATATACAACCAAATCCGAGGAGGGCCTCTTACGAAACACTAGAATGCGACGCCCGGAGGCGTGGCCGATGCCTGGTCTGCCCAGTGGCCACATGCAATAGCAATACGCTGAGACAAATGTGAAATTGTGTTAACATGCCGGCGATTAGGGCAAAAACCATGTGCGCTGGCTCTCGAACATTTCTCTTCAGTGGAAAGTGCGTGTGGTACGTGCGACGACCAGCCGTTTATCTTACCATTCATATTTTATAATAAACGCCAGTAATATGTCCCCAAGGAACCAATAATGTTATAGAAACACGAGTTGCCGGCTCTTTGCCTAGATTGTTCTATCTTATATAACCGAACCGACTCATACACACACACAAACACACACACACACAGACCCAAATTCAGCGCTAGCGCAAATAGACCAGAAAATTCGTATGACGTTGTAATCAAAATTTATTAATTATTACTTACTTTTAATAGAATTAGCAAGGTGTTTTAACCGAAGACAAAACTTAGTTATTTAATTTAAGTATTGACGCAAATGAAATGTGCCGACACGGGTTCCTAACCTGATCAATGTGAAGTAGGGATGGTAAATATATCGATAATATATTTTTCGATGGTATTTTTTTGGACAGTATATTTTTGAAAATATGAATATACAGCCAAAAAAGCCGTATTAGGCTTTTTACACTGCCGCATCATTGTCGAAGGTGCGGAAAAATTATGCGAGGCGTTTAGACCGAGGCCGCATCTTTTTCGCATCATTTTGTCAGCTGTTCGGGCTGCTAAAGTAAACAAACGCTGTGAGTAAGAAGAAGAGAGGCAAATCATTTTTATTTAAATTTGAAGAAATTTTCAAAATGAAAATGAAGCTATCTTTGCTCCATCAAACAAAAATTGTGTGCTGACGACTTTAATTTTCAAGTGGCACTTTTAAAGTTGGAATCAGTGCATCCCAAAAGATCTTTGTGGACCCTTGTAAGTTGTTGTGTTACCATTTTGTTGTTTGCTATCAGATTTCTATCTATCAAATTTTAATTTAAATGTCTAAGAACGGTTTGGCGGTTATTGTTTGACAAAAACAGATGTTTCCTCTCGATACCCCGTCGATACCACCACTAACCATACAGTACATAGATGAGACATTTCATACAAACGGCTGTCGCAAGCGAAGTCTGTATGTACTGTATGGTTAGTGATACCACGAATAATTTCAGTATTTTGTAAAAATACTACACAGAATGCGGTAACACTTGCGAATGATGCGACGCATGATTAAAATGCGGCCGCATCATTGTCTTCTTCTACCCACAGGGCTCTTACCGGCATCATTGTCGCATGTTCCATTTAACGGAAAAATGCAATGATGCGCCCCAGTGTAAATCGGGTATAAATAAGTGTTGACATGTTTTTGACCTATTCATACCTTTAACCAGATTCCCGCATATATGTATATACACCATGATCCCAATACATATTTTGATTATTATAAACTGCAAAATTTCGTTGGGAAAGCTTACAAATTTTTAGATTATTTTTTGCACAAAACAATTCCTAATGTTTTTCTCACCGCAGCGAATTTCGCAATTTTTAAAATTGATTGATTTAAATTTACTGTTTGATGGAGAATTAGGCCATGCTGTTTTGGATTATTCGATAATCATTCTCATCTAATTTCGTTTTTCAGGTGGTTGAGAGCCTATCTTGATTTTCTATAATGCCATATTCATTCATATTCCAACTTTCCCTATTCATACGCCCATCATAGTACTCTAAAGCTGCACCTATTGTTATGATCACAATTGTGTTCTTATTGCCTATGAAGAAAACCTAACTGTAACGCTCTCACACACATAGCCCACGCCGCAGCTGCACGCATACAGCGATGCGTTCCGTTTTTGCATTGGGACTAGAGATGGGCGCGGGCGGGGCCGAACTTCGCGACTCACGGGCCTCTTTAAGAAAACTGCGGGCTTCGTGCCTCAAAATTGAGATTGGCACGAAGTCTTGTAGAAATAGATCAATATATATAAATAACATTTTAAATGTTTGGAAAAATGCTAACACCGTAACACTTTTACAAAATTTGGAACGAAAAATGTTAGCCATTCATGTGTGCTCGGCAACATGAGAAAGTAGTTTTTCGACATCAGAAACATTCCCAACGATAGGCGAACCCTGCTGAAACGCTCTAGTTTGGATAAAACTATACTCCTATATAAATAAGAAATAAATATACCTATCATAATAAATTGTTTCGTGTTTGGGCCCGGGCCGAAAAAAAGAGGCCCGTGCCCATCTCTAACTGAGATCTCGCATTGCGAGATCTTCCAATTCCCTTTTGCTCGACTTCTTTTCGTCGAGTTGAATTAGTAGAAAATTCTACTTGAAACAGCCGCACGCATGGAAACGGCGCGCCGTATAAAGCCGCCAGTAATTTCTACAGGCAGGTTCTGAAGCAATTGAGCTGCTGTTAGGTTGCTGATTGTTTCATTGCTGGTTGTACTGGGCGAGCGGCGATGGACTCTCGGGCTATTTCCGCTATTGTACGGCGCATTTTTCTATTCAGCCCGCCGGGGGCTGGGGCTCCACCGCCGCGTCCTGGGCCACCGCCGCGTCTATGACCAAATGCCAGAAATATATGTTTAATATGTTTATTTACATATGTATATACAAATAAAACTTAATTAATATTTATTTTACGAAGTTCCCGCTCTGCGGCTGCCAATGGGCAGTGCACACAGCAAGGAACGGGCACCTGCGCTGCTGGGACTGCTGGGACTGCTGCTGGCGCTGCTGGTTGTACTGGGCGAGCGGCGATGGACTCTCGGGCTATTTCCGCTATTGTACGGCGCATTTTTCTATTCAGCCCGCCGGGGGCTGGGGCTCCACCGCCGCGTCCTGGGCCACCGCCGCGTCTATGACCAAATGCCAGAAATATATGTTTAATATGTTTATTTACATATGTATATACAAATAAAACTTAATTAATATTTATTTTTCGAAGTTCCCGCTCTGCGGCTGCCAATGGGCAGTGCACACAGCAAGGAACGGGCACCTGCGCTGCTGGGACTGCTGGGACTGCTGGGACTGCTGCTGGCGCTGCTGGTTGTACTGGGCGAGCGGCGATGGACTCTCGGGCTATTTCCGCTATTGTACGGCGCATTTTTCTATTCAGCCCGCCGGGGGCTGGGGCTCCACCGCCGCGTCCTGGGCCACCGCCGCGTCTATGACCAAATGCCAGAAATATATGTTTAATATGTTTATTTACATATGTATATACAAATAAAACTTAATTAATATTTATTTTTCGAAGTTCCCGCTCTGCGGCTGCCAATGGGCAGTGCACACAGCAAGGAACGGGCACCTGCGCTGCTGGGACTGCTGGGACTGCTGCTGGCGCTGCTGGTTGTACTGGGCGAGCGGCGATGGACTCTCGGGCTATTTCCGCTATTGTACGGCGCATTTTTCTATTCAGCCCGCCGGGGGCTGGGGCTCCACCGCCGCGTCCTGGGCCACCGCCGCGTCTATGACCAAATGCCAGAAATATATGTTTAATATGTTTATTTACATATGTATATACAAATAAAACTTAATTAATATTTATTTTTCGAAGTTCCCGCTCTGCGGCTGCCAATGGGCAGTGCACACAGCAAGGAACGGGCACCTGCGCTGCTGGGACTGCTGGGACTGCTACTGGCGCTGCTGGTTGTACTGGGCGAGCTGCGATGGACTCTCGGGCTATTTCCGCTATTGTACGGCGCATTTTTCTATTCAGCCCGCCGGGGGCTGGGGCTCCACCGCCGCGTCCTGGGCCACCGCCGCGTCTATGACCAAATGCCAGAAATATATGTTTAATATGTTTATTTACAAATCAAACTTCATTAATATTTATTTTACGAAGTTCCCGCTCTGCGGCTGCCAATGGGCAGTGCACACAGCAAGGAACGGGCACCTGCGCTGCTGGGACTGCTGCTGGCGCTGCTGGGACTTGCGCTGCTGGTTGTATAGCGGGTACGGGGCGAGCGGCGATGGCCTTTCAGACTATTGCCGCTATTTGGCGTCTCATTTTTCTATTGATCCCGGGGGCTGGGGCTCCACCGCCGCGTCCGCCGCGTCCGCCGCGTCCTGGGCCACCGCCGCGCGTTGATGCGCCTCCATAGAAGTTATTTATAGTAGATGGCATCTGTGGGTTAAATTATTATTTCTTCCTTAAAAAGATGGTAAATCGGACAGTCTACATTACTGCAGCTATCATGCTATTGGCATTGTTTTAAATTAATGAGGACAACGTGATTTTGTGAATATTTTCTATTCACAAAAACCGTCTTTTATTATGCCCCTGATTTTTTTGGCATAAGGGCTGTTCTTTCAGAATATAATTTGCCTTCTTCCACCCATTTTCTTTTATTTTTTCTTCTATTTCTCTCCACTTTATGCTTGATTTCAAACGTTTATGGTTATCCAATTTGTCATTGACCCACATAAAGTTAGTAGAAACGAACACTTTTATCAAGTGTTCTAGGATTTCGTGTCTATGTGAAGCGCATGTATCAGAAACCTCAAACCATTTCTTATCTTGCTCAACGCATTTTTGAACAATATCTTTTGCAATATTTTTTGAGCATGGAGGGTTTTGTGAAGTATTTTGAAAATATTTCAATGTGATCCAAAGAATGGTCAAAAAGAGCTATAGTTGGATTTTTTAGTTCACAAAGGCTCTTTCCATCAGCAATTACTTTTTTTTGACAGACAGTGCAATCAATGTTCAGTTTGCACAGAACAATTCCTAATGTTTTTCTCACAGCAGCTAATTTAGCAGTTTTTACAATTGGGAGATTTAAATTCTCTATTTGATAGAGAATTAGGCCATGCTGCTTAGGAGTATTCGAATGGTTTTCACCATTCTCATCTAAGTTTCCTTTTTCAGGTATACCCAGAGGCAGGTGCTGAACTAATTGAGCAATATTGCCGCCCAATTTTGCGCTTTAAACTGTCAAAATACTCTTCCAGGGAATCTTGATTGAAACCCCTGGTATTTATAAGTTCAATGTCTTTTATCTCTAAAAGATCTTTGCAAACATGATTGATTCTTTTGCAAGTTTCAATCAGCCTTTTCAGGCAATTGGCTTGAGAATCTGTTGTGGTCAAATTATTAGGGCCGAATTTAATCTTTCCTAAATAACAAACAAATTCATCTAAACGTTTTGCAAACGTTTTATTGGCACGGAAATATGTATGGTTTAATAAATCAAAACCATCGTTCATACTTTTTAGAAACATTGATGTAGCATTAGCTGCATCCTTGTCTTCAAAAGCATTACGATCAGAAAACTTTTTAATTCCTGTACTGACCGTATTGGAAAATATGTTAACGGCCAATGAAGTATTCATATTATCATATCCTTGCGGATTGATGTGTTTTTCCGTTAACTTTGGTGCCAAACGATAAAAGTTCGATGAATCCACTTCATAGAACTTTTCAATTATTTTCCATGTTGCTTTGCCCTCTGGTGTAATGATATCATGTTTCAAGAAGTTATTTCTAAGACTCTTGAAAATATGTATTTAATCACATACGAATTGAGGGATTGGCGAATCAAGCAATCTTTGGCTGTCTTTTATTTCAAGAGCCTTTGTGTTTATTGCTGATTGATCGTATACTATGGCACGGACTTTTAAGCCGGCTGTTGTGCAACATTTAACTGCCATTGATATGGCTTGGGCGTAATGGTGCGTTACATTTTTGTTAACAAAAATAGAGTTAACGAAATAGCTGTAACCATCCACCAGCCCTCGCACCATGAATGTCAACATTCCTGTTGCTTGGGAGGAGTATTTTTCCTTATCGGAAATACCGTCTCCCAGGTCAATGTAACCAATTGCTCGGTCAACATTGGGCAAATATTCAATTTTTGGTTGGATGAGCATTTCATCGAAAATGAGTGAACAATTTCTGTTACTCTCATTCATTTGTTCAACAAGTTTCTTCAACTTATCAATGTGTTCGCCTTGAAAGCCTGGCTCGAATGCTTGGAGCGGCAGCGATACACTATTTTGTCCAACTTCATGAACCCTGTTCGGGCCCGTTGGTTTAAGTAGAGAAATTTCGTTCTCCAGATCCATAATTTTTTTCAAATTTTCATTATTTTGGGATGTTATTGTTTGCAATTTTTCATGCAAACTTCGAATTTCTTCTTTTTGAGAAGAATATTTCTCATTCAGATCTTTGAATTTCTTTTGCAGAGATTTAAAGTCTTCTATGTGGCTAATATCAGTATTGTCTATTAATATTTCGCCAATTGTTTCTTCAATATTTTCTATTGGTACATCCCCATTTGGTTTTTCAATATTTTCTATTGTTAGATCCCCAATTATTTTTCCAATATTGTCTATGGGATCTACTCTATTTTTTATTGGCCTCTTGCTGAGCGAAAGTTCAAACAATGGCTCATGTCCTAAATTTAAAAAATTAAAGATAATTATAATTAGTAAAATTTCAATTACATTTTAGTTAATTAGTTAATTTACTCTTATTTGATATTCGGTACTTAGTCAGTATGTCAGTATTCTAATGTTAAATTAAGTACCTTTGCTACCAAATGGCCTATTTTATTCGAAAGTTACAAATATTTCCGTTAATATTATTCGGCAATCTAATAGATATGTTTCTTTTTTATGAATCTACTTATTTCGTATTTTGTTCTGTTGTTCCTAGTATCTAAAATTGGGGTGCTCATGGGACTTAGCTTAGACATAAACACTTACCCAAATTCTCAGTTGGAATACTTCCGGGCCGAAGCCTTCCCTTCATATAGCATTCCGCTTTAAAATGCTTCGCGCATACCTTAGAGCGTTGGCTTGCATTCTTAATTTGCAGATTTGCAATCCATTTTTTATGAATTACACCTGCCCTGGGAACGGCGTGTAATTCCTCATTGCCCTTGCGCTGGGACTTGCGCAACCCCCTCCAACCAGCTAAAAAAAAGCCAAATGCAAAAATTTAGTTCTTATGGTACATATATTCATTTATTCAATATTAATTTTATTAATATTAATTATTGCGGCTGCCAAGGGGCAGTGCACACAGCAGGGGACTGCTGCTGGCGGGACTGCAGCTGCTGGCGGGGCTGCTGCTGCTGGCGCTGCTGGTCGGGCGGCGATGGAATCCCGGGCTATAGCCGCTATTTGGCGTCTCAACTTCCTATTCATGCTATTCATGGGGGCTGGGGCTCCACCGCCGCGTCCGCCGTGACCTGAGCCGCCGCGTCCTGGGCCGCCGCGTCCACCGCGTCCTGGCCCGCCGCGTCCGCCGCGTCCTGGGCCAGATGCGCCTCCATAAAAATTAATAACAAAGGGGATCTGTGGGTCAAATTATTATTATTATCATTATAAAAATTTAAAATAAATTTCTACTTACGTTTATGGTATTTATAAGTTCAATGTCTTTTATCTCTAAAAGATCTTTGCAAACATGATTGATTCTTTTGCAAGTTTCAATCAGCCTTTTCAGGCAATTGGCTTGAGAATCTGTTGTGGTCAAATTATTAGGGCCGAATTTAATCTTTCCTAAATAACAAACAAATTCATCTAAACGTTTTGCAAACGTTTTATTGGCACGGAAATATGTATGGTTTAATAAATCAAAACCATCGTTCATACTTTTTAGAAACATTGATGTAGCATTAGCTGCATCCTTGTCTTCAAAAGCATTACGATCAGAAAACTTTTTAATTCCTGTACTGACCGTATTGGAAAATATGTTAACGGCCAATGAAGTATTCATATTATCATATCCTTGCGGATTGATGTGTTTTTCCGTTAACTTTGGTGCCAAACGATAAAAGTTCGATGAATCCACTTCATAGAACTTTTCAATTATTTTCCATGTTGCTTTACCCTCTGGTGTAATGATATCATGTTTCAAGAAGTTATTTCTAAGACTCTTGAAAATATGTATTTAATCACATACGAATTGAGGGATTGGCGAATCAAGCAATCTTTGGCTGTCTATTATTTCAAGAGCCTTTGTGTTTATTGCTGATTGATCGTATACTATGGCACGGACTTTTAAGCCGGCTGTTGTGCAACATTTAACTGCCATTGATATGGCTTGGGCGTAATGGTGCGTTACATTTTTGTTAACAAAAATAGAGTTAACGAAATAGCTGTAACCATCCACCAGCCCTCGCACCATGAATGTCAACATTCCTATTGCTTGGGAGGAGTATTTTTCCTTATCGGAAATACCGTCTCCCAGGTCAATGTAACCAATTGCTCGGTCAACATTGGGCAAATATTCAATTTTTGGTTGGATGAGCATTTCATCGAAAATGAGTGAACAATTTATGTTACTCTCATTCATTTGTTCAACAAGTTTCTTCAACTTATCAATGTGTTCGCCTTGAAAGCCTGGCTCGAATGCTTGGAGCGGCAGCGATACACTATTTTGTCCAACTTCATGAACCCTGTTCGGGCCCGTTGGTTTAAGTAGAGAAATTTCGATCTCTAGACCCATAATTTTTTTCAAATTTTCATTATTTTGGGATGTTATTGTTTGCAATTTTTCATGCAAACTTCGAATTTATTCTTTTTGAGAAGAATATTTCTCATTCAGATCTTTGAATTTCTTTTGCAGAGATTTAAAGTCTTCTATGTGGCTAATATCAGTATTGTCTATTAATATTTCGCCAATTGTTTCTTCAATATTTTCTATTGGTACATCCCCATTTGGTTTTTCAATATTTTCTATTGTTAGATCCCCAATTATTTTTCCAATATTGTCTATGGGATCTACTCTATTTTTTATTGGCCTCTTGCTGAGCGAAAGTTCAAACAATGGCTCATGTCCTAAATTTAAAAAATTAAAGATAATTATAATTAGTAAAATTTCAATTACATTTTAGTTAATTAGTTAATTTACTCTTATTTTATATTCGGTACTTAGTCAGTATGTCAGTATTCTAATGTTAAATTAAGTACCTTTGCTACCAAATGGCCTATTTTATTCGAAAGTTACAAATATTTCCGTTAATATTATTCGGCAATCTAATAGATATGTTTCTTTTTTATGAATCTACTTATTTCGTATTTTGTTCTGTTGTTCCTAGTATCTAAAATTGGGGTGCTCATGGGACTTAGCTTAGACATAAACACTTACCCAAATTCTCAGTTGGGATACTTCCGGGCCGAAGCCTTCCCTTCATATAGCATTCCGCTTTAAAATGCTTCGCGCATACCTTAGAGCGTTGGCTTGCATTCTTAATTTGCAGATTTGCAATCCATTTTTTATGAATTTCACCTGCCCTGGGAACGGCGTGTAATTCCTCATTGCCCTTGCGCTGGGACTTGCGCAACCCCCTCCAACCAGCTAAAAAAAAGCCAAATGCAAAAATTTAGTTCTTATGGTACATATATTCATTTATTCAATATTAATTTTATTAATATTAATTATTGCGGCTGCCAAGGGGCAGTGCACACAGCAGGGGACTGCTGCTGGCGGGACTGCAGCTGCTGGCGGGGCTGCTGCTGCTGGCGCTGCTGGTCGGGCGGCGATGGAATCCCGGGCTATAGCCGCTATTTGGCGTCTCAACTTCCTATTCATGCTATTCATGGGGGCTGGGGCTCCACCGCCGCGTCCGCCGTGACCTGAGCCGCCGCGTCCTGGGCCGCCGCGTCCACCGCGTCCTGGCCCGCCGCGTCCGCCGCGTCCTGGGCCAGATGCGCCTCCATAAAAATTAATAACAAAGGGGATCTGTGGGTCAAATTATTATTATTATCATTATAAAAATTTAAAATAAATTTCTACTTACGTTTATGGTATTTATAAGTTCAATGTCTTTTATCTCTAAAAGATCTTTGCAAACATGATTGATTCTTTTGCAAGTTTCAATCAGCCTTTTCAGGCAATTGGCTTGAGAATCTGTTGTGGTCAAATTATTAGGGCCGAATTTAATCTTTCCTAAATAACAAACAAATTCATCTAAACGTTTTGCAAACGTTTTATTGGCACGGAAATATGTATGGTTTAATAAATCAAAACCATCGTTCATACTTTTTAGAAACATTGATGTAGCATTAGCTGCATCCTTGTCTTCAAAAGCATTACGATCAGAAAACTTTTTAATTCCTGTACTGACCGTATTGGAAAATATGTTAACGGCCAATGAAGTATTCATATTATCATATCCTTGCGGATTGATGTGTTTTTCCGTTAACTTTGGTGCCAAACGATAAAAGTTCGATGAATCCACTTCATAGAACTTTTCAATTATTTTCCATGTTGCTTTACCCTCTGGTGTAATGATATCATGTTTCAAGAAGTTATTTCTAAGACTCTTGAAAATATGTATTTAATCACATACGAATTGAGGGATTGGCGAATCAAGCAATCTTTGGCTGTCTATTATTTCAAGAGCCTTTGTGTTTATTGCTGATTGATCGTATACTATGGCACGGACTTTTAAGCCGGCTGTTGTGCAACATTTAACTGCCATTGATATGGCTTGGGCGTAATGGTGCGTTACATTTTTGTTAACAAAAATAGAGTTAACGAAATAGCTGTAACCATCCACCAGCCCTCGCACCATGAATGTCAACATTCCTATTGCTTGGGAGGAGTATTTTTCCTTATCGGAAATACCGTCTCCCAGGTCAATGTAACCAATTGCTCGGTCAACATTGGGCAAATATTCAATTTTTGGTTGGATGAGCATTTCATCGAAAATGAGTGAACAATTTATGTTACTCTCATTCATTTGTTCAACAAGTTTCTTCAACTTATCAATGTGTTCGCCTTGAAAGCCTGGCTCGAATGCTTGGAGCGGCAGCGATACACTATTTTGTCCAACTTCATGAACCCTGTTCGGGCCCGTTGGTTTAAGTAGAGAAATTTCGATCTCTAGACCCATAATTTTTTTCAAATTTTCATTATTTTGGGATGTTATTGTTTGCAATTTTTCATGCAAACTTCGAATTTATTCTTTTTGAGAAGAATATTTCTCATTCAGATCTTTGAATTTCTTTTGCAGAGATTTAAAGTCTTCTATGTGGCTAATATCAGTATTGTCTATTAATATTTCGCCAATTGTTTCTTCAATATTTTCTATTGGTACATCCCCATTTGGTTTTTCAATATTTTCTATTGTTAGATCCCCAATTATTTTTCCAATATTGTCTATGGGATCTACTCTATTTTTTATTGGCCTCTTGCTGAGCGAAAGTTCAAACAATGGCTCATGTCCTAAATTTAAAAAATTAAAGATAATTATAATTAGTAAAATTTCAATTACATTTTAGTTAATTAGTTAATTTACTCTTATTTTATATTCGGTACTTAGTCAGTATGTCAGTATTCTAATGTTAAATTAAGTACCTTTGCTACCAAATGGCCTATTTTATTCGAAAGTTACAAATATTTCCGTTAATATTATTCGGCAATCTAATAGATATGTTTCTTTTTTATGAATCTACTTATTTCGTATTTTGTTCTGTTGTTCCTAGTATCTAAAATTGGGGTGCTCATGGGACTTAGCTTAGACATAAACACTTACCCAAATTCTCAGTTGGGATACTTCCGGGCCGAAGCCTTCCCTTCATATAGCATTCCGCTTTAAAATGCTTCGCGCATACCTTAGAGCGTTGGCTTGCATTCTTAATTTGCAGATTTGCAATCCATTTTTTATGAATTTCACCTGCCCTGGGAACGGCGTGTAATTCCTCATTGCCCTTGCGCTGGGACTTGCGCAACCCCCTCCAACCAGCTAAAAAAAAGCCAAATGCAAAAATTTAGTTCTTATGGTACATATATTCATTTATTCAATATTAATTTTATTAATATTAATTTTTGCGGCTGCCAAGGGGCAGTGCACACAGCAGGGGACTGCTGCTGGCGGGACTGCTGCTGCTGGCGCTGCTGGTCGGGCGGCGATGGAATCCCGGGCTATAGCCGCTATTTGGCGTCTCAACTTCCTATTCATGCTATTCATGGGGGCTGGGGCTCCACCGCCGCGTCCGCCGTGACCTGAGCCGCCGCGTCCACCGCGTCCGCCGCGTCCTGGGCCAGATGCGCCTCCATAAAAATTAATAACAAAGGGGAGCTGTGGGTCAAATTATTATTATTATCATTATAAAAATTTAAAATAAATTTCTACTTACGTTTATGGTATTTATAAGTTCAATGTCTTTTATCTCTAAAAGATCTTTGCAAACATGATTGATTCTTTTGCAAGTTTCAATCAGCCTTTTCAGGCAATTGGCTTGAGAATCTGTTGTGGTCAAATTATTAGGGCCGAATTTAATCTTTCCTAAATAACAAACAAATTCATCTAAACGTTTTGCAAACGTTTTATTGGCACGGAAATATGTATGGTTTAATAAATCAAAACCATCGTTCATACTTTTTAGAAACATTGATGTAGCATTAGCTGCATCCTTGTCTTCAAAAGCATTACGATCAGAAAACTTTTTAATTCCTGTACCGTATTGGAAAATATGTTAACGGCCAATGAAGTATTCATATTATCATATCCTTGCGGATTGATGTGTTTTTCAGTTAACTTTGGTGCCAAACGATAAAAGTTCGATGAATCCACTTCATAGAACTTTTCAATTATTTTCCATGTTGCTTTGCCCTCTGGTGTAATGATATCATGTTTCAAGAAGTTATTTCTAAGACTCTTGAAAATATGTATTTAATCACATACGAATTGAGGGATTGGCGAATCAAGCAATCTTTGGCTGTCTATTATTTCAAGAGCCTTTGTGTTTATTGCTGATTGATCGTATACTATGGCACGGACTTTTAAGCCGGCTGTTGTGCAACATTTAACTGCCATTGATATGGCTTGGGCGTAATGGTGCGTTACATTTTTGTTAACAAAAATAGAGTTAACGAAATAGCTGTAACCATCCACCAGCCCTCGCACCATGAATGTCAACATTCCTGTTGCTTGGGAGGAGTATTTTTCCTTATCGGAAATACCGTCTCCCAGGTCAATGTAACCAATTGCTCGGTCAACATTGGGCAAATATTCAATTTTTGGTTGGATGAGCATTTCATCGAAAATGAGTGAACAATTTCTGTTACTCTCATTCATTTGTTCAACAAGTTTCTTCAACTTATCAATGTGTTCGCCTTGAAAGCCTGGCTCGAATGCTTGGAGCGGCAGCGATACACTATTTTGTCCAACTTCATGAACCCTGTTCGGGCCCGTTGGTTTAAGTAGAGAAATTTCGATCTCTAGACCCATAATTTTTTTCAAATTTTCATTATTTTGGGATGTTATTGTTTGCAATTTTTCATGCAAACTTCGAATTTATTCTTTTTGAGAAGAATATTTCTCATTCAGATCTTTGAATTTCTTTTGCAGAGATTTAAAGTCTTCTATGTGGCTAATATCAGTATTGTCTATTAATATTTCGCCAATTGTTTCTTCAATATTTTCTATTGGTACATCCCCATTTGGTTTTTCAATATTTTCTATTGTTAGATCCCCAATTATTTTTCCAATATTGTCTATGGGATCTACTCTATTTTTTATTGGCCTCTTGCTGAGCGAAAGTTCAAACAATGGCTCATGTCCTAAATTTAAAAAATTAAAGATAATTATAATTAGTAAAATTTCAATTACATTTTAGTTAATTAGTTAATTTACTCTTATTTTATATTCGGTACTTAGTCAGTATGTCAGTATTCTAATGTTAAATTAAGTACCTTTGCTACCAAATGGCCTATTTTATTCGAAAGTTACAAATATTTCCGTTAATATTATTCGGCAATCTAATAGATATGTTTCTTTTTTATGAATCTACTTATTTCGTATTTTGTTCTGTTGTTCCTAGTATCTAAAATTGGGGTGCTCATGGGACTTAGCTTAGACATAAACACTTACCCAAATTCTCAGTTGGGATACTTCCGGGCCGAAGCCTTCCCTTCATATAGCATTCCGCTTTAAAATGCTTCGC
Organism: Drosophila helvetica; assembly: GCA_963969585.1. Lineage (NCBI taxonomy): Eukaryota > Metazoa > Arthropoda > Insecta > Diptera > Drosophilidae > Drosophila > Drosophila helvetica. The sequence goes on along the minus strand of OZ018401.1, from coordinate 13,707,444 downwards.
GCATACCTTAGAGCGTTGGCTTGCATTCTTAATTTGCAGATTAGCAATCCATTTTTTATGAATTTCACCTGCCCTGGGAACGGCGTGTAATTCCTCATTGCCCTTGCGCTGGGACTTGCGCAACCCCCTCCAACCAGCTAAAAAAAAGCCAAATGCAAAAATTTAGTTCTTATGGTACATATATTCATTTATTCAATATTAATTTTATTAATATTAATTATTGCGGCTGCCAAGGGGCAGTGCACACAGCAGGGGACTGCTGCTGGCGGGACTGCAGCTGCTGGCGGGACTGCTGCTGCTGGCGCTGCTGGTCGGGCGGCGATGGAATCCCGGGCTATAGCCGCTATTTGGCGTCTCAACTTCCTATTCATGCTATTCCGCCGTGACTTGAGCCGCCGCGTCCAGGGCCGCCGCGTCCACCGCGTCCTGGCCCGCCGCGTCCTGGCCCGCCGCGTCCGCCGCGTCCTGGGCCAGATGCGCCTCCATAAAAATTGATAATATATGGCATCTGTGGGGGAAATTTGTATTAATATCATTATCAAAATGTAAAAAAAAATTTGTACTTACGTTTATGGTATTTATAAGTTCAATGTCTTTTATCTCTAAAAGATCTTTGCAAACATGATTGATTCTTTTGCAAGTTTCAATCAGCCTTTTCAGGCAATTGGCTTGAGAATCTGTTGTGGTCAAATTATTAGGGCCGAATTTAATCTTTCCTAAATAACAAACAAATTCATCTAAACGTTTTGCAAACGTTTTATTGGCACGGAAATATGTATGGTTTAATAAATCAAAACCATCGTTCATACTTTTTAGAAACATTGATGTAGCATTAGCTGCATCCTTGTCTTCAAAAGCATTACGATCAGAAAACTTTTTAATTCCTGTACCGTATTGGAAAATATGTTAACGGCCAATGAAGTATTCATATTATCATATCCTTGCGGATTGATGTGTTTTTCAGTTAACTTTGGTGCCAAACGATAAAAGTTCGATGAATCCACTTCATAGAACTTTTCAATTATTTTCCATGTTGCTTTACCCTCTGGTGTAATGATATCATGTTTCAAGAAGTTATTTCTAAGACTCTTGAAAATATGTATTTAATCACATACGAATTGAGGGATTGGCGAATCAAGCAATCTTTGGCTGTCTATTATTTCAAGAGCCTTTGTGTTTATTGCTGATTGATCGTATACTATGGCACGGACTTTTAAGCCGGCTGTTGTGCAACATTTAACTGCCATTGATATGGCTTGGGCGTAATGGTGCGTTACATTTTTGTTAACAAAAATAGAGTTAACGAAATAGCTGTAACCATCCACCAGCCCTCGCACCATGAATGTCAACATTCCTGTTGCTTGGGAGGAGTATTTTTCCTTATCGGAAATACCGTCTCCCAGGTCAATGTAACCAATTGCTCGGTCAACATTGGGCAAATATTCAATTTTTGGTTGGATGAGCATTTCATCGAAAATGAGTGAACAATTTCTGTTACTCTCATTCATTTGTTCAACAAGTTTCTTCAACTTATCAATGTGTTCGCCTTGAAAGCCTGGCTCGAATGCTTGGAGCGGCAGCGATACACTATTTTGTCCAACTTCATGAACCCTGTTCGGGCCCGTTGGTTTAAGTAGAGAAATTTCGATCTCTAGACCCATAATTTTTTTCAAATTTTCATTATTTTGGGATGTTATTGTTTGCAATTTTTCATGCAAACTTCGAATTTATTCTTTTTGAGAAGAATATTTCTCATTCAGATCTTTGAATTTCTTTTGCAGAGATTTAAAGTCTTCTATGTGGCTAATATCAGTATTGTCTATTAATATTTCGCCAATTGTTTCTTCAATATTTTCTATTGGTACATCCCCATTTGGTTTTTCAATATTTTCTATTGTTAGATCCCCAATTATTTTTCCAATATTGTCTATGGGATCTACTCTATTTTTTATTGGCCTCTTGCTGAGCGAAAGTTCAAACAATGGCTCATGTCCTAAATTTAAAAAATTAAAGATAATTATAATTAGTAAAATTTCAATTACATTTTAGTTAATTAGTTAATTTACTCTTATTTTATATTCGGTACTTAGTCAGTATGTCAGTATTCTAATGTTAAATTAAGTACCTTTGCTACCAAATGGCCTATTTTATTCGAAAGTTACAAATATTTCCGTTAATATTATTCGGCAATCTAATAGATATGTTTCTTTTTTATGAATCTACTTATTTCGTATTTTGTTCTGTTGTTCCTAGTATCTAAAATTGGGGTGCTCATGGGACTTAGCTTAGACATAAACACTTACCCAAATTCTCAGTTGGGATACTTCCGGGCCGAAGCCTTCCCTTCATATAGCATTCCGCTTTAAAATGCTTCGCGCATACCTTAGAGCGTTGGCTTGCATTCTTAATTTGCAGATTTGCAATCCATTTTTTATGAATTTCACCTGCCCTGGGAACGGCGTGTAATTCCTCATTGCCCTTGCGCTGGGACTTGCGCAACCCCCTCCAACCAGCTAAAAAAAAGCCAAATGCAAAAATTTAGTTCTTATGGTACATATATTCATTTATTCAATATTAATTTTATTAATATTAATTTTTGCGGCTGCCAAGGGGCAGTGCACACAGCAGGGGACTGCTGCTGGCGGGACTGCAGCTGCTGGCGGGACTGCTGCTGCTGGCGCTGCTGGTCGGGCGGCGATGGAATCCCGGGCTATAGCCGCTATTTGGCGTCTCAACTTCCTATTCATGCTATTCATGGGGGCTGGGGCTCCACCGCCGCGTCCGCCGTGACCTGAGCCGCCGCGTCCTGGGCCGCCGCGTCCACCGCGTCCGCCGCGTCCTGGGCCAGATGCGCCTCCATAAAAATTAATAACAAAGGGGATCTGTGGGTCAAATTATTATTATTATCATTATAAAAATTTAAAATAAATTTCTACTTACGTTTATGGTATTTATAAGTTCAATGTCTTTTATCTCTAAAAGATCTTTGCAAACATGATTGATTCTTTTGCAAGTTTCAATCAGCCTTTTCAGGCAATTGGCTTGAGAATCTGTTGTGGTCAAATTATTAGGGCCGAATTTAATCTTTCCTAAATAACAAACAAATTCATCTAAACGTTTTGCAAACGTTTTATTGGCACGGAAATATGTATGGTTTAATAAATCAAAACCATCGTTCATACTTTTTAGAAACATTGATGTAGCATTAGCTGCATCCTTGTCTTTAAAAGCATTACGATCAGAAAACTTTTTAATTCCTGTACCGTATTGGAAAATATGTTAACGGCCAATGAAGTATTCATATTATCATATCCTTGCGGATTGATGTGTTTTTCAGTTAACTTTGGTGCCAAACGATAAAAGTTCGATGAATCCACTTCATAGAACTTTTCAATTATTTTCCATGTTGCTTTGCCCTCTGGTGTAATGATATCATGTTTCAAGAAGTTATTTCTAAGACTCTTGAAAATATGTATTTAATCACATACGAATTGAGGGATTGGCGAATCAAGCAATCTTTGGCTGTCTATTATTTCAAGAGCCTTTGTGTTTATTGCTGATTGATCGTATACTATGGCACGGACTTTTAAGCCGGCTGTTGTGCAACATTTAACTGCCATTGATATGGCTTGGGCGTAATGGTGCGTTACATTTTTGTTAACAAAAATAGAGTTAACGAAATAGCTGTAACCATCCACCAGCCCTCGCACCATGAATGTCAACATTCCTGTTGCTTGGGAGGAGTATTTTTCCTTATCGGAAATACCGTCTCCCAGGTCAATGTAACCAATTGCTCGGTCAACATTGGGCAAATATTCAATTTTTGGTTGGATGAGCATTTCATCGAAAATGAGTGAACAATTTCTGTTACTCTCATTCATTTGTTCAACAAGTTTCTTCAACTTATCAATGTGATGTGTTCGCCTTGAAAGCCTGGCTCGAATGCTTGGAGCGGCAGCGATACACTATTTTGTCCAACTTCATGAACCCTGTTCGGGCCCGTTGGTTTAAGTAGAGAAATTTCGATCTCTAGACCCATAATTTTTTTTAAATTTTCATTATTTTGGGATGTTATTGTTTGCAATTTTTCATGCAAACTTCGAATTTATTCTTTTTGAGAAGAATATTTCTCATTCAGATCTTTGAATTTCTTTTGCAGAGATTTAAAGTCTTCTATGTGGCTAATATCAGTATTGTCTATTAATATTTCGCCAATTGTTTCTTCAATATTTTCTATTGGTACATCCCCATTTGGTTTTTCAATATTTTCTATTGTTAGATCCCCAATTATTTTTCCAATATTGTCTATGGGATCTACTCTATTTTTTATTGGCCTCTTGCTGAGCGAAAGTTCAAACAATGGCTCATGTCCTAAATTTAAAAAATTAAAGATAATTATAATTAGTAAAATTTCAATTACATTTTAGTTAATTAGTTAATTTACTCTTATTTTATATTCGGTACTTAGTCAGTATGTCAGTATTCTAATGTTAAATTAAGTACCTTTGCTACCAAATGGCCTATTTTATTCGAAAGTTACAAATATTTCCGTTAATATTATTCGGCAATCTAATAGATATGTTTCTTTTTTATGAATCTACTTATTTCGTATTTTGTTCTGTTGTTCCTAGTATCTAAAATTGGGGTGCTCATGGGACTTAGCTTAGACATAAACACTTACCCAAATTCTCAGTTGGGATACTTCCGGGCCGAAGCCTTCCCTTCATATAGCATTCCGCTTTAAAATGCTTCGCGCATACCTTAGAGCGTTGGCTTGCATTCTTAATTTGCAGATTTGCAATCCATTTTTTATGAATTACACCTGCCCTGGGAACGGCGTGTAATTCCTCATTGCCCTTGCGCTGGGACTTGCGCAACCCCCTCCAACCAGCTAAAAAAAAGCCAAATGCAAAAATTTAGTTCTTATGGTACATATATTCATTTATTCAATATTAATTTTATTAATATTAATTTTTGCGGCTGCCAAGGGGCAGTGCACACAGCAGGGGACTGCTGCTGGCGGGACTGCTGCTGCTGGCGCTGCTGGTCGGGCGGCGATGGAATCCCGGGCTATAGCCGCTATTTGGCGTCTCAACTTCCTATTCATGCTATTCATGGGGGCTGGGGCTCCACCGCCGCGTCCGCCGTGACCTGAGCCGCCGCGTCCTGGGCCGCCGCATCCACCGCGTCCGCCGCGTCCTGGGCCAGATGCGCCTCCATAAAAATTAATAACAAAGGGGATCTGTGGGTCAAATTATTATTATTATCATTATAAAAATTTAAAATAAATTTCTACTTACGTTTATGGTATTTATAAGTTCAATGTCTTTTATCTCTAAAAGATCTTTGCAAACATGAGTGATTCTTTTGCAAGTTTCAATCAGCCTTTTCAGGCAATTGGCTTGAGAATCTGTTGTGGTCAAATTATTAGGGCCGAATTTAATCTTTCCTAAATAACAAACAAATTCATCTAAACGTTTTGCAAACGTTTTATTGGCACGGAAATATGTATGGTTTAATAAATCAAAACCATCGTTCATACTTTTTAGAAACATTGATGTAGCATTAGCTGCATCCTTGTCTTCAAAAGCATTACGATCAGAAAACTTTTTAATTCCTGTACCGTATTGGAAAATATGTTAACGGCCAATGAAGTATTCATATTATCATATCCTTGCGGATTGATGTGTTTTTCAGTTAACTTTGGTGCCAAACGATAAAAGTTCGATGAATCCACTTCATAGAACTTTTCAATTATTTTCCATGTTGCTTTGCCCTCTGGTGTAATGATATCATGTTTCAAGAAGTTATTTCTAAGACTCTTGAAAATATGTATTTAATCACATACGAATTGAGGGATTGGCGAATCAAGCAATCTTTGGCTGTCTATTATTTCAAGAGCCTTTGTGTTTATTGCTGATTGATCGTATACTATGGCACGGACTTTTAAGCCGGCTGTTGTGCAACATTTAACTGCCATTGATATGGCTTGGGCGTAATGGTGCGTTACATTTTTGTTAACAAAAATAGAGTTAACGAAATAGCTGTAACCATCCACCAGCCCTCGCACCATGAATGTCAACATTCCTGTTGCTTGGGAGGAGTATTTTTCCTTATCGGAAATACCGTCTCCCAGGTCAATGTAACCAATTGCTCGGTCAACATTGGGCAAATATTCAATTTTTGGTTGGATGAGCATTTCATCGAAAATGAGTGAACAATTTCTGTTACTCTCATTCATTTGTTCAACAAGTTTCTTCAACTTATCAATGTGATGTGTTCGCCTTGAAAGCCTGGCTCGAATGCTTGGAGCGGCAGCGATACACTATTTTGTCCAACTTCATGAACCCTGTTCGGGCCCGTTGGTTTAAGTAGAGAAATTTCGATCTCTAGACCCATAATTTTTTTTAAATTTTCATTATTTTGGGATGTTATTGTTTGCAATTTTTCATGCAAACTTCGAATTTATTCTTTTTGAGAAGAATATTTCTCATTCAGATCTTTGAATTTCTTTTGCAGAGATTTAAAGTCTTCTATGTGGCTAATATCAGTATTGTCTATTAATATTTCGCCAATTGTTTCTTCAATATTTTCTATTGGTACATCCCCATTTGGTTTTTCAATATTTTCTATTGTTAGATCCCCAATTATTTTTCCAATATTGTCTATGGGATCTACTCTATTTTTTATTGGCCTCTTGCTGAGCGAAAGTTCAAACAATGGCTCATGTCCTAAATTTAAAAAATTAAAGATAATTATAATTAGTAAAATTTCAATTACATTTTAGTTAATTAGTTAATTTACTCTTATTTTATATTCGGTACTTAGTCAGTATGTCAGTATTCTAATGTTAAATTAAGTACCTTTGCTACCAAATGGCCTATTTTATTCGAAAGTTACAAATATTTCCGTTAATATTATTCGGCAATCTAATAGATATGTTTCTTTTTTATGAATCTACTTATTTCGTATTTTGTTCTGTTGTTCCTAGTATCTAAAATTGGGGTGCTCATGGGACTTAGCTTAGACATAAACACTTACCCAAATTCTCAGTTGGGATACTTCCGGGCCGAAGCCTTCCCTTCATATAGCATTCCGCTTTAAAATGCTTCGCGCATACCTTAGAGCGTTGGCTTGCATTCTTAATTTGCAGATTTGCAATCCATTTTTTATGAATTACACCTGCCCTGGGAACGGCGTGTAATTCCTCATTGCCCTTGCGCTGGGACTTGCGCAACCCCCTCCAACCAGCTAAAAAAAAGCCAAATGCAAAAATTTAGTTCTTATGGTACATATATTCATTTATTCAATATTAATTTTATTAATATTAATTTTTGCGGCTGCCAAGGGGCAGTGCACACAGCAGGGGACTGCTGCTGGCGGGACTGCTGCTGCTGGCGCTGCTGGTCGGGCGGCGATGGAATCCCGGGCTATAGCCGCTATTTGGCGTCTCAACTTCCTATTCATGCTATTCATGGGGGCTGGGGCTCCACCGCCGCGTCCGCCGTGACCTGAGCCGCCGCGTCCTGGGCCGCCGCATCCACCGCGTCCGCCGCGTCCTGGGCCAGATGCGCCTCCATAAAAATTAATAACAAAGGGGATCTGTGGGTCAAATTATTATTATTATCATTATAAAAATTTAAAATAAATTTCTACTTACGTTTATGGTATTTATAAGTTCAATGTCTTTTATCTCTAAAAGATCTTTGCAAACATGAGTGATTCTTTTGCAAGTTTCAATCAGCCTTTTCAGGCAATTGGCTTGAGAATCTGTTGTGGTCAAATTATTAGGGCCGAATTTAATCTTTCCTAAATAACAAACAAATTCATCTAAACGTTTTGCAAACGTTTTATTGGCACGGAAATATGTATGGTTTAATAAATCAAAACCATCGTTCATACTTTTTAGAAACATTGATGTAGCATTAGCTGCATCCTTGTCTTCAAAAGCATTACGATCAGAAAACTTTTTAATTCCTGTACCGTATTGGAAAATATGTTAACGGCCAATGAAGTATTCATATTATCATATCCTTGCGGATTGATGTGTTTTTCAGTTAACTTTGGTGCCAAACGATAAAAGTTCGATGAATCCACTTCATAGAACTTTTCAATTATTTTCCATGTTGCTTTGCCCTCTGGTGTAATGATATCATGTTTCAAGAAGTTATTTCTAAGACTCTTGAAAATATGTATTTAATCACATACGAATTGAGGGATTGGCGAATCAAGCAATCTTTGGCTGTCTATTATTTCAAGAGCCTTTGTGTTTATTGCTGATTGATCGTATACTATGGCACGGACTTTTAAGCCGGCTGTTGTGCAACATTTAACTGCCATTGATATGGCTTGGGCGTAATGGTGCGTTACATTTTTGTTAACAAAAATAGAGTTAACGAAATAGCTGTAACCATCCACCAGCCCTCGCACCATGAATGTCAACATTCCTGTTGCTTGGGAGGAGTATTTTTCCTTATCGGAAATACCGTCTCCCAGGTCAATGTAACCAATTGCTCGGTCAACATTGGGCAAATATTCAATTTTTGGTTGGATGAGCATTTCATCGAAAATGAGTGAACAATTTCTGTTACTCTCATTCATTTGTTCAACAAGTTTCTTCAACTTATCAATGTGTTCGCCTTGAAAGCCTGGCTCGAATGCTTGGAGCGGCAGCGATACACTATTTTGTCCAACTTCATGAACCCTGTTCGGGCCCGTTGGTTTAAGTAGAGAAATTTCGATCTCTAGACCCATAATTTTTTTTAAATTTTCATTATTTTGGGATGTTATTGTTTGCAATTTTTCATGCAAACTTCGAATTTATTCTTTTTGAGAAGAATATTTCTCATTCAGATCTTTGAATTTCTTTTGCAGAGATTTAAAGTCTTCTATGTGGCTAATATCAGTATTGTCTATTAATATTTCGCCAATTGTTTCTTCAATATTTTCTATTGGTACATCCCCATTTGGTTTTTCAATATTTTCTATTGTTAGATCCCCAATTATTTTTCCAATATTGTCTATGGGATCTACTCTATTTTTTATTGGCCTCTTGCTGAGCGAAAGTTCAAACAATGGCTCATGTCCTAAATTTAAAAAATTAAAGATAATTATAATTAGTAAAATTTCAATTACATTTTAGTTAATTAGTTAATTTACTCTTATTTTATATTCGGTACTTAGTCAGTATGTCAGTATTCTAATGTTAAATTAAGTACCTTTGCTACCAAATGGCCTATTTTATTCGAAAGTTACAAATATTTCCGTTAATATTATTCGGCAATCTAATAGATATGTTTCTTTTTTATGAATCTACTTATTTCGTATTTTGTTCTGTTGTTCCTAGTATCTAAAATTGGGGTGCTCATGGGACTTAGCTTAGACATAAACACTTACCCAAATTCTCAGTTGGGATACTTCCGGGCCGAAGCCTTCCCTTCATATAGCATTCCGCTTTAAAATGCTTCGCGCATACCTTAGAGCGTTGGCTTGCATTCTTAATTTGCAGATTTGCAATCCATTTTTTATGAATTACACCTGCCCTGGGAACGGCGTGTAATTCCTCATTGCCCTTGCGCTGGGACTTGCGCAACCCCCTCCAACCAGCTAAAAAAAAGCCAAATGCAAAAATTTAGTTCTTATGGTACATATATTCATTTATTCAATATTAATTTTATTAATATTAATTTTTGCGGCTGCCAAGGGGCAGTGCACACAGCAGGGGACTGCTGCTGGCGGGACTGCTGCTGCTGGCGCTGCTGGTCGGGCGGCGATGGAATCCCGGGCTATAGCCGCTATTTGGCGTCTCAACTTCCTATTCATGCTATTCATGGGGGCTGGGGCTCCACCGCCGCGTCCGCCGTGACCTGAGCCGCCGCGTCCTGGGCCGCCGCGTCCACCGCGTCCGCCGCGTCCTGGGCCAGATGCGCCTCCATAAAAATTAATAACAAAGGGGATCTGTGGGTCAAATTATTATTATTATCATTATAAAAATTTAAAATAAATTTCTACTTACGTTTATGGTATTTATAAGTTCAATGTCTTTTATCTCTAAAAGATCTTTGCAAACATGATTGATTCTTTTGCAAGTTTCAATCAGCCTTTTCAGGCAATTGGCTTGAGAATCTGTTGTGGTCAAATTATTAGGGCCGAATTTAATCTTTCCTAAATAACAAACAAATTCATCTAAACGTTTTGCAAACGTTTTATTGGCACGGAAATATGTATGGTTTAATAAATCAAAACCATCGTTCATACTTTTTAGAAACATTGATGTAGCATTAGCTGCATCCTTGTCTTCAAAAGCATTACGATCAGAAAACTTTTTAATTCCTGTACCGTATTGGAAAATATGTTAACGGCCAATGAAGTATTCATATTATCATATCCTTGCGGATTGATGTGTTTTTCAGTTAACTTTGGTGCCAAACGATAAAAGTTCGATGAATCCACTTCATAGAACTTTTCAATTATTTTCCATGTTGCTTTGCCCTCTGGTGTAATGATATCATGTTTCAAGAAGTTATTTCTAAGACTCTTGAAAATATGTATTTAATCACATACGAATTGAGGGATTGGCGAATCAAGCAATCTTTGGCTGTCTATTATTTCAAGAGCCTTTGTGTTTATTGCTGATTGATCGTATACTATGGCACGGACTTTTAAGCCGGCTGTTGTGCAACATTTAACTGCCATTGATATGGCTTGGGCGTAATGGTGCGTTACATTTTTGTTAACAAAAATAGAGTTAACGAAATAGCTGTAACCATCCACCAGCCCTCGCACCATGAATGTCAACATTCCTGTTGCTTGGGAGGAGTATTTTTCCTTATCGGAAATACCGTCTCCCAGGTCAATGTAACCAATTGCTCGGTCAACATTGGGCAAATATTCAATTTTTTGTTGGATGAGCATTTCATCGAAAATGAGTGAACAATTTCTGTTACTCTCATTCATTTGTTCAACAAGTTTCTTCAACTTATCAATGTGTTCGCCTTGAAAGCCTGGCTCGAATGCTTGGAGCGGCAGCGATACACTATTTTGTCCAACTTCATGAACCCTGTTCGGGCCCGTTGGTTTAAGTAGAGAAATTTCGATCTCTAGACCCATAATTTTTTTTAAATTTTCATTATTTTGGGATGTTATTGTTTGCAATTTTTCATGCAAACTTCGAATTTATTCTTTTTGAGAAGAATATTTCTCATTCAGATCTTTGAATTTCTTTTGCAGAGATTTAAAGTCTTCTATGTGGCTAATATCAGTATTGTCTATTAATATTTCGCCAATTGTTTCTTCAATATTTTCTATTGGTACATCCCCATTTGGTTTTTCAATATTTTCTATTGTTAGATCCCCAATTATTTTTCCAATATTGTCTATGGGATCTACTCTATTTTTTATTGGCCTCTTGCTGAGCGAAAGTTCAAACAATGGCTCATGTCCTAAATTTAAAAAATTAAAGATAATTATAATTAGTAAAATTTCAATTACATTTTAGTTAATTAGTTAATTTACTCTTATTTTATATTCGGTACTTAGTCAGTATGTCAGTATTCTAATGTTAAATTAAGTACCTTTGCTACCAAATGGCCTATTTTATTCGAAAGTTACAAATATTTCCGTTAATATTATTCGGCAATCTAATAGATATGTTTCTTTTTTATGAATCTACTTATTTCGTATTTTGTTCTGTTTTTCCTAGTATCTAAAATTGGGGTGCTCATGGGACTTAGCTTAGACATAAACACTTACCCAAATTCTCAGTTGGGATACTTCCGGGCCGAAGCCTTCCCTTCATATAGCATTCCGCTTTAAAATGCTTCGCGCATACCTTAGAGCGTTGGCTTGCATTCTTAATTTGCAGATTTGCAATCCATTTTTTATGAATTTCACCTGCCCTGGGAACGGCGTGTAATTCCTCATTGCCCTTGCGCTGGGACTTGCGCAACCCCCTCCAACCAGCTAAAAAAAAGCCAAATGCAAAAATTTAGTTCTTATGGTACATATATTCATTTATTCAATATTAATTTTATTAATATTAATTATTGCGGCTGCCAAGGGGCAGTGCACACAGCAGGGGACTGCTGCTGGCGGGACTGCAGCTGCTGGCGGGACTGCTGCTGCTGGCGCTGCTGGTCGGGCGGCGATGGAATCCCGGGCTATAGCCGCTATTTGGCGTCTCAACTTCCTATTCATGCTATTCATGGGGGCTGGGGCTCCACCGCCGCGTCCGCCGTGACTTGAGCCGCCGCGTCCAGGGCCGCCGCGTCCACCGCGTCCTGGCCCGCCGCGTCCGCCGCGTCCTGGGCCAGATGCGCCTCCATAAAAATTGATAATATATGGCATCTGTGGGGGAAATTTGTATTAATATCATTATCAAAATGTAAAAAAAAATTTGTACTTACGTTTATGGTATTTATAAGTTCAATGTCTTTTATCTCTAAAAGATCTTTGCAAACATGATTGATTCTTTTGCAAGTTTCAATCAGCCTTTTCAGGCAATTGGCTTGAGAATCTGTTGTGGTCAAATTATTAGGGCCGAATTTAATCTTTCCTAAATAACAAACAAATTCATCTAAACGTTTTGCAAACGTTTTATTGGCACGGAAATATGTATGGTTTAATAAATCAAAACCATCGTTCATACTTTTTAGAAACATTGATGTAGCATTAGCTGCATCCTTGTCTTCAAAAGCATTACGATCAGAAAACTTTTTAATTCCTGTACCGTATTGGAAAATATGTTAACGGCCAATGAAGTATTCATATTATCATATCCTTGCGGATTGATGTGTTTTTCAGTTAACTTTGGTGCCAAACGATAAAAGTTCGATGAATCCACTTCATAGAACTTTTCAATTATTTTCCATGTTGCTTTGCCCTCTGGTGTAATGATATCATGTTTCAAGAAGTTATTTCTAAGACTCTTGAAAATATGTATTTAATCACATACGAATTGAGGGATTGGCGAATCAAGCAATCTTTGGCTGTCTATTATTTCAAGAGCCTTTGTGTTTATTGCTGATTGATCGTATACTATGGCACGGACTTTTAAGCCGGCTGTTGTGCAACATTTAACTGCCATTGATATGGCTTGGGCGTAATGGTGCGTTACATTTTTGTTAACAAAAATAGAGTTAACGAAATAGCTGTAACCATCCACCAGCCCTCGCACCATGAATGTCAACATTCCTGTTGCTTGGGAGGAGTATTTTTCCTTATCGGAAATACCGTCTCCCAGGTCAATGTAACCAATTGCTCGGTCAACATTGGGCAAATATTCAATTTTTGGTTGGATGAGCATTTCATCGAAAATGAGTGAACAATTTCTGTTACTCTCATTCATTTGTTCAACAAGTTTCTTCAACTTATCAATGTGTTCGCCTTGAAAGCCTGGCTCGAATGCTTGGAGCGGCAGCGATACACTATTTTGTCCAACTTCATGAACCCTGTTCGGGCCCGTTGGTTTAAGTAGAGAAATTTCGATCTCTAGACCCATAATTTTTTTTAAATTTTCATTATTTTGGGATGTTATTGTTTGCAATTTTTCATGCAAACTTCGAATTTATTCTTTTTGAGAAGAATATTTCTCATTCAGATCTTTGAATTTCTTTTGCAGAGATTTAAAGTCTTCTATGTGGCTAATATCAGTATTGTCTATTAATATTTCGCCAATTGTTTCTTCAATATTTTCTATTGGTACATCCCCATTTGGTTTTTCAATATTTTCTATTGTTAGATCCCCAATTATTTTTCCAATATTGTCTATGGGATCTACTCTATTTTTTATTGGCCTCTTGCTGAGCGAAAGTTCAAACAATGGCTCATGTCCTAAATTTAAAAAATTAAAGATAATTATAATTAGTAAAATTTCAATTACATTTTAGTTAATTAGTTAATTTACTCTTATTTTATATTCGGTACTTAGTCAGTATGTCAGTATTCTAATGTTAAATTAAGTACCTTTGCTACCAAATGGCCTATTTTATTCGAAAGTTACAAATATTTCCGTTAATATTATTCGGCAATCTAATAGATATGTTTCTTTTTTATGAATCTACTTATTTCGTATTTTGTTCTGTTGTTCCTAGTATCTAAAATTGGGGTGCTCATGGGACTTAGCTTAGACATAAACACTTACCCAAATTCTCAGTTGGAATACTTCCGGGCCGAAGCCTTCCCTTCATATAGCATTCCGCTTTAAAATGCTACGCGCATACCTTAGAGCGTTGGCTTGCATTCTTAATTTGCAGATTTGCAATCCATTTTTTATGAATTTCACCTGCCCTGGGAACGGCGTGTAATTCCTCATTGCCCTTGCGCTGGGACTTGCGCAACCCCCTCCAACCAGCTAAAAAAAAGCCAAATGCAAAAATTTAGTTCTTATGGTACATATATTCATTTATTCAATATTAATTTTATTAATATTAATTATTGCGGCTGCCAAGGGGCAGTGCACACAGCAGGGGACTGCTGCTGGCGGGACTGCAGCTGCTGGCGGGACTGCTGCTGCTGGCGCTGCTGGTCGGGCGGCGATGGAATCCCGGGCTATAGCCGCTATTTGGCGTGTCAACTTCCTATTCATGCTATTCATGGGGGCTGGGGCTCCACCGCCGCGTCCGCCGTGACTTGAGCCGCCGCGTCCAGGGCCGCCGCGTCCACCGCGTCCTGGCCCGCCGCGTCCTGGCCCGCCGCGTCCGCCGCGTCCTGGGCCAGATGCGCCTCCATAAAAATTGATAATATATGGCATCTGTGGGGGAAATTTGTATTAATATCATTATCAAAATGTAAAAAAAAATTTGTACTTACGTTTATGGTATTTATAAGTTCAATGTCTTTTATCTCTAAAAGATCTTTGCAAACATGATTGATTCTTTTGCAAGTTTCAATCAGCCTTTTCAGGCAATTGGCTTGAGAATCTGTTGTGGTCAAATTATTAGGGCCGAATTTAATCTTTCCTAAATAACAAACAAATTCATCTAAACGTTTTGCAAACGTTTTATTGGCACGGAAATATGTATGGTTTAATAAATCAAAACCATCGTTCATACTTTTTAGAAACATTGATGTAGCATTAGCTGCATCCTTGTCTTCAAAAGCATTACGATCAGAAAACTTTTTAATTCCTGTACCGTATTGGAAAATATGTTAACGGCCAATGAAGTATTCATATTATCATATCCTTGCGGATTGATGTGTTTTTCAGTTAACTTTGGTGCCAAACGATAAAAGTTCGATGAATCCACTTCATAGAACTTTTCAATTATTTTCCATGTTGCTTTACCCTCTGGTGTAATGATATCATGTTTCAAGAAGTTATTTCTAAGACTCTTGAAAATATGTATTTAATCACATACGAATTGAGGGATTGGCGAATCAAGCAATCTTTGGCTGTCTATTATTTCAAGAGCCTTTGTGTTTATTGCTGATTGATCGTATACTATGGCACGGACTTTTAAGCCGGCTGTTGTGCAACATTTAACTGCCATTGATATGGCTTGGGCGTAATGGTGCGTTACATTTTTGTTAACAAAAATAGAGTTAACGAAATAGCTGTAACCATCCACCAGCCCTCGCACCATGAATGTCAACATTCCTGTTGCTTGGGAGGAGTATTTTTCCTTATCGGAAATACCGTCTCCCAGGTCAATGTAACCAATTGCTCGGTCAACATTGGGCAAATATTCAATTTTTGGTTGGATGAGCATTTCATCGAAAATGAGTGAACAATTTCTGTTACTCTCATTCATTTGTTCAACAAGTTTCTTCAACTTATCAATGTGTTCGCCTTGAAAGCCTGGCTCGAATGCTTGGAGCGGCAGCGATACACTATTTTGTCCAACTTCATGAACCCTGTTCGGGCCCGTTGGTTTAAGTAGAGAAATTTCGATCTCTAGACCCATAATTTTTTTCAAATTTTCATTATTTTGGGATGTTATTGTTTGCAATTTTTCATGCAAACTTCGAATTTATTCTTTTTGAGAAGAATATTTCTCATTCAGATCTTTGAATTTCTTTTGCAGAGATTTAAAGTCTTCTATGTGGCTAATATCAGTATTGTCTATTAATATTTCGCCAATTGTTTCTTCAATATTTTCTATTGGTACATCCCCATTTGGTTTTTCAATATTTTCTATTGTTAGATCCCCAATTATTTTTCCAATATTGTCTATGGGATCTACTCTATTTTTTATTGGCCTCTTGCTGAGCGAAAGTTCAAACAATGGCTCATGTCCTAAATTTAAAAAATTAAAGATAATTATAATTAGTAAAATTTCAATTACATTTTAGTTAATTAGTTAATTTACTCTTATTTTATATTCGGTACTTAGTCAGTATGTCAGTATTCTAATGTTAAATTAAGTACCTTTGCTACCAAATGGCCTATTTTATTCGAAAGTTACAAATATTTCCGTTAATATTATTCGGCAATCTAATAGATATGTTTCTTTTTTATGAATCTACTTATTTCGTATTTTGTTCTGTTGTTCCTAGTATCTAAAATTGGGGTGCTCATGGGACTTAGCTTAGACATAAACACTTACCCAAATTCTCAGTTGGGATACTTCCGGGCCGAAGCCTTCCCTTCATATAGCATTCCGCTTTAAAATGCTTCGCGCATACCTTAGAGCGTTGGCTTGCATTCTTAATTTGCAGATTTGCAATCCATTTTTTATGAATTTCACCTGCCCTGGGAACGGCGTGTAATTCCTCATTGCCCTTGCGCTGGGACTTGCGCAACCCCCTCCAACCAGCTAAAAAAAAGCCAAATGCAAAAATTTAGTTCTTATGGTACATATATTCATTTATTCAATATTAATTTTATTAATATTAATTTTTGCGGCTGCCAAGGGGCAGTGCACACAGCAGGGGACTGCTGCTGGCGGGACTGCTGCTGCTGGCGCTGCTGGTCGGGCGGCGATGGAATCCCGGGCTATAGCCGCTATTTGGCGTCTCAACTTCCTATTCATGCTATTCATGGGGGCTGGGGCTCCACCGCCGCGTCCGCCGTGACCTGAGCCGCCGCGTCCACCGCGTCCTGGCCCGCCGCGTCCGCCGCGTCCTGGGCCAGATGCGCCTCCATAAAAATTAATAACAAAGGGGATCTGTGGGTCAAATTATTATTATTATCATTATAAAAATTTAAAATAAATTTCTACTTACGTTTCGTATTTTCTATTTGAATGCGAATGCCGGTCAAAAGGAAAACGATTATCCGATGGGAAAAAACTATCGACACGGTTGCAGTGGAAAATACATTTTTTAAATTTAATTATAAATATAAGTAATTAAGTAAGCACATTTGTAATGCCATTAATAAATTAATATGAATATATTCTGTACTTCAATCAATTATCTTTATTGTTATTTGCCATTTCTTTTATTTTTTAAATTGTGAATTTTTCGCGCACATCCAATCAGGGGTGAAACCGATACCGATTAGCATTATTATCAGAGTTACCAATTTTCTTTTCTGTGAGCCGAGAGCAACAGTTGCCCGACAATTAAACCTACAAAAAAACCAAGCAAACCCAAAACAATTCGAAGAGTGAATATGGCAACTTATTGGTAATTCCCATTTCGTATTTGGCACGAAAATTATTAATTGTGTTATTGCTTTTGTGCTTTTTATTTATTAATTAATTAATTTTATTTTATTTCAGATGCTGCCAATGTTTGTGCGACGCGTACTGGGAGGAGCATCATTGTCTTGTGAAAGGTAAGTGATTTGATTATTAAGCGCTAGGATAGCGTGATTATTAGTGGGTCGCCAACTTCAGCTGTGTTCGTTTCGGAGGTAGTTGGTTCGTCAGATATGGTTATTGTTGCAGGAACGAAGTCTGGGATAATTATTTTTTGTACCACCATAGGCTGTCCTCGGACTCTCTGGATGGCCTCTTCCCTGCTGATACTTCCACTGGCGTATTGTCTTTTTATTGAGTTTATAATCGTTTCACAGAATCTGTTGGCAGCGCGGGTGTTTTTGTCCCTTTCGGCGTAAAATTGTGCAATTCTGGCTTCTTCCCTTTTTTTTGCTTCCTTTTGTCTTTCCTCTTCTTGTAAGCGAAAGAGCGTTGGGAGGATTGGTGGCTGCGTGTTTGTGTTGTCTTGGTTATTGTAGGCTATAGGAGGTGGGGGGGTGTTTTTATTGCGCAGTGCTTGTAGTGGAAGTATATGTTTATTTATTTGATTGGTGAGTCGTGGTCGTTGGAGTCTTGATGGTCTAAATATGTGGGTAAATCATTTTTTGACCTCTGGGTTATCGTGTTCGGCGAGGGCATTTACAAATCTACTACTTGCTGAGTGGAAAACTTCCTCCACTGTTGGTATATCGTACTTTCTCATGAGTGAGGTGTTGGTAGTGTATCTTTTGGCTCCCAGCGAGGTTCTTATTACTCTGTTGTACGCTTGCTGGACTCTTTTTAGTTGCGTATTTGAGCAGAGAGCTCCCCATATTGGGAGAGTATACTGCCACAGAGGGGCTATGAGCTGTCTTATTAAGATTGCCTTTGTTTGGTTTGGGAGTGAGCTTTTTGGGCCAATTAGCCAATTGAGTTTTTTAGCTCTGCTTCTTGTTTTTATCCTGGTTTGTGTGATATGCATTTTGAAGTTTAGTTTACGGTCTAAGTTCACTCCCAGGTATTTTGCACTTTTTTTATGGGTGACTGCGCTTTTTTTAACCATAAGGGGGACTAATGGCTCTTGTATTTTTTTATTGGTGAAAATTATGTGGGCGGTTTTATTCTCATTTATAGTGATGGCCCAGGTGTTGGCCCATGCTTCTAATTGTTTAATGTAGTTGTTGTTTCTTCTTATGGCCTGGGCTAGGCTAGATGAGGTTGAAAGTATGGCAGTATCGTCGGCATAAGAAGCCATGAGCATATTATCCTTCGGTCCCGTGGTTTGCATGGGGAAGTGTGTTGGTGGTAGTGGGATGTCTGAGGAGTATATGGTGTACAGAATTGGTCCCAGCACACTGCCTTGTGGCACTCCCGCGTTAGCTCTTCCCGTTCTGGATTTAATTCCGTCGCAGCATTTAACCTGGAAGGTTCTATCTTTGAGATAGCTATCCAGGAGTTTCACAAACTTGCCCGGCAGTATTTTGGAAAGCTTATACAGCAGGCCCTCATGCCAGACTTTATCAAAGGCCTCGGAGATGTCCAGGAATACGGCCGAGCAGAATTTCTTGTCCTCGTAGGCCCTGAGGATAAATTGTGTGACTCGGGCCAATTGTTGTTCTGTACCGTGTTCCCTTCTAAAACCGAATTGGTGGTGTGGTATCGCCTCTCTAAATGTGTCAACGCTGAAAAGTCTTTTTAAAAGTAGTCTTTCGAAGACTTTTGAGAGGCTTGGGAGGAGGCTGATGGGCCTGTAAGAGCATGCAGAGGATGGGCTTTTATTTGGTTTGAGGATCATGTTGACCCCTGCATGTTTCCATTCTTTGGGGTAGTAGCAGGTACTTATTATTCTATTGAATATCAAGAGGATATAAAGGTGTGCTTTCCTTGGCAATAGCTTTAGGATTCTATTGTCTATATGGTCCTCTCCTGGTGCCTTGTTAAGCTTTAATTGTTTTAATTGGTCAGTAAGTTCCTTAAGTAATATTGGTTATATGTGCTGCTCTCTTCTGTTTTCTTCTCTGTCCATTTGTTGTGGTGTTCCCTTATTAGGTTCGTCTATACCTCGCACTATAGTCAAAGAGGAGTTGGGTGGAATTATACACAGTCTCTCTTCAAGGTGTTTAACAAGGACTTCTGCTTTCTCAAGCGTGCTCCTTGTCCAGCTGATTTTGTTATTGTATTGAACTGTTTTTAATGGCCAGTTCGGTTGAGGCTGTCTTTTTTTTTCCTTCGCTATTTTCCAGATTTTTGTCAAGTTGTACCCTTCCGTGGATGTAATGGCATTAATTTTTTTTGTTCATTTGTTTATTTTTTAGAGCAGCCATGGCCTTGTTAAGTTTGTTTTGTACTTTCCTGTATTGTTTCTTCGATTCAATTGTTCCCGTTGCTGTAAAAATTCGTCCATGATTCCTCTTTTCCTCTAGGAGACGTCTAGTAATTGGGTCAAGTTTTAATGGGTATCTTTTGTAGGATTGAGAGAAGTTTCTTTTGCTGTTGCATTGTTTATGAGTGGCCTCTTCAGCCGCCTCCTTGATGTTTCTATTTAGTATTTTTACTGCATCGTCAATGTCCTGCCCGGAGGTAATTTCAGTGTTGAGGAGTATTTTCCTCTCAAGAGATTGTTGAAAGGTTTTTATGCTGGCCCCTCTGGGCAGGAGGTTGGTATTTGGTGTTTTGTTTTTAATGTAATTGTGGGGACCCAGTTTTGTAAATTCAATTTTTATTGGCAGATGGTCAGAGTCAAGGTCCGTGCATGTGGAAATTTTGGCCTGGTCATAACTGAGTCCGCTAGTGATCGCAAAGTCAAGGGCCGATGGGGTTTTTCTGTGGTCACGTGGGTAATGTGTTGTTGCCCCTGTTGCTAGGATTTGGTACTTTTTACGATACTGTATTGCGTCAAATAGGGCTCTGCCCCTCTTACAGGATTTATAGTTTCCCCACCAGCGATGTTTCGCATTCCAATCCCCACAGATGACGTACTTTGGGGTAGGGTCAGAGGCTACCGTTTGATCAAATGTCTCCATGAGTTTGATGAATTTATTGGTTGTCCATGGGTGATTTGGTGGGAGGTAGATAGGGGCTAATATCAGCATTCCTTTTTCGGACCCATCGTCTGGTAGGAGCGCAATTGGGGCGCATTGTATTTCAGGTTGGCTTATTTGAATGAGGGCAGTGTGCCTAACGTCATTTCTGACGAGGGTGGCTACCCCTCCTTTCCTGCGTCCATCTGGGCCGCAGGCTAAGTATGTGGTGTACCCCTCGATGTGGATTTCCTTACAGCGAGTCTCCATGACCATCATAACATGGAGGCCCTCACTGTGCATATAATTTTCAAGCTCGTGCTTTTTATTATTCAAACTGTTTGCGTTCCAGAACGCTGTTTTAAGGGGGCCATCGCGCTGTAGACGGTAGTGGGTGTTTGAGGGTACAGAGTCTGGAGTGATTGATGACATGATTCTCATATGGTGTCTAGGCATTATGTTTTTCATTGGCTTTATTGGTGCTCATTATGAGCATTAATGCTTTGATATTAGTGGCAATTTCCTCCATCTTTCTCTCTAGTGCCTCAATTCTTCTGTTGGTAGCCAACTGCAGCGGGTGCTGCTGGTGTTGATGGTGTTGATGGTGTAGTTGCTGGCGATTAGTTTGTATTTGTTGCTTTATTTGCCGACTGATGAGTTGGCGCTGGTCAGCTGAGAGGGGGGTGTGATTGTAGTTATGATTTAGGGGGATATTGTCAGGAGAGTTGGCAGGGGCAGTGGCATTTTTGGAGGGATTGGTGTTTGAGTTGAATTGGGCGTTCTCTGGTTCTCGCTGTGGCCTGCGTAGCTGTTGGTTTTGCTGTATTTGCTGCACCCGGGGGCGTGGTCGTTCAGCTCCATATTGCTGACGCTTCCGTTGGCCTACTGGTTGCTGCATATTGTGTATTTGTTGTTGCTGTTGCCGTTGCTGTGGTGGGGCAGTATTTATTGGCTGGCGTAGTTGCTGCTGCTGCTGCTGCAGATACAGTTTATAGTGTTGGGGCTGCCTGCCTGGGTATTGTCCCCCCCTTTGGTGCTGCTGTTGTTGCTGTTGTTTTTGCTGCTGCTGTTGCTGCTGCTGCTTCTGTTGCAGGAATTTATGTGCCAGTAGCCGGCCTCTGGCCTTTTTGAATTCTGGGCAACCCTTGTGCGAACTGACGTGATTGCCCTTACAGTTGCAGCATCTGGCCGGGACATTTCTTGGTTTGGTGCAGGCAGTGGTGGGATGTGGCCCAGCGCATTTCATGCAAGTGAATGGCCGTCTACAGTAGTTTCGGGTGTGCCCAAATGCCTGGCACCGATGGCATTGGGCCGGATCAGCTGGCTTGGCCTGTCTTTCGACCACCACAGACTGGCCACCCAGACAGGTGAGCGAGAGGACACGCTCATGGCTGCCATTTGTTTGTGGGCTGATCTCCACCTGAAAGGCCTCCCGGTCTGAGGTGGAGGAGGAGGAGGAGGTGGAGGAGGAGGAGGATCGCCGAATATATATGGCCCCCAGTCCCGCAGCTCGAAGCTCAGTGGCCACCCAGCTGGCCGTAGTGGTCGGATGCAGGCCGCGAAGTAAAATTCGAAGGCCACGATCTAGCTTGGCCTGGTGGGTGTAATGTCCCATTGTAGCCGTCACAGAATCGGCCTCGTTTCCGCTCAACAAACTCATAATAGTATCTCGGGTGGCCATATCGGTCGCCTGGATCCTGACGCCATTGCGGCCCATAGGATGTGTGGTGTATTTATTAATTGTTGCTTGGTCCCCTTTTAGTAAGTCAATTACTTCAATTATATTGTGTACGTCAGGCAGGATTATTGGCGGTGGGAGAGGGAGGAGGGCGGAATTGGTTGTCCCTATATGTTGCTGTTGCTGGATTTCGTTAGCTGGTGCTGCGGCAGAAGCCGTTAATGGTCTGTTTATTGTTGTTTGAGGGGGCGGGGTATTGTCAGATGGCGGGATTTTTTCTGTGTCAATGGCTGTGACAGGGGCAGGGGCATTGGTGTTATTGGCGCTGAAATTGTCAATGTATATATCTTGAGGAGGGGCAGGGGGAGGGGCATTAGCATGGTCATGTTTAATTGTTAAGGCATTGTCATTGAATTTAGTTGATTTAATTGCCTGTTGCTGCTGCTGCTGTCCTCTCAGGGTCCCTTGCCGTCGTCTCTTGATGATTTCATCTTCAGCGCCGCCGCTACTGCTGTAGTTGTAATTATTGCTGTCCTCATCACTGTCATGGCTGATGAGTCGGTGAGTCCTCTTATTGTTGCTATAATTATTATTGCCATTGCTGTTGTAGCTGAGGTGGTGTTGCTGTTGCTGGTTGAAGTGATGTTGGTAGTGGTTTATATTTGGGGTGCATCCCGAAGTGATTGCAGCCGCCTGTGTAGCCGCCATCGCTGCCCGAGCCGCTGCAGAGGTGGTTGGTTTTTCATTATAGATGGCTGTTCCCTCTACCAGCGTCTCTGGAACAGGCGCTGCCTCTACTGCTGCCGCCGTCGCTGTCGCTGTCGCCGTCGCCGTTGCGTTTGATCGAACCATGTTCGAGCTCGAACACGTTCGATTCTGGCGCTGCCTCTGCTTGTGTATGAGTGTGCAAGTGGGAGGAGGAATTGTGGCTTGGCTTGCTTCTGGCTCGGCTGTTGGTATTGGTGTTGGTTTTGGGGGCTCGCCCTGTCGATGACCGACGCCGCCTTTGGCGCCCTTTGGCGCGTCTAAATGCCGCTGCTGCTGTGCCGCCATCGCTGATGGCACTGGCGTCGTTGATGCTGCTGCTGGCTCACCCTTGGTTGTTGTTGGTGTTGGTATTGGTGATGCGAGTGATGCCGCCTCGCCCTCTCCTCTGTATTGGCGTCCCTGATTCTCTTCCTCCGCTGTCCTGACCAGATCCGACATACGGAACGGCTCCAATCCCATCGGACTGGTGCCGGGCGTATCGGTGGTCGTAATGGTGGTGTCCACAGCAGCGGGAGTAGGGGAAGAGAGCGGAGAGACTCTCGGCGATGGCGTCGTCGCCGCCATCAAGCGTCCGCCATCAGAGTGGCGTCGCTTTTGCTGTTGTTGTTGTTGGCTCTGGAGCCGGTGGCTATGGCGCTGCTGCTGCTGGTGTTGCTCAGCAGAGTAGGCGGCCGCTGCCTCGGCCGCCTCGATCTCGCTGGAGAGCGGAATCGGTGCAGCTGAATCTCTAGCCCCATCGCTGTTACGGCGTCGTCCCTGGGGCTGGAATGGTGGCCGTCTGGAGGAGCCTCTTTTGGCCGTATTAGTGGTTCTCGGCATGGCGGATTTGGTGTGTGTGTGTGTGAGTTGGAATTTTATGCGTTTAATGATAACACTTGGTTTTGTTGGTTTTATTGTTGGTTTTATTAATGGTTTTTTTTTTTTTCAATTCTTAATCATTTTTTTCTTCGCAGGCAATAGAGGGTTATAATAATTTTCCTTTCTATTTTGTAATTTTCACTTGCTCCTCTTCTCCTGCTCTCACAATCGTAATGGTTATATATATGTTAACAATTCAGTTCAACGCACACGCACATGAACAGACATTAATTATTAATTATTAACTACACGCACGACTACTGGGACGCTGACGCGACAAGAAAATGGTGGACGAATTTATTGGTATTGGTAATGGTATTGTGTCCGTCCGTCGCGAGCGAGCACAACCGTCCGCTTCAGCAGTCAAAAATTGTATTTGGCGGTTATTGTTTGACAAAAACAGATGTTTCCTCTCGATACCCCGATACCCAAAATTTCGTTGGGAAAGCTTAACAATTTTTAGATTATTTTTTGCACAGAACAATTCCTAATGTTTTTCTCACCGCAGCGAATTTCGCAATTTTTAAAATTGATTGATTTAAATTTACTAATTGATGGAGAATTAGGCCATGCTGTTTTGGATTATTCGATAATCATTCTCATCTAAGTTTCGTTTTTCAGGTGGTTGAGAGCCTATCTTGATTTTCTATAATGCCATATTCATTCATATTCCAACTTTCCCTATTCATACGCCCATCATAGTACTCTAAAGCTGCACCTATTGTTATGATCACAATTGTGTTCTTATTGCCTATGAAGAAAACCTAACTGTAACGCTCTCACACACATAGCCCACGCCGCAGCTGCACGCATACAGCGATGCGTTCCGTTTTTGCATTGGGACTAGAGATGGGCGCGGGCGGGGCCGAACTTCGCGACTCACGGGCCTCTTTAAGAAAACTGCGGGCTTCGTGCCTCAAAATTGAGATTGGCACGAAGTCTTGTAGAAATAGATCAATATATATACATAACATTTTAAATGTTTGGAAAAATGCTAACACCGTAACACTTTTACAAAGTTTGGAACTAAAAATTTTAGCCATTCATGTGAGCTCGGCAACATGAGAAAGTAGTTTTTCGACATCAGAAACTTTCCCAACGATAGGCGAACCCTGCTGAAACGCTCTAGTTTGGATAAAACTATACTCCTATATAAATAAGAAATAAATATACCTATCATAATAAATTGTTTCGTGTTTGGGCCCGGGCCGAAAAAAAGAGGCCCGTGCCCATCTCTAACTGAGATCTCGCATTGCGAGATCTTCCAATTCCCTTTTGCTCGACTTCTTTTCGTCGAGTTGAATTAGTAGAAAATTCTACTTGAAACAGCCGCACGCATGGAAACGGCGCGCCGTATAAAGCCGCCAGTAATTTCTACAGGCAGGTTCTGAAGCAATTGAGCTGCTGTTAGGTTGATGATTGTTTCATTGCTGGTTGTACTGGGCGAGCGGCGATGGACTCTCGGGCTATTTCCGCTATTGTACGGCGCATTTTTCTATTCAGCCCGCCGGGGGCTGGGGCTCCACCGCCGCGTCCTGGGCCACCGCCGCGTCTATGACCAAATGCCAGAAATATATGTTTAATATGTTTATTTACATATGTATATACAAATCAAACTTAATTAATATTTATTTTACGAAGTTCCCGCTCTGCGGCTGCCAATGGGCAGTGCACACAGCAAGGAACGGGCACCTGCGCTGCTGGGACTGCTGCTGGCGCTGCTGGGACTTGCGCTGCTGGTTGTATAGCGGGTACGGGGCGAGCGGCGATGGCCTCTCAGGCTATTGCCGGTATTTGGCGTCTCATTTTTCTATTGATCCCGGGGGCTGGGGCTCCACCGCCGCGTCCTGGGCGTCCGCCGCGTCCTGGGCGTCCGCCGCGTCCTGGGCGTCCGCCGCGTCCTGGGCCACCGCCGCGCGTTGATGCGCCTCCATAGAAGTTATTTATAGTAGATGGCATCTGTGGGTTAAATTATTATTTCTTCCTTAAAAAGATGGTAAATCGGACAGTCTACATTACTGCAGCTATCATGCTATTGGCATTGTTTTAAATTAATGAGGACAACGTGATTTTGTGAATATTTTCTATTCACAAAAACCATCTTTTATTATGCCCTTGATTTTTTTGGCATAAGGGCTGTTCTTTTTAGAATATAATTTGCCTTCTTCCACCCATTTTCTTTTATTTTTTCTTCTATTTCTCTCCACTTTATGCTTGATTTATGGTTATGGTTTATGGTTATCCAATTTGTCATTGACCCACATAAAGTTAGTAGAAACGAACACTTTTATCAAGTGTTCTAGGATTTCGTGTCTATGTGAAGCGCATGTATCAGAAACCTCAAACCATTTCTTATCTTGCTCAACGCATTTTTGAACAATATCTTTTGCAATATTTTTTGAGCATGGAGGGTTTTGTGAAGTATTTTGAAAATATTTCAATGTGCTCCAAAGAATGGTCAAAAAGAGCTATAGTTGGATTTTTTAGTTCGCAAAGGCTCTTTCCATCAGCAATTACTTTTTTTTGACAGACAGTGCAATCAATGTTCAGTTTGCACAGAACAATTCCTAATGTTTTTCTCACAGCAGCTAATTTAGCAGTTTTTACAATTGGGAGATTTAAATTCTCTATTTGATAGAGAATTAGGCCATGCTGCTTAGGAGTATTCGAATGGTTTTCACCATTCTCATCTAAGTTTCCTTTTTCAGGTATACCCAGAGGCAGGTGCTGAATTAATTGAGCAATATTGCCGCCCAATTTTGCGCTTTAAACTGTCAAAATACTCTTCCAGGGAATCTTGATTGAAACCCCTGGTATTTATAAGTTCAATGTCTTTTATCTCTAAAAGATCTTTGCAAACATGATTGATTCTTTTGCAAGTTTCAATCAGCCTTTTCAGGCAATTGGCTTGAGAATCTGTTGTGGTCAAATTATTAGGGCCGAATTTAATCTTTCCTAAATAACAAACAAATTCATCTAAACGTTTTGCAAACGTTTTATTGGCACGGAAATATGTATGGTTTAATAAATCAAAACCATCGTTCATACTTTTTAGAAACATTGATGTAGCATTAGCTGCATCCTTGTCTTCAAAAGCATTACGATCAGAAAACTTTTTAATTCCTGTACTGACCGTATTGGAAAATATGTTAACGGCCAATGAAGTATTCATATTATCATATCCTTGCGGATTGATGTGTTTTTCCGTTAACTTTGGTGCCAAACGATAAAAGTTCGATGAATCCACTTCATAGAACTTTTCAATTATTTTCCATGTTGCTTTACCCTCTGGTGTAATGATATCATGTTTCAAGAAGTTATTTCTAAGACTCTTGAAAATATGTATTTAATCACATACGAATTGAGGGATTGGCGAATCAAGCAATCTTTGGCTGTCTATTATTTCAAGAGCCTTTGTGTTTATTGCTGATTGATCGCATACTATGGCACGGACTTTTAAGCCGGCTGTTGTGCAACATTTAACTGCCATTGATATGGCTTGGGCGTAATGGTGCGTTACATTTTTGTTAACAAAAATAGAGTTAACGAAATAGCTGTAACCATCCACCAGTCCTCGCACCATGAATGTCAACATTCCTGTTGCTTGGGAGGAGTATTTTTCCTTATCGGAAATACCGTCTCCCAGGTCAATGTAACCAATTGCTCGGTCAACATTGGGCAAATATTCAATTTTTGGTTGCATGAGCATTTCATGGAAAATGAGTGAACAATTTCTGTTACTCTCATTCATTTGTTCAACCAGTTTCTTCAACTTATCAATGTGTTCGCCTTGAAAGCCTGGCTCGAATGCTTGGAGCGGCAGCGATACACTATTTTGTCCAACTTCATGAACCCTGTTCGGGCCCGTTGGTTTAAGTAGAGAAATTTCGTTCTCTAGATCCATAATTTTTTTCAAATTTTCATTATTTTGGGATGTTATTGTTTGCAATTTTTCATGCAAACTTCGAATTTCTTCTTTTTGAGAAGAATATTTCTCATTCAGATCTTTGAATTTCTTTTGCAGAGATTTAAAGTCTTCTATGTGGCTAATATCAGTATTGTCTATTAATATTTCGCCAATTGTTTCTTCAATATTTTCTATTGGTACATCCCCATTTGGTTTTTCAATATTTTCTATTGTTAGATCCCCAATTATTTTTCCAATATTGTCTATGGGATCTACTCTATTTTTTATTGGCCTCTTGCTGAGCGAAAGTTCAAACAATGTCTCATGTCCTAAATTTAAAAAATTAAAGATAATTATAATTAGTAAAATTTCAATTACATTTTAGTTAATTAGTTAATTTACTCTTATTTTATATCCGGTACTTAGTCAGTATGTCAGTATTCTAATGTTAAATTAAGTACCTTTGCTACCAAATGGCCTATTTTATTCGAAAGTTACAAATATTTCCGTTAATATTATTCGGCAATCTAATAGATATGTTTCTTTTTTATGAATCTACTTATTTCGTATTTTGTTCTGTTGTTCCTAGTATCTAAAATTGGGGTGCTCATGGGACTTAGCTTAGACATAAACACTTACCCAAATTCTCAGTTGGGATACTTCCGGGCCGAAGCCTTCCCTTCATATAGCATTCCGCTTTAAAATGCTTCGCGCATACCTTAGAGCGTTGGCTTGCATTCTTAATTTGCAGATTTGCAATCCATTTTTTATGAATTTCACCTGCCCTGGGAACGGCGTGTAATTCCTCATTGCCCTTGCGCTGGGACTTGCGCAACCCCCTCCAACCAGCTAAAAAAAAGCCAAATGCAAAAATTTAGTTCTTATGGTACATATATTCATTTATTCAATATTAATTTTATTAATATTAATTATTGCGGCTGCCAAGGGGCAGTGCACACAGCAGGGGACTGCTGCTGGCAGGACTGCAGCTGCTGGCGGGACTGCTGCTGCTGGCGCTGCTGGTCGGGCGGCGATGGAATCCCGGGCTATAGCCGCTATTTGGCGTCTCAACTTCCTATTCATGCTATTCATGGGGGCTGGGGCTCCACCGCCGCGTCCGCCGTGACCTGAGCCGCCGCGTCCTGGGCCGCCGCGTCCTGGGCCAAATGCGCCTCCATAAAAATTAATAACAAAGGGGATCTGTGGGTCAAATTATTATTATTATCATTATAAAAATTTAAAATAAATTTCTACTTACGTTTCGTATTTTCTATTTGAATGCGAATGCCGGTCAAAAGGAAAACGATTATCCGATGGGAAAAAACTATCGACACGGTTGCAGTGGAAAATACATTTTTTAAATTTAATTATAAATATAAGTAATTAAGTAAGCACATTTGTAATGCCATTAATAAATTAATATGAATATATTCTGTACTTCAATCAATTATCTTTATTGTTATTTGCCATTTCTTTTATTTTTTAAATTGTGAATTTTTCGCGCACATCCAATCAGGGGTGAAACCGATACCGATTAGCATTATTATCAGAGTTACCAATTTTCTTTTCTGTGAGCCGAGAGAAACAGTTGCCCGACAATTAAACCTACAAAAAAACCAAGCAAACCCAAAACAATTCGAAGAGTGAATATGGCAACTTATTGGTAATTCCCATTTCGTATTTGGCACGAAAATTATTAATTGTGTTATTGCTTTTGTGCTTTTTATTTATTAATTAATTAATTTTATTTTATTTCAGATGCTGCCAATGTTTGTGCGACGCGTACTGGGAGGAGCATCATTGTCTTGTGAAAGGTAAGTGATTTGATTATTAAGCGCTAGGATAGCGTGATTATTAGTGGGTCGCCAACTTCAGCTGTGTTCGTTTCGGAGGTAGTTGGTTCGTCAGATATGGTTATTGTTGCAGGAACGAAGTCTGGGATAATTATTTTTTGTACCACCATAGGCTGTCCTCGGACTCTCTGGATGGCCTCTTCCCTGCTGATACTTCCACTGGCGTATTGTCTTTTTATTGAGTTTATAATCGTTTCACAGAATCTGTTGGCAGCGCGGGTGTTTTTGTCCCTTTCGGCGTAAAATTGTGCAATTCTGGCTTCTTCCCTTTTTTTTGCTTCCTTTTGTCTTTCCTCTTCTTGTAAGCGAAAGAGCGTTGGGAGGATTGGTGGCTGCGTGTTTGTGTTGTCTTGGTTATTGTAGGCTATAGGAGGTGGGGGGGTGTTTTTATTGCGCAGTGCTTGTAGTGGAAGTATATGTTTATTTATTTGATTGGTGAGTCGTGGTCGTTGGAGTCTTGATGGTCTAAATATGTGGGTAAATCATTTTTTGACCTCTGGGTTATCGTGTTCGGCGAGGGCATTTACAAATCTACTACTTGCTGAGTGGAAAACTTCCTCCACTGTTGGTTTATCGTACTTTCTCATGAGTGAGGTGTTGGTAGTGTATCTTTTGGCTCCCAGCGAGGTTCTTATTACTCTGTTGTACGCTTGCTGGACTCTTTTTAGTTGCGTATTTGAGCAGAGAGCTCCCCATATTGGGAGAGTATACTGCCACAGAGGGGCTATGAGCTGTCTTATTAAGATTGCCTTTGTTTGGTTTGGGAGTGAGCTTTTTGGGCCAATTAGCCAATTGAGTTTTTTAGCTCTGCTTCTTGTTTTTATCCTGGTTTGTGTGATATGCATTTTGAAGTTTAGTTTACGGTCTAAGTTCACTCCCAGGTATTTTGCACTTTTTTTATGGGTGACTGCGCTTTTTTTAACCATAAGGGGGACTAATGGCTCTTGTATTTTTTTATTGGTGAAAATTATGTGGGCGGTTTTATTCTCATTTATAGTGATGGCCCAGGTGTTGGCCCATGCTTCTAATTGTTTAATGTAGTTGTTGTTTCTTCTTATGGCCCGGGCTAAGCTAGATGAGGTTGAAAGTATGGCAGTATCGTCGGCATAAGAAGCCATGAGCATATTATCCTTCGGTCCCGTGGTTTGCATGGGGAAGTGTGTTGGTGGTAGTGGGATGTCTGAGGAGTATATGGTGTACAGAATTGGTCCCAGCACACTGCCTTGTGCCACTCCCGCGTTAGCTCTTCCCGTTCTGGATTTAATTCCGTCGCAGCATTTAACCTGGAAGGTTCTATCTTTGAGATAGCTATCCAGGAGTTTCACAAACTTGCCCGGCAGTATTTTGGAAAGCTTATACAGCAGGCCCTCATGCCAGACTCTATCAAAGGCCTCGGAGATGTCCAGGAATACGGCCGAGCAGAATTTCTTGTCCTCGTAGGCCCTGAGGATAAATTGTGTGACTCGGGCCAATTGTTGTTCTGTACCGTGTTCCCTTCTAAAACCGAATTGGTGGTGTGGTATCGCCTCTCTAAATGTGTCAACGCTGAAAAGTCTTTTTAAAAGTAGTCTTTCGAAGACTTTTGAGAGGCTTGGGAGGAGGCTGATGGGCCTGTAAGAGCATGCAGAGGATGGGCTTTTATTTGGTTTGAGGATCATGTTGACCCCTGCATGTTTCCATTCTTTGGGGTAGTAGCAGGTACTTATTATTCTATTGAATATCAAGAGGATATAAAGGTGTGCTTTCCTTGGCAATAGCTTTAGGATTCTATTGTCTATATGGTCCTCTCCTGGTGCCTTGTTAAGCTTTAATTGTTTTAATTGGTCAGTAAGTTCCTTAAGTAATATTGGTTTTATGTGCTGCTCTCTTCTGTTTTCTTCTCTGTCCATTTGTTGTGGTGTTCCCTTATTAGGTTCGTCTATACCTCGCACTATAGTCAAAGAGGAGTTGGGTGGAATTATACACAGTCTCTCTTCAAGGTGTTTAACAAGGACTTCTGCTTTCTCAAGCGTGCTCCTTGTCCAGCTGATTTTGTTATTGTATTGAACTGTTTTTAATGGCCAGTTCGGTTGAGGCTGTCTTTTTTTTTCCTTCGCTATTTTCCAGATTTTTGTCAAGTTGTACCCTTCCGTGGATGTAATGGCATTAATTTTTTTTGTTCATTTGT
Source organism: Drosophila helvetica (assembly GCA_963969585.1). Lineage (NCBI taxonomy): Eukaryota > Metazoa > Arthropoda > Insecta > Diptera > Drosophilidae > Drosophila > Drosophila helvetica. Next base: position 13,675,572 of record OZ018401.1, on the reverse strand, counting down.
TTATTTTTTAGAGCAGCCATGGCCTTGTTAAGTTTGTTTTGTACTTTCCTGTATTGTTTCTTCGATTCAATTGTTCCCGTTGCTGTAAAAATTCGTCCATGATTCCTCTTTTCCTCTAGGAGACGTCTAGTAATTGGGTCAAGTTTTAATGGGTATCTTTTGTAGGATTGAGAGAAGTTTCTTTTGCTGTTGCATTGTTTATGAGTGGCCTCTTCAGCCGCCTCCTTGATGTTTCTATTTAGTATTTTTACTGCATCGTCAATGTCCTGCCCGGAGGTAATTTCAGTGTTGAGGAGTATTTTCCTCTCAAGAGATTGTTGAAAGGTTTTTATGCTGGCCCCTCTGGGCAGGAGGTTGGTATTTGGTGTTTTGTTTTTAATGTAATTGTGGGGACCCAGTTTTGTAAATTCAATTTTTATTGGCAGATGGTCAGAGTCAAGGTCCGTGCATGTGGAAATTTTGGCCTGGTCATAACTGAGTCCGCTAGTGATCGCAAAGTCAAGGGCCGATGGGGTTTTTCTGTGGTCACGTGGGTAATGTGTTGTTGCCCCTGTTGCTAGGATTTGGTACTTTTTACGATACTGTATTGCGTCAAATAGGGCTCTGCCCCTCTTACAGGATTTATAGTTTCCCCACCAGCGATGTTTCGCATTCCAATCCCCACAGATGACGTACTTTGGGGTAGGGTCAGAGGCTACCGTTTGATCAAATGTCTCCATGAGTTTGATGAATTTATTGGTTGTCCATGGGTGATTTGGTGGGAGGTAGATAGGGGCTAATATCAGCATTCCTTTTTCGGACCCATCGTCTGGTAGGAGCGCAATTGGGGCGCATTGTATTTCAGGTTGGCTTATTTGAATGAGGGCAGTGTGCCTAACGTCATTTCTGACGAGGGTGGCTACCCCTCCTTTCCTGCGTCCATCTGGGCCGCAGGCTAAGTATGTGGTGTACCCCTCGATGTGGATTTCCTTACAGCGAGTCTCCATGACCATCATAACATGGAGGCCCTCACTGTGCATATAATTTTCAAGCTCGTGCTTTTTATTATTCAAACTGTTTGCGTTCCAGAACGCTGTTTTAAGGGGGCCATCGCGCTGTAGACGGTAGTGGGTGTTTGAGGGTACAGAGTCTGGAGTGATTGATGACATGATTCTCATATGGTGTCTAGGCATTATGTTTTTCATTGGCTTTATTGGTGCTCATTATGAGCATTAATGCTTTGATATTAGTGGCAATTTCCTCCATCTTTCTCTCTAGTGCCTCAATTCTTCTGTTGGTAGCCAACTGCAGCGGGTGCTGCTGGTGTTGATGGTGTTGATGGTGTAGTTGCTGGCGATTAGTTTGTATTTGTTGCTTTATTTGCCGACTGATGAGTTGGCGCTGGTCAGCTGAGAGGGGGGTGTGATTGTAGTTATGATTTAGGGGGATATTGTCAGGAGAGTTGGCAGGGGCAGTGGCATTTTTGGAGGGATTGGTGTTTGAGTTGAATTGGGCGTTCTCTGGTTCTCGCTGTGGCCTGCGTAGCTGTTGGTTTTGCTGTATTTGCTGCACCCGGGGGCGTGGTCGTTCAGCTCCATATTGCTGACGCTTCCGTTGGCCTACTGGTTGCTGCATATTGTGTATTTGTTGTTGCTGTTGCCGTTGCTGTGGTGGGGCAGTATTTATTGGCTGGCGTAGTTGCTGCTGCTGCTGCTGCAGATACAGTTTATAGTGTTGGGGCTGCCTGCCTGGGTATTGTCCCCCCCTTTGGTGCTGCTGTTGTTGCTGTTGCTGTTGTTTTTGCTGCTGCTGTTGCTGCTGCTGCTTCTGTTGCAGGAATTTATGTGCCAGTAGCCGGCCTCTGGCCTTTTTGAATTCTGGGCAACCCTTGTGCGAACTGACGTGATTGCCCTTACAGTTGCAGCATCTGGCCGGGACATTTCTTGGTTTGGTGCAGGCAGTGGTGGGATGTGGCCCAGCGCATTTCATGCAAGTGAATGGCCGTCTACAGTAGTTTCGGGTGTGCCCAAATGCCTGGCACCGATGGCATTGGGCCGGATCAGCTGGCTTGGCCTGTCTTTCGACCACCACAGACTGGCCACCCAGACAGGTGAGCGAGAGGACACGCTCATGGCTGCCATTTGTTTGTGGGCTGATCTCCACCTGAAAGGCCTCCCGGTCTGAGGTGGAGGAGGAGGAGGAGGTGGAGGAGGAGGAGGATCGCCGAATATATATGGCCCCCAGTCCCGCAGCTCGAAGCTCAGTGGCCACCCAGCTGGCCGTAGTGGTCGGATGCAGGCCGCGAAGTAAAATTCGAAGGCCACGATCTAGCTTGGCCTGGTGGGTGTAATGTCCCATTGTAGCCGTCACAGAATCGGCCTCGTTTCCGCTCAACAAACTCATAATAGTATCTCGGGTGGCCATATCGGTCGCCTGGATCCTGACGCCATTGCGGCCCATAGGATGTGTGGTGTATTTATTAATTGTTGCTTGGTCCCCTTTTAGTAAGTCAATTACTTCAATTATATTGTGTACGTCAGGCAGGATTATTGGCGGTGGGAGAGGGAGGAGGGCGGAATTGGTTGTCCCTATATGTTGCTGTTGCTGGATTTCGTTAGCTGGTGCTGCGGCAGAAGCCGTTAATGGTCTGTTTATTGTTGTTTGAGGGGGCGGGGTATTGTCAGATGGCGGGATTTTTTCTGTGTCAATGGCTGTGACAGGGGCAGGGGCATTGGTGTTATTGGCGCTGAAATTGTCAATGTATATATCTTGAGGAGGGGCAGGGGGAGGGGCATTAGCATGGTCATGTTTAATTGTTAAGGCATTGTCATTGAATTTAGTTGATTTAATTGCCTGTTGCTGCTGCTGCTGTCCTCTCAGGGTCCCTTGCCGTCGTCTCTTGATGATTTCATCTTCAGCGCCGCCGCTACTGCTGTAGTTGTAATTATTGCTGTCCTCATCACTGTCATGGCTGATGAGTCGGTGAGTCCTCTTATTGTTGCTATAATTATTATTGCCATTGCTGTTGTAGCTGAGGTGGTGTTGCTGTTGCTGGTTGAAGTGATGTTGGTAGTGGTTTATATTTGGGGTGCATCCCGAAGTGATTGCAGCCGCCTGTGTAGCCGCCATCGCTGCCCGAGCCGCTGCAGAGGTGGTTGGTTTTTCATTATAGATGGCTGTTCCAAAGACAATATAAATAGTAAGATAAATCTCGCCATACAAAATTTTTGGAGTCCATTTTGGCTGGGTGTCTTTTCGTATGTCTTTTCACAAACAGAGAGAGACAGATAGACAGAGAGAAAAAGAACGAACCGCTCTCTCGTCCCATACGTGAGGCTGAGATTCAACTGTACGTGTGCACACATGTTAGGTCTGCTTGTTTGTATTGGTTGTTGACGACGCCGCGCTCAACGAAATACCGAATACCTTAGAATTCATTGCGGACTATGACACTATTTGAAGACGCTTGCTCATAATACAAAAAAAGTAGTATTTTGTATACCCCTTATATGCAAATTTTGTTTAATGTACTATACGCGAATATAATGAAGGAATGTACCTATGTAAAAATACATAATCTATGTGATAAATGACTTCACATTCGATAAAATGTCTGTTGGGTATTTGTGGGTCGACTTTATAAAGCAATGAATTTTGAAGTTCTTATGCATGCATGTATGTGCGTTTGTACGTAAACTTGTGCAAAGAAGACAAGACAATTTGATACAATTTCTTGAAAGGCGAATTGCGTTATAGGGGTTGATTTTGCGATTGAACAGGTTGGATACATATAACCAAAAATTGTATTGTCTATTATCATATCAATATTTAGTCTCTTAGTAATATGTATTAACTAAAATATATATATATTTACATATTTAACTTTTCGCAAAAATCAAATTGCGAATCTGATGAAGATGTTATGTTACCCGTAGAGTTCGATTCAATTATATATCAACCTTGCATTGAAAAAAAAGAAATACAGCAACAAGAATTTTCTGTATCATTTTCAGAAATTGTACAAGGCAATGAAACGTACTTTGACCAAAATATGGATAATTTTGTGAGCAATGATGTACCAATTGAGTTAACATCGAGTAGATATTTTGTTGGATACATTGCAAAGGGATCCAATTGTGACAAATGCAGATCGTGCCTCATTAAAGAAAACGAGCATTTAACAGCTCCCTCAGAGCTTTTCATACGTGAAAAAAAATAACTGGAGCGACACGGACTTTGGAAATTTAAGTGCACCATCAGATATATTTTTTAATGTCTGCAAAATCCATATAAAAGTTTTCGAAAATATTTTTAACAATAATAAAAAGCAACTGAGTATTAGGGAATTTATTGTGGAGCAATGCATTAAATGTACTTCCGAAAGTAGTGATTACTCATTATGGTTTGATATCAATAATGAATGTTACGTCCATAGAATAGATATTTTAGACAAACTGATTAAGGTTTTACTTTTTAAGCACTGCAAATGGACTGTGATAGCTGATAGACAAAAGAAGCAAGCTAAACTTAGTATTCTATCCCATAAGTGACGACTGAAAATAAATATATATAGATATATATAATACCAAATACAATAAAAACAATACCAGAAATGAAAAAAATAACGAAAAGCAATAGTTAGAAAACTAAAGCTTAGTTGGGGAACATGGGAATGTTTTAATCCACAAAATTAAAACATTTCAAGTCGACTCGAAGGTCATGAATATATGACCCCATTACATTTGTAATGGCCTCCTCGTGGTGTTCCCTGGGTACCGATTAGAATCAAAACGGTAGCAAATTCGAGCGGCGATAATTAAGACCAAAGACCGACGGAAAGTAATAAAATCACTTTAATATTTTACTCGATAATTTTAAAACCATAATAATTGTATACCTAATATCAAATGTTCAAAATGGGTCATATATTTAATGTAAATATATTATATTAGTATTAGTATTAGTATATTAAAGAATTTGTAAAGAAGCGCGAGCGACAAAATTTATTGGGAAGGGAAATTTGGACAGTGTTCAGACAAAAATGGAAGGGGATGGGCGAGCCGTGGATCCACACCCGCTAACCGAGGAACGAACTCCGAATCCAGGCATTGGTGTAGGGTGGGTGTACCGGAGGCGGCGCGACGAGTTGATCGCCATGGCCCTGGAATTGGACCTAGATTGTGCGGGGAAGGCAGAACCCGTTCCGCGAGGGACCGGGAATGACTCGGAACGCAGAAATGGCTCATCGCGCGACTACTCAAGCCGACGAGCAACCCTATGACCCACGAAGGGCGTGTCGTAGGTGCGCCGAGAACGACCACTACGCTCGAGAATGCCCGAATCCTAGGATCCTCTTCTGCGTAGGTTGTGGGAAACGGAACGTGCTGACCAGAGAGTGTTGCCCAAGGGGAGGGTTGGGAAACGGATCCCAGCCCCACTCCGGTCGGGACCGAGTGGAGGCGTAATAAAGGCAGGCCCGGGGAGCGTAGACCGATTGAGGGTCGAGGGGGGCCGGATCGTGGCAAGGGTGAAGATTGGGGGTCGCCTCATCTCCGCCACGCTCGACACCGGGGCGACGCGAAGTTTCGCGAATGAGGAATGTGCCCGAACGTTGGCAGCGGTGGTAGAGATGGAGACCGAGAGGACGCGCATAAGACTGGCAGACGGCTCTTGCCTAGACACCAACCGATCGCTCAGAGCGGAAATCGGGGCTTGGGGGCAAGTGGTGAGCCTGTCACTCCTGGTGATGCCGTCGATGGTCGAGCCATTGATTCTGGGGATGGACTTTTTGTGCGCAGTGGGGACACGGGTGGAATGCGGGTCGCAGAGGCTGCTCATAGGAACGACAGCGGCCCCTGGAGGGAAGGCGATCGCGCAAAAGGCGGGAATGGGTAAGGCGGAGTTCGGGGAAATGGAGGCCCAGCTCTCCACGATGTATCCCACGCCACCAGAGGAATCAGGAAAGGCGCCAACCGACACCAAAGGTACGGCGACGGAGAAAGAGGCGCGGCGGCAAGGAGACCAGGCGGAACGGCTGGTCCGTCAGAAGCCTCCGGTGGGGGACCATGGAAACGAAAGGGGGGACGAGGTATTGACACCCGAGTGGATCGAGGAAAGGGACGATGACCCGGGTAAAGATCGTCCGTGGCCCGAGGACTTGGAACCCGAACTGCAGGCGTTCCTGGAGGCGGAGCTCGAAGCATTTGAGGGACTTCAGGGCGTGTCCCACATCGCAGAGCACCGGATCATCATGAGGGACGACAAGCCGCTGAAGCAGCGCTACTATCCCAAGAACCCGGCCATGCAAAGGGTGATCGACAAACAGGTCGATGAGCTGTTGGAAACGGGGGCCGTGGAACCATCACGAAGTCCTCACAGTGCCCCGATAGTCTTGGTGCGGAAGAAGACGGGGGAGTGGCGTATGTGTGTGGACTTCAGGCAGCTCAACGCACACTCTGTCCCGGACGCATACCCCACGCCCAGGATAAACCACATCCTGGAAAAACTACGAAAGGCGAAGTTCATATCCACGCTGGACCTAAAAAATGGGTACTGGCAAATCCCGATGGCCGCGGATAGTAGGGAATGCACGGCTTTTACAGTGCCGGGAAGAGGCCTGTTCCAGTGGCGGGTGATGCCCTTTGGGCTGCACTCAGCCAGCGCCACATTTCAGAGGGCGCTGGATACCGTGATCGGGCCGGAATTAGAGCCGTGCGCCTTTGCCTACCTGGACGACATCATAGTCGTCGGGGAAACCAAAGAACAACACGTGGCCAATCTGAAAGAGGTCTTCCAGCGCCTGCGAGCCGCTAATCTGAGGGTCAATCGCAAGAAGTGCGATTTCTTTCGTCAGGAGATGCGATATCTGGGCCACATGGTTACCGGGGACGGTATCGGGACGGACCCAGCGAAAGTGGAGGCGATACGGAACCTGAATGCCCCGACTAACCTTAAGGAGCTGAGGCAGTGCATCGGCATGGCATCTTGGTACCGAAGGTTCGTGCCGAACTTCGCTGATCTGGTACTGCCGCTGTCCACTCTACTCAAAAAGGGCGTCAAGTGGCATTGGGGCCAGGAACAGCAGGCTGCGTTGGAACTACTCAAGGAAAAGCTCACCACGGCCCCGGTACTGGCGTGCCCGGACTTTGAGGAAAGGTTCACCCTCCAGACCGACGCTAGTGATTTCGGCCTGGGAGCGGTGCTGACCCAGACCATGGCCGATCAGGAGAAGGTGATAGCGTACGCGAGCCGCAAACTGCTGCCGGCGGAGCAGAATTACTCCGCGACAGAAAAGGAGTGCTTAGCCATGGTATGGTCCATCAGGAAGCTGAGATGCTACCTGGAGGGGTACCACTTCGAGGTCGTGACAGACCACCTGGCCTTGAAATGGCTGAACTCCATTGAAAGTCCCTCCGGTAGAATCGCGCGATGGGCACTCGAGCTCCAGCAATACCAGTTCGACGTACACTATAGACGAGGGAAGATGAATGTAGTGGCCGACGCGTTGTCGAGGCAGCCGCTAGAGGAGTTGCACCTGGCCACGGAAGAGGGAGACACTTGCCGGTGGACTGCGCGGATGAGGGAGTGTATCGCTAATGACCCTTCTAAGTTCCCAGATTACGTCATTGAGAATGACCAGCTGTACCGCCACCTGGGGCACAGGCCGGATGACGAAGACTACATCCCTTGGAAGCTCTGCGTGGAGTCGGGTAAACGGAGGAGGGTCATGCAGGAGTGTCACGACGCACCGACGGCTGGCCATCAAGGGGTACGGAAAACGATATCACGGCTGGCCCAACGATACTACTGGCCGGGGATGTTCCGGGATGCGGCCAGGTATGTGCGGGGATGCGACAAGTGCCAGAGGTTCAAAGGGGAGCAGAGGAAGCCCGCAGGACAGATGCTGACGAGGCAGGTTGGTGAGCCATTCGCGGTGTTGTGTGCAGATTTCAGCAGAGCACGTGGGACGAACTGTTACCGGAGATCTCGTTGGCCGTGAATTCGAGCATAGCCGACTCGACGGGGTTCTCACCGGCGTTCCTGGTTCAAGGCCGAGAGCCAAGACTACCGGCAGCATTGTACGAGGAGGCCACCCCGGGGTCGGCGACCAGCCCACAAACCCCAAAGGAGAAGGCCACCCGGCTCAAGGAGGTGTTCGAGATCGTGAGAGGAAATCTGCAGAAGGCCGCCACCACACAGGCTCGACACTACAACCTGCGTAGGCGAGAGTGGCGACCAACCATCGGGGCGAGCGTATGGGTGCGACAACACCAGTTGTCCAACGCAGCTGCGGGATTCGCGGCCAAACTGGCGCCCAAGTTTGACGGCCCGTACAAGGTGATCAGGTTCGACTCCCCCAACATCGTGAGGCTGAGTAAGTTTGGGGAGCGGAAAACCAAGGCGGCCAACATAGCGCAATTAAAGCCGTTCTATGCGGCTGAAACGGAAGGGGCAGTCCGAGAAGGTGTAGGGGAAACTAGTCGGGGACGAGGCGATCAGACCAACAGTACCCTTTAGCATGACCCGCCCTAGACCCGCCCTGACCAAACGAGGCATAGTGGCAACCATCGCCCACTCCGGGGCGATTCAGAGAAACCATACTAATACCTTTATGTTTACAGAATACCATGAATCGAGGAACAGCAACGGTGCGTACGTTCGAGGCGGCGTCAAGCGGAGAAGAGGACGGGCCCCTATTCCGGCGGCGATTCACCGAGGAACGGGCGGACGGTGACGGCCAGGCGGAGCGGCAGCCGACAGCAGACACTCCAAGGAAGACCGGGCAGACGAGCCCCGCCGCAGTGGCCAACCCAAGGGCGACCTCGAGGGCCCGCTCGCCGTCCCCCAGCTGGGTCCCTCCACCCGACCGGGTCCAGCGCCCGTCGTTGAGGGGCTCCTACCGCGGGTGCCGACGATTGGCGGCTGCGGCGACAGGAACCGGGAGGGGTGCCCAACTCCTAAACCCGAATGCGTGGGCCGACTGCAGGGGCAGGCGCCGCCTGATGCGGTCGCGCGGGGACCAGCCGGGTACCGCCGCGCCGCCAGAGGAGACGGGAGTGGCCATGACTGATTTCCAGGCGAAGGTCCCGGCACCGGAGGAGTACACCATCCGGGGCGGCCCCGCCGAACTGCCGGGCCGCATCCTGTGCCAGGTCGAAGCGGAGAGGACCCGTCGACGCCGTGAGGGGATCCAGATCAGGAGCCGCGCGACCCTGCTGGAGGACGGGGTGGCGTACCACGTCACGTGGAAGCGAGGCGGTGCCGTCACGGTCGTGCTAGAGGATCGAAAGGGGGGGGTGTAAGGCCGGAGCCCGGGGCTCCCGCACTACAAGGCGGCGGCAGCGACCCACCCCGTACGAACCAGAAGCCCGCACGGAGCGGCAGGAACCTACGGGGTGCAGACGTAAGCCCGCGAGGAGCACGTAGGACGACGGCAGCGACCCGCCCCCGTGCGAACCAGAGGCCCGCATGAAGCGGCAGGGACCCACGGGGGCGCGAGACATAAGCCCGCGAGGAGCAACTACCTTATTGTTTTTTACATTATTATTTCCCATTATTAGTATTCTATTAAGTAGAATTAAGGCATAGGATTAAGAATAATAAAAGAATCGCATGGAGCGAGAATGTGAGTTGCCCAGAGAGGCAGTAGGAGAGTAGCGGCACACAGCGCACTGCGCATGCCAAGAGCGTAGCCGATCACCGCCCGAAGGCCAGGCCTCGGGACGATCGGCGAGGAGAGAGGGACAGTCAGTGCGAAGACAGGGCAGTGATTAGTGGCCTCGCGGAGAGTTAAAAGTGAAATTGTAAACTCAAGGAGAAATAAGTAAAAGGAAGGAAGAATAAACCCCATAAGAAAATGCCCGGCGTTTGGTCATTATTTCGCGCGAATAAATACCCAGTGGTGAGTCCCAGTTCCTTACCGGTATCCCGGTAGACCCTACCTCCCTTTCTCTTGCCACCGACCGACCGTCAGTGTAGGCTGCCCTCACCGTAGATAGTCCAGGGGCAGGGCCACCGAGCTAAAGGGGAAGTGCGATCGCGAGGGGAAGAGGCCCATAGACCTGACCCGTCTTGACGTCTCAGGATTACAAATTTCTTGTGACGGACCCTGGCTGCCTGAGTTCTATCTCCCCGGCCAGTGGCTTCTTTACAGTATATACATATGTAAATAAACATATTAAACATATATTTCTGGCATTTGGTCATAGACGCGGCCGTGGCCCAGGACGCGGCGGTGGAGCCCCAGCCCCCGGCGGGCTGAATAGAAAAATGCGCCGTACAATAGCGGAAATAGCCCGAGAGTCCATCGCCGCTCGCCCAGTACAACCAGCAGCGCCAGCAGCAGTCCCAGCAGCGCAGGTGCCCGTTCCTTGCTGTGTGCACTGCCCATTGGCAGCCGCAGAGCGGGAACTTCGTAAAATAAATATTAATTAAGTTTGATTTGTATATACATATGTAAATAAACATATTAAACATATATTTCTGGCATTTGGTCATAGACGCGTCGGTGGCCCAGGACGCGGCGGTGGAGCCCCAGCCCCCGGCGGGCTTAATAGAAAATTGCGCCGTACAATAGCGGAAATAGCCCGAGAGTCCATCGCCGCTCGCCCAGTACAACCAGCAATGAAACAATCAGCAACCTAACAGCAGCTCAAATGCTTCAGAACTTGCCTGTAGAAATTACTGGCGGCTTTATACGGCGCGCCGTTTCCATGCGTGCGGCTGTTTCAAGTAGAATTTTCTACTAATTCAACTCGACGAAAAGAAGTCGAGCAAAAGGGAATTGGAAGATCTCGCAATGCGAGATCTCAGTTAGAGATGGGCACGGGCCTCTTTTTTTCGGCCCGGGCCCAAACACGAAACAATTTTTTATGATAGGTATATATATTTCTTATTTATATAGGAGTATAGTTTTATCCAAACTAGAGCGTTTCAGCAGGGTTCGCCTATCGTTGGGAATGTTTCTGATGTCGAAAAACTACTTTCTCATGTTGCCGAGCTCACATGAATGGCTAACATTTTTCGTTCCAAACTTTGTAAAAGTGTTACGGTGTTAGCATTTTTCCAAACATTTAAAATGTTATTTATATATATTGATCTATTTCTACAAGACTTCGTGCCAATCTCAATTTTGAGGCACGAAGCCCGCAGTTTTCTTAAAGAGGCCCGTGAGTCGCGAAGTTCGGCCCCGCCCGCGCCCATCTCTAGTCCCAATGCAAAAACGGAACGCATCGCTGTATGCGTGCAGCTGCGGCGTGGGCTATGTGTGTGAGAGCGTTACAGTTAGGTTTTCTTCATAGGCAATAAGGACACAATTGTGATCATAACAATAGGTGCAGCTTTAGAGTACTATGATGGGCGTATGAATAGGGAAAGTTGGAATATGAATGAATATGGCATTATAGAAAATCAAGATAGGCTCTCAACCACCTGAAAAACGAAACTTAGATGAGAATGATTATCGAATAATCTAAAACAGCATGGCCTAATTCTCCATCAAACAGTAAATTTAAATTAATCAATTTTAAAAATTGCGAAATTCGCTGCGGTGAGAAAAACATTAGGAATTGTTCTGTGCAAAAAATAATCAAAAAATTTGTAAGCTTTCCCAACGAAATTTTGCAGTTTATAATATCAAAATATGTATTGGGATCATGGTGTATATACATATATGCGGGAATCTGGTTAAAGGTATGAATAGGTCAAAAACATGTCAACACTTACTTATACCCGATTTACACTGGGGCGCATCATTGCATTTTTCCGTTAAATGGAACATGCGACAATGATGCCGGTAAGAGCCCTGTAAGAGCACTCGTCCTTTTTGCTGAAATATGAAAAAAAATTATAATATTTTAATAACCGTCTATATATACAAAAACTCGAAATTGGGCAGCAAATGCTCATACATTTCAGCATTTGTCAGTTTTGCTGCCCAATTTAGCAGAACTGACAAAAGCTGAAATGTATGATGAATTTAGAAAAAAAGACAAAAGCTGTAAAGTATGCAACTCTTGCAGGATCACCTGTCCAATTAGAATTTTCGCTTGCATAAATCACAAATGCACACATAATTTTCGTGCCAAATACGAAATGGGAATTACCAAAAAGTTGCCATATTCACTCTTCGAATTTTTTTGGGTTTGCTTGGTTTTTTTGTAGGTTTAATTGTCGGGCACCTGTTGCTCTCGGCTCACAGAAAAGAAAATTGGTAACTCTGATAATAATGCTAATCGGTATCGGTTTCACCCCTGATTGGATGTGCGCAAAAAATTGACAATTTAAAAAATAAAAGAAATGGCAAATAACAATAAAGATAATTGATTGAAGTACAGAATATATTAATATTAATATTAATTTTATTAATGGCATTTCAAATGTGCTTTTTTAATTACTTATATTTATAATTAAATTTAAAAAATGTATTTTCCACTGCAACCGTGTCGATAGTTTTTTCCCATCGGATAATCGTTTTCCTTTTGACCGGCATTCGCATTCAAATAGCAAATACGAAAAGTAAGTAGAAATGTATTTTAAATTTTGATAATGATAATAATAATAATTTGACCCACAGATCCCCTTTGTTATTAATTTTTATGGAGGCGCATCTGGCCCAGGACGCGGCGGGCCAGGACGCGGTGGACGCGGCGGCCCAGGACGCGGCGGTGGAGCCCCAGCCCCCGGCGGGCTGAATAGAAAAATTCGCCGTAAAATAGCGGCAATAGCCCGAGAGGCCATCGCCGCTCGCCCCGTACCCGCTATACAACCAGCAGCGCAAGTCCCAGCAGCGCAAGTCCCAGCGCAAGGGCGATGAGGAATTACACGCTGTTCCCAGGGCAGGTGAAATTCATAAAAAATGGATTGCAAATATGCAAATTAAGAATGCAAGCCAACGCTCTAAGGTATGCGCGAAGCATTTTAAAGCGGAATGCTATATGAAGGGAAGGCTTCGGCCCGGAAGTATCCCAACTGAGAATTTGGGTAAGTGTTTATGGCTTAGCTTAGTCCCATGAGCACCCCAATTTTAGATACTAGGAACAACAGAACAAAATACGAAATAAGTAGATTCATAAAAAAGAAACATATCTATTAGATTGCCGAATAATATTAACGGAAATATTTGTAACTTTCGAATAAAATAGGCCATTTGGTAGCAAAGGGGATGAATACTTAATTTAACATTAATATACTGACATACTGACTAAGTACCGAATATAAAATAAGAGTAAATTAACTAAATTAACTAATTAACTAAAATGTAATTGAAATTTTACTAATTATAATTATCTTTAATTTTTTAAATTTAGGACATGAGCCATTGTTTGAACTTTCGCTCAGCAAGAGGCCAATAAAAAATAGAGTAGATCCCATAGACAATATTGGAAAAATAATTGGGGATCTAACAATAGAAAATATTGAAAAACCAAATGGGGATGTACCAATAGAAAATATTGAAGAAACAATTGGCGAAATATTAATAGGCAATACAGATATTAGCCACATAGAAGACTTTAAATCTCTGCAAAAGAAATTCAAAGATCTGAATGAGAAATATTCTTCTCAAAAAGAAGAAATTCGAAGTTTGCATGAAAAATTGCAAACAATAACATCCCAAAATAATGAAAATTTGAAAAAAATTATGGATCTAGAGAACGAAATTTCTCTACTTAAACCAACGGGCCCGAACAGGGTTCATGAAGTTGGACAAAATAGTGTATCGCTGCCGCTCCAAGCATTTGAGCCAGGCTTTCAAGGCGAACACATTGATAAGTTGAAGAAACTTGTTGAACAAATGAATGAGAGTAACATAAATTGTTCACTCATTTTCGATGAAATGCTCATCCAACCAAAAATTGAATATTTGCCCAATGTTGACCGAGCAATTGGTTACATTGACCTGGGAGACGGTATTTCCGATAAGGAAAAATACTCCTCCCAAGCAACAGGAATGTTGACATTCATGGTGCGAGGGCTGGTGGATGGTTACAGCTATTTCGTTAACTCTATTTTTGTTAACAAAAATGTAACGCCCCATTACGCCCAACCCATATCAATGGCAGTTAAATGTTGCACAACAGCCGGCTTAAAAGTCCGTGCCATAGTATGCGATCAATCAGCAATAAACACAAAGGCTCTTGAAATAATAGACAGCCAAAGATTGCTTGATTCGCCAATCCCTCAATTCGTATGTGATTAAATACATATTTTCAAGAGTCTTAGAAATAACTTCTTGAAACATGATATCATTACACCAGAGGGTAAAGCAACATGGAAAATAATTGAAAAGTTCTATGAAGTGGATTCATCGAACTTTTATCGTTTGGCACCAAAGTTAACGGAAAAACACATCAATCCGCAAGGATATGATAATATGAATACTTCATTGGCCGTTAACATATTTTCCAATACGGTCAGTACAGGAATTAAAAAGTTTTCTGATCGTAATGCTTTTGAAGACAAGGATGCAGCTAATGCTACATCAATGTTTCTAAAAAGTATGAACGATGGTTTTGATTTATTAAACCATACATATTTCCGTGCCAATAAAACGTTTGCAAAACGTTTAGATGAATTTGTTTGTTATTTAGGAAAGATTAAATTCGGCCCTAATAATTTGACCACAACAGATTCTCAAGCCAATTGCCTGAAAAGGCTGATTGAAACTTGCAAAAGAATCAATCATGTTTGCAAAGATCTTTTAGAGATAAAAGGCATTGAACTTATAAATACCAGGGGTTTCAATCAAGATTCCCTGGAAGAGTATTTTGACAGTTTAAAGCGCAAAATTGGGTGGCAATATTGCTCAATTAATTCAGCACCTGCCTCTGGGTATACCTGAAAAAGGAAAATTAGATGAGAATGGTGAAAACCATTCGAATACTCCTAAGCAGCATGGCCTAATTCTCTATCAAATAGAGAATTTAAATCTCCCAATTGTAAAAATTGCTAAATTAGCTGCTATGAGAAAAACATTAGGAATTGTTCTGTGCAAACTGAACATTGATTGCACTGTCTGTCAAAAAACAGTAATTCCTGATGGAAAGAGCCTTTGTGAACTAAAAAATCCAACTATAGCTCTTTTTGACCATTCCTTGGAGCACATTGAAATATTTTCAAAATACTACACAAACACTCCATGCTCAAAAAATATTGCAAAAGATATTGTTGAAAAATGCGTTGAGCAAGATAAGAAATGGTTTGAGGTTTCTGATACATGCGCTTCACATAGACACGAAATCCTAGAACACTTGATAAAAGTGTTCGTTTCTACTAACTTTATGTGGGTCAATGACAAATTGGATAACCATAAACGTTTGAAATCAAGCATAAAGTGGAGAGAAATAGAAGAAAAAAATAAAAGAAAATGGGTGGAAGAAGGAAAATTATATTCTGAAAAGAATAGCCCTTATGCCAAAAAAATCAAGGGCATAATAAAAGATGGTTATTGTGAATAGAAAATATTCACAAAATCACGTTGTCCTCATTAATTTAAAACAATGCCAATAGCATGATAGCTGCAGTAATGTAGACTGTCCGATGTACCATCTTTTTCTTTATTGAAAAAGAAAAGATCGCTGATGAGGAAGAGTGGTTTCTTCCGAAAACGTAAAAATTTGTAGTAGAAATTTGTTTAAATTAATTTATTAAATGTGGAATTGCAATTTCTTGGTCGTTTTGCATGTTGTTCATACCTCTTTTTCCTCAGCAAACAGCATTTTATAAACTGGCCTTCGATACCAAGAGCAGATGCACTTGTTCTTCAAGGACAACCCTGAAATAGTGGCTAAAGAGTTGGCCAGGGTGAAAAAAGCAGCTACCAGGGGAGAGTGCTTCCAAGGAGAAGACACCCAAAGCTGCAGCCAATAACGATGTCAGCGTTGGCAAAGGAAAGAAGCCCAAAGCAAAGGCCGCAACTAAGAGGCCAAGCGAGCACTCTCCCGACCCAGATGATGTTCCGCTGTCCCAGGTGAAACGCTCGCCGACTCCACCACCACCACCACCTCAACAAGCACAAGCACAAGCACCAGCACCAGCATCAGTAACAACGAACATTGTCGTCGCACCGCGTCCCCTTCAGCCAGGCGAGATACCCATTTACACAAACGAGTTCATCGAGCATAACCGCAGCACGGAGAACGAGCTGCGAACGCTGCGCAAGACGAAAACTGATCTGGAGCAGCAAAACGCGGTGCTGGAACAGCACGTGGACAACACCAAGGCGGGCTATGCCAAGGTTATGGGCGAGGTGGCCGAACTGAAGGAGGAGAACGTGCGTCTGGAGGCGTACGTGAAGGGTCTGCGCCAGAAGCTGGTCGCCGCCCTCAATGGTGTGCCATTGCCTCCTAGTCCTTGTGTCCTTTCAGATGAAACGAATGTACAGTGCAGTATTTTATAGTTGCTTTAGTCTCAGGATCCATCCACACCCATGCATGTGTTTGAGTGTTCTCATGGAAGGTGCATGCAGTATTTCAGATGTATTTTGTATGTTTAATAAACCCCCACGTGAATCGTGTGATGTGTGTCCGTTGCTCCGACTAGGTCTCGGATGTGTCCCCCACGCCTTCGTCTACGGAGCTCTTCGTGTTGCGTGGCGAGGTATTCTGGGAGTAACGCCTGAACGACCCAGACTTGTTGATCACTGTGGGTTTCCAGGTTGAGGTCCGATTTGCGCGACGCAGCCGGACTCGGCGCACCATGAAGAACCCAGGAAACAATGAAGAAAATATGCTATTATATGTACATATATATGTATTTGAATTTCGCCCAATTATACTTGTTATTTAATTTCTCAAACAAAATTCTTTAAAATTTAATTAAAATATTATAATTTGTTTTGAACTATTTCTTTTAATTTATTAGCAGAAAAGTTTTCTGCCAGCTGAAACAATAACAAACGAAGAGTGCAGAGCGAAAAACGCTTGCCATCTCTTTCTAGCGCTTGCCTCTCTCAGAGCAGAGAGAGCGAGTTGAAAAAAAACGTCCTCACCACAGCCGAATACGCCACCTTTATAATAATTTCACCATGTCGTCGGCCTCCGATTCGTTCGTTTTTTGGTCCCTTGTTGAAGTGAAAGGTTGTGTGCGGACGAATTTTTTCCAAAATCTTAACCCTAGTAAGGTCGTGTGCAAAATAAAAATGTCTTTTTGTAGTTTTTGCCGCAAGCACGTGCAAGGTGTAAAATTTATGAAGGCACCGAAATGTTTAGTTAGGAGAACATTGTGGGAGAAAACTCTGGGCTGCAGCCTTGGTGAGCACTCTAAAATTTGCGATACGCATTTTAATGCTTCACAGTGGAAGTCGGCACCAAAGAAAGGGCAGGTATTTAAAAGAAGGCGACTGATTGATGATGCTGTTCCGCAAAGAGAGACAGAGCCTGAACCAAAGATTGTAAAATTGGGCTACGCCGATTCGAGCACGCAAACAGAGTAAGCTAACCGTGTTTAATAAGTATATGCCAACAATAATTTTTTTTGTAATGTAGGGACAAAGTGATAAATCGTGCAATCTTTTTGGAGAATGAGAGCCTGAGAAAACAGATTCGTCTAAAGGAGAACGAAATGCATTCTTTACGCCAGCAACTTGGGAACTATCAGGAATTGGAAAAGTATCTAGGCAACTTTTTCACCGAGACACAAATAAATATAATGAAAAGTGGAGGAAAGAGAGCCGTATATAAGGCAACTGACATGTCCGCTGCTATTTGTCTTCATGCCGCGGGACCTCGTGCATACAATCATCTATATAGAAAAGGATTTCCTTTGCCGAGTCGGGCAACATTATATAGATGGTTGGCAGATGTTAATATTAATCCAGGTACCCTTGATGTCGTAATAGACTTAATGGAAAATGAAGAAATGCCCGAAGCGGATATGCTATGCGTTTTGTCCTTCGATGAAATCCAGGTTACTGCTGCTTTTGAGTATGAAAGTTCAGCGGATGTTGAATATGAGCCAAGCAACTATGTTCAACTGGCCATAGTTCGTGGCTTGAAGAAATCTTGGAAGCAGCCAGTATTCTTCGATTTCAATACTCGAATGGACGTGGATACTCTGTATTCGATAATAAGCAAACTACACAAAAAAGGTTATCCCGTAGTAGCTATTGTCTCTGATTTGGGCGCTGGAAATCAAAGATTATGGAGAGAGCTTGGCATATCGGAGAGTAAGTTTCTTATAAGAATAATACAAAAAATAAATTTCAATAATTTTTTGTTTTAGCAAAGACCTGGTTTAGCCATCCAGCGGATGAAGATTTGAAAATATTTGTTTTTTCGGATGCCGCACATCTGATAAAGTTGGTCCGTAACCACTATGTCGACTCCGGACTGGTCATCAACGGAAAAAGGTTGACTAGGACTACAGTCCAGCAGACAATTAGCCACTGTGCTAAGTCAGATGTGTCGATTTCATTCAAGATTACCGATAATCATATTAATAATGGCTCGCTCGCTAAACAAAATGTAAAATTGGCAACGCAACTGTTCTCGAACACAACCGCCAGCTCCATTAGACGATGCTATGCGTTGGGTTATGAGGTAGAGAACGCATGCGAAACTGCTGATCTTTTTAAAATACTCAATGATTGGTTCGACGTCTTTAACTCAAAATCGTCAACATCAAATTCCATCGAATCGACGCAACCTTATGGCAAACATATCGAAATCCAACGAGGCATTTTGGATAAAATGTCAGAGTTTATGCGTACGGAGATAGTTGGCAAAGCCCATAAGCTTCCCTTCCAAAAAGGCATTTTAGTCAACAATGCATCGCTTGATGGTTTGTATGGCTATTTGTCGGAAAAGTACGAGATACAGTACATCTTAACAAGTCGTCTTAACCAAGACATTGTTGAGAACTTTTTTGGTTCAATGTGGTCTAAAGGTGAAGAGTTTGACCATCCGACTTCACTTCAATTTAAGTATAGGTTAAGAAAATATATAACAGGTATGACAAAATTGAAAGAATCAGTTAAAAATAATTGATTTTATGAATACTAATTTTCAAAGCTAAACAGCTCTATGTTTCAACAATTTATTTTGTGTTGTGTCTTGTGATTTATATTTTTCTTTAATTATTCTTTAATGTATTCAGCCAAGAATACTGAAATGTTGTCAATCCGTCTGTACAGTTCAAAGACAAACTCAAAGAGCTGAAAATAATATTTTTATTGTCAACAAACACATTAACATAACAAAAAATGTTAAAAAAAAAATTTGTAATGGCTGCTGAAAATTTAGATATTAATTTAGCTATACAAATGTTTTAATATAAAATTAGAATTTATTATAGAATTAGGAGCCTAAAAAAAAGAATATGTTCAAAAAAAAACAACGTTTACTTTCAAGTTAAATATTATGAAAAATTTGATTATAAAAAAACTTCAACATCTTTTATTATAATAGGCTACTTTAAGCCCCATGCGCCAGCTAAGGGTTAATCAACACACTCTATTGTCGTTTCACTCACATTTACCACGCTGAACCTTTTCCCTCGCACTCATTATAAGCATAGTCAACGGACTACTTTTGCCGACGAGACCACCTTGTATTTTTTTTAGTTCATAAATGATTCGTTTTCTTTTGGTTTCATCAGTACATTTATATAAGGCATGGTTAGTGGTTTCATATAATGCTCTCAAAACAAAAGGCATGTGAAATGAAATCCTATCGATAGCAAAGGCTGCGAAAACTGAAGCATTCTTTATGAATGTGTTTTTGCCTTTGGTTTATTTATTAGTTCTGGGCACATTGCGCACAGGCGGCACATTCAAAATGGAGGGAAGCAGCGAGCAAGCCGGCTACAATAAATTAATAATAAAGTCAATTTAAATCTACCATAAAACTATCGCACTATGAATTCTAGAAAAATCGGATTCTACATGTTTGTGCAGGAACTAGGAAGTTTCTGTGCGAATAAAAAAGTGATAGTGCGATATAGTGGGACAGCTACTGGCCGGTTTTTCAGCTAATCCGAGCGAGACTGTCCCGAATGAAGGGAATGTCCCAGGGAAGGGTGTACGGGAATCCTCGAGAGAGCTCACAACCTGTTAATCATTCAAAACCGGATCTTCGATTCAACACAATTAAATAAAATGCTCGAATGTTTGTATATTGATTAATTTGAAGCCGTGCAGCTCTAAGTATTTACAAAATTGATTCTCTGCTCAATGCCTGTTATAATAGGTCCAACTGCGCGCATATAGTCCATCAAGGCATCCAAGTCAAAGGGTCCCATTCTGTGTAAGCAAAGATTTGATTATAAATTCACGTGTACTTGAAACAAGTTACTCAAGATGGACAGCATTGTCGCTAATTAGGTTGAAACCGTTTTTGCCATTGGCCAGGTATTCCATGACCACTAAACGATACGTCTGGGCTAGTTCCAGGGGCCTGTAATCGGGAACTTCGCAGTTGGAGCATCGTACGCGCACACTGACCACACGTTGGCCAGAGGTAGCCGATAAGTTGTAGTTAACGCGGAGTCCTGACACCTGTAGGAATCTGGACGACCTCGGCGCCGACGAGCTGCCGTTCATGGGCGCCACACTGTCCTCCAACAGATTCCATATATGCTGGCCCAGCAGGGTCAGGGAAACCAGGCGGTTTTCCCAAGGACACATGGCAACCAGCTGCTTATATGTTATGTCTGTTCGGTAAGCATGGATTAAAGTGAAATTCGCGCTGGAATTTGTTTGAAAAACTTACTGCCAGCTGGGATGGGCACCCGAAAATTCCCCTGCGTTGTTAGGGCAATGGTCACATTGCTCCAATTAGACCCGGAAGGCTCTGAATCCCTGAGAAACTAACGATACTTGCAATAACAAAACTACGGCATTCTGGAGAGTGAATGATTGTCTCACTGCATGCAGCATGGCGTCTGTGTAGAGATTTCCCAGGTTGCACTCCCCCTTGGAGCATTCGGTCTGCTGCAGATACACTCGGCTCTGTCCCACAATCCTATTGGAGGCGGCTTCCAGCTCGGCTTGCCAGGGACTCAGGGCCTGCAGAACCACATCATCTTGAAATCAAGCCAAATGATGTCATAACATTTAGGAGCATATGGGATGAGGATCTTTTGTTTCAATATTAAGAATTACAAGAATAAAAAACACTTTGATTTTCAATTTTTACAAAAAAAAATATATATATATTGGGATAAGTTAAGTAAATCTCTTTCATTCAATTACAGATTTTTTCTGGCCTCGCTAAGCTTCAGTTGAGCACAGTGATGCGTCCCTCGTGACCTACGTAGATGGGGTCAATGTGGGCCGTGTAAGAGATCAAGGCATCCAGGTCCGTAACGCCCCGCCTGCAATCAAAGAGTAAACGAACAGATTGGATCAGTGTAATTGGATAGAGATGCAGAGACTCGGACTCACTGGATGTCTGTGCCCTCTGCCAGCATGGTGAAGCCATCCCCGCCCTGTTGTAGAAAGTCGGGCGAGGTGAGACGGTAGAGCTTGAACGGATCCAGGGGCTCGTAAACAGGGACCTCACAGTCTGCGCAGCGAACGTGAACGGAAACGACTCGCGAGGATACGGGCTTGGTGTAGTCGTACTTGACTTTAATGCCCGATAACTGCAGGTTGATGTAGGAGCTGGTCACCCCGTTCTCTAGATCGATCTTGCTCACCGCGTGCTCCAGAGCCTCGACGAGCCTGCTGCCAGGAAGGTTGTAAGCCACTAGTGTGTTCTCGAACGGGGACATGCTGACCATGTGGGCGTATGTGAGATCTGTACGAATGGAGGAAATGCAGTCAACTCACGGTCACGGTCAATGGATATGCCAATACTCACTGCCCCGGGTAAGCTTCACGCGCAGACCACCAATGTTCATGATGCCCGCGGACACGTTTGTCCAGGACTTCTGATCGAAGGGCGACAGTCCGATAAACTGAAAGGCATGAGAGCGAGGTGTAATCCGAGTTCGGCTCTGAGCTGAGACTTCAACTTACCGAATGCACCATGGCGTCGCAGAAGAAGCTGCCCAGGTTGCACTCGCCGGCACCACAGTCGTCCTTGGTCAGATCCACCTTGCTGGAGCCAATAACGACCTTACCCTGCTCATCTACGATCTCTTTCCAGGGTTGAATAAACTCAAGCACTTCCTCATCTGCGGCGAACACAAAGCACAACGCACGGAAGAATTGGCCGACGATCAGTTACGTCCCGAGCGCGATATATATTCAGCTTTAACCCGATACTCACCTTCCGGCACGTCCGCTCCCATGTAAAGAGGTGCGCCCTCGAAATCCAGAACGTCGCCGTTGTCATCAAAATAGACGGTCAGATTGCCCACGTATCTGGCGTAGGCCGATGCCTGGACGATGAGCACGCGGTGTCCGGAGCTGTGGATGACTTCGGTGGGATAGTCACCTGCTGGCCTATGCGGACCCGGCGGGTCGCCAGTGTACAGGAAGGTGTGCGAGTGGGAGCCGACAATTACGTCGATCCAGTCACCGGCGTTAGCCGCTATCTCCTTGTCTACATCATAGCCGCAGTGCGAGATCACGATGATGATGTTTGCCCCCTGGGCTTTTAGCAGCTGCGCCTCCTCTCGAATGGTGTCGCTCTCGTTGCGGAAGATCAGTTTCCCTGTGTTAGCCAGGTCCTAAAAGGGAACGCAACTCCGTCGTGGTCGGCAATAGAGCATAAGTGGATCTACTACTTACGTATGTGGTCTCTAGGATGACGCCAATCAGTCCAATCTTGCGACCTCCTCGCTCAATGATCATCGAACTGTTGTACAAACCTTCCATGGTGGGCTCGTGGGCGCAGTCCATGTTGGCCACCAGCATGTTGGTGTCAATGGTCTCCAGGAAGGGTACGACGCCCTCGACCCCGTTGTCGAACTCGTGGTTGCCCAGCGTCTGAAATGGATACATCATTGATAACACTCTGGTATCAGAGCCACTTTTTCTGCTACACTTGGGGCTCCAAAAACGTTTAATGAATTATATAAATTAGAAATATAAAATATTAATATTTCCATGTACAGCGTTTTTAACAGCGATTGATAGCTGCAGCCCCAAGTCTATCAGAAATAGTCGGTTTGAGGCAACGAACATCATTCCCAGGTCCTAGAGATCTGGTCTTTGTCCTTCGCCTCTACTCACCATGGCGTCGGCCGGCAGCATATTGAGGAACTGTTGGGTGACATTCCAGCGGCCAATATTGTACCAGAGCGTGCCCTGAAAGCTATCGCCCGCATTTATGTAAATCGGATTGAAGTCCTTCTGCTCCTCGAGAAGGCGCTTCACAGTGTATACGGTTCGGGCATAGCCACCGATGCACTCCTCGTCGCCGTCGCAGACGCCACCGCTGCTGTCCGTCGGTTCGAATCTGCAGATTGTAATCGGGATTAGAATCCACTCGTGACTGGTGGGTGGCTGGTGCTGGTGCTGGGACTCGGATCAGCTATCATCGTCATGGCCATATCGTTATCAGAATCAGTATCAGTATCAGCGTGGTTAACATGAGTGCGGGAACTTTTTTCGATAAGCCCAGCGGGACATGGATTGGCATACTTTACGGCCGCCTCAGCGATTGTGGCGTTGATAAATTTGATTGAATTTTATTGGGCTCTTGGCTTGGCCCCGCAATGCCTTACCTGGCATGGAAGTCGTTTATGTGTATTATGGAAACTGGGAATCCGTTCTCAGCTGCCTCCAATCCAGGAATCGTCGCCAGTGCCAGGATCATTACTGATCCGATCAGCCGGATGAACAAGCACTGCATTTTTCCCCTCGGTAACAAGTGCTTTCGTTTAACAAAAAACCGCAAAACAGTTCAATTAGTCCACCCAACCCAAGTGCTGGCGATAAAGCAACTGAATGGCCAAAGCTTCAAGCACTTCAATGACCGCAAAAACTGAATGGGATTCGGATTCGGGCTCTCTGAAGTGAACTGAAATGGCAGATACCCGATCAGTTATCCCTTCCCTCCTCGCTTCGAGCATACTGATTAGCAGAAACCTGATTCCGTCGTTTTGTTCGGACCGTGTAAACGCGACTGTCACCTATAACATACATACATATGTACATTGGCCTTATCTGAAATCGCCGAAAGCTGTACCAATTTCTTTCAAATTGAATTTTCGCTAAAGATATTAAATATCACCTAAACTTATCATTTTTACCACCAGCAGAAATGGCATTAATGGCATTGCTTTCCATTCAAAAATGCTGAAGTAGAACCATACGTACGTATACGAGAATATATATTGTATAATTTGTATTCTTGATCCGTCTGTAGCTTCCTTCCGACTGTTAAATTGATGTACAATTGCACGTGTTTACAATACGACCGCAATTTTTGAATAGTGGGTATACAAATATAATCTGCTTTGTTTTTGGAGACAATGAAAGTATGTCCAACAATCTGTATGTTGTTGTGATTCTTCACAGCTCATCAGAATTGTTCTTAAGTCGGGCTTGAGCTCGTTTCTAAATACTCGTATCCGTTCAGTGCTCAATTTTGGCACTAAAGGGTGTTGTGGTTAATTTATGATATGGATGAGCGGGTGGTTACGGTGGGCACTACCCTCTTCATATTCACTTTGCTGACACATGTTACCCTCTAATGGGCCCCTCTGATACCCTTGAATCACCCCGCCCACCCAGCTTTAACAGCAATACGTGTGTTTATAACGTTTTGATATACTAATACAATATATATGTTGATTTATGAGCGGAGAGCCCAGCAGGCACCTGATAGGCCCCAACTTTCCTACACCTAATCGCAACTCTACAGGCAGTTTGGGTTATTACACTTTGGGCAAAAAACATTCAATTACAAAAAACATTCAGACTCAGCCTCAGGGAGGCCCCAAACTCAATCCCTGATATAATTTTGAACAATTTGTACAAACATATCTTTTTTTTATACCCTTGAAGAGGTTAGAAAAATTTGCTAATTGCAACGCACTGAAATTAATGCATCCATGAAATACGTTAATATCTGTATTAATCAATTAATGATTAATGCGGAGAGGGTGAAATTTTAGTAGGACAGTCAAAGCATACCGCGATCTCTCTCAATGGGCGTGTTCAGCAGTAAAACTCGATCAGCGATCAGGGAAGTATCGCATTGATCATGTTTTAAGTGCTGGTAAGCGCGAATGATGCATACCTGATGCATGAATTTATACCAAAATTGTATCAAAAAGATCATTGATCGCTGATCAAGTTGTACTGGCGAACGCGCCCAATTTGCTTGCACTTGTCATTGGAGAAAGCAAAACATTGAGAGTTAGGTTCTAAAGTTAATTCTTGCACTTCCTTTGTCTTCTTTCCACTAAATGTTTCCATTTTTCCGCTACTTGGGGCGCTCACTGGACGAGGAAAAGTTTATAAAAGATAAAAATTTATTAAGTACTTGGAAGGAGTAGCGTCGCCACGACCAATTGGCTATAATCCGATCTGATCGATATTCTTTAATTTGGATGATAAAAATGTGGTTTCTTTAGCTTTTATAGTCTCCAAGAACTAGTCGCTCATCGGGACTTATGGACAGATAGACATGGCTAAATAGACTCGGCTATTGATGCTGTTCAAGAATATATGTACATTGTACACATATACTTAATGGGGTCGGAAACGCTTCCTTCTGGGAGTTACACACATCAATTTTCTTCACAAAACTAATATACCCCTATATTCTGCGAGTACCGGGTATAAAAAAGCAAAAAACTGACTTTATGCGAAAATATCTAGCTTTTTGACCACAGAGCTTTGGAAGAAAAGTGATAAGTATGGTTGGACTGTATTGATTCTTTTATAATTGATTTTATTCTCAACAGATTTAATGGGTGTGCTAGGCTATTTTTACCGCGGTTTATACAATGGTTAGCGGTAGTCAAATTTGACACGGCGACCGAAGAGTTCGACTTGCGTTTCAGGTATAATTTTCGACTGAATCAACACCAAGAAAATAAGTTGGAAAAAAAGGAGAATTAGAAGAAGAAGATCACGCGATAAGACGCACACTGGGCAAAACAGCCGATCCAAAGGAAGAAAACTAAAAGTGTTAAATATAAAAACCGCCTAATTTTTTTTGATTCGATTAACAATATAATATTGACATTTTAGTGTGCTTTTGTCATGTATTTTTAAATCGTGGCACAAGATTGCAATAAGCAACTCCTTTTTGACTTTCGTGCAGTGAAATTGTTGGAACCTTTGTCGATTTGAAATTTGTATATAGATAAGCAGGGTTTAACAAGTAATCACTTTTAAGAGTATCTTTTAGGCTCCGAATAATTATTTAACAATAGTTATTAGCACTATTCATATTTTATTTATATTTGTAGTTTTTATTAAATTTATTATTTCTTTTCATAATGTTACTCTTATCAAACCATAAAGAAAGCATACTAAATTATAGTTATTTTTTATTAAAAAATTCAAAAAACACCTTTTTTATTTATTTTTTTATGATGACTTATATATTAAAATATTATTATCGTGAAAGAAAAATTAAAACAAAATTAATTTTATTATTATGAAAGTGATTCATTACTTTCGCTAAAAAGCCATTTCGACCAGTGTGCGATCGCATCGCATAATATGTGCGGCTGCGTGGTGGCTATGCCATGCATGTGCGAGCGTTAGCCATCTAGAACCAAAGTTATGCCACTAGTTACCTGGTAAGTTCTGCAACTAGTTATGTGAAAATGAATAATAAATAAGAAGCCGGCCTTAAAGCACCCATGGAAGTATGTATGTACAAATGTGTGTACATTGGTGGTCCGAATAACCAATTTTTTCGAAACGTCAATCGGCCCATTGATAAAAAGTTGCCTTGTGGGAATTGAAATTGAGGACAAAAAGAAATTTTGAAATCGGTTAACATTTGACCCTCGCGCATTGAGGTCGAAATGTGTGTAGTAATCAAGATTTATAGTGATCATCAGTTTCAGAGTCCCCCCTTTATAAATACACATTTATCTTCCCTTGAAATCGGATCCACTAATTCGGAGTTATAATGCTCAATAATGTCGTCATATGTAGGATTCGATTTGGAAGTTCGAGTTACGAAAGCAGAATTGGACGTAATTCACCACCGTTTCAGTTAGAAATATAGAAAGTTCAAGTAAGACGTTCGAGTTAGGGAAGTTCATCTGTATTTTACAGGTAGGTACATATGTACATACAGATGTAAATCATAAGATTAGATACCATGTACGTGCCGGGCCGTTCAGCTGGGCTGCATGCATTTTTCCTGCATATCGTTGGGCGTTGAGCGCAGTTAGTCAGGGCTGTTCCGACTACCCTTTTCTGTGGCAATTTTTCTTATCTCGCCAAATTCTAGCTATCATATTACATCCTCCTAGTGCTCTCTCTCTCTCAGCAATTCTATTGCTCAGTATATGTAAATTCATGGGACGATACAGCATCTGCCAACAGACGAAAATTTTCTTATTAAATTGACCCATTCAAAACGAATATAACCAGACGGGCAAGGTTAAATCTCGTTTCGTAATTCGAGTCAAGGTCAACCCGGATGCCAGTTATTTAGAATTGTAAATATCTGTATAAAATAGCACAATTATTTATTTGATTTTCATTGACAAAAGACTTGGAGCTCCTCGTGGGTTGCTCGTTGGTATAAAGCCCATTATGCATTTAAGTACTCGTATCCATGTGTCTGTATATATGTATGTATATAGATGTCATCGCAAGTATATGTATATAATATGTATATAAATATAATGTATATTTATGTAATATCTGTGTGTATAAGTTGTATGCATTATGTTATTTGTTTAGCTTAAAGCGAAAATAATTTTGATATGCGAATGACTGAGAACATTCCTGCATTTGCTGCGCTCACTGGTAGATCTGAAATCGTTCGAAAACCCCCCAAACTGCAGTCCACCTCAATTTATCTTTGCGTTCTGTAACGCGAGAACTAAAATAGAAAAATAGGCAAAAAATGACTAGAAATAATTATAAACTCCCCGATTTGGAAGCCGTTTTGAGCATGAGCGGACCTGGCTCTGATCCTAGGCCTTGAGGTATTCGGATATTGGGGGCTGGGCTTAGTGAAATACATCCATGAAGGGGAAGTAGGCCTGCTCCGGTTCTAGTATATCTACCAAGAAGCAGACGGTGCCGGCCACTCCCTCATACAGGCTATGTGGGTTATCTGGGATTCGAGCCCTCTGCTTGAACTCCGAGTTGGTCAGCAGCTCCATGAACTTGTGCGCCCTGTACAGGTACTTCATTTCGTTGGTCAGTCGGAATAGAAGCAAAAACACGTAGCCGTTGCCAGCCACTCCGTGACAGATGCCAGGACCTTTGCGAAGGAATCCCTTTTTCCAGACCAAATCGGCCGAGCGGCGCAAGGACGCCAAGTACTTCTCCTCCTTAAATATCAAGTAGGCCTTGGCCAACATATAGACGGCTCCCGGAGCGCCGTGGCACCAGTGCACTAGACGCTTATCTCTTCCGGACCGCAAGTCTTCTAGGGCCACCGGAAAGTTGCCTTCGTCGTCCTGCAGCACGAGAAAGTAGTCAATGGAGCGCTTGATTTCACGCAACTCGGCTGCCGGAGCCGAGATTGGCACTGTGCGAAACCAGGGACTGTCTAGCAGCATGTGCAGAATAGCACACAGTCCGTGGGCGGCTCCCAAGTACTCTGTTCCATGGTACTGGAACATCAGCGGCAAGGGGGAGTTGTTCATCTTGCTGTACTCGCGACCGCTTGTCACAATCATCTGGCAAA
Source organism: Drosophila helvetica (assembly GCA_963969585.1). NCBI lineage: Eukaryota > Metazoa > Arthropoda > Insecta > Diptera > Drosophilidae > Drosophila > Drosophila helvetica. The sequence continues at coordinate 13,646,866 of OZ018401.1, read as the reverse complement.
TGGAGATTAAGTCGTCGTCGGTAATCTTCTTATCGGGCAGAACGTCGTTCAGCCAATAGCAGCCGGAGAGGTAGCCGGCTCGTCCCACCAACACTTCATCGCAGCCGTATTTGGTGTGAATGAACTCCTTGCTGGAAGGAATGCCCGACTTAAAGTTCGCCAGGTCGTTGGACAGCTCCTCGGTGTCCTTCACTGCCTGTGATATAGCTGCGGATACGGCATAAATTCCAGCATTGCCACACAGAAAGGAGTAGCGCTCGGCTGGCCGTTTCTTGTAGCGCTCGGCATTCGCCTTGGCGTTTCGAATGAAGGCGGATGCATGCTGCAGCGCTGGGGGGTAGAGATCACGCGTCTGCTCGCAGCTGGCCAGCTTCCAGAACATGAAGGCGATGCCGGCATTGCCCACATACAAGTCCCCACGGTCGTCCTCGTCGTCACTGTTGGGATGGCAATGTTCCAAAATGGTATCCACGTAGGTACAGATGAGATTTTTGATGTGTTCCTCATCGCTGGCAAACGCCGTGTTCTCGCCGCCAATGAAATCTTGGAACGGATTCTTTAAATATCGGCGCTCCATGTCCGTATCGGTACCACTTTCCTCGTCCGTCTGCGTGGTCAATTGACTTTTCTGCGTAGCGTCCTGCTTTACAATATTTTGCAATTGTGCCTGTCAATGCAAAGAAAACATAAGGAAAGTCGCCAATCGATTTGCCGGCTTAGGGCGCGGTCGGGCGTCTGCCTCCCCCACTCACCTGTTTCAGGTACGAACGGTAGTTTTACTTGCAATGCGTGTCGTCTGGCCGTCTGGCTAGTCTGTGAAGTGTTCGAATTGATCAATTTAGTTGCTGCTTTGTTGCCCAATATTTCCAGGAAATATTGTTTTGGGGTTGAGCTGGGAAATATATTTCAATCCACTTGTGTGTAGATATTTATGCAATGACAATGATTTCACAATATGACAAAATTTTGGAATTGTAGAGCAAGCTTTCTCAAGTACTAGCCAGCTCAATTTGATTCATTTACACAACAATTTTGACTTCCAGGATTTCCTGGCATCTCTCGCCCTGGTAAAGTTTTCTAAAGTGGCGAGATGAGACTTTGACTATCGTTCGCCAGATATGTTTTCGTTTATCGATGTATTCGTGCGCCTATTGCAGTCTGGGTCTCTATAATGGTCGTATTCCACTGCACTTCCAGGCCAATATAGTCTGAAAAAACAGACAACGATAAGCTTATGTCACACCACTAACAATGTAGTACACACTATATGTGTGTCTATAGATCTATTTTGTGTGTCCTTATTGATGAGCGCCTAGATCTAAGAGACTATAAGACTAAATCTGGGGGCTTCACAATTTTGAAGACACGAGAAAAACGGAAAAGCAGAATTGTAGAAAAGTACCATATTGCCAATTTTAAATCGGATTATTATTGTAACCAGAAGGAAAATATAACACTGCAGTGGCTACGCAACCTCCTTCCACAAGCTTACTTATTATCTCTCTCTCTCTCTGTCATAGTTTTACAAGAGCAGAGTACGTGATCTGGAAGAGGGGATATTGATATGGTGTGTGATGAGAGAGCGACATATACATCATACATCATAAGACGACTTGTGTGAATACTAACTGAGTATTGGGTATAAACTTAGAGCCTCCGCCCTTGCCGCTGCCCACACAACCCAAATTAAAATTTTTATCACAACGAGCAGAATTGACTCTGTAAAATGGAAGCACTAGTTTCTCGTTTTGCGTTTTCAGCCAAAACGTTCCGGCTTTCCTTTTTAAGTGCTCCCGTTTTTGCAAATCGGTCTCTCATATTCTTATGATGCAAAACGCACAAATGTAACAAATGCAAATGAAACGCACGTATGTAACATCCGATGTATGTGTAACATCCGATGTATCGATAACCGAATCAGGCTGCGCCAGCTGTTATAGCTGTATGACATTAAACTTTGAAGCTGGACTAGCTGCAAAAACACAGACAGCCTTATGGGAATAGCATGCAGTAAGAGCGAGAGATATATGTATGTGTCCAGTTGCTTTTCGATTGTTGCAATTTTCTGAACTAATTTTGATGGCTGGCTGGGGCTGTGTGAGTCACAAATAGTGCCTCAGTTAATCGACTGATAGCCGGGAGACTTGCTAAGAGACGGCTAACACTAACACTAATTTTGGGTTTCCTCTATCATGCTATCTCTCTCTCTTTCGCAGAAAATTAAGCCAAGTCTAATGCCATAAAACAGCTTTAGCACGAAAACGCAGTGTTGTAAATATATTCACGAAGAAGCTATGGGTAATTATTATTATTGACCAGTAAGCAGGGAATACGATATGATTTTCCCGTTAGTAATCCATCAGTTTATTCAATAGTGGTATAAATATATTATCGATTTATGTATGTATTTTCGAAACATGTGCTCTAAAGGACTCTTTATCTGCGCTGTCCTCCGCTCAAGATGGTGGCAATACGGATGAATATATTCAACACATCTAGGTAAATGGACATTGAGCTGGAGCATAAACAAAAAAATTTGTGGTTACTAATGAAACACAGTGTCACACAAGATTAACTCACGCATTGATAGGGTCGAAGGGGGTATAGGAGTATTGGGGATGGACCTCAGCCTTGCGGACCATTCTTTGTGTGTCGTAAAGCAGGAAGCCACTGAAAAGCACCAGACCACCATAGAGGGATATGGATGCCAGACCTAGATGAATTTGATTATTTTGTGGGTGGATTTATAGGATTGCTTATCACAGGCATATCGTCGACTACTTACCAGCACCCAGTGCTGTTGTTGGCGGCAGCCACATAGAAGCCAACGAGGAGGCAAATACAAATCCCAATCCAATGGCCAACGGGCCACCCATGTAGAGGAACTTATCGCTTGGCGCACATGCAGCGATTGTGGACAGGCCACCGGCAATGCCACCGGTATAAAGAGCAGCACGAGTCAGAATTGGACCACCAATGAAGCAAAGAGGTGCGATGACAGCACCTAAGATGGCGCAGTGGACAGCCCACGCGAGGTGCTTCGGTCCAATTCCTGGATGGTACTCAATTGAACGCGCAACTGCCCCACTGCCAATGACGAGAGCTAGCGAAGCGATGGACCACTGTTCGAATGAAGTGAAAGTTTTAAAGTTTTCTTGGATTTGTGTGAAGGAGGACAGTTGCCCTGGTGTGTACTTACCAGGAACCCGCCGCGCGAGGCCAACGATAATAGGCGGGGGGAACGGAAGACGGCAGCTGCAGAGGCTGCTGTCAGAATGCAGGATCCACCGAAGAAGGCGTAGGTGCTCTGGATGCGATCCTTTACATATTGTGGCCACATTCTTTATGGAAAAAAAAGCTTATGTTAAATGCTTAACATTTGCAACTCAAAGACACTCACATGGCATTATCGGCAATGCTCGTGTGCTTTCCCAGACCCACACCATAGTAGCAGAGGGCTCCCAAGCCGACAACTGCAGCGCCAGCAGCGGCACCTTTTCCCATCGAATATGCTAGAAGTTCGTGAAATTAAACTGATTACACAATAACTGCACATACATAATATAGTTACTTACCGTTGGCACTTGGTGGACCCATCAGTTTCTCTTTGATAGATGGAGAGCGCAACTGCTGCTCCACAACTGGAGCCCGTGTGCGTACCGGACCACGAGCATAGTTACGCACAACAGGCAGGCTAAGTTTTGATTTCAGAAAGCCCTGCGAGGACTGCTGGCCAAGAAGGCTGCTGCCTGGACGGGCTGCCGACAAAGCAAGTCGCAACATTGTGCTATTGTGATGAAATTCGCAGGCCTTGACTTGGCAATTACTTTTCTCCTAGTATATAGTTATCGTTATCTGGTGCAGACTTTTTGTGTTGTATTGTTTCGTGTTCTATTCGTCTATTGTTTCTATTTCTCCTATTTAACTTCCCTGCACTTTTGTATTATTTTAGTGTTCTGCATTCGTTTCTATCGAAAACATCGGTAAAAACATCGGCATATGTGTCGATAATTTTTGCGGTATAAAACTATTCTGTTTTTCTCGAAAATGTATTTTGTATGCTTGTATGCTTTAAAATACTAAATATTCCAGCGTTTCTATTGATTTCTATTTTCTCAATTAGTTGTATCTAAAGCCTAGTACTCAGATCCGAAAATAGTTTTGCTAGCGAGATAGGCCATATTTTGCCAGCAGCAGAGTGTGACCAGGTGTTACAGTGTTGTACGGCTATACTGCTCAGTCAGCCGTGTTTTGTCTAAAGCCTAGTACTCAGACGAGCAAAAATTTTGCCGTCAAAATTTGCAAAATAAAAATACTAGCGGCCGAGTGTGACCAGGTGTGCATGCCCTACGGTTACACTGCAAAGTCAGTTGTGTTTTGTTTACAAATTCAAATTTATTATTTAAATTGAATACAATGGATTTATATGTGGCATTGGCAGTTCTTTATGTGGAGGAGGAGGAGGACAACAGTCGCAGAAAACGCAGACAGCATTGGGTAAATCCATATCTGCGGGAAAGAAGCAAGAAGGGTAGATTTTGTACCGATGTGAGTACTATTAATAACATATGCAAACACATCTAACACATCAATGTACATTTCGTAGTTTGAAAATATGACAGAGAGCCCAACAGTGTTCTTTGAGAACTTTCACATGTCGGAGAAAGACTTTTGTGAACTTTTTGGATTGGTAGAGCAGTTTCTGGTTCTTGTCTGCCAAATTCCAGATCACCTGCCTCTGCTCTATTTGCTTTATTAGCAATATTTTCTCCTCGTCGTTAAACTCTGCTGATCTTTTCATGTTCTGCCTTTTGCAATCCATGGCAACGTTACTTTTATTTCGATTATTTCGATTGTATTCACACACATATGCACGCACACCACTTCATTTATTTCACCGGCCAAATAAATTTGTCGTGCCTGGCAAATACCATTAATACTTTTCCAGCATATATCGGCAATTATTTTGCTCGTGCTGAGTACCGCCAAAATAATGACCCTAGAGGAATAATTTTGCCGGCAAAATATTTGTATCGGTTTCATACGAATATCAACCCTGATTTATTCCGATAACATTTTTTGCTCGTCTGAGTACTAGGCTTATATCGGCAATTATTTTGCTCGTGCTGAGTACCGCCAAAATAATGACCCTAGAGGAATAATTTTGCCGGCAAAATATTTGTATCGGTTTCATACGAATATCAACCCTGATTTATTGCGATAACATTTTTTGCTCGTCTGAGTACTAGGCTTAAAAATTTATGTAATGTGAATAGAGTTTAGCCTAGTAATCAACTCAGATCAGCAACATTTTCCATCGATCGAATCAGGTATGATATTCGTATCGAAAAAATAAAAATGTATATCAATCCGTTGCAAATTTTGCAGCAGGATCAGCAACATAAAAAAACAATTAATACTGGTAAGGCAACCGATACATACTGGAAAAGCAAAGATGGTATTTGGTAGGCACGAGCGGAATATAGAATTGTGCATAACAAAAATGGAAAGGTGGCAGCCGGCTGAAAGAAAAAACCAAAACTGAAGACAAATTTAATATCATTAGGGCAGTTTAATGAAAGCCGATATTATGGATATAATATATATATATATTTTTATTTTGTTTATGTATGTCTGTTATTTTCTTATATTCCTGGTATAATTTTTTTATTTATAAAGAGACAAACAACATGTTGATTGCATTTCTGTTCCACAAGAACAGATGTATCCAATATTTCGTGCATTGTCGTCCTCCAGCGCCACAGTGCTCCCAAAAAATGCATTCCTGCTTGAGTTAGTGTCATACGATCATTAAGGTTACGGTTATAGTTCAGTTCGTTCACTTCAGTGTTCATTCGTTCAGGAGCGAACCAACACTCCTTTGGGCCATGGAACCAATTTTATACGGTATACAATATGTACAAATTGCCTTCGTTTTATTGCTGCTTTCCTTCGTCAAAAAACAACGCAACAGCTGAAACTACAACTAGGTAAGGTCTAATTCCACACAATCACAATATCAATTACATGCAAAATAGTTAGGTTGCGAAGTTTACACATAGTTTTTGCGTATCGGCACCATGACTCCCATGGAGGACACTCCGTCTTCCGGATCTAACCGCGGATTTTTGTTGATCACTATCACTTCGGTTAGGTGCGACTTCCGCAGCGAGCCATTGTGGTCGTAAGTGTTTGTTTGCTCCAGCGTTCCTTCCGCGTTCGACTCGTACGTCTTGCATTCATACAGCGGACAGCACCTGGGGTATTCGAGATTAGTCTCTACTGGAGGAACGGGCCTGCAGTCGCCCTTGATGGAGCTCGGCACTAGACAGCTGAACCGGGCAAAATGTTAGGCTATTTTAGACTACATATCAAAACATTAGATGCTCACCTGTCTTCCCAGAGCTGCAGAGTGCCCAGACACTGAACCCTTATGCATAGGTCCAGGCGTGTGAAAACCTCACCAACATACAGCTGGCGGCCGGTCTGTGTGTCCATGCAGAACTGCTGGCTATAGCGATACGATGAAGCTGCTAGGGAAGAAAATTGTTGGGTGAGTTCGGTAAATGAGGCGTGCTTCTATAAGTGTTTCCATATTGTCTGCTTACAGCGATACGGTATTGCCGCCTCCCCTCCAGCGAGGATGGCGAGTAGCACCAGCATGCCAACAGATGTAAGCGCGGACGATTCCATTTTTCTCGATCAGCCTGATGAAACTGGTCTGCCCGACGATTGCAAAGTTTAGCGCACAACTGAATTCCGCGCAAATATCTTTCTTCGTTTTTAAATTAAACAACACGAACAGCTGTGTTCGTGCTGCGCGAGAGTGTATGTGTGTGTAAAATCACACTCTTCCCACATTTCCGCGCTTTTCCTAGAACGAATTCAACAATTCGTGTTCGAGGGTGTTAATGGGCGTGTGTACAGTGTGTTTCATGAATCAAATGTATTTATTTTTGGGATATGGATGCCAATCGCAGAAAGTCCTTAATCGGGTTCTAGAACCCATTGTTTAAATCCATTTTTATGGGAAAAATCGCTTGCCACTACTCGCTCACTGCGCCCTTATAATTCTGAAGCGCGTTTTACGATGATCTTCTTATCGCTTGGCCACAAAAACAGTCGTTCTTGCTGTTTTTGCGCAATGTGCAAAAAAAAATACACATAAAATAGCAAAACAGCCCAATCCATGTCTGCGATTGTGTCCGTTCAACGTTTTGTCTATGTATGTACGTACGTGTGTACATGTGAGTACCTTTTGTACGTACACATGAAAATACATACAAATGTGCTGATATGTATGTGCGTAAGAGCATGAGTATGCAAATACATACATACATAGCTCTTAGAAGTTCAATTGTAAAAAATTTGTTTATATTTATATTTTGTTCTCGGTACGACAGCACGGGAGGTCTTTGCCTGCCTAACACGCCATGGATGGACATCCATTGCCATTATCACCATTGCAGAGAGTGGGTAACTGGAGCACACATGCGTCACGAGGCATTATTAAATTGATTTTTCATTTTCTTTTCATGTACTTTCCCGTTTTCCAACAGCCAGTCGAATCCGACTTACACGTGCCATCAAAAGTGCTGTACTCGGCCATATGTAACAAATCGTATAATTAATTGAGAATAGCCCGAGTCGCACCTCTATGTGTGCAACGTACGCTCCGGGTAATCAATTCAAGAAATTATATGACCAGCGTCGGTGGCCTCAACGACCGCATTCCGGATCACGACTCAGACAAGAGTACGAAGCAGTAGTAAGCTACAACCGAACCCAATATGGGACACAATTTACAACTGCTCTACAGATGTGTCTCAATGCGTCTCTCGAAAAATATCACACAAGTCTTCCCACACCCGCACTCTGAGCATTCGGTGTACACTGGTAACAGATTATACTGAGTGAGTTAAGCTCTTGAGTTTACTGTGCGTTTTATAGTTACACAATAACTAAAACTTTTAACCTTAGTGAGACAAGACAGGATGAAGAGCTGCAAGACGGTCCCGGTATAATGACAAATACAAAAAAAAAAGAAGTAAAACGGGAAGTGGTTCGGCCGTGGCCATAGTTTGAAATTTTCGCAGAAAGGATATGCCACTTCTCGACAATTACTATAGCCATTTGTCGATAAAAGCCCGTTAGACATTGCCGTCGAGAATGGGGTGCACATGCTTTCGTTCCCGCCGCACTGCAGCCACTGGCTTCAGCCCTTGGATGTTTCTGTATTTGGACCAGTAAAAACTATCTAAAAGTCGTAATGTGCAGCTTGTCAACAGAACAATGCCAGTGAGTAAATATGTCGATGCATTTTTTGTATATATGTTTTATTTGTATGTTTTCATTTTGCAGGCCTTGGAATCACCTCGCCGGTTTGATCTGCAAACGCTTGACCTGGCGTTAGCACGGGAAATAATTTGGTCTGACTTCCGAGCCACGGGCGCAGACATTTTCAGTGAAGCTGACTATGTTGAAACCGTTGAGCCTTCACACTCAATGGCTACCAGCGAGAATCGAATGGCAGAGGACGAGCAACGCCGCTTTGTGGAATTGCCTAAACCGACTGTCCGATGAGTCTCTTTCCCTCTCTTCAGCTTCCATTTTAGATGAGGTTGGTTCCTTGTAAGGTGCCACTTCAAAGAAACCATCGACTTGCGGACGTAAGCCAATGCAATGCTCACTTCTAAAAACGTTTTAGCTGATTTAAAAAAAAAGCACCTGAGCCAAAGCATCGTTTAAGCGCGAAAACCAATTCCTTCAGTCGAAGAAAACTCCAGTGAAAAGATCGGCAAGGCATGGCCGGCTCGTCTCTGATGAGGAAGTAAACGATTACGAATAATTTTAATACATAAATACACTTTAATTTTGTATATACATACCTGCAGTGGACTTATCTAATTTTTGTCCTATTTTCTTATATATTATATATTTTTCAAATATTGCGGAAAAAAGCTCCTCCTCCGATCAACGGGCAGAAAGAAGGGATCATGGACGGAGAGGTAGGCGGCAATGATGATCATGCTGCCCAGATATCGAGTTACCCATCTGCACGCTCAGAGGCAGCTCGGAAATGATCCGACCCATCGTGCTGATCGACTCGCTGCTGTATTTCCGGAATAGTGTACACGTTCATCTTGGCGAATTGGCGCGCTGGAGTACAGACAATAGCATATGCCCTCTGCTGGGCATCCTCTTGGGAGATGGGCACTGTGGCCAGCTGCGAAGCGTTCGTTTTGGCATCATAGATCTTCATCTTGGATTTACCTAAATCGATAACATAGATACGATTCGGTATGGTGATGGACGTCTGGCCGATGTTGGTGGCTCTCCAGCTGGCTGTGTAAGGTTAGTACTTGTATTTTGTCCGTCGGAAGGGAGTTGTACAGGCACTCCATCAGCGAGGTCATATCATTGTAGCCCGGAAGGTACACAATTACCGCTCTCTTCTCGCCCGTTTTCACAAGGAGTTTCAGCAAGGAGACAAGCAGGCAGCCGCTGGTGGTCAGCGTGAGAGCTGTGTGACTGGTACAATTGCTGTTCATGCGGATCTGATAGCCTAGCTGCCTGGCACCACGTCACGCTCCTTGGAGATTCTCTCCGAGACGCTGATGGCCGCGATCCACCGCGGCTGGCTCACCAGAGCCTGTGGCACCCTTGACAATGAGAACCTGCGACTGTTGCAGAGTGCTCTGAATCTTTGAGCTGGGCTCAGCAGCTAGTGTGGCTACGCTGTTGCTTGTTCATGCCGCATTGGCCTCAACAGGTATTCCTCCATCCGTGTGAGTGGGAGTGCGACTATAATAACGTTGTTGGAGGTTGAGCCCGATGTGGGTTGCTGCCCATTCCTGACCCAGGTGCTGCTGGTCCAATTGGCCCAATTTTTTCAAACAGCCTATTCTCAGGAAAGCTTCTATTTTCAGCATTTTCAGCCCCATGTTTCATGATCTCTGAATAGTTACATAAGTGCTTTCACCGGGTCCTGACGGAGTTCCTGGCTGTGTACTCAGGTACTGCGCCAAGGCTCTGTGTGAACCCCTATCCATTGATTCTTCATGCTTCCCCCAGATCTGAAAAGGATCGCTTATTATTCCTCTCCATAAGGAAGGTAGCAAGTCTTAAGCAAAGAATTTAAGAGGTAAATATATATACATTAATACATTTAATATACGGTTCAATCCAGCTTTGAACAGAACTATCAGTCTTACAGATATCATAATAAACCAAGAAAAATCCGAATCTTCTTCCCGTTTATTTCCATCGAGGGCAGATTCGGAAATTTGCTCTCCGTTGGCATGGACTGCGCTGGGGCATCATCAGAGCTTCCCGTTTATTTCCATCGAGAGCAGAGCCTAAATAATACTTAATACTTGCGTTTTATGTGGGACCTGGGGCTCATCTCTGTTAGCAGACTTTGTTCCTCTAGCTCCTGCAGCCGTGTTTGGGTACACTCATACTCAGCTTCGACGCAACGATGTATGATGGTCAATCTCTTCACCAGCTTCCTCTTCTTCTTTAGTTTGCGCAGCAGATAGTTCATATGAAGGTGACTTTTACGGGAGCTTACGTGACCACTTGGCTTGAAGTGGTCCGCTCTGCTGGGCCAGTGATTGGAGCCGCCGCCTCTGTTGCGCTGCTGCTCCTGGCCAGCGGTGTCCGATCCGTTGTCTGTGGAGGGAAAACAGCCATAGCGTTTAGCGGGCTCCATCCAATCATTCAAATTCTGTTCTTCGGGCAGTACATTCGACCTAATTCCGACTCGCTGCGGAATTCTTATATAGTATTGATCCCAAAGTGAGCTCGGCTGGCGATGATAATCATCCGGGCTCTCCACCGCACAGTGCGGCTCCAGGTGGTGTTTTGGTAAATCGGCCTGCCGTGCCGTGGTTTTCCGTTTTGGCTGCGTAGGTCGTGCAGTTTCTCCTTTCGTGTTGTGTCTTCTGAGCAGATTCTGTAGAGAATTTCTCAGACTGGGATCGTTCCTGGTATCTTCACCCGCACCAGCGGGCACATCGACTCGAAGGCCGGTGTCAGGGGTCAGATAGTTAGCACACGCATTTCGGAAATTTGCTCTCAGTTGGCGCGGACTGCGTTGGGGCATCATCAGAGCTTTTCGGTCCTCCTCATCCTCGCGGCAGGCCCGCAACGAAGAATTCTTATGCGGGTTCTCTCTCTGTGAAAGGGGGGGCGGTGGCGGCGGTGCAAAGCCTTGGAAATCGGCCGGGGGATCTACGGCCAGGATGGCCCAGTTTGTCATGTGCCTGGCGGGACTCTTGGCTCGTGAGTTTTGGCGAATCGGGGTAGGCTTCATATTATATCGGGCGCCCACGGAATTGCCCTCTCTCTTGTCCCTTCGCGTTCGTTCTTCAGTGGAATCCCCCAGAGTATTCCCCGGCAGCTGTTCTTCCAATTGTTTCATCGCCCCCTCGTCGTCCCTGAATTTGAAAAAGAAGCTAAATCGCTGGCAGATACTGCAGGCGTCAAAGGCTCCCTCCAGTTGTAACTCTTCTGGGATAGTTAATCGTCGACGGAACTCGTACTCCGGCGCAGGGCTAAGAGCGCCTTTTGTGTGGCCGCACCTGGTGCACTCGTACATACTTATATGTATTGACTGTGGATTTAAAACAAAAAAATTATAACTCGATAATTTTGGTGGATCTTTCCAAATACAAAATCTCTATAGAATCAGAGCCCTTCACACAGGGGAAGACAAACAGTTTATAGTGATTCAAATCCTGCACAGTGATTTATCCCAGCTCGATAGCTAGATTGCTCAGACAAAAACTTGTTTGCAGTTCTGAAAAAGTGAATAAGTTAAGACCCAAACGAGGGGGAACGTTGTGAGCCGCGGAAAAGGTGGCTACCAAGAGCTACTTTATAATGGAAAAATTATTATGAAAATAGCCAGTTCCTGAATCCCGATTGGCCGACTCTGAGATAGTCCAGGCAGAACACATAACTCGTCCAAATACGATCAAAATCTATATGCTAGAAACCTTCTATCCCCAGAGCGAGTTTCACCATCCAATTCTGCGCCACTTGCTCCTCGGAATGAATGACATAATTTCTAATTTCTAATATTTTCTAATTATTTATTGGTTGTATTAACAGAATTAAACATAGATGTGTATAAGGAAATAAACATTCGAATAGCAATTGAATAGAATTGAACAATTTAACAATTGTGAACTTGTGTGTTTGTCAGTGAGCCCCGAAAAGTGCGCGTCCCCATAGCCCAAGGGATGAGGTGTTCGGAAACGACTTCAAGGTAAATTTCAAAAGAAACTAATGAAAGGCACGATCCAACTAAACCGAATCGAATGAATCTTTCAGGATAGGGCTGGCCAGTTGCTCGAAAGTGTCCAAGTTGTGGCACTTGGGCTCCCGTGATGCTGACGTATCGAAATCAGCGGAAATCTCTGCGCGACACAAAGGTCAACAATTGGCCAGCTTGAGTGCGAAAATCCACACGCGATGCTATCTGGATATGTTGGGCGCGATCATACCCGAATCCGGGAACATCGTCGCCGGTGACATGCGCGTGCTGACAGATATGCACGAACGCGGACTTCCTACACCAGATTTCCCGTTGCTTGTCTCAACTTGAGAAGCTGATCTGCCCTTGCGTCAGTTCGGGCCTCAACATGACCGGCATCGATAAGATCGAAACTATGAATGCGCTGCCCAACGTAGGCCAGCTGACGCACCTGAGCGTCCTGAGTCTGCGCGGCGTGTTTGCTAAAGGTTGCTGTTTCTAAAGGATTTGCCCAATCTGGAGACTCTGATTCTGGGCTACTGCTCATCACACAGCTGCTTACCGCATCGGGCGGTAGCGGGCGCTTTGTTTGTATTACTGTTTGAATGGATCAATATCGATTTGATGTGTATATAGTATCTACTCGTACTATACCATATATACTAGAAAAGTTAGGAGTTTTCCCAAAACCCTGAGCCCTGAGCATCTCCACGTTCTTCCTAGAACCGAGCGGCTCTTTGGTGGCGAAAATCCATCGAGCACACAACATCAGCCGCCCGATGTGGCACCAGTTCGGGTGGCGGCAAATCAGATTCCGTAGCACTTGCTCATCCTTGGACAGAACGTTGCCCAGGTGCGATCGGAGAAATCTCTAGCGAATCTATGTACATGGGACAGAGGTGATACAAGAGATTGGGGGCCACAGATTCTTCTCCACTTACTTGGCAAACGCTTGGGATCCGCAGAAGAGGATGTGCAGGGAGGCGCAGCGCACTTTCAGCTGCGTCAAGTAATCTAAACGAAGATGGGCCTTGTTCTGGTAGTGGTAGCGGATTGGTGCCCAGCACCTGGAGTTCCTCGATCTCTTGTAGCTCCAGCACTGTGTCTGGCTCCAGGGTGAGCAACCCCAGACAATACAGCGCAGCAACCTCATTGATGCCAAACGGGCGGACATTACGGAGGGTCTGCTTCTGGCTATCGCAGGTGGACATTAATCTTGGCAAAGGGCCGTCCGGGTTAGCCCAAACAAACCTAATCGATAATTTTTCGTATTCCCCAATAGAGTCTCCACCGAATCAGATCTATCTCCTATCCTAACAATCGTAAACAAATTATTTTCCATTTGTTTTTCTTTTTGTCGAGTTCTGGTTAAATTGCGTGTACTATATGAAAGCTATTTTTATTATACATTTTTGTATAAGTCTAGTTATATTTTCCCTACAGTTCACTCCCAAGGTAAAACTCATTCAAACACAAACACAAAAAAAACTAACAACAAATTGTAGGAGCAGCAAAAAAAAAAAAGGACAGCCATGTCCGACTCGAATGTGTCATCTACCATCGATCCTCGGGAAATCGGTGAACGGGACGAGATAGAAGACAGACTAAATGCCATGCTGCCAACGCACGAAGAAGCTCCTATAATGCCTGCTGAAAGACGACGGACACGCTCTCGAAGGATGCCTTTTCCAGTGCGTCCCAGAGTGTGTCGTAGCATACTGTATTCCTTTCCTCCCGGAAATTGGCTGCAGCAGCTATGTCTGCCATCGGAATTTGGGGACTCTGAAGAATTGGCTAGAAGCGCCATTGCGTTCGAAAATGCATTTAGGGCCAGGGCCAGGGCCAGGGTTCTCACCGTTCCCTATCGAAGGATGCTGGGCAGACAATATACTCGTATATTGCGTCTTCCTAATCCTAATCCTGCGACAAGAGCCAGAAATATGATAGCCCGCCTAGGAGCTCGATTGGACGCCCTACATTTATAGAGGATGGTGAAAGACGAGAGGAAACCGAATTATAATTTATAAAAAATTAGACAAGATATTTAAAATTTTTTCTATAGAAAGATATAGAAAGGCATAATATAATTAAACCCTTATATTATGTTTTCGTACCTCTGTTCTTTGACTGTAAGCCGGAAGACGTACATATCTAAGGAAGACTACGAACACTCATATTGTATTTATATTTCAATCTTTCATACGCAAATAGTATCTGAATATTCGTGAACCACCTACCATCTGGCCATTCCTAGAGTAATTGTCTGACGCTGACTGGATACTGCATTCAATTATATGTTAATGCATCAATACGAGCAAGTCATATATTATTGTCTATTGGAATTAAGATTTTATATCGAGCTAACTCAACAATATTTTGCTGCAATTGATGTTTTTTTGAAGAAAAGGAATGAAGGTACAGACTGGAATCCATCCACTAAGTATATTTTGTATATTTACAATTTATGGCGAGAGTTGTGCTCAGATTAAATACTGATTCATCGTTTGCACTTTGATGTGCTCGCTTGCCAGCTTCAGGCTCTCCGAAGAGTTTTTAAACTCCAACTGCATTGGTTTCCTGGACTCCGTTTGCGTGAAACCATTTGTCGAGAATTGGTGTTTCTCCTTAGAATAGGCAGGATGGGAGACCTCCAAGTACACAAGCAAAGCTGTATATTTCACTGTGATGAGTAGGCTGAAACTGTTGGCATACTGCTGCTTGGCCGTGCTGCAGTGAGGGCCCAGGTACTCAGTTAGGGAGAAATGAAGAAATGATAGGAATACGACAGGAATATGGCATTCTCACTGACCGCTAATTCTGGACCTCTGAAGCCTTTTCTTTATGGCACCGGGTAGTAGTAATTTCCCGCCACACCGTCCAGAAAAATGTCTTCCTTCGAGTGGTTTTTAAACAGTGTCCAGACAAAGACAATATAAATAACGACGGGGGTTCTACTTTATACCCGGTACTCAGTCAGTATATATGTGATGTAATTAATAGCCAAAAAGGAAAGCAAAAAAAATTAAGTCGAACTCTTTCGGAGATTTTTAGTATCGGGTATAAAAATTGAAGTTGGCCAGTCAGGGACAATCGCAAACAAAGCCATATGAGAGCAAAAAATGCAGATCTTTGTGGCTTAGAAATAAAAATCGGAGAAGGTTTTGGTTTAAGCCTATACAAAGGATCAGAAAAATAAAACCTGAGATCCTGTGCCACCTACGGATTTTTCGGCTGATTTGGCAATCCTCTCGAGTCAAAAACTATAGAGTGTTTTGTTATTAAATACTTAAGGTGTTCTGGATGGGTCAATGCGAGCGGCGAATAAATGAAGATTTCTGCCAAAGTTAAGTTTTTTAAGCTTTAGGGGTTGCCTTGTCCGTGACGCGATTGTTTCGTTTCTTCGTCATCGCGCACGAGCGAAGAAGATCAGCGAATGGGTCGGGTCGGTTTGGATCGGCCCGTCGTGCGACTTGCTTCGGTTCAACAGCGCGACGGCGAGTCGAGTAGTTCTCGGGCTTGGGGCTGGGGCTGTGGCTGGGGCTGGGGTGGGGTGTTGCTAGGGATTGGGCTGGTTAAAACATGTTGCTCGGCAGGTCAAACAGTTGTGTTCCGATCGCGCCACTGAGAAGTACCGTGAATCATCAGCATAACATCTCTGCGCGCTGACACTTCGCCGAGTAAGTGGGGCCCTCTCTGCCCTGCCTCTCCCTATTTCGAAGTTGCTGCTAAGTTGGGGAGAGCAAATGCAGCAATAAAATGCAATTAAGCTGCTCAAATCAACAATAAATTGAATTAAACTGCGACAACTGCGCTGAACAGCTTCAACAACAGGCTGAGCAAAATGTGGGGTAGGACGCATGTGCTGCATGACATTGTGACAATTTGACTCTCGGCCGGCCGGCGGTCGTGTCGTACGCTAGAAACAAAGATTCAGAATAAAGTTTGCTCTGATACAGCCGTGATTACAGTAATTAATTTAAAATCGCTGGACGGAATTTGCATAAATTCTCCGAATAACTTGTGTGCAATTAATTTCCTCTGATCTTTCATATTTCCAATATTTCTAGCGGTTTATTCAATTTATTTTCAATTTATTTTCGCCTTTTTGTCTCTTTTTGTTGTTGTGTATGCGAGAGTGTTTTGCGATACTATTTAATTACCATTTGCTGTGTGCTGTTGTTTTCCTGGTGAATATGAAATTAAAGTGCAATTAACTATTCTTTTCTGTGAAGTTCCAAACATTGGCTGAAGGGATTTACGCCTGCAGAGGATAATCCACTCCACTCCACTCCACTCGGTCTGTTTGCATCTCAATGAGGATAACTTTGTTATTGCCCTTCCTTCTAATGCTTTGCGAGGGCGTGTGACTTATTGACTATGCATTAGCCCATGCTAATTGAGATCTGTCGCTTGATACGCCATGAGAATGTTCTGGGGAGGTTCCAGAACCTGGCTTCGAATCGTTAGCAATACGTTGGAACGGCATATTGAACGGCCTGCACTTGCACAAATTCGCCCTCGGAAAGCGTTCGTTGAACCTTGAAGTTGGCGCTAATGAAATGATTTGATTTCGTGTCTTCTGCCTATGGGAAAGGGTATATCTATTTTGTCAAGTTCTGTGAGTTTGGCTATGAAACATGCTTACATACATATCTACGTATAGAGAGGCAGATTAAAAGCAAATCCAAAATGATAGGGAAAACATTACACCCATAAGCTGATACTACTTAAAATTCAAATAAATTAAAATATTAAACTTACTATCAGTTGAATTATAGCTGATTGGTTATCGATTGATAGTTTAAAATATTATGAAGTTTATTCATTTATTTACCCAGTACATAGATAAATCACTCGAAAGAAACTTAACCTCCGGCGTTACATATGTATGTAATTATAAGCATTTCTGCCAAAATGTCCACCATTGC
Source organism: Drosophila helvetica (assembly GCA_963969585.1). Lineage (NCBI taxonomy): Eukaryota > Metazoa > Arthropoda > Insecta > Diptera > Drosophilidae > Drosophila > Drosophila helvetica. Next base: position 13,629,676 of record OZ018401.1, on the reverse strand, counting down.
AAAAAACATTAAAACCATATTTCCATACAGTTTTATTGACACAGAATTTCATTGATTTTGAACTAAAAGAAATAAAAGTTCACTTTTTCGGTAGTTTCTGGTATTTTTATAGTTTTATTTAAACCTATCTCCTATAAAAAAGTTTTTCTTCATATTGAACTATTTAAAAAAAATTCCTCGACCGTTTGCCCAATCTCAAATAACTGTAGAACGGTAGGCTCAAGAATTCGGTAACATATTGCCATTAACGTACGTCTGAGGTCACCGCCGGTTTTAATAAAAAAGTTAAAATAGTTTGTAAATATATGCATACAAAATATTGTACAAATGGTCCTACCCAATTCGCAGAGTTTTGATATTTCGTTACCTAACCTCCAAACCTACCATAGCCATACCTTCGTTTATTGTAGTTTTTGTTTGGTTAATATAGTGCTTTCCAAATAATATTCCAATAGAATAATTGTTTTTCAATATTTGATTTTCTCACCAATTTGTTTTGTCGTACGAATGTAACGTAAGGCCTGAATGGAAAATATATATGGTACATAAATATATTGGATTTCTAAGGAGCGATGGTGTTACAGGTTCTTCCCTTGGGGTCGACTTATTCGAAATTCCCTCCTATTGCAACGCTCTTCAATGCAGAAATTTCTTTAAAAAAAGATACAGATTGACTTAAATATCAGAGTGCCTAAAAAGTCCTGTGCGACATGACCCTCTAGATGTTTTCACAGCAGAGAATAAATTCATGATAAAATACTATTGGTTGAAGACTTAGTCCTGGGTAGACATTTAAGAAGAATGTGCAGACAAAAATTCGGTATCAATCGATGCGGTGCTGAGCTTCCACGTTTTGTTATCTTTTAATTTGCATAAAATGGAAATTAGCTAATGCACTTTACATGCCCATTGAATTCGGGTTTTGACTTTGAGTTTTGATTTTTAATGTTATTTGTGTGTCTTTCTCTCTCTCTTTTGTTTCTCTTATTTGTTTGCCTTTCAGTTTCAGTTTTAGGCAAATGCTAAAATATTTAAATTCGCAGTCGGAAGAGCGGCGAACAACAGCGAGCGGCAACAACAGTAAAAGCGCGAACGACTAGAAAATAGAACCTGACCCACAAAAACACATTAGCACGCACACAGGCCCAGGCCCTAGCAAAGCAAAGCTAGCAGACCTGAGGTGAAGGTCAGAAATTGCCACATCAATGACTATGTTTTGGCATCAGAATGTAGACCAAGCACAGCAACAGCAACAGCAGCAGCAGCAGCCGCAGCCGCAGCCTCAGGAGAAGAAGACTCCGATTCAAGCGATGGCGAAGCGTTTCAACATCAGCTTCAATGTTAAAATCGCAGTTAACGTGAACACCAAGACGTCAACCACCCACATCAACCAGCAGTCGACCCCGACATCTACGACCTGCCAGAGAAAGCAAAGCGTCCAGCATCATAGCAGCAAGTTCGATCTGCGTCAGCAGGTGGCTCGCCTGGGTCGCCAGTTGGCCAGCGGCCAGGACGGACATGGCGGCATATCCACGATTCTGATTGTAAATCTCCTACTATTGATCCTGCTGTCGATCTTCTGCGAAGGGTGTCGCTGCCACGATGGCCGGCACTATAACTACTCGGGCTTGCCAGACAATTTCCAGGACCATCTGGGGCTGTTGCCAAAGCTGGACAGCGACGTGGTGGAGAAAGTGGCCATCTGGCACAAGCATGCAACAGCCGATCCCCCCAGCGTTATGGAGGGTATTGCCATCAGCAGCATACCCCGACCAGTACCAGAGCCAATGGCAACACAAAAGCCAACGGTGGCGGCGCCGCCCGAGCTACCAGAGGATGGCATCGATGAGCGTGTGGTCCTGGAACGCGTCACGCGTGACTGTGTGCAGCGTTGCATTGTTGAGGTGAGTAACTGCCTAGGGCTGTCATTACATAACTCATGGAATGGAAAACAACAATTAGGCACATATTGTGCACATCGTCAAACTTCGATTAAAAGTTAGTACATCAAATCAGCAAAAAATCTGAACAGCTGTAGGATGAGATTCGATGAGTTAAGCTCTCCACTGTCGTCAAAATATTGTATTCATCATGTGAGGAAATACATACATGTAAATATATACATATGTAAATATGTGCATACTAGTAATTAGATGTAGTGCCCGCATAAAATTGTAGCGAATGCACACAAAAACTAGCGGGAACGTTGTGAGCCGCGGATAGGGCCGCGGCTCTACATTTATACTCAGGCGGTGTGTGTGTGTGCTTGCTATGTCTTGCTTTCTCGAGGAAGAGTGTGTGAGAGAGAGAGAGCTAATGAGAACGCTATCGTAGCCACTGCAATTTGCAAATTGGATTTTGGCAGTATATCTGGTAGATGGGGCCATTTTCTTCTATTCTACATTTTCGGTTTTCGCGTATCTTTCAAAGTGTGGTTGCCTCAGATTTTCGTCCTTTGTGAGGGCGTAATGTGAAAATACACAGGAGTCCAGGTGTTAGTCTCAGGAGTCTGGTTGCTCTAGTTTTTATAGTCTCATCGGGACGGCAGACAGACAGACATGGCTATATCGAATTGGCTTTTGATGCTGATCAATATTATATGTATACGTAGACTTTATGGGTCCGAAAACGCTTTCTTCTGGGTGTTACACACATCCACTCCCACCACAAATCGAATATACCCGTTTAATCTTCGAGTACAGGGTATAAAAACTCAGTTGTGCTTTCATTATTTTATCCGGCATACCCCAGCCTAGTCTGCTCATTGTTAAAGTGAATCGTTTACACGCACGCAGAGAAGCTGGACGCACACTGTAACCGTTAATTAATATATGTATATGTACATTCATATGTACATATCTTATAATTGGAGATCGTCTAGTTAAGCATTTCTATGGCCTGGGGCACACTATAGTTGAAAGAGGAGCCGGAACTGAGCTAAAGAAGTTTTCAAAATTTAGATCTAGCTTCAACTTGGCTAGATGCCCACACTGTCGGATGTAAGATGTAAATTTATGTGATAGCTACATATTCATATGTCCGCCTGTTTCTATTAAACAATTCGCTGAATTTCATTTATGACTTTGCAAATTTATTTCTGGGAATCGGGCGGATCGGATGTGTATAGATGATACATATTTATTTATTTATTTAACCTCTGATTGCGGGGTAATTGCAAATTACCACTAACTATTATTCATATGAATATACTTAAACAATTTGTTCTAAAAAGAACTTTTTGTTTTTTAAGATAATCCAACCATCAATAAAATGGTGAAAATCTATATATCATATAGCAGCCATAGTACTGAAATATTGATGTATGTCCCATCAATCAGTCTGCTTTCTAATAAAAACAGGCATGCTGATCGATCAAACAATGCTGAACAGATCTGGGCGAGCTTCTCAAGTTCTCAGCACAGCCAAGTCAGCAGTTTAGCTTTGCCTTAAAAACTCAGAGAATATTATAATAGATCAGATCATCTTTCAGCCCAGTCGACAGTTTGCGCACCCAGCCAAGCTGATCCTGGATGCTCTAAATTTTGAAAGCTGAGCTGAAGAGTTCAGCTCCTCGTTCAGATAGTGTGTCCGCGAGCCATTAGGCTTTATTTTGGTCTAGATTTCACAGCCCCCAACTTGGCTCCGTATCATCCGTATAATCTTTATCATTATTTGGGTTACCTACGATCGCCTTAATTGCCATTTGCATATTCGTGCCTGTCTCCGTATGAACGACCATACATTCTCGTATGTACATATGTATGTGCATATATGTATGTATACAGATGTGTGAGACCATTTGAGTGGGTCGCATAACTGCAACGACGCGTCGCGACGCGTCGTGAAACGGTCACATGGAGCTTTTCTGCTGCGATATTTCATATCTAATTTAATTCGTTTATTCGCTGTTTATTTTTTAAATAACAAACCCGTTGACTTGGGCCGGGCAACCAACGTACGTATGTACAAATATAAAATCAAGCTATGAGTAAAAATAATAAATAATTATTATTGATTTCCCTAAGACTGAACGATTACATATGTATGTATGTTTGTAGCTGCCATAGTATTGATCTTAAAATAATTAAAAATAACTTCTCAGTTTGATCGTAGTTTTCATTAGCGTGTTAGTTAGCTCTACTATCATACAAAATTTCACAAGTTTGAACAGCACTAATTGCAAGGGAATTCGGAATTTGGAAACTTCAACTAAAAAATCAAATAACTCAAATAAAAATAAACATATATATCCTCTATGGGGTCGGAAAAGCTTCCTATGCAGCCTATGCGTGTTGCACACATCCACATTCACCACAAAACTAATAACTAATAATCCCTATACTCTTTGAGTATCGTGCAAAAAAAAATGCAGGGTGTGGGGGCCATCATTGTGAGGGCTATGAAGCCTGTGGGAGGCAGAGTTCGCTAGCGATTTAATATGTGAATAAATTTGTAAATGTATTTAGATGGCAATTAGTACTATGCTACCTGAGAATGTGTAATGTGCAGTTACATCTGAATCAGTGTTTCGGTTTCACTTCATTCATTAGTGAAACGACATTGTAATCCAATCTTATTCGAGCCATCAATGTAGTTTGGTTCAATTAAAATTAATGATGAACCATCGCATTCTGTGATTGCTTTAAAATTTAAAGCTTAAATGGGGCGGACTGAAAGCAAGGATTGTCAGAGATTGCTGTTCAAATATATATGTATCCTATTCAAAGGGCTTATAGCAGTTAATTTTAGTTTTTCACATTTTATTCCTCTCTTCAATGAGCACTTCAATTGTTTTATTGTACATACATATGTACATACGTAGTGAACAAGCCCACTCACCTGTTCGTTGATCCCTCTTCAGTGGCTCTGTTCACTTGTTCGACGGTCTTCAGTTTAGTGGAAAAATTGTTTGCCCACTCTTATGTATTATTATCTGATATCATATAATGCTGGTATTGCCAAAAATATATTTACGTACTCTTATGTATGTTTGTCGAATGTACCATAAAAAAGAAACCTGGGAAAAATAAAAATGAGCAGAAAATTAAGCATTGAGCAGAGCAACTGAACTGAACTGAACAAATGAGCGAACAATTGTAATTTGTACAATATATTTTATATGTCGTTTCGAATCGCTGTTCGCAAAATAACAAATTAATCTCGGTCTTTGCGAGATTTTTATACATATTTATATTAGATTTGATTTGTTTTTAAATTTTTTTTCTCACCCAACATTAGCCGTTTATCTCGCACGAGAAGAGTATGTGTGTGTGTGTGTGTGAGAGAGGGAGGGAGAATGAGGGGGCAATTTTATTCGCTCCTTCTGTCTAAGATTATAATCCGCTCTGATCCAGATTCAGCAGTCAGCAATCAGCTAGATATGGTAATTTCCTACGATTCTACGTTTTCGGCTTTCGCGTATCTTACAAAACTGTGGATGCCACAGATTTTCGGCCTTTTGTGGTGGCGAAATATTGAAATACACTTGTAACAGTGTGATATCGCAGGAGTCTGGACACGAAATTTGGTTGCTCTAGCTCCAATAGTCTCTGAGATCTAATTGAGTATGCAAAAATGTTTGCTTGTCATTCCTCGCTTGAAACTGGAGCAAGCCACAGTACAGGTTCTGGACCTGGAATTCGTTTTACACAGAAGAGGTGTGCACACAAAGGAGATTTCGCTGAGATGTCTTGCCACCCTCAGATCGAGAGAGTGCAAAATGCTTAGCCAATTTATGTGGATGTATATACAAATGTCTTGGCAAATATATGTACATATATTCGTATTCCTGCGTTTGCTTTCCAGAGCCTGGCGAGGTAGCAAAAGCAACACGAACACAATGGTGTCAATAGCACACCAACCTAGTCAGAGTGCTGTTGCTGGTGCTGGTGCTGATGCTGATGCTGTGTGGGGCTCGGTCCATGAGTCTCCGAGTTAATGTAATAGAAATTGTACAACAAAAGATGAGCAATGACGACATGAAAACCCCCAACGCCAATTAGTCGTAGAGCTTGCCCACCCAATCTTCATCGTGTTCTCGCTCTTGTTCTTGTTCTTGCTCTTGTTCTCATTCGCCTTGTCCCATTGCCATCGTGAGTCGAGAGAGCTTCAGCTGAGGCTCTCAATAGGTTTCTCTGTTTGTGAAAAAGCTAATCAAGCTAAATTAATAAAATACTGCGTAGAAAAAAAAGAAAAATTAAAGCATCAACACCAGAAAAATATTCCGAGTGTGTGGAGATCTGCGCGAAGCCATCAGTTTGTGTTAAGGAAAACCCCTAATTACAGTATGCAGTAGCAAAGAAAACTCTGACAGTTAACCCACTTTTTCTGATAGACCAGGGGCTTTAAAGATACACACATATATTATAAAATAAACCTTCTTTTTGGCACACATGTATGCACACGTTGCATATATAGAATTAATTTCGCAATACTTGTGGGCATGGAATATTTTTTATTTTTCCATTACCTGGACAGACTTAGGGACTATCCTGGATCGTCACTCGTTGCTCAGTTGCAGTTGGTTGTTTTCCGTTTCGCCTGTCATTTTTGTATAGTGCTTGTTCCACAGTTCTACAGTGTTTTAACTTTTCGATGTTATTATCTTGAGAAACGAAACGAAACCAAAATTAAACAAGCAATAAGTGCTAAGAACACCAGCTCTATTTTAAATGGGAATTTCGCCTTGAGCTCGATCCACGATCGCGGCCCAGTGAGGAACCGAAATATTGAATGCGGTCTGGGCTGAGAAGTCTTGGCTAACTTGTACCGTTTGCAAATTTATTTGGGTTAATCGAGAGATATTTATGGCTCCTCCGCCCCTTTATCGTACGCACACATATGCTTTAATCTGATTCATGTCCTCCCTCTTCATGAAATCCTGGCTACGCCCTTGCTCACATGCCTAACCTGTTTTACTTGCCCTCGAGTTTATTCAGTTGAACTTATTCTAGGAAATAAATAAGACAGAATGGTCGAAATTGTGCTACTCGGAAACCTACGATACTATATCCTTTGACAATTATTCGAAAAGAGATGGTAGTGCATGTGTAGGAAAGTAAGAAAAGACAGACGTACTTCCGAGGACACTACAGCAATAAATGCATACAACTTGTATGTACGCGTATGTACATTGCACACACGCATTTACATTAAAGGGGAAACAATATACACTTATGTATGTATGTACATTCCACGAGTACCACGTATACAAAAAATCAAAATAAATTTACCTCTGGCTACTGACACTGTGGCAGAGTTCACGTTCGACTCCTTGCTGTTGTAGTCGTTGCGTATTTACCTTTTCCCAGGCAAGGCAGCAGCCACTTCCGTTCCCATGACCCACGATATTACTTACTAATTGGTTTGGCTTATTTGTCTTTATGTTTGCAACTTTTCCAGGAGGATATATTTCTGGACGAGTTCGGAATCAAGTGCGAAAAGGCGGACAACAGCGAGAAGTGCTACAAAACACGCGTAAGTGGAGTAACGAGGGTGCCAAATGACATACGATAGCCATCAGACCAAATTATATGAAAGGAATCTAAAAAGCAGGGAGCAATGAAAAATGAGCAGGAGTAATTTGAACCATCTTCGGGTCCGAAAGGAAGGCGAGACACTTGTTAACCGCGAAAGGGAATGTATTCATCGATTTGCTTGAGTTTTTATTTTAGTTGGGGACGAATTCGAGAGTGAGAAGAAGCCGATCCCGTCCCCAGAATGTACATATACAGGATATTATTTAGAGCTTGACCAGCATTAATAGTGGAGTCGATCGTAGTTCTCTTACCACGTTTATATTTAATTAAATTCTGTACCTAATTTATTTTGCATCTCTTTTATTAAGCTTTTATTTTTTGAATGAAACAATTAAATCTCTTTTTTTTTTGTTGGCTTTATAGAGCTGCATGTTTTGAATTCAAAAACTCCAGCCGCCAATATTCAAGTATATGTAGATAATTGAAATGGGTCTTGATCCTCAGCAATGTATTGGACTATGATTCGATGGATTTTGGAATATTTCCGAAAAGACTATATTTTCACTGCAAGTCTTGCGCGTAAATGTCTGAAATTAAATGCAAGATTAAATAAAAACCATGAAAAATCATAGTTTATAAAAAAGTTTTGAATTCCAAAATCTATCAGAAAAAGTCGTCTTGCTTGAATTTTCGCCTTTGTCATAAGGAAATATTAGAATATGGTGAGTTTTTTTCTTTTTTGGTCTCCATGTTTAACTCCATTTATCTCACAATAGAATCGTCCTATCCAAAATCGGATAACAGTGTGTTTTAAACGGGTAGTAACAAATTGTAACAGTGTGGGGAGGAGCTAGACACAAAATATGGTTGATCTAGCTCTTATGGTCTCTGAAATCTAAGCCTTAATCGGAATGGACTGACTGTTAGACGGACAGACAGACATATGTAGCTATATCGACACTTTCACCACACATCTAACATATTTAATAAAAGACCGAGAGAGACCGTCGCGACGGTACGGATACCAATAATAAAAATGTGCCTGACTACGCTGACGACTGACTCATGGAATAAACAGTTCAGGACGTTTGGTGATATAAAGAATCTTTTAACAATTGTAATCCGTTCAAATCCGCAGTGCACCAAGGGATGTGCTCAATGGTACAGAGCCCTCAAGGAGCTGGAACCCTGCCAAGAGGCTTGCGTAAGTGTGAGCTCATCTCTTACATCCCAAAAGATTTTCTTCCGACTGATCGCCACCGATTCCTCTTGCTTGCCAGTCCTCGCTACAGTTCTTTTCCCACGATATGCCCTGCATCGGGTCCTGCGAGATGGCCCAGCGCAACTACTGGCGCCTACAGCGCCTGGCCATGACGCAGACAGTGCAGAGGACGCAGCCGCAGTTCGTGCAGGCCCCCAGTGAGGATCGACAAGACACGCCGCTAACCATCAAGTGGACCATGCACTTCCCGGAGCATTACCTGTCCAGTCGACCCTTCAACATCCAGTACCAGTACGCGGATCTGCACAATGAGGAGAACGAGCAGAAGAAGGAAGAGACATGGTTTAATTTGGCAGACTACGACTGCGACGAGTACTACGTCTGCGAGATTCTTGAGCCCCTGATGCCTTACACACAGTACAGAGTAAGTGAGAAGACTTTCTTCCCTAAAAATGCGAATATTTGCTCCTCCCGTTTTCGCAAAACGACAATTTTTTCCGTTTTCCAAACTGTAACATTTTCCACACCGAAATGTAAATAGCTTTTTACACAACAAAAGGAAAGAAATAGATGAATCTGATCTACTAACATTCAATTTATACAAGGGGAAACATACCAGTTATACTAGTCAATACGACATTTCCGCTATGGCCAAAAATTACTTCTTCTGGTAGATTTGGGGAGTAGTGTAAGAGATTGCATTTCATCTATTAAAATTAATTGTTTTGCTGGCAATAAATTTGTGTGCACGCGTAATACCTACATCCATTCATCATGCAGTTCCGCTTCGAGCTGCCCTTTGGCGAAGGCAACGAGGATGTGCTTTACTCGCCGGCTACACCCGCCTACCAGACGCCTCCCGAGGGGGCACCCATATCGGCACCGGTTATCGAGGAATTGCTGGCACTAGACGATAGCCATGTGGCCGTGCACTGGCATCCGGGCAGCTTCACCAACGGCCCCGTCGAGGGCTACCGCCTGCGTGTAAGCAGTCCGGGGGAAAACCGGACCATCGAGCAGGTGAGCAAACCCATAATTGCCCCTCCTGGCGAAATTGACAGTTTTGCAACTCTTCCTCCAGCTGGTGACGGTACAGCGGGGAAGCTTCATCTTCTCCCAGCTGCTGGCCGATACCAAGTACCGGCTGGAGCTGACGATGATCAACAAGCAGGGCGAGGGCCCAGCGGCCTCTGCCAGCGTCGTGACCCATCCCGCTCAGACTCCGCAATTGCACAAGGATCAGGATAGGGCCCACTCCGCGAGTGCGCTTGTGGCCGGCCATCGGAGCATCGTGTGGCAGGCCTTGGCGCCGGACGGGGAGACACGACTCGTCCTTCAGTCTGATCAACCAATTAGCGACATGGCCTGGGAGCAGAGGGAGCAACGGCTGTGGTTTGTGGACGTTCTGGGAGAGATGCGCAGGTGGGCAGTCATCAAAAAAAAAACTCTTCAAAGAACAATAGATACGAGTAGCCCTTCTTGATCCTCCCTTTCAACAGCCTGAAACTGGAGCAGGGCCAACCCACATCTGGCATTAACAGAGTGGAGCTGGATGGACAGAGGAATATTTCCGCCAAATGGATTCCCCGAAAGCTTAGCCTGGATTGGCTCCGAAGACGTCTCTACCTAGCTGTGGAGACGCCAAGTATCAAATTTTCGCTGCTCGAAATGGATCTGGAGAGCACAGACTTTGCTGTGCTGTCCGAGGACCTAGACCCGGTTCAGCAAATGGAGGTGGACCCCTTGAACGGTTGGCTATTTTGGAACGATGCCGAGAACGTTTGGCGTCTCGACTTAGCCACTAAGGAGCGTATCCGCATCGCCAGGATCAGACAGCCTGGATGGTTCACCCTGGATCCGCTGCACTGGCTGCTATACCTGCTGGTAGCGCACGAGGGAAAGATCCTGGAAATCAGCTACGATGGGAACTACAAACGACCTCTGTTCGTCCTGCCCGACACCTCGTGGCAGACTTTCGCTCTCCAGGGCCGCTCCCTGCTCCTGGCTGGGGCCAACCAGATACAATTGTTGCTTGCGGATCAGCTGAACCACAGAGGGCTGGGCACCTGGCCGCTGCGTCACATCCCCGACTGCTGGGGCCTAGTCCTTCTCACCGCAGAGCGCTATCCTTCGGCTCATCCCTCTGGGGTGCCGCGCCAGCTCAGCGCCGTGCTGGGAGCACAGGCAGCGAACATATCATGGCAGGAGCCGGCTAGGAATCATTACCAGTCGGCCGCCGCCGCTCTGGACTTGAGCTACGAGCTGGAGGTGCTGGACGTGGCCAGCCAGAGCGCATTCAGCATCCGTAACATCCGGAGCCCCCACTTCGGACTCGAACGCCTGCAGCCGGACAATCTTTACCACTTCCGGGTGCGGGCCATGAACTCGGCCGGCGAACCCGGTGACTGGACCCCGCCCCACGTGGCTCGCACCTGGCCCCTTGGCCCACATCGCCTCAGCTGGGCCACCCTCGAGGGGGCACTCTATGAGACCAACGAACTGGGTGGCAAGCTGGAGCGGAAGGAGGCTCAGCTGGAAGCGTGGCCCGGACCCCTGGCTATGATGAACGCCAGTGCGGGCTACTACGTCGCCGGGTCCGGGGTGATGCATTGCATCAACGTGGAGCAGCCGCAGCTGCGGTGCCTGGTTCCAGGCGAGGTGCCTCATGTAGGGGCCGTGACGTACGACTGGAGGGGCGGCCGCATCTACTGGTCGGATATGGCACGAAACTGTGTGGTGCGCTTGGATCCCTGGAGCGGGGCTCGGGAACTGCTGCCCATCTTTGGGGCCCGCCAGCTGGCCATCGATCCCCGGCAGGGCGATCTCTACTACGCCACCGCCACCCGTCTGACACGTCGCCCGCTCAGCTCTTACCCGGGCCACCCGCAGCACGTGAATGAGGTGGAGTTCTACCATGTCAACGGCCTGGAGGGTAGCATCGCCTCGTTCACCATCGATCTGGAGCAGGGCCAAATCTATTGGCTGGTATCTGGCCCCACCGCGTTACGTCTCTACCGAGCTCCTCTTGGACTGGACTCCGCCCGGGACTCCCTTCAGTTGCTGCAAAGTTGGCCTGGCCAGAATGCCCTTCCCCAGAGTCTCCAGCTGGTCCGACCCCTTGGAGCTCTGCTCTGGCTGGAGCGTGGCGGTCGCCGAGCCCTCCTCGCTAGAACAGCAGCCCTTAACGACACCATGGAGCTGTTGCCCCAGGGGCTCGAATCCCCCGTCTCCTCGCTCAAGCTCATCGACCCAACACCCCCGCCAGCACCCGATGCTGGGGTCATACCTTCGGCCGTGTCCCCTGACAGCGTCCGCCTGGACGATGGCCACTGGGACGATTTCCACGTGCGATGGCAGCCGGCGACAAGTGGAGGCAACCACAGCATCTCCTACCGACTACTCATCGAGTACGGCCAGCGCCTGCAGACCCTGGATCTGGCCACCCCATTCGCCCGCCTTACGCACCTTCCGCAGGCGCAGCTCCAGCTGAATATCAGCATCACGCCCCGCACAGCCTGGCGGATGGGCCCCACCACCCGCGTTCAGCTGTGCACGCCCGCCGCCGCCCCCACCCAGCCGCGGCGCCTGCGCGTTTTCGTTGAGCGAATCGCTGCGCCTCTGGTCCCGGCCAGAATCGGGGCCTTGCTTCGCTGGGACGCGCCCGAGCAGGCTCCTGCTCCGGTGCAGGCCCTGGAGTACCGCATTAGCTGCTGGCTGGGATCGGAGATTCACGCGGAACTGCTGCTCAACCAGAGCACCCTTGAAGCTCGCGTGGAGAACCTGCAGCCAGACCAAACGTACCGCTTCCAGGTGGAGGCGCATGTGTCATCTACAGGGGCAGCTGCTGGCGCCGCTAACCACGCCCTTCACGTGGCGCCTGAGGTGCAGGCCGTGCCCCGCTTTATCTTTGCCAACACGGAGTTCATCGGCGAGTTGGATCTGGACACTCAGCTCCGCCGCCGTCTGGTGCACACCGCCAGTCCCGTGGAGCACCTGGCCATCATGGAGGGGGAGCAGAGGCTCCTCTGGGTCAACGAGCATGTGGAGCTGCTCACGCACGTGCCGGGATCCACGCCCGCGAAGCTCGCCAGGATGCGTGCTGAGGTTCTGGCCCTCACCGTCGACTGGGTGCAGCGCATCGTCTACTGGGCCGAGCTGGAGGCGGGCCAGGAGCTGCCGTCGGCGCAGGTGGCTGTGATATACCGTCTGGACTTGTGCCGCTTCGAGGGGCGCATCCTGCAGGGCGAGCGCCTCTGGAGCACCCCGCGGGGCCACCTGCTGAGGGACCTAGTGGCCCTGCCGCACAGCCGGGCACTGGTCTGGCTCGAGCACGAGGTGGCATCCCGGAATGCCACGCTACGGGGTCGCAGTCTTACCGACGGCTCGCCTATTCCACTGGAGTCCTCCAGCGCCCTCTTCCGGCTGTACGAGGGCAGTCTGGAGCCCGGGACAGAGACGCTGAACCTGGTGGATCACCAGGGCAGGCTATGCGTCTACGACGTGGCCCGCCAGCTCTGCACTGTCACAGGGCTGCGCAGCCAGCTCCAATTGCTGACGAAGGACGGTGGACAACTGGCCCAGGATGCGGGCTATCTCTATGCCCTGCGGAACGGCAGCATCCGCGCCTACGGCCGGAGGCGTCATCAGCTCGAGTACCTCGTCGAGCTTGAGCCGGAGGAGGTGCGGCTGCTTCGGGCCCACAACTACCAGGCGTATCCCAGCAAGCGCTGCCTGCTCCTGCCCGCCGCCGCTGCCCTGGACCCCACTGCCATCCAGTGCGACGAAGTGCAGTGTGTCCTGACCCTGACCCAGCTGCATGCCTCGCCAGACTGCGCCCTGCCCGTACCTGGCCTCAGCTACCAGCTGAACTTCACCTCGCTGGAAGGAGGCCAACGCGAAGGCGCACTCCATCAGTGGCTGGCCGGATCGGGAGACACCATCAACATCACAGGCCTACAGCCCTATACCAGGTACCAGCTCAGAGCTTCGTTGAGTAGCTACTACCAAGTCCGCCTGGGCCTCGACGCCCTCCCCCTGCCCACCATGGAAGTGCGCACCGCATCGGCCACTCCCACGGCCCCGAGGAACTTCAGCGCGCGCGTGCTGGGTCCCAGCGAGGTGGAGGTCTCCTGGCTGCCACCAGTCCAACTCCGGAGCGAGAGCGTCCACTACACGGTCCACTGGCTGGAGGAGTCCAATGGAGACCGTCCGGAGCAAGAGGAAACGGAACGCAGAGTCGAGTCTGCAGGGACGCATCGGCTGAGAGGGCTGCGGCCCGGGTCCGGCTACCGGCTGTGGGTGCAGGCCCATGCCACGCCCACCAAGTTCAACAGCAGCTCGCTGCTGCACGTGCGGACCTACGTGAGACTGCCGGAACTGCAGCTGCTGGAGCTGGGACCCTACTCGTTGACCCTCTCCTGGGCAGGGACCTCGGACTCGCTGAGTTCGCTGGCCCTCGAGTGCCGTTCGCAGGCGGAACACCTGCGCTGGGAAGTGACCGGCAACCACTCTTGGATGGTTGTGCAGCCTCTGAAGCCGTGTACTCGCTATGAGTGCCAGCTGCTCCTCGGCTTCGCGTCCTCCCCAGGCGCCTCCATCTACCGGGGGCCGAGTCAGGGGTACGAGACACTCGGAGACGCACCTAGTGCGCCGGGCCGGCCACAGCTCGAGCACATTGCCGGGGAGATCTTCCGGGTGAAGTGGAGTGCGGCCCGCGTCAATGGGGACCCCATCGCCCTTTACAGCCTCGAGGCGCTGCAGGCCAGGTCCAGACGAAGGCGGCGCAGAGAGAATGCGCGAGGGGGCCGGCTAGCCCTTCTGCCATGGGCCGAGGAGCCGACGGCCGTGGAGGACCAGTGGCTAGACTACTGCAACACTACCGAACTGAGCTGCATCGTGCGAGGTCTGCACTCGAACCGGCTGCTCCTGTTTCGCGTGCGCGCCCGCAGTCAGGAGCATGGCTGGGGGCCCTACAGCGAGGACAGCGACCGAGTGTCGGAGCCCTTCGTCTCTCCCGAGAAGCGCGGCTCACTGGTGCTGGCCATCATTGCCCCGGCGGCCATTGTGTCCAGCTGCGTGCTGGCCCTGTTCCTGGTCCGCAAAGGTAACATTTCCACAGCCATTCTATTCGTTATTAATATTACTCAATCGAACTGATTATACACACAAGAGAGACGGACGAACATGGTCTTTAGATCGATCTCCAATCGGGTCCAGTGTAATAATAAGTATAGGTAGTTAATGGGGCGACTTTGCGAAGGGTAGACTAGGACTTTTAGGACTTATTGCCCAGCCCAGTCAGGTCTTATTGTCTCACTGGCTGTTTATTCATAATCTTTGATATCCAAGCAGTGCAAAAGCGGCGTGTGCGGGCCAAAAAGCTGCTGCAGCAGAGCC
The DNA here is from genome assembly GCA_963969585.1 of Drosophila helvetica. Lineage (NCBI taxonomy): Eukaryota > Metazoa > Arthropoda > Insecta > Diptera > Drosophilidae > Drosophila > Drosophila helvetica. The sequence goes on along the minus strand of OZ018401.1, from coordinate 13,614,580 downwards.
GCCCGAGCATCTGGAGCAACCTGTCCACGCTGCATACGCAGCAGCAGCTACTGGCCGCCCGCAACCGCGCCTTTTCCACGACGCTAAGCGACGCGGACATCGCCCTGCTGCCGCACATTAGTCGGAGTCAGCTGACCCTGCGGCGCTTCCTCGGCAGCGGCGCCTTCGGCGAGGTCTACGAGGGAGAACTGCAGACCGAGGACAAGAAGGATACCCAGCGCGTGGCTATCAAGGTGATTAAACTGGTTTTCTTGTTCGCTAGTCAGTCTTACAAAATATAGAAACCATTCTAAATCCTTGCTAATACACAGAGCCTGCGCAAGGGCGCCAGCGAGTTTGCGGAACTGCTGCAGGAGGCGCAGTTGATGAGCAACTTTAAGCATGAGAACATTGTGTGCCTCGTGGGCATCTGCTTCGACACCGATTCCATCTCTCTGATCATGGAACATATGGAGGCGGGCGATCTGCTCTCATACCTGAGGGCTGCTCGGCCGAATTCCCAGGTGCTGGAACGCCATACTTCTTCTCGCAGCATTTGCCTAACCCGTTTCCAATCTTTAATCTTTAATCTTTAAGGAGGTAGTCCAAGGACTGTCGCTGTCGGAGTTGCTGGCCATGTGCATTGACGTGGCCAACGGCTGCAGCTATCTGGAGGACATGCACTTCGTCCATCGTGATCTAGCCTGCCGCAACTGCCTTGTCTCTGAGGGATCAGAGGCGGGGCACCGACGAACGGTGAAGATCGGCGACTTCGGCTTGGCCCGCGACATCTACAAGAGCGATTACTACCGCAAAGAGGGCGAGGGGCTGCTCCCGGTTCGCTGGATGGCCCCGGAGAGTCTCGTGGACGGGGTGTTCACCACCCAGTCGGATGTGTGGGCCTTCGGCGTGCTCTGCTGGGAGATCCTCACTCTGGGCCAGCAGCCGTATGCGGCTAGGAACAACTTCGAGGTGCTCGCCCACGTCAAGGAAGGTGGACGTCTCCACCAGCCCACCATCTGTCCCGACAAAATGTAATTGGCATCTTTACTCCCTATCCTTATTCTTCTAAAGCCGATCTCCCTCTTGCTAGGCATTCCTTGCTCTTGTTGTGCTGGCGCACAGATCCGTCTGAGCGGCCCAGCTTCAGGCGCTGCTTTAATGCTCTCCAAGCCATTAGCACGGATCTCCGCCGCATCCAAATGCCGCCAGTCGACGCAAGAACTACGGGATCCGGCTCGGAAGCCGATTCCAGCATCAGACCAGAGGTCAAGGTGCGCTTCGATAAGCCCACGAAGCAGTCTGAGGGCCCGGAGAACGAGGAGACAAAGGAGCCAGAGAGCATGTCCCTTCGGAATGTGTCCAGTCACAGTCCTGCCCAGCAGCTGTATGCCAACGAGGGGATCTCCCGGCTCTAGGGAGGCCCTGGTTGGGCACGTGCTAACGAACTAGCTTTCCAATTTACGCTTAAGCAAAACCTTTGGATTAAATGTTTGTACAAGAATATATTGAAGGAAAGTGTAAGCAGCGAACAAATTGAATCGAGTGTGATATGATACTTTGGACCGATACCAGCATTTCGATATGTTGTGCTCGAAAATGTTCCAACTATATTTTCGAGAATTTCAATTTGATATCTTCGAGCATCTCAGTTTTATATCTTCGAGCATCTCAATTCGATATTGAAATACCAAAACGATATTGTGTTAGATTTGATAATAGATTGTATATATACATGCATTGTTGTAAGCAGGAAAAATAATATAATTTGGATATTCAAATGTCAAGGCATTCGATTTTTTTATTTGGCAAAAAGGCATTTCTCTGATGCTACAAATCTGGAAAAATGGGTTTATTTTCAGATTTCTAATTTTATATCTACACTTTTATACAATTTAATAATAATAATATTATAGGAAGACCGTCTACACGGCGGGATTGCGGTCTGGCTGGTTTGTAGGCGTTTTTTGGGAAATTTACAGGAAAGGACAAGGATTTCCTGCACCAGGCAATCAGTGTGGATGTGTACAAAATTATGCATATTTTTCTCCGTTTCCTGATCTGTTTTCTTCTATTACACAACCATATAGCCATGCACTTTCCAAAAACTTTCCTTGGCGGATATTTTTTAATTTCATTCAGAGAAATTCATCCACACACAATAAAACGTGAAATTGAAATTTTTAATTCAACACCATTAACAGCAAACCATCCTTCGAGTTTCAAATTCCGAAAAAATTATATTATTAAAAAAACTAGATGGCTCGGTTTGAGTCGGTTTTGTACAGCGAAAACCCGGGTTGCACAGCCTTTCCCCTCCTCTCGTTTTGTGTGCCTCGTATCGCATTACCCACACAACAACCGCTTTGCCAGGATAAATCAGAAATTGCAAATAGCTTCACATAAATCGATTACCTGGCCGGTTTCCCGTTAACCGAAGAAGAATGGAGAATAAATAAAATATTTTTAATATGCGCATAAGCTGTTCTGGCTTACTTATTACCCTTCACAGCGATGGGGTATATTTAATCACAGCGCGACCTTTAGTTTGTACTTTTCAGCATATATAATTATACATTTATAATATATCTGTTTGTGTAGATCACACCCCGTACTTAGAATTTTCAGTATATGTACCCCCCAAATAAAAATATTTAAATTTAAAATTTAAATATACAATTTTCAATTTTTACTGACTTTGCCTGTTCATAATTTTTACTCCGCATCTACAGCGCTGATATCCCAAGAACTGATAGATTGAAAAGATCCAACATGATTAGATGTATTGACTGGGCTATGATTACCAACAAACTGTTTTCCTTTTCAATCCACTGCTCTTCCCAGCTCGCAGGGTGTGCAGTATTCGCTGTTCCCTGGCAGGAGCATTCATTCATGTTTCTTGTTGCTACACTCTTTGACGTTTTCCAGATTCTGCTTTTTTCGTGCGTTTACGTTACGAGCATTTCACGTATTTCCTTATTCCGTCGGAGCGAGAGGGGGCTGCCGCTGCCCCTGCCGCTGCCTTCAAGGTGACTTACCATTGATTTCGACTGTTGGAGTTTTTCACTTTGAAAGGGATGGAAAGGTGTTCTTTGAGCTTTGAAGCGCTGCGAGGATTTAATTTTATTACCCTTGGTGGGGTCGCCCATGGAATTAATATGCTGATATGATTAAGTGGTTCGCTGGCTGTGTCGCTGACTACGACGTCGGAAGAAGTGCAGCTCAAGGGCAGCTTAAAGCGGTTGTTGGGGGTGGAAATGGGTGCAGGGTGAAATATCGTCATAGGAATTGCACCGAGTTTCTTCGCAGTCTGAATTGCTTGGCATTTGGTAGCTGAATCTGCCCGTGGGGCAAAGTGGCTTTTTCTGGCTCAACCTGTTCACCCCTCCCTGCTTGTTGGAGTTATTAACTTTCGTTTTGGATTTAATTTAATGTTATTCGTGCCAACACTGTGCGGTTTCCCCCCTCGCTCCAAATAAAACTTTTGCTGGGGGCTGCTCCACCTTTTATCTGAAAGTTTACCCCAAACTGACACAATTGATTGAAATTAGATGAGCTTTTCATAATACAAGCCACATCTCTCTCTCTCTCTCTCTCTCTCCCTCTCTGTATGTAGTTCTCTCTACGTCTCACTTCGCCTTGTGTGCGTGAGCCTTTTCCATTAAGTGGGCTAATGGCAAAGGGCCCACCCTCTTCATCTCCATCTCCCTCTCCCGAGATCCTGGATCCTTCTGTCGTTGTTGCAACTACTACGGCAACATTGTGCGATTACCAGGTAAAAGTTCGCACAAGTCCCGGATCCGGCGAACGCTGTTATCCGTCAGGTTTCCCCTGAATTTGACAAATTGGTTATTAAAAGAGTCAACTAGTACGCGCATGAGCGCGGCAGTCAGAAATAAATTGCGAGGTTGCTAAGCAAGGAGTTCGCATTAAATTAATAGCAAATGTAATTTGATAGACATCGCGATGAAATTTGGAACTTAAGACGATTGATAATAGCCGGATATCTGTATAGAATTTCATTATAATCGGGTGAAATTGTATATTGGTAACAAACAAACAAATATATATATACATATACAAAAAAATTCTTTGAAATTAATAGAGATACCTTTCCTCCAGAGGGCGTACACTGCAAGGGGAAGAATGCGTAAGAGGGATGGATTGTCGTAAGAAAGCAAGTCCAAGTGAATATGATCAGGTACGAGCCAATCAGCACTTTCAGATGAGCATGATATTCAATATTTGGCTGCTACTAGAATGCGAAACGAAGAAACGAAGCGGTAAGCCATATATGCGTTTTACCATATAACTTGGTATACTACATATAGTTTTCCAATACGTGCAACTCTAAAAAACGAATGAACACATTAATCGGCTTTAAGAACTGTGTAGCTTAAGCTTACCGCCTGGGAAATATTAAGCTTTCAAATGCAAAATGTATAATTTTTCGGTTTTATTTATCGAAATTTTAACTTTAAAAACTCCGCAAATATCGAAGAAAATTATGTCATTCTGATTTTTTATTTTATTCATATAGGCACGTTTAGTAGGTGTCGTTTGATAAACGTTGGATAAACGCTAAGCTCCAGACGTGGGACCAACCACTCAGTACGTTGGAAGTACACAATTTCTCTGTCGTAATCCGAGGAAAGTAAAGTAATTTTTAGATATACGGGTCTGTTAAAAAACGATGATGGACCGGTTAATTTTTAATGGAAATTCAAAGTTTCATTTTTGCCCGTACAAAACATAATCAAGTATGCTTCCAAATATTTTTTCAACTAGGTGTAGCATCCTTAAGTTACATCTGAAAACTACCTTTAAGCAATACTATTTTGTTTAAATTAAAAACACCCTTACCATATAAAAAATCATAGTTAATTAAAAATGTTTGGACCCCTCGGTCTATAAGGAAAAGTCGGTTTGATCCCAGAGTTTTTTTTAGATGTTGCCTAGTGTTATCTGTGCAGAAAGAAGTCATTAGAAGCCCCTCTTCGCACGGCCTCTGAACTAATTGAGTAATTTGCTCAACTGGATTGCTTTCGAGTGGAGTTGTCAAACAAATCCTGGCACGTGCAACACCTACAGCCGTACTCGTGCATGCAGCCACGGGGTCTCTGCCGTCACGGTCTCGTTCATTATTTCGCACTAATTAACGCTTTGCGACAAAAGGTGGCGCTTTATGCTTTCAACGCTGTCGCTACAAGTGCTGCTGCTCCTATTGCAACTGAACCTGCAACTGGAGCTGGCACTACTTCTGCTTCTGCTACTGCTACGCTACGCTACGGGTATTCCCGCCACTCCAGGAGCTCTTGTGTGGGACGGTCTTCGTCCTAATTGCTGTTTATGAGCGGGCTGGGTCAGTAATTAAACAATTTCTTTCGGGGCGGCGTTGGTAGGGGTAGGTTTGCTAGCTCCACACACACCATGAGTACACATGCACATGCACATTTAAAAAAAAAAACCAGAACATAGTGCTTATTGATAATATATCAGAAGTTGAAAAATAAATTAGAAAATTTTCTGAGTATACATAGGTCGCATCTATGAAAAGCTATGGCATCCGCGGCTTCGGTGGTCTCAATCCCAGACTGCTGCTGCTGAGACTACATCGGCTCCGCTGTATCCCGCTCGATATAGTAGGGCGCAGCCCCGATCTGCTTGCACTTGTACCTCAGCTTACAGCACTCGGGGAAGGGCTTGCCATGGTGGATGCGCTCGCCTCGGTTGCAGTTCTCAATTCGTAGTTTGCCGCAGCTGAAAAATCAAAATGGAATAATTTTTCAGTTTGGTTTTTTCGGAATCTGTGCATACACATATAGGATATTGAACATACTTCTCATACATATGTGTTTGCAGTGATAAACTATATATATTACGACACTCACTTTCGAAAGTAGAGTAGGAAAGTAGGATAATTCACAATAAAAGCCATTAAGGAAGCTTATGTCAGAAAACGTCAAAACATACCAATATACATTTATCGATATTGGTGAATTATATTCATTAACGAAGACCATTTGAGGAAGGGTCTAACGACACCAAAAAATTAAACTTCGTTAAAAATAGATTTCCTTATAATTCCTTCTCAATAATATTTTCTAAATTTAAGGCGAAAGTTATTTTTCTAATTTTGTTGTTGTTGTTGGTACACAAAGTCTCTTAAATCTCGGCTAAAAATACATATGTTCTTAACATTTATTAACCCAAGAAATCTGTAACTCCTGCGAAGGGGCTTAATATTACATCTATCCCATTTTTAAAATACCTCAATGTCCAGCCTTTTAAAACTGGAAATATAGACCATATGGTTTGCGAACCTAAATTGTCGGAGGACTCGATATGTGTGTACCAATTGTATGTGGTATTTGTATGTACATATGTACATATAGTTATGTCATCCATCTCCTTCCGATTGATCTCTTTTCGATTGACCTACAATTTACACACATGCTTTTCGCTTCTTAACGAACTCGGCGAGAAGTCGAAAGTGGCTGGGATCGAGTCACGTCAGAGAGTCATCGTGTGTGTATGTACATATGTATATGTGCATATGTATGGCTTATCAGTGGCGTGCTGTGCTCATGGCCAAATAGAGTACTCTACACTCACCCCTCGATAAGTATGGAGCCGTCCTCGTTACATGTCAGGCGCTGGCAGGGCGAGATACCGTTGTTGACACCCGACTCCAAGACATCGCCCCGATAAATGCATCTGCCGGGATTTGCTGCAATAAAAATCACGGATAAATAGGTAGCGACTCTCCCAATGGCGACTATGGTGCACATCCGCTTACATGGATCCGGCGGTATCAGGCCTGAATAAGCGTTCACCTGTGCCATCAGTAGGGCACTGCCGATAGCCAACCAGGCCAGAAAGTGTGTGTAGCGATCTTGGAACATTGCTGCTACCGCGTTCGTGTTCGAAACTGCACTGAATCCGACTCGATTCAGACCATGCGATTAGATCCGATTCACTGTTGTCAGCGCTACGCTCTCATAGAAACCGCTGAATCGTAGCGCTATCTCGTTCCTTCCCGTCTTAACACTGGGTGAATAGTCAATTAGGGTTTGTTTTCATTTTATTTCGTTTATTATTGTGTATTACTCTTTAATTGAAGAATGGAGCGAAGTCTATTTCACTCAGCGTCGGCGGTTCGTCAAATGTGCGTGGCCGGGTCAGATGGCTTATCGGCTATAGGCGACTCAAAGGGTGCGGTGGCTGTGGCTGTGGCTGTCCATTTACATCACTTTACTGTTCTCTAATAATTATTTTACATCAAACAGCTGAACACGCCAGAAAACGAAGCAATAGAGAGGTCTTTTATATGAATATGTATAGTACTTTAAGGGGCTGGTATCTTCCCCGATCTTCTGATCCCATTGTCTGACGCGGCTCATCTGCAGAATAAGAATTGCAGAATTGGAATTAAATAACGACTATGTTTCAAAAATTAAGTTTGAAATTCCGTAGTGGCACAAATTGGCGGACAACGAATTAATATCAATCTATGCATATTATAGTTTATTGGAATATTTCTATAGTTCGCTTGTGCCCTCCAAAATATCATTGGCTCTCGGTATTTAATTTATCTGATCTGAGCTCGGCGAACAAGTCGCAGCGCAAACATTCCACCGCAAAAATTTCTTATCGGTTTCATACGAATATCATCCCTGTTTGTGCTCGCTAAGATTTTGTTCGGAGCTGAGTACTAAGCCAATACCATAAACATTAATTAATAATACGATATTTGGCCGATGGTTTCTCTGGCAGTTACACTATATATCGCTGCGATTGGATTGAATCTATTTGCTGTTATATAATAATAAGAAACCAGGGAGCCTAGCGCTCCCGTCTAGCTTGCTTAAACAACAATAAAAGTATCCTCGATGGGCCGAGATTTATCAAGAAATTACACGCAGACATTTTTTGGCGGTCAGACAAAATAATATATATAAAACTTGTTTATATAAAAGAGATATAATAGTGTAGTTTTTTCGGACGTATCAGTCCAAATGAAATCTCGAATTTCTTAGGAAATACTCTTTAAGATGAGTACCCTTAGCCCATCCCACAGTACCCTTATCGATACCCTTATATGATGTCACTAGCCATACAGTATTTACTGTATGGTTAGTGATGATATTTCTCAAACGATACTCTAGTGCGATAGCTTCCGGTATCGGTAGAGTTTTGCGATACTTGCAGCTATCGATGTCTTTGTCCGATAGTGGCGAGGGGTACTCGATCATTCGAGATCGGCGAACAAGAGGAACGCTCGTGTGGATAAATAAAAGATCCAAAACCCAGGAACTGGGCCATAGCTTAAGAAATGAGATACTTTATCCATTAAAACGTCTATAACGTCCACATTTGATTAGTAAACCGTACATTTGTACATTAGAATACCGCTGTCATCGAAAAGCAGCAGTTGCCAATAACACCATGCAACACATAAAATTCTTTAAGTCTGGTATTTTATTTTAATGGTTTTTTCAGAGGTGGTGCCTCCTTTTATACCCGGTACTCGGAGATTTGTGGAGATAACGGTTGTGTATAACATTCAGAAGGAAGCGTTTCTGACCCCATAAAGTATATACATATATTCTTGATCAGCATCAATAGCCGAGTCGATTTCGCTATGTCTGTCTGTCCGTCCTTCTGTCCGTCTTCGTTAGCGCCTATAGCTCAGAGACTATAAAAGCTAGAGCAACACAATTTTGTATCCAGACTCCTGTCCTATCACACTGTTACAAGTGTATTTCAAATTTTCGCCCCGCCCCCTTCCGCCTACTCAATGGACGAAAATCTGCGGCATGCACAATTAGAATCATAGACAATGACGATCTCAATCAGAGTTTTGAATCTGCATCAGATCGGATAATAAATATAGCCACAATGAAGAAAACCATTTCGAAAAGCATCTCGCTCTCTCTCACACACCTATATACACACATATATACTGACTGAGTACCGGGTATAAAGTAGAGCCGCGGCCGTAGACGCGACTCATAACGTTCCCCCTCGTTTCAAATAACTTCAGTATTTCACAAATGGTTTTATTAAACTTTTGCAATTATGAAAAGCTGATAAATACAGCTATAAATCGGAGCCAAACGCATTGTAACTTCAGCATACTGTCTGGATGTTATTTAGCTTTCAAATTCTAATTTGATAATTTTTTGCGGTATATTTTCCCGAAAAGTTGACTTTCAAAGCTCAGGAAAAGTATTGGAGTTCGGATATGCCAGCTTGCCCATGCTATCCATCTGGCAGCGAGCGTTGAGTAATGACTCAGATGTGTCCAACGAAAACACAGCCACGCTCATTCGAAGTCACCAGCGCGATCCCAAGGGATTCATACCGATACTTATGCTGATTGCCCTCCAACTGCCATTCATGCTCCACAACTGGGATGAGAGCATTCAAGAATTCATATAATTCAGCCAGGTCTCCCAGACAATGACCTCTACCGCACCCTGCGCACAGAAACCCAGGTAATGGGTGCACTAATGTGGTAGTTAAATGACGTGTGGGTGGCACCCACCTGGTCGTGAATCGACTTACATGGAAATTTTAAGTTGGTTTACTACTGGGCTAAAGACTTTTTGGCCCTGACCAGGGGGATTGCCCTATACGATAAAAATAAAAATGTATATTTCTCGTCTAATTTTTTATAAATTATAGTTCGGTTTCCTCTCGTCTTTCACCATCCTCTATAAATGTAGGGCGTCCAATCGAGCTCCTAGGCGGGCTATCATATTTCTGGCTCTTGTCGAAGGATTAAGATTAGGAAGACGCAATATACGAGTATATTGTCTGCCCAGCATCCTTCGATAGGGAACGGTGAGAACCCTGGCCCTGGCCCTGGCCCTAAATGCATTTTCGAACGCAATGGCGCTTCTAGCCAATTCTTCAGAGTCCCCGAATTCTGATGGCAGACATAGCTGCTGCAGCCAATTTCCGGGAGGAAAGGAATACAGTATGCTACGACGCACTCTGGGACGCACTGGAAAAGGCATCCTTCGAGAGCGTGTCCGTCGTCTTTCAGCAGGCATTATAGGAGCTTCTTCGTGCGTTGGCAGCATGGCATTTAGTCTGTCTTCTATCTCGTCCCGTTTATCGATTTCCCGAGGATCGATGGTAGATGACACATTCGAGTCGGACATGGCTTTTTTTTTTGCTGCTCCTACAATTTGTTGTTAGTTTTTTTTGTGTTTGTGTTTGAATGAGTTTTACCTTGGGAATGAACTGTAGGGAAAATATAACTAGACTTATACAAAAATGTATAATAAAAATAGCTTTCATATAGTACACGCAATTTAACCAGAACTCGACAAAAAGAAAAACAAATGGAAAATCATTTTTTATTCGATTGTTAGGATAGGAGATAGATCTGATTCGGTGAAGACTCTATTGGGGAATACGAAAAATTATAGATTAGGTTTGTTCAGGCTAACCCGGACGGCCCTTTGCGGGGCCACTCACCTTTACGGGGGTTCTATTGAGGTTTGGAAGTCCTCGATAATCGAGGTCTTTTGGGCAAAGGCAGGTAATTCATGGCGTCCTTCTGGAGCCATATTCCAGCGCCGGTGCGCCTAGGTGTCTGCTCCTTGCCCGTGAGAGCCGGGCAGTTGCATATGAGATGTTCCAGGGTTTTGATAGCCCCACCTGCTTTCGGTCTGCAGTCCGGCCTGCTTCTCTAGGTCGCTTTGTAGCGTTCTAAGGGGGACAGGCACGTCTTCGATTCTATCATTTGTCACTCAGACGCCCTCCTTGGCCAGAACGTCCACCGCTTTGTTTCCTTCGATGCCCTGGTGGCTGGGAACCCAATGGATCCGCACTGACTTAGTCGTGCTTAGTATGTCTAGTGCTTGCCAGGAGACTTCTGGAACTGACCGCGGACGACTGCATGGATCTTATCGACGCTTGGCTGTCAACGAATAGGTTGACCACATTATGTGCTCGTTTAGTATGCTGAGCGACCTCTGCTGCCTTCTTGATGGCGAAGACTTCCGCCTGGAATATGCTGCATGGGTCAAGTAGTTTATATGACAGCCTTATTTCAGGGTCTGTGCATTCGATCGATTCAAAATTTCGTTTTTTGGCAATAGTTAAATTTTTTCCCTTTTTCCGAACATATAATAAATTACATATATCGTGGGCTCACATATATACTGACTGAGTACCGGTAATATGGTAGAGTAGAGCCGCGGTCTTTGCCGCGGCTCAAAACGTTCCCCATCGTTTTGGAATACCATTGGAAGCCAAGTCTGGTTTGGAAAATCTTTTGACTGAAACTAGCAGGCCTTGAAATCGCTCGACATTTGTCTGTTCTCTAGACCCTGGATTTTATTCCGAAAATATTCAGTACACCTCTGGACGCTGTAGAGAGAACACATACTTATTTTCGATTAAAAAAAAAACAAATTTTCGTTAAAACTGTGTCAAAATTAAAGTGAAACAAAATTTTTAGTGAACAAATTAAAACAAATTCTGAATTTAATTACAACACAGTTTAATCTATAATTAGTTAATAATTAATTTATAAATTTATCGGTTGAGTTAATGAACTAGGTAATGTAAACTAGCTTGCATTTACTTCCCATTTGCTTAAATGGTTTTTCGTTTATTTAAAGTGTTACGTTTCTCACATTGGACACAAGACAAAATTTTAAATAAGCTAAACACCGATCAGGCAGGCCTGCCTTCCAAGCATTCCAGAATGGGCCTCAAGGACAAGATGCTGTATTTATACTGTCGTCACAGGCCCTCCAAGAGCCACATGGCTACTGCCACCGCCTTGTAAGTGCAAAATACAACTCAAAGAAATACAAAGGATTTATCTTTTGTATTCACCCTATAGTATTCCTTCGGCCGGATGTTTCGGACTGGCTGGCCTGTTGGCTCTGGTGTACTACACCGATTGGAAGGCAATCGCGGGCTATATTCCACTCTACAACACGAAATTCCCCAAACCCGAGGGAAAGGCAGCAAAGTAAACCATTTTTTTTTATTGTGACTTCGTCCATGCGTGAGGCACAGAGATACTGAACAAACGTAATGTAGGATACTTGCCAAAAAAAAAATCGCGCGTAAAAGTTTTGAAACCAAATAGGAGCCGGACACAGTGCTGGATCTACAAGAGGTCGAGGAGTTCCAGGAGCTGGGCACAAATTTTCAATAAATTTAGAAAACAATATCGTGAAAACTATGGAAATCAATTTTTATCGACTTTTAATGTTTGTTAGCATGGTGGACCATTCGGCGTAAAGGTATACATACATACATATGTATGATACCCTAAGGCACTTTTCCACGTAACTTACCTGTGTTTATTTTATTTTCCATTAACCATTACACCATTCTACAAAGGTGCGTACTCTTTTTTTTAAATAATCTATTTTGAAATAGTTTTGGAAACTGAAACCTGCCCGAATTTTTGTTTTGCTCAACACATTACCATTTCTGTATCGATCTATTTAAGGGGAAAGTATTTGAGGATATTTATTGCAGCCTCGCGGAGAATTTTCCTGTCCTACAGCTAATACTTGAACTCTTTTTCGCTGAATCAATTCGTCCAAATAAAAAAAAACTAGTCGTAGTTCGAGACGCAAATCTTGATCAAATTCATTCGTTCGCCTAACCTGATGCGGAAAGCAAGAAAATCTTGTGGCAACTTGCGCAATTGCATTGAATAAAGTCGTAAGTCTTCTAGTTCCTCACATCTCACAATGCTTCCCCTAATGGCTGCTCAATTTTTAATTAAGTTAAAGTGTTGTCAAACACTCCATTCAGCCAGTTCGCTGCACTATCCCATGCCATTCTGCCTCCCACTTCGGTGGCATTCGGAACCAGAAGCCAGCTGACAGGAAAACATGCCAGATATGTTTTACATACTACATACACAATGCACGCATGTACATACATATGAGTGCACGAGCAGATATGTACATACATAGTTTTAAGGAAAAATTTAAGACATTTTGGCTTTGTGCTAGTTGTGCATGCATTCATTCTTTCCTTTGGCGATTCTTTTCATTTCATTTTCTTACAACTTCCTATGGCATGTACCAGCCACCCGTCCCCCACATCCTGCGCAGCCCTATGCAGCCCAGTGGTAGCAGGATGAATCGCATGTTCGCAGTGGTCACTGTCACTTAAAAAACCTCGATAACGAAATATTAATTTGGAGGAAATATTTGAATACCTTTCAGTCGATAAGCTATGCCATTTTAGAAATACATACCTATGTTTAGGTAGGTATATGTATATATATAAAATGTTCGACCTAGCGGAACTTCACTGTTTAAATTACAAACAATTTATTTTAAAAACCGGAGGCTCCAAATTGATTTTAGACCCATGTTTTCTTCGGCAAGTTTAACACAATCAGATGTAAGATGATTAAGTAATGTGCAAAAAAGGAGCACTATCTCTGAACAAAGATAGATATCAAGAATTCTTTAAAAAAACTAAACCTGGAAAGAAAAACCCTTAACTGCTTAAAAATTTTTGAATTCCCAAATCTATCAGAAAAAGTCATTTTTGGTCACAGCGGGAAAAAAGGTTCAATTTTGTCGAGTGGAGTAATTGTAAAAAGCTTTAAATATTTTAATAGTTTTTGGGATTGTGAATGTTTTTATTACTATGCCATTCTGAAGGATGTTGAGTCAAAGAGCCTCCGGAATATTAAAGCAAGCGAAAAATGTGACACGTAGGGTAGGGAAATCTTTATACGCGATACTCAAAGAGTTTAGGGGTATACATATTAGTTTCGTGCTGATATAATAACGAATAGTGATACAAATAACAGAGAGGAGAGCATGCGGCAGTCATCGGCTCCGACATTCATTCCGGCGCCTTCGTATAATTAAGTAGAAAATATATTGTATAGGTTACGATTTATATAAGCCCACAAACGAGTATATAATGACTGAGTACCGGGTGTAAAAGTAGAGCCACGGCCCTTGCCGAAATTCCATGGTGTGAAATCTAGAAAAAAACAAGATTTACGGTGCCGAATGTTTCTTCTGAGCATTCGAAACGATTGGAATTTGAAAAGATATGAAAATGGCTCCACCTTCTGATGAAATTCTGCCACTAAAATGCGATTCAGAACTTGCTAATCGGCTGGCCCTGCATAAAAACCACAGATGCATTCACAGGAAAAATGAACCACTCAGTGCCGGGGTTCGTAGCCTCTTTGGAGCATGTTGTTAGCATCAGCACGGCATCAGCACGGCATCAGCACGGCATCAGCATCAGACACACACAACACACACAGCATCACACCGTCGCAGCTAATTCGCATTTGATTATTTAAATTAGCAAAATGAGTGACAGACCGGGATGGAGCGAACCAAATACACGCGCCCAAATTGGATAGTTTGCGACTGACTGGCTGGCTGGTGTCCGAAAAGATCCAAAAATAAACAGCATCAAAATGCCCAGGCGGACTGGACCACTGGACCACTGTACTGTCCAGTACTGCGCTGGGAGCCCGTTGAACTGAGTGACGAACATTGCGACGCGGCGCTGCACAAACGGAGGAGCTCATAGACCAGCAGAGCTCTGGGCAAAGCAAATTCACTTTTTCAGAAAATGTATTTAGTGCAGGGGCGACATTCGCAGCGGCAACGAAAGCGACAGCGACTCACACATACTATATGAGAACTTTGCGGACGGACGGAGAGCACGGCGGAAAGCAGCGACAACTGAGAGGAAGAGAATCTTGCACGAAGTGGGGGAGTGACCAGAAGAATAGGATTTTTTGTATCCAGGAGCCCGGTGCTCGTGCTGCTGCTGCTGCATCGCTCAGACTAGACTAGACCGGACCAGACCAGACTAGACCAGACTAGACCAGACCGGACCGGACCAAACCACGCCAATAAAAGCCAAATCCTTGAAAAAGAGAATGGCCAAATTAGTGACTTATATCTTCATCGCCAGCTCCGTAGTACTGTGGTATCTGCTGCTATTCGCTGGCAGCAGAGGCGTGGAGGCCACCAACGGACATGGCAGCCAGCTGGAGGGGCGTGACTTCCACCACCACGGCGGGAGCCATCACATACGCCGTAAGTAGCTGTCATTGTGACTGTAAGCCGTCCTCGGTCCTGTCTCTAGGATTGCTTCCACCAGGTAACATCAATCACTGCTGGCGTCGCTACGATGGCTACAATCTGCAGAACACCATTGTCAATAAGAAGGAGCAGCTGAAAAAGCCCTATGGCATATTGTGCAACTTCAAGTGCACTTGGTTCTTCACAACAAGGTGAGCCGTTAGGGTGTGGGTATGGGTAAGGGTATGGGTATGGGTATGGATATGTGCTCATCAGTGACCACTCTCATTCCACTGCTTCTTTCTTGCAGCTTCCCCACATGCGAGTTCATCTACGATTATAAACTATCCTGCGTGCTGTTCACCTCACTGCCCGACTGTACCAACGTCAAGTGTACTCTCTTAAATTATTTTAGCTAGAGCTACCAGCTCCACTTCATAGCAGGCCATATCCGTATACTGTTAACTATTGTATTTATTTTAGCAGCAGTCATAAGAGTTTTTTTTTATAGCAATAAGTCTGATTACTACTAGATTTTATATGGAAATATAGGGAATTACTATTGAAACAAAATGAAATGTATACTTACGAACCTTCTAAACGGAGCAGTGCATTCGGTGAATCATCAATTTGAGTTTGACAATTTAAGCCACTCCGATAGTCGGCTAGTTCGGCATCCCATCAGCGCCTGCACTCCAAGTCCGGTGTCGTGTCTGAGGGCCTCGACTGAACCTGCTTGAACCTGCTCCGCCTCCAAGGCCATTTTCACTTCATTTGTGGGCTGGCAACAAGTTTAAATGCCTCAGGAGCTGTCAGTGGAGACAGCTCCCGTTTTGGCCCATCGATATCGACCAGTCCTTTGTGATGGCGAGCCACGCCCTGGGCTCTGGGCTGGGCATATACCACCTGTAAACTAGCTAAAAAGCAATCCAATTTTTGTAGCAAACAAATTTGAAACACTTTGTTACCGACGTCATTTTTTCATCTTATTTCTGCGTATCCTTTTTTGTTGGATTCTGCCTGGTTAAAAGCGATATTTCCGCTTAAGTTGATGGAGGTTTTGGCATGGGCTGGGACGGAATGGAATGGAGCTAACCAAACTTGGTTAGGCTAGGCGGGAGCTGTACCTGAGCTCGTGCAAACTTCTCGCCTCCGCTAACAGCCGCAAATAAATCGTTCGTCATTTATAAGCAAGTCAAACTTATGCCAAAGCGTTTCCTGAATATTTGTGTACCCTCCGGATGGGATGGATGCTCATCCGAAGAGTGGGGTTGCAAATGGCGTTGGCGGTGGTAGTGGCGGTGGCTTTGGCGTTAGCAGGACCTGGCTAAAAATAAGATAAATTTCGTGGCTCCATTCAATGGAGCTGTTAACTTGCGCACCTGAACCAACACATTCCCCGCACAGAAGGGCTATCGGTAGCGCTGCCCGCATACGCGCGCTGAACGGAGCGGAGAGCTGTGGAGAACGAGAGGGGGAACACACAGCGAAGGAGGTACAGTGGAAACAACTCACTCGACTCAAATTTGGCTTGGTCCATATGGACCCGCACTTTAATGGACTCAAACGAAATGACATTGATCGCTGAAGGCCAACGCACCCCGCAGCAGAAGATCAAGTGATCTCAACTCGGCTCGAGTGGATTTCGGTTCTGTCTGTTTACTCGTATTCGTCACTGGGATTTGGGTCGTGGTCGTTATGCGTTATGCGTTGATGGGGGAACGTAATGGGGATGGACTGGGGATCGTATCGGATCGGTCGGTTCGGAATTAGTGCGTAATTCGCTCATCTGCTCCCATGATCATATGCTAGCTTGGGCTTGGGCTTGGGCTTGGGTGCGTGGGCTGTGGCTGGCTGGCTTCTATTTCAATGTTGATTGGCAAATTACGGCAATTTCTGGGGGCTGGGAATTAGATTATTTTGAAATAGTTATGAACAAATTAATTGAGCATTACGAAAAGTTGTGCAACCATCTGGTGGGGCAATTTGAAGCTATCATTTCGAGCACTCATCTTGAAGGTTTTCGGGGAGACCGGCCAGAAGGTGCGTGTACTAGAGTATATAGGATAATAATTTACGAATACATAGACAAATATAAATACATTTACATATTTTTACGGAAAATTGGGTTTGTTTATTCTGGCTGTAATAATGACCCGATCTATACCAGATTCTGCAGACGATTCTGGGCAGAAGGACAAACATGGCCATATCGACTCGGCTATTGATGCTGATTCCTTCTATCTGTTGGACAAATCTGTTCCAATTCCACCACAAACTGTCGCACGGGGCAGTCCTTCACATTTAAAGTGATGATGATATGTATTGGGATTAATTATAGGTGTGGAATAATTAAACACGTGTGGATTGGTTCAAGGTTATAAAAGAACAGAACGATTCATTTATTATAATAGTACTTCAGGGTCGTTTAGGATAACTAATTGGAAATATATTTACATTGGGGGTACTCTATAATTCGACTTAGATGTATTGATGTATTGTATTCCAACAATATGAATGATATGGCTGATAGGCATTGCTGTATCCTAAAAATGGGTCTGATTTTACCCAACATTTCTGAAGTAAATAAATTATATTTCAATTAAATTAATTAGTACATTTTCAATAAATCTAAAAAAAAATATCGGGACAGAGTTATATGGAAATGTATTTTTATTGAATTTTAATTTGTTGGTGTCGCTGGACGTTTCCCATGGAAATACCCATTTGTAATATTGTTCCTTTATTTATTTAACAAATTAAATCTAGTATAAAATTCTAAGCCCAATTAACTTAACGAGTACCAGCAGCTGGGGCCTTCGACTCGAAACTTGGGGATTTTCATGTTCTATTTTTAATTTAGTTTGTTTGACAAATTCGTTTTCTTGAGAGGGTTGTCATGTTATTATTTATATAACTTGTAAGAAATATTACTAGACATTGCCGTCTAGATTCTCTTCGAAAGTTGATTATTGTAGAGTTATTGGATAGAGTTTTGGTGGTAGCATTCAGGAGGTATTCCTGGTATTCCATTGGAATTTTGTGTAGCCCATTGGTAACACATAAAATGGACATAGATCGCGTGATTAAGAAGCAGGTGATGTATGTACATTTTTAATTCGTTTTCCATAGCATAAAGGTGTCATCCTCAGCATTGAGTTCGTGGTATAGGGGTACCTTTTGGGCCTACCTGAACCTTAGTTAAGCAGCTCAGCTGTTTAGATTTTCTATGGGCAAAAATAAATGATATTCCATTAAAAAGAGCCATGTCCGACCGCCAAATAGTTATGCAAAATTTGAAATGTATACCGGTATATGAATCATTTGTGATTCATTCATTCAGATTTAAGAAATAAATTCTGTGGAATTCGAATCATATTTATTATTTATTTATTCATATAGCTCATATTTATTTATAGTCTTGCCTTTGGCGTGTGTATGCATTCGGCACTTATCCCTCTACTAGTGCCGTGACCTATAGCGTGTATTTAAGGCACCGTAAAGGTGTCGGCAGTAACAGCTTTATCCGAGTCGAGACTGAGACTGAATCCGAGCATCGTAGAAGATATAGAGACCGAGAGAAAAAAAAAACGAAGACGATGCCGATGCTGAGACTGAGACTGAGGCTGACCCAGACGAAGCAATGGGAGAGAGCGAAGATGATGGAGTGTTTCTATCTCGCTCCGCACCTGGTAATCATATTACAGAGCAGCAGAAGGGGCGGATGAGGGAGGCATCCCACATGAGCGCATACAATAATTTATCAATTGGCATCAATTTAGGCGCACATCAACGAAACACAACCCCAAACCTCTGGAATTTCTTTCCCATTTTGATTTGCTGGTGTTGTCGCTCCGGCTGCGTCTCCTGTTTATTCGCGATTTTCGGCACATTCGCGACACCCATCGCAGGCTGCAGTTAAGCAGCGCGCCGAGGCATTCACGCGAAGCACTCAAATCACTCGCAGGCATTCACAGCCATTCACCGCCATTCACAGCCGCTCCATGGCACAAACGGACTTCGACTCAACCGGGGGCTGTACTTTCGATTGTTTCGCAATGGCCAAATCGGTGGCACCAGCGCGAAACACCAAGGGAGCCACAGCCACAGCCACAGCTACCACCACAACCACAACCACTGCCATACATACACGCAGAGGCACCACAACAGTCACATTTGTGCTGCTGCTGGTCCTATGCTGCCTGTGCGACTACAACTATGGAAGTACGTAAACCCAGGCACTTGCCTCCTTCCCAGATAGTTTTTTTTGTTTGTTTTGATTTTTTTGTTCAAGTGTTAGGCCGAAATCGGACTAGAATTCATTCGGCCACTGTGCGTATGAGTGTTTTAAATTTTAACATAAACTGGGCGATACTTGCACGTCTAGTTCCGGTTCCACACGGTTGAATAAACGATGTAACAGAAAAGACCATAAAGATCTTGTGAACTGAAAAAGCGCCTAGGACATGGTGGAAAATGCTATGAAAATAACCTACGAAGGTTTTTGCAATGCCACCGATAACAACTGATGTAAAAAGCCATAGTTCCTTTCATATAAATTTCATTTCAGAATTTGTGAGGGCAGAGATAAGGTCAGCTCAGTAAGACTTTGCAGAAATAATAGGCAGACTGTAATTAATTGTAATTGTTCGCATACGATATCTGTGCAGAATGGGAGGGGGACCGCCTGTTCTCTTTTATTTGAATTCAAATTTATTGTCGAATCCAAGCTGTTTGCCAACCTAAGAGAATCACGAGAAAGAAAGCAGGCAAAACGTAAAAAATATTCGGCTTAATTGGCTGTCGGAGCCAGCGTTACCCAAGATCTGGGTCTGGCAAACAGATTGGTTGCTTAGCACCTACTCACATAATGTCGTATGTGTATGGGTGTGTGACCATATTTGAGTACCATCCACAGGCTGGGCCTCACAGTGCTGGAGGAAGCACAATTCCGGCTCGATTCAAACGGCAGATGGTGAATTTAAGCGACCATTTGGTATACTCTGCACATATCGCTGCTTCCTTTGGTTCCCGCCGATGTAAGTTATGCAATCACTCACTCACTCACACTCATTAAAACACATTCGTAGTGCCATTGAAATATGCACCCCATCACCACCCATCCGTACACTCACACACACACACACACACACACACAACACAATTTATGCATGCCTCTGTTATTCTGTGGTGTGAATTGCATTTTAAAATAAACTTATTTGGCTTTTTCTTCGGGTTTGCTTTTTGGACTTGGGTTTTGGCGTACAAAACACACATACATATGCACACATTCATACAGTACAGTGATAGCTCCCTTCTGTGAACAGTACTCTTACCCAATACATCCAAGTTCTGCGATGAAAATGTCCACTGTACGTACTGTGCATACCTGGCATTTGAATTGCATAGCAATTAAAATGGCTGGAAGCAGTTTCATATCGTTTTGTATCGTTTTTTCCGTGGCGGGCAAAGGTGCTAGTGCACCATGCACATCGCCATCGCCATCGCCATTCGGAATAAATATTTTATCAGATTTTTCTCTTTTTTGGTGCTCTACCCACCCGACGCCACTCGAAGCCACCCCACAGCATCACATCCATCCGTCCAGCCACACACACCATTACCACCTGCATCCAGAAATAGCTCAGTTTTCAGTGTTTGCTCTCTGATTGCAGTTACCCGTACTGCGAATTCATTTTCGATCTGCGCTTATCGAGGCACTTCACGTCGTTCCCGGACTGCTACGAAATACGCTGTAACGAGACGTTCACGTTCTTCGGTCACGAGCAGCAGAACTTCTGACACCTCGTGCACGGCGGTTCAGCTGCTTTACGTGTAATCTTCTCCTCCTGCTTCTTATGCTGACCATCCCACTATTTTTTTTTACCCCTTTCCGTGACTGCATGCTGTCTGATTTAATAAATATGGTTAACTGCGATGAAAAACTGTTTATTTGATTTTAATGAAGGAGGTGCCTTGAGGGCTGAGATCACGACCCTTACTGGCCCTTAAATCTCAGCCCTTTGCTGATTTCGCACCAACAGAAAAAACAGCTTCCGCTCTGCCATCACTCGCCTCTTTGCTGCATTCTTTATTTTCTACTTGATGAACTCAGCTCTCAACGGACTGAGAGCAGTGTCCATTTCTTCCACAGGGGAATGTCCAAGAATACAACAACAAATTACATGTCCTGACTCGGTGTCAGGAAACCAAAAGCCAGTGCTGGAAAACTTCCAATTAGTTGTACTTTTCTGCTCCTGGTTGCGCCTCTGAAAATATGACAAGCCGAAGCCGAAATATGAAACGAAAAGTGACGAGGCGGCAGCATTGGAACTTTTCTATCCCACAAGTCAAATATGAAAGGAAAAGTGATAAAACAAAAATAGAAGAGAACAAAATTTAAAAAAAAAAGAATTTTGAATTACAAAATTAATTACATTAAAAAAATGCTATGATTTAGATACTAAACAAAGGCAGAAATAGGAAGACGGTCTCTGTTTTGCTTTCGAAGATATTTGATTATATGTAAAAGCCACATAGATTGGTCGTTCCAGCCACTGTGCGTTGATGCTGGACTGCATTGATTGGATTACACAGCCCACAAAAAAAGTGTCGTGCGCGGCTGGCCAGATTACCATTGTTTCATGTATGAACACGAATCCAAGGTCATATTTGCTCCATCACGTCAGGTATTTTTTCTAACTTCAAAACACAAAATGGCCGAAACGTGGCGGAAAATTATTTGAAAAATACATGCGCTTTGCCCGAAACTCTTCACTAGGGGATTTTTGGGGTCAATAATTACGAATTGAAAGTCCGTTTTCAAAAATTCAAAATGACGGATCCAATATGACCGGATTTATTTAAAAGGAATAACTCTTCGACCTTGCTACATCTACATCTAAATACGCTTGTAACAGTGTAATATCACAGGTGTCTGGATACGAAATCTAGGCAGAAATCTGAGATCTAGGCGCTCATCGGGACAGGCGGACGGATGGACGGACAGGCAGACAGACATTGCTATATCGACTCGGCTATTGATGCTGATCAAGAATATATATTCTTTATTGGGTCGGATATTTTTTTTATATTCTGCCAAAGAATGTGACGACTTTTCCATTTCGACTGACAAAAACAACATATATTCCGTGTGCATGACGCAGCAGAGTGATGATCGACTCGAGTCTCGCTGATAGGGGATTCTTGTTGTGACTTTTGTCGGTGGACTACTCCCAAATCAAACAGCATGTCCACCGCTGCGTTAGTCCATCATGCTGGTCCTTTCCTCCTCCTCGCGACAGGCACTTCCGGCAACGGGGGGGCGTCTCCATAATAAAGGACTAACAAAGGGACAAATAAACCGAGCCCAGGCACAGATACGGGGACACACACACACACCACAGACGAGAAAAACTTAAACGTATTCAATTCACAAATATTTGCATACAAATTAGTATTCTAATTGACTCGAGCCCGAAAATAGGGTAACTGCCTTGCCCAGAGGAGTGGGCAGGATGGCTGTTCTCCGGCTCCCTCTCTCTCAAGGAGTGTGATACCCCAAACAGCTTCTCGCCATCTGCTCCTCTCGCTCTCTCCACTAATGGACGCTAGTCGCTCGGGGTAATTGTTTGCCCAGTTTCATAAAAATACAGTTTACGCCTTTCGCAACAACACGTACGAGTACAGCCATCCTCCCCATCCTCACCCCCCAAGCGGCAGGGGTGACTGTAGCCGTGTTCATCCAGCCAAGGCAAGCGATACGGCTTAGTGCGGTTGGCCAAGTGGAAAACAGTAGGTGGCGGGGAGCGCGGAGAGGGAGAGGCCTTTGGGGTGACAATAGCCATGTGAAAACAAAAGGTCGGAGCAGACAATGTTGTCGCTAGAAACTTCTAACTTTAACAAACTTAATTGTTCCCTGCTCTAAATATGTATTGCACAGCAGGGTTTTCGAGCTCTTTCTATTCTTGCGGAATGCGATGGTGATGGTGTGTTTTGGAATATTCGGAGCTTTGGCCTTTAAAGCCACTTTAAGTAATTATAACTATCCGTGACTATACAAAATGTAATGATTTTCGGGACTACAAGTACATATGCGCTTCTGGAGGAAGCCATTTCGTTCTATCGGTTGCAGGAAAGGATAATCTGTATTATAAAGAATGCATATAATTGATTGTATACGATTGTCCCAAGGGCAAGGATTTCTCGAAGACTGTGGATAGTAAAGTTTATATTTATATTTATGTACGTACATATGTATCTACAGAGCTCAGAAGTTACAGAGTCAAAATTTAAGGGCAGACCTTACGGCAAAAGTTGGTTCAGAAAATATAAGCGCAGAATTATATATAATGACCAGATCTACGAGCTAACAGCACTGGGATCAGATCGGATCATTATCATAGCCAGAATAAACAAAACCATTATTCGCTGCTGATCCTGCTGCGTGGCTGGCTCTTTTCCTCTCTCTCGCACTCTTCCTCATTCAGCGTGCGCCCCCTGGCGGAGTGAGCGAGATAAAACAGCCACTGGCAGTTCGTTGATTTCAGAGAGAGAGAGAGAGAGAGAGTGAGACAGTGAGACAGTGCGGTATGAAAACAGCTAGAATATAGTTCATTAGCTGGAATGGGGACAGACGGACTGCAAGATACAGGACATGTCATAACTTTAGAACATAACTATCACTCGCTCTCTGGATATTCCCATATTCCATCACTATTGCACTGATTGATTCAGATGCGCAGTTTGGTTTATCTATTTTATGTGAAAAATACAATAAGGTACATGTTGGTACATCCTTATCATTCATGTTTGATCACCTATAACTTGAAGTACCGTTAACTCAAAGAACAGAACCTTTTTCAAGTCTTTCAACCTAATAAAAATTACGTAATGCGAAAATGGCCTTTTTTTGTACAGAAATAATTCGTGATTCGTTAAAAATATTTCAGCTGCTTGCAGTTGTATAATGGCCATTATTAATCCAAATAAGACGCCTTTTTTGGGAAGTTTTTTGATTGAAAACTGAAAAGGTATGTCTTCAGATTATGGCCAAATTGTATGCCACTTGGATGCCAACTGTTACTCAAAATATCATTGTACATGTCCTTTTCCATCTGGCTTTGGGCTCCTCTTGAATGAATGATAAGGATGTTCCAAGAAATGTTCCAAGAATGGAATGGAAATGGATACTGGGGGGTTATAAGTAATCGTCCTTACCAAAGGAAAACATTTCTAACCACCAATATATACTTTATTCGATTAGGGTTTTCTATCAGCTGATGGCTGAGAATGTTTCAGGCGGTTCTGTCACTGGCAAGTGAAGATGAGCGATTTCAAGACATTGAAGATAGCGGATATGAGACAACCTGGCTGCATTGGAAAAATGTATTAATTTATCGGCTTTTTTCGCTTAGACAAAACGGCAACCCGCTCTGATTGGCTGGATAATAAAGAAACCATATCCTTGAAATTCGCTTTCCACCCAACTCCTCCAAACAACGTCCCAAAGATCCGGAAAAAAAAGACTTTTCCGAGTCTACAACGAGAGCGAAGAGAGAGCGCCGAAGAACTGACGAGCTTTCCAGACATGATGATTCTACGAAAGTTCTTGCGGTCAACGAATTTTCTATCTTCCGAAAGCTATATTGAAGCGGTTTTCTCTTTTTCACTAAATATTTACTAAATATCACTCGCACGGGGCTGCAGTTCTCCAGACGAGCCCATGGACCTTAACATTGCAGCTCGATATATCCGCTAGAAGTAGTTTTGGTAGTGTTTTGGTCCGCTCTCTACATATAAGTAAAAGGGCAACCACTGTGCCAGTGGTGGAGAGTGGAGGGAGGGAGGGAGGGAGTAGTTTTTGTCCAACGAATAAATATTCAGAATGCAATTACGCATGGAATTCTCTGGCACTTATCGAGTCGTCGTGCACTCTTGTTGTTGCTGCCCTTTTTAGTTTGGTTGGTGTTGGTGTTGTTCGAGTTGCTGCTCGAAACTTATTTAACTTTTTACGATGTCATTTGCAAAAGTTTGTAATCATTTTCAAAAGTGGCAAAGGAAAAGAAGCCAAGAAATTATTTATACGATTTTCAGACAGCTGAAAGCATACACCCGAGTATAAATAAGACGCCTTCGCTGGGACTTCTTACTCCCGTTCCAGTCGCCCACCCCAGCACGAGGAGGAGCAAGATCAGAGAGGAAGCGAAGCCAAGTCTCTCCAACTCCCAGTCGAACTTTCAAAAATTGTATTTCTACTTCCGCGCGTTTTCCTTTCGGGCTTCAGCCGGAGCTGCGGATATTCATTTAAGCGCTGGCAGCTGGCAGTTGGCAGTTGGCATTCAAAAAGGCCGAAATGAAACTTTTACTTTTCATTCCGCTGCTGCTCGTGGTAGCCACCGTCGCTGGCAGTGCTGCAAGTTAGAAACAATCTTTCACTGGAGTCTGCTAACTAGCTGCCTCACGATACACGCAACACTTTCTTTGATATTTATTTATTTCGCAGTCTCGCAGCCGCAGTCGAACTACTGCAAGCGCTTCGAAGCCGCAGGTAAGTGCCCCGAAAGTTCAGCTGCCACCGAAAACTTTTGGCTAATCCCCAGCACCCCCCTCCCACCTCTCACCTCTCACAATTGTAGTGCAGAGCTCCCAGCATTATTGCGAGAAACAGGTGGACATTTTGCCCGTCTATTTGAAGTGCCTATTCAGCTGCAGCGACAAACACCAATTGAGGTGGGTGAAACAGATTCCAACTCCGTCCAGTAACCGTCCCTGATAACCAGTAGCTGCCGTTACGTCCTAGCGTTTCCGATTGCCATATCCACATCAAGGGAAGGAACAGCTATCCCCTGTGCAGAGATCTCTACTGCCATCCCCAGTCGACCAGCACAACGCCTGCTCCAGCAGAGGCAGACTCCATCGGATCATCGACAGTACGTACACAACAGTCCACCGAGGGAGTTTCCGGCTCAGATGAAAGTTTGGCCAACGGTACGAGTGCAACCCGCGATACGATCTCCAGTACACCAATATCAAAAGCACCAAAAACAACTACAGAAAAGACAGCAGATACATCATCAGTCTCACCAATAGACACAACAGAATATTCAACATCGAATGCACCTACAGATTAGCAAAAGATGACCCATCAGATGCACCAACCCATATATGGACAGCAAGAAGAAATTAATTGACTTTTACTTCGCACTCACGAAGGTCTAAAGGAGGC
Source organism: Drosophila helvetica (assembly GCA_963969585.1). Taxonomy (NCBI): domain Eukaryota; kingdom Metazoa; phylum Arthropoda; class Insecta; order Diptera; family Drosophilidae; genus Drosophila; species Drosophila helvetica. The sequence continues at coordinate 13,588,309 of OZ018401.1, read as the reverse complement.
ATCGCTTGAACTAAAAACGAAAATGATTAACCAAATTAGCGGAGTATAGTTAAAGTCTGTAATCAATATACTTTAGTCGATATATAGTTTGAAATTTTATGTTCAAGCTGGTGTGGGCAAAAAAAGTATGAATCAACAAAAAAAAAACATATGTATATCCAATTGCTCGTACAGCTATTTCTATATTAAATATAGGGTCTGTGCTGTCAGGTACAGCATATTTGTGGCACTTTTCGACAGTCATGAATCACCTCAATCCCCCCTCTCCTGCTGGCTATGGGACAAGTGCTCCATCAAGAGGCCCAGCAGTCAAGCTCGTTTAGAAAGCTGAGGATCTGAAAAAGATAAGAGCTCCTCCTGCAGGAGGACCTTGACCCTTGGAATACCATGACCCGAGGGCACTTTTGCGGAACCCTAAAACCAGCACTACGATCAAAACCAGCACTACAATACGACAATCAATTTCGACTCAGTGTCTGATTCAAATACTATATTGGACGATTTGTGATCGTGTAAGGTTCGCAGTCATGCAGTCATTAGAAGAACTAGCTAAGGGAATAAAGTAAAGCCTGAAAGATAAAATGTGAAAGCCCTCTTGGCACTTCCATTTGACGTTTTTGGTCAACTGGTTCAAGGTCAAGCCAATCCTTGAATAGGTATACATAGCGTATACATAACGTGAACATCAATTAAATACCATCAGATCTGCTTAGACCCTCTCCAGTGTAATGGATAGATATTCCTGTTTCCTTTTGTGAAACCATTCCAATGTTTCACTCAACTTGCACTTGACATTATTGCGCTTGTTGGGAAATAAACGATTATTATGACAAACTGTTTTAGTCCAATCTCTGGGGTTTGTTTCTCATGCGATGTGCGATGTGCGATGTGACATGGCATCAAATCGCAATTGGACCTGAATTGGATTGGGGGCATTAATCACGGGCACCAGCTTGTTGGGCTGGAGCATGCGACATGGGAGATGGGCATGGGCATGGGTAAAACGCAAAAATTTGCGTTGCAATTTTTTTCTTGATTTAATCAAGAGCCGTGGCACAAACGACAATTTAAAAAAATGAACTTACACTCACCCAAACACCCACACACCCACACACCCAAACACCCACACCCACACACACACACACACAGAACGAGCGCAGAGAAAAGACTGTCCGACGTTGCGTATACATAATGCCGACTAAATAATAGCTGTGCCACGCTCTGCTCGCTTTACTGATGCATGTACTCTGTTCTGTTCTGTTCTGTTCTGCTCTGCTTTTTCTCTAAGGGTCTGTGTGGTGTGAGCTTAGCGCGTAGTTTGTACACGCCCGCCGAATCACAGAGATGTACAATTTGGAGAAGATCTGGGTCCTGCTGAGCCTGGCACTTGTCTGCTGCCAGGGCTTTGGCCAGTTCCACATGAAGCACTACCAGATGCAGCGCAACTACAACACCCAGGAGGACTCTGGGGAGAACGACAACAGCGTGCTGCGTGAGTGCTCAATTACGGGTGTCCGCCCGTTCTGTCCGGGCTCAGTCCGGGACAGTCGAAACTGACTGTGTCTGTTTGTTGTTGTGCAGGAACCTTCCGCCGCTGTATGTGGGAGCAGTCAAAGTTCCTGCCACGTCGTCTGGTCCTGCTCAGCCTGTGCTCCAATCTGTTCTGCGAGAACAACCCCATAAGTCCCCGTCCCAGGTCTATTTTCGTAGTGGAAAAAATGTCTAGACCGAATGAGTAGTTGACCAATTCAAATATATAGTATACACTCGTACTTACTGCATGTGCATCCCACCATCCTGCATGCTGCACGAACACTGCAAGTGGAACCGTTCGATTAGCCATATTCCAAACGAAACGAATCTGAACTAATGCCTTATCCCCCACCCAACGTTTCCTCCAGCTGCCTGGACATTCTCCCCGACCACTGTGAGCAGGGCGACGAGGAGGAGCTCATGTACAAGCCCTTTCCTGACTGCTGTCCCGTATACTGCAATCTGAAGCGGCGTATGCAGCGTCTGCGCTCCATGCACCTACGCAACCGCGTGTTGCGCAACATGCAAGATGGATCCACTGCTGGAACCGGCGGAAGCGTTTTGGGCGGCGACGGGCCTGGTAACTCCCTTCTCAGCGAGTTTGTCTACAACAATTATTAGAGAATCGAGCTATTCTGCGATTTGTGAAATTGTATACTTAGATCCTTGAATTATAGGCATTTTGTCTCCAACTCCCGCCCTCTGACTCTGTTTTTTTTATTCCGTCTAGACGAGCCCTCGAAAGGGTCGCCGAATTTCTTTTTCTGTGTGGCACAAGCCGTCTTGAAGTAGTTCGGGTTCAGGCCCTTTACTCGAGTCCAGCTTGCGCTCGTTAGTGATTTTTTGACGTCACAAGTTCAATTGCTTCACTGCTTCACGCTCGGCTCTCCGTGGCCCCCATCTCAGGGTATACGAACACCCCTGAACGCTGGTTTCTGTTTCAGCTTATCGGCTTAACACTTTTAGCTCTTAGATGCAGCTGAAGCTGCAGCGTTGGAGCCGAGCGGGGTCGAGCGGGGTCGAGCTTGCGGGCAACTGGTTTCTGCTTTCATTTGTGTCTGAAAACAAATAATAAATTGTATTTTAATAGGCAGGACTTTTGATATCCAGCAGCATCCAGGGAGCTCCTCCCTCCTGTTCTCTGCTGCTGCTCCTTTTGCCTGCCCTTCTTCTTGGCCTGACTAATGTTGGCATTCTTGCCGTTTCCGCTCTGGGGCGCTGAAGCAAAAGCGCATACAAAAGATATTCGACATCAGCAGCCATAACGCACGGTGGGTGGAATAACATTTACTCTTAACTGGCTGTATCCTGCCACGATTCGCTGTGGCACACATAGTGGTGCACGGATATGAAATGTAAGTTTAATTTTGCAATGTTTGGGGGTATGCAATATTTTTGGGTTTGCCACCACGGAATCTCTGAATATTCCGTTCCTCCCATCTTCAGCTGATCTTTTCTCCGTGTTCCACTGCGCCTCAACGATATTCGAAAGCCGTCTTCTCGATCCTTCTCTGTTGCTGTAACGGGAAGGCGATAGAGAGGATCCGAATTTATTCACAATGTTTCGATGCCCAGCTGAATTACTGCCTTGTTGGGAAAGATCTTTTGGTAAGCGGCATATTAAATAATAAGTTTTCGAAGGATAAGCACAACAAGGATATTCAACTGCTTAGTTTATTTGTTTACTTAGAATTATTAACGTTTGAAATGCTAAAATCGTTACTTTCACTGCCAAACACAGTGATAGAATCCATAAGGTATTCCATGTCATAAGAAGAATGTGTAATCCATTGGTAGAAAAGAATGTGGGAAAATATTTCAATGTGCTGGAGGTAAGGGGCAAGGAAATGCTCTGCAGGGAGACAATTTTGTTTTTTTATGGAGGAGGAGGATGGTGGCCAACACTTAGTGTGTAATGTAAGCCAAATTTTCAATTAGTTTGCAGTTAGGATCAAAGTGTCCACCTCAGCGTTTAACTCATGAGACTGTGAATTGTCACATTTGTCTACGGTGCTGGATTCAGGGAAATCTTAAAGATATCCAGCTGCTTGTCTGGATAATCTGAGGTGTGTCTGATTCTGCCACGATAATATGTTTGGATTTGTGAAAATTTGTTCTTCCCTTATTTTTTTTATGCGGCTGCATCCTGGCACTGTCTTTGCTATCGTCTTATTATACCCGGTGTTCAAAAACCCAAAATGCATACGTATACTTAATAGGTATTACTTATACGTAAGTATGTTTTCAGAGAATATATTTCAAAACTTCACACCACCCCATACGGCTCCAAAAAGCGCGACGATTTATGGCATTCACAATTTTGAATATAAAAGTAAACCAGAATCATAGAGATTGAACATATCTCATAGATTACAGAATTTGGATCAGATGGGATATTTATTATGGCCAGAATAAGCCAAATCCCGTTGCTCTCTCTCGCCCCACGCTCTCCTCCTCGTCCAAACGGAGTGCCCTGAAGGAGTGAGCGATTTATAATGGCCGGAAGGTAATTCGTTGGTGGATCCAATAGCCAATAAATCAATCTGGCGTTTTTGTGATATAGAAGTGGCTCCGATAGCAATTCAGCGTCTGCGTATAATTGCGTATAAAATATATTGCATATGTTTCGCACATGTGTACATATGTATATGTGCTGAGTGAATAATGAGCGGCACGTGTGCCGCGACTCACAAAGTATCGACAGGTTTTGTTTTATATGTATGTCTCTATGGGGCATCATCTCATTGTGTTTTGGGTGCGTGTGTGCCTTGTCGGGCTGTTGTTGTTGTTGTTGTTTTTTATAGTTTGTTGCGCTTTAAAGATTATTGCACATTGCAATTTATTTTTATCGCACGCTTCTGTTCCAGCCGTCCTTTGTTAGATCATAGCTTCCATTAGGAACGACTTGCCACACTGCATTGCTTATCTTAATTGAATTTAGGGCCGGTTTCTCGACTTCGGGTTAACATTTATCACAACGCTGAAGTGTTAAGGTTTACTTCTAACCAGCGGTCATCTGACTCCGAAGACTATGGAGCAGCTGATTTAAGAAAGTTACACACAAAACATTTGTTGGCACGCTCTTATGCTTCTTTGTTGGGGCAGGAGATTTCTGTGTAGTCGACGTTTCTGATTATTGCAGCAATAATCAATAAATTCAATCTATTGAAATAATAATATGATAATTGTGATAATGAACCCAAACAAAGGCGTGCCATTTTTCTTTCAGTGTGAATAATCTAATGAATATTCAAATAATATTCTCCCATAGAGAGACCCATTGATTAAAACCAAACCAATCTAATGGGGAGTTAGCTCTGAGCTCGCATAACTGGACAAATCAGACAAAATCCTCTACTTTGCCGAAAGATTAACGACATCTATCGGATGGATCTATGGATGCTATGTATGTATGCCCGGGATGAGTATACATATGTGTAGCGCCGCCCAATCTATCTGTGGACATCTGACTGTAGCTCCATCTACACATGTACATACATATACTGTACATACATATTGTACATGTGCAGCCATATACTCGTACTCTGCATGAGGGCACATTGTTGATGGTTATAAAAATGCAATGCAGACAAAGCCCTTACAGGGGGCCTTGCTCCACCCCGCGCCAGACAAAGATTAGGAAGACAAAGGAATATTAAAATTAATATAGCTTAAAGCTTTACTCTAATTGAAGTTCACCTATATCACCATATTCAATTTATTTTGACGGAAATGCCCGTTAATTACCAACATTGTCCGGGTTCTGCTTGAGTTGAGCACCTCGAGTGAAAACCATTGTCGTCGGCGGGTTGGTGGATAGTGAAATAGTGAAAATGCTTTAATTTAGTGTGAAAATGGTATCAGATTTTTTTTAAACCTAAAATTACGTGTATAACGTAATGTGCATGCATTCAGATCACACACCACCCACAGTAAATATGTATCTATATCTATATATGTATCTTTATATAAGCCTCGGAATTTACGGTATAAGTCCGATTTAATCTGAAACTCATCAAATGTGGATATTTCCTTTAAAGGTTTAAGAGTCATTTCAAATTAAAATTCGTGTACGAAACATTGCGAATAATATTGGATCAGTCATAGTATCTATTGCGAAGATTCCGTGTTATTTGTGTTTGTCTTTCCGAGACGGTATCGCTCGGCATGTTTTAGAATGTCTTCCATGTTAATGGGCATTTTTTTCAGAATTTTCTCCAGTTGGTCCAAGCGAATATTCAGGCTGATGGGCAAAGAAAAATGCGAGGGGAAGAATAAAATGTATAATTGAGAAATATTCTGCAGTTCTTACTGATCCAATTCCTTCTCTGTTCTTCCGGATGGAATATCCTCAAAGAAACTTGGCCTGAAAACGAATTTTGATTAGGTGAGGACTTTCTATAAATGGGATCATAGGTAAACTTACTCTGTTTCTTCTGTGTTCTCCCCCAACACCTCAGCCTCTTCTTTTGCGTCCGTGGTATGCCCGTCCGCGACATTGTCAGGCTGAAAGTGACGCCTCCGTCCGCAGTGGGTGATCCAGTAAAGGGCTACAGCCAGCTTCTTAAAGACATACGTGCCCAAAATACTGCGTTCTTGGGTAATATCATCGCTCACCGACTTATAGGTCCCAATAAGCATTGCAATGACCATGTTCTAATGTTCCGATGTTTCCAATAAAAGTATATAAGCATATGGCGTTCATTTAAAGTCCCAATCTTACCGATAGTATGAAGACTACAATGACAATGTAGGTCACGAAGAAGAGGGGACCCAGTACCCGGTTGGCCTGCCCCATAAGCCTGTACTGAAAATCACCCAGTATCATACGGATCATGGTGAAGAACGAGGTGAGATAGTTCCGGAAGTCCGGATGCTCAGTGCCGAAAAGCATGAGACCCACTTGAGCATATGTCATGCACACAATGCCAAAAATAATACTGAAGCCAGGCAAGTCCTTTGAGCTCTACAAATTCACAAAGAAGACTTTAAGGAATACTTTCAAACTCACTGCATTCCATTCAATACCCTTTTCACTGTCGCTGTGAACTGAAACAACGACTTGTTAAATGTGATGAACTTGAATATCTTGATCCACACGAGACAGTCCAGAACGGCCATCATCTTCCCGTAGATGGTGTTGCACAAGCTGAGAACATCGAGACTCAGATAGTCCTCGTTCTCCTGGGCCCTGGATATTATTGACTTCACTTTGAAAGTGTGCCACACATTATAGACGAAAGCCAAATAGCAAAGCTGGAGGCGAGAGGCACTCGTTAAGTGGAGAAATACTTCTGGGCATGGTACTTACCAGTAAAACACAGCCGTCGATAATGTGTACGATTGATTTTAAGTAGACTTTGCAGCCGGATTCTCTTAAGTGACTGACAAAGCCGAAGGTGTAGTAGAAGACCATGATATACCAGAATATATGGACAACAGTCATGGTCAGACTATGATCCGAGAAGAATGAATACTTTTTAATCGTTTTAATTTGTGACCGCGGTATAGCACCCCCAGTCGGCGGTATTTCAGCTATAAGTCTAGAGAGGAGAATGGCTCAAGCCCAGCTCATACGATACGATTTAGTAATTGACTCTCACTTGACGCATTGAAAGACACCCATGTTCTCGTTGTGCAGATTGAACTCCACCAAACACAGCCTGGAGCCTCGGTCAAGCCAATTGTTCTCCCTCAGTTCAGTGACCTTTTTCAGATTCTCATCCTTGTCGTAGCTCAGATTAATGGAGTAACCGCCAGCAGCATACACGGCCAGAAAAGTCCAGATCGGTGTGGCGTCCAGCTCAGCCATCGTCCCATACGGTGTACCCTTGTGCAGTCCGCTATTGTCCACGGCCATGTTCGTGTACTCCGAGTAGCAGGAGTTGAAGAAACGAGCGAAGGCCTTGTTCGTATAGCAGCTGTCCCCCCGGACGCGTATCTGGCGGAGGCGTGGTGGGCCGAGCATGAGGTTCTCGTGCAGCAATACCCGCTGCGGGCCTGGCTCGCTGATATTGATGGCCGCAGCGCCGCAAGCCTCCCTCGGGCTGGGATCTCTGGCATTCCAGCTCAGGTCGATGCTATCGGAGTGGTCGGTTCGGTCACCCCTTCTGGGCTGTTCATCAGCGGCTACAGTCGTCAGATTGGGCAGCGGACATACAGATGTGCCAGCGGTCGTTATTGTCATGCCTCCGCGCAATGTGATAAAAAAGTTGTACTCCAAATAGTCCCACCAGTCCGTGATGGTAAGCAGCTTGTGGAACGAAATCGTCACCGAAGGAGCCACGACCACTTCCCGGAACTTAAACAGTTGTGCCATCTTGTCATTGAAGTGAAACGTGTGCGGGTGACGCACTGAAATAGTAACTAAAATATAAAATAAAGCATTTAGGATTGTGGTAAGATCAATGACGAGGAAAATGCGAGAAACGGAAAATGTTGGCCCTCCGAAACACGACGACTACATCTGCTAGATTCGGATTCTAAACAACAAACCATAAATAATACCTTTACGAATACTCCCCCGACTACTCACAATTAGATTTCACTTTAAAGGAACAGCCACAACAGAAGTGCAAATTTTGGCCATATTTACGATTCATTTTCCATCCAATCATCCGATTCAAGCTGCAGACTTTTCAGTTTTATCCTATCTAATGTACATAGTGTATAGTTTTTGAGATCGGACGGACAGACATACCCAGAACATTCTGAACGATATTTTAAATCTAAATCAAAAAGCGATGATGGCAAATTTCTGGGCAGACATTTATTTATTACTCAGCCTCCACTCACCCAGTGATGTAAGAATAAGAAAGATTATAAACACCCCAAACTCCGTGAGTCCATCGATAACCTCCTCGTCGGTGGTATAGAGAATCTGCGATTTGTTCACCTTCAGGTTGTAGGGTGCTCTGGACTTGCGTCTAGCTCTAAAATCGGTTGATACCTTCCCCTTTCGCCCAAAGAGCCCCCGTTTTTTATCTTTCGGCGTATCCTGGGCTCGTCTTACGCGGAGATCAGCTTGGCCAAAGGCCTGGGCATGAGCTAATTCTGGTGCTCGTTGGGTCGGCTGGGCTCCTATGGGTATGGGAGCCTGTCCAATACTCGTGGATGGTCTCTCTTGGCTTCCGATACCTCCTAAGGACCGTGGTTGAGTCGGCGGCGGCACTCCGCGCGATGGTCTTGGCGGGGGGCTAGGACCCTGAACATGCGTTTTCGGTGTGTTACCCTGACCCTCTTGGGCCATATTTAATAAGCGATTATTTATAAGGGCAGTCAAAAGGTTTCCTAAAAGCTTTTTTGAAAAAACACACACTGACAGTTACATGTGACAAAATTGAGACAATGATAGCTATGACCTGGATGTACTGACCAGGTATTCGAAATACAATAGTAGCGTGTTCTTTATTTAATTTTTTGTAAGCGTACAAGGATGTTTTCTCAATATATTCTCTCTGTGGTGTACCATTTGATTAAAGAGCTGTACCAGATTGTGTCAGCTCATACCGTCGAGCAGGACGAGCATATCCTGGACTGTTAGCGCCAGTCTTCCGCAATTTTGCACTCCAAGTTCCTTTGGGAGGGGGCAGTGTATTCTCTGCTGCGTGCACGGTACACAGAGTGCACTCTGTATAAGATAGATTTATGAATGGGGACGCTCTTAGTGCACTGAAAGGGAGCAAGACGACAAACATACAAACATACAAACATACATACATATGTACATAGTAATACATAATACATAGTGTTGATAAGTGGAATAAGCGCAAGATGCTGCAACTGATGACACTCAGGAGCTGGTGATTGATTGACTTTATGGATCACCTATGCGAAAACTGGTCTCAATGAGCATCAGACTCCAGATTCTCATCCACCTTCATACACCACAAAAGAGCACCTATTAGTATTGTCATACTAAGTAACTACCGAATTTACACAAAAATTGAAATGCATTAAGCTAATGTCATACCGCTTTACTTTCAAAACACTCATACACAGTGTGTATTACACACACTAGCGTGAGGTTAATGTATTTATAGAACAAAAATCGAAATCAAAATAGTACTAGTCAAGACTAAGGCCTTAGTAGAAACAGCTGCTGACATCTCTTCAATAGGTTGGCACTCAAGTTCAATTAAAATTTGACCATGTCCCACTCCCGTAGGAGCAGGCTCCTCCTTAGAGGCAGATTCACCGAATTTGCGGTGGGAATTTTTTCCTTGCAGTGTAAAATATTCAAAATGACCCCCAAACTTTCCATAATCCAATTATCCACTCAAATTATTTTTGCAGTAATTTCGTTATACTCAAACAATGTCCGGAATGAGTTTCCATCGTTTGCTTTACCATATCCATTTTTGGGGTAGTCGACCCTCAGTCCAAGTGTGTCGAAGAATTCGGATTGAGTAATTTCATTGCTGATTTTATGATTCTCCTTGCCTTTAAAGTTGCCGTCCATTGAAAGTGCTTTCGTGCATGAACGACCGATATGAGCAGTTAGGGTGGATGTTCTAAATATTTCTTGCACTTTCCACCTAATGACTTATTTAATTAGAGTTCTAAAATATGTTCTCTGATTCCGATTTTCTGCTAGTTTATTATTCCGCAACATCTGACCCTCTCCTAAACCAACGGCGCACTGCACGAGTGTGGGAGAGAGAGAGATTAAGGATTGTTCCTTCTTGCTATAACAATGCTCCGATCTGATCCAGATTCATCAGCACATCACTCGGCTATCTTGATCTGCTTACATGAGAAGAGTAGATCTCACAAATAGAGATTTATAGTCTGACGAACATCGGTATCTCATCAGTTCCAGTTTATAATGACTTTACAGGGTATATGCACAATTTATTTCTGCTTAAGGCAGTTGGCTTAGATCCCCATTTTGGTGATAGCATCGGCAGCAGCCAGGCCCATTTCGTGCTCGCTGGACCCCTCTGGTTCCAGCAGCAGGATGTCGCGGCTGTTCTGAAGTAGTTTGGCTACCTCCTTGAGGCGGCGCTGGAAGTCCTGCCGCGAGATCTGGCCACTCTGCAGGCCCATCTGGGCCAGAACCATTACCGGGGCATGTAGCTCGTACATGATGAGTCCTGCAACAGCGGAGTAGACTTTAAAGGAGAAATCATGGCTTGTTGGAACTCACCTCTAAGACGCGTTAGGCCTGGCTCCAGCAAGTCTATGATAGCCAGGAACTCTCGGCAGTAGCGCTCCTTGCGGACTATGTCGTCAGGCGACATTTCGGGCAGCAGGTAGCCCTTGATGCGGCCGTAGATCTGGCAGAGAGAGTACTTGGCCGAAAGGAGAAGGTAATGGTTCGGCCGCAGAGTTTCGCGATAGCTGATTAGAAATGATAGATAATAGATAATAGGGAATCTGATGAAAATACGCACCGTAGGAGAAAGTTCTCCAGTCCGGGTATGTCGTGAACGTCGATGGCCTCCAGATCGTTATTGATGCGATCGAGTTGACGCTCCAGGTCGAGGGCCTTCGTCCGATGATCGCAGCGATCGCAGCTGCCCAGATAGTAATTTCGTTAGCCCGGGAGATTGACTCTGTTACCTTTTCAACCCTTTACTCACGCCCAATCGGCAGTCTGCTCCAGGGGCGTGACCGCCCGGACCGTGCCCAGCAGGCAGGATCGGCAGACAAGCGCGCTGCAGTCACTTCCAAGCTCCTGCGGATCGGCGCATCGCTGGCAACGGCACCAGAACAGCTTGCCCTCGTACATGAACGAGCGCCGCTTGAGGGTACCCTGCAGCGTGTACGCATAGCTGAGCGTCAAGGCCTCCTGCTCGCGCACGCGCCTCGAGGTCCGCAACAGAATGGCGAAGGACCGAGGGTCGTCCGTGTGCGCGGTGTTCGGGCTGCAGTCGTGCGCGAGCAGGAAGGCGCTCGGATATAGCGTTCGCGCCTTGGCTCCCCTCTGCCCGATTTCGAAGCAGTTGACGTCGAGGATGCCGCAGATCTCGTGCACAGCCAGGGCCTGCTCCTCCGCTGCAAGGTCGGCCAGCTTCCAATCGTCACGAAGCCGCCGCACCACCTTCTGCTCGTAGTGTGACCAGAGCGTCGCGTTCTTGCGCCGCTCCTCCGTGTGCGACTCCATCCGGGTAATCATCGCAAACTGCTCTGGCGCATGCGTGCGCATCAGCAGAATCCGCACGATCATCACCAGCTCGTAGAGGTCCCTCGCATTGGGCGGGCTTGTGCGATCGTTGAGCAGCTCCGCGGCCACTGGCCGCCGCTCTCCGTACAGAGCGCACTCCTCAGCAGTGTGACCGACGCGCCGGCCTAGGCCCGGGCAGCTGGCCCCACACAGCGGCCACCCGCACCCAGGGCACCGGAACTGTTCCCTCCCAAGTCCGACCGGCTGGTAGCAGCCCAGGCACACAGCGTCCCCACTCACGCACGGCCCGATGGCCAGTGGCTCCTCGGTGATTAGCAGCTCGCCCGCCTCCAGCTGGCGGCTAGCCACCAGATAGCGGCCATATACCTCCGACTGTGCAATGCGGAAGGCGTCGGGATAGGGGCCATCCTCGGACTCCTTCTCGGACGGGCTCTGCTCTCCGCTATTGTCCCTGTCCGCTTTCTGGTGGCGCTGATGCCTGGCTTTGTTGCCTTTGTGGTGGACCTGCCGAAAAAAAAATGCTCATTAGTGGCGATGGAATTCGGAGCCATCCTGTGCTAATTGTATTCTAATTTGTCCCATGACCACTCTCATAAATCACTTGGCCATGGACTGGTCGCTGGTTTTCGAAATCAAGCTTTTCCGACTATTGCCGTCAACAGCTGGCAATTAAATGGCAATCATCGGTCGCCAATAGGTGATGTTCCCACTTTGCCACGCATCCATATGGGTCAACCGATCAAGGTTTATCCACTGGCTTATGCATATCTTGTATGTGAACATACCAGAGAAAAAACTCAGGTTCTAGAATATTTTCACTTTGATTTAAATACTTTAACCATTTCGTCATTAACATTATTTGCTACAAGTGTATTTTATATTTAAAATAAATATTTTCATATTTAAATTCAATATATTTTCCATAAATTTTAAAGTGCTTATTTTAAAGTGTTATAAACTTGGATTAAATATGAGATGTATTAAAAAAACTTTTAAAGGAATTTATATTGAAATCAAAGTAAAATATATTTAATTTTACTATGTATTTATATAAAAACCGAATATTTAGTTTAAATATGGGTGTTTCTTTTTACTATGCAATTTTTCTCAGTGCGTCTCATACTAATTTACTACACATGTACATACTAATAACTCCAGTTAGCAAAATTTCACTTTTTTTCTTGGCATAAAGAAAATTTCTCTGATAGAACTAGGGCTCCAACATTTCTTAATGAATTGTGGTTCCTATTTGGTTGGGGTTTTTACACCCGGTACTCGAGGGGTATTTTAGATTTGTGGTGATAGTGGATGTGTGTAACACCCAGAAGGAAAATGTTTATATATTTTTGATCAGCATCAATACCCGAGTCGATATAGCAATGTCTGTCTGTCCGCCCGTCTTTCTAGATCTCAGAGGCTATAAGAGTTAGAACAACCAAATTTTCTATGCAAGCTCCTGTGATATCACTTCAATACAAGTGTCTTTCAAAATTGTGCCACGCCCCTTCCGCCCCTACAAAGGACATAATCTGTGGAGTCCACAATTTGTAAGATACGAGGAAACAAAAAACGCAGAATCATGGATCGCATCTACCAGATTGCCGGATCTGGATCAGGTCGGAACTTTTCGCGAACAGCGATACAAAACGAACAGCTCACATATATACTGACTGAGTATCGGGTATTCATTCAAAAGTAGATACATAGACTAACTATGGGAAGGGTATGAGTATTAGTAATTGAAGAAGAGGAAGGTAATTAGTAGTAGGTATAATATGGTAGAGGGAATTATAATCCGAGCAAAACACCCTTAACCGTTCAGGCAAGGAATAGTTCGATCTACAAAATGGAAGAAACAACGGTGAATAGTTTCTAGTGTTTCCAATAGGAATCGTCAGGGCTATCTACGTCACCCTTGCTCAAGCTGTGCACAAAAATCACCCCAAGCATTTTCCTACGATTAACTAAGGATGGAAGGTTTATTAAGAGCAATCTATTACGGTAAGACGGAAATCTCAAGAAAGTACGTCCCCAAGTCTATCATATACAAACAAAGCTCGATCTTGTCGCACACTGTATTACAGAACAGCAAGTAGATATCAATGGCAAGTGTGTTACGAGCTCTCCTCCGATCCGATAATAATGCTTTCATGATCATTTTTCTTATGCGTTTGTTAGTGCTGAAAATCAGTTTCCATTCTTTTGGCATATCAACTCAGCGCCTCCATATCGGATTCGGATTCGGATTCATTCATATCCGACTTATTTATATCTCAGCCCATACACATTGCGCTCCGTTATAAATAAAACAAAGCACAATATTGCGCCCCAGTGCGCATTGGTGGGGTGCGGCATAGCTGCGGCACGATTCTGATTTCCTTTCCCAAAAACCATGACATCACAACAAAGAAAGGCACACGCCCGAACACTTCAGTCAATACTTCGACCATTTCGATACCCGCTGTTCAGAATTCAATCTTGTGCTCTTGGTTGAAAAGAGCAGCTATACCGCCAATGAAATTCTATAGGAATTCGAAAACTATTCTGCATGGTGTCATTTTTCTAATGAGAGTATAAAGGATGACTACGCCTTGATCGATAATTTCGTTGCCTTGCTGTTGGTGTCAAGAGCTGTGATGCGATCGGGATGATCAAGGGATTACTCGATTCACAGACTGAAATAGTATAATCCATATATAATAATGCAATTATTTTATAATAATTTATAATAGGTATTCTATGGTTCATTCTATGATTCATTCAGACACATGCGTATAGTAGTACGTTCTTCATAGCTATTTTCTTGTACTATTTGAAGGCCGCAAAGGCTATTATTTATCATTAAATTATTGTATAACTTCTAATAAGTCTCAGGGAAATTATCCCCAAACAGTCTTCTGCACGCAGTATACTCCTGAATCAGTACTGGGTAAGAAAGACGGCTGAGAAGCTGAAAAGCCGAAAAGCAGAAATAAAAACAAAAAACAAAAGAGAAAACAGAAAATCCAAAATAGATTTGTGTTCTTTTCTGCATGGCGTCCGACGAAGAATTTTGTGTATAAAATGTACATATTTGTCTCTTGATGACCTTTGATTACTCGTGTTCAAAGAACTAGGTGGGTTGGGCAAGTCGCGATGCGCCGATAGAGAGTTATCTTTCCCGTGTACTTTATTTGCCATGTCATTAAATGTCATGCCTGCACTCATACTCGTACTCATGCATATGCATGTATTTTACATACATATACATACATAGATTTGTACACATGCATGTACATACATACATACATATATGCAAGTGTTTACATTTTACTTGCATCACTCGTGTTTGCTGTTGTCTGTGCGGCAAATTAATTTTTAATTATACAGCCGCAATGGCACCCTCACGCCCATCCACTACCACCTGCGGTGTTTACTTTTTTCCTTCCTGGCATCGCTTTATTTGTGTTTAAATTTGATTTTGCTGTGTTTCACTCCTGCTCTTAATTGATTTTAATTGTTAATTTTTTTTACTTTAGCTGCGAACACGGATAGTTTAAAGGCCGGGCCGCACTTAATAAATATGTTCAACAACTTGTCGATTAATTACGCCTGTGAGTCGCACGAAGTAAGTATGCCAGCGAATTGTCAGACCGAAGTCAGGAATGAGGAAAAAAAATGTAGTTCTCACTACGCGTTGTTCGAACCGCAACGCCCAAATTGCAACTGTCGAGATGTCGTCGAGCGCTGGGAGACGGCGCTGTGTCAAGTTGTTGGCACCGATTCAACAGTCACAGTCCACGGCAGCAGTCCATACGGCAGTCGTACGGCAGCATTCACCACTACGCACGCGAAACACTGACAGAGGCAGAGACGCTGCGATAGAGACACCCCCGCCGGAATATTTATACAAATTTATGATTCTGAAATCATTCTGCTCTGGCCAGAAACTGCCTCAAAATATGCATACCTCTCAATGCCACAGCCAACAGATGGGAGCGAGTGGCTATAAGGGCACCGACCATTTATGATTACATTTATGTTTATGTCTGCATACATACATATGTACGTACATACATGCCTACGTACATACACACGACAAACAATCACTTTTTAATAAGGAAGAAGGAAGAAAGTGTCACAGAACAGCCCGATGTTCCATGCATGTATGTACATTTGTATGCTTAGAGGATACTCACGGTACTCATGCTATTCACAGAGAATGGGGGTACCACATTTCGCGAAATGATCGCAACCGAATCAATTCGGTGGGGTTCGGGGTCTCCGCCTTTCACATTACATCAAATCGGTCGCTCGGATCCAAAATGTCGGGGTTTTCAGTCTCGCTCGCTCTTCGATTTTCTGGTAGAGCAAGTAATACAATACACCTCATTCTCTTTTTACTGATCGTATGCACTAAAAATGATCACTAAAACCTATTCAAAAAATTATTGAAAAAGCCAAGTATTTTTCAAGAAAAAGTATTCATGTTTTTTTATTAAATCACATGTATAATGTGTATTTACACAAGCCAACTGGGCTAATTAAAGAAAAAAAGATGTGCACTCTAAGCTGCAAATTATGTAATGTAAATTAAATGTATGACAAGTTCAAGAACTAAAAACAATTATGTACATATGTATGTAAAACAGCCATGTAACAAAAAGAATGTTATTAAATTTTGAAGGTGAACAAAAATTAAAATGATAATCATAAATACAGGAACATTAATTTAATTTCTGTCATCATCAGTTACTCGAATTCGCTTGCTTTGAATGCGTATAAAACCAATATCATCTCTGGAATAATTTTGAACTGGACTTTCTTTTGCTCCTTCGGCATCTACACTTTTAAGAGTGAATTTTATAAGCCGTTGTTGCTACCTCCTTGTATAATTCTTTCTAATGACCCATACAAAAATTCCGCTCACGCTGGAATTTTACAGCTTTTTCGATATTGGTATCGTTTGTGCCGAACTGGTATCCTAATTTATTGGCAAGTTTAAGTTCTTCTTGGATTATTTCCAGTAAGTTTAACAGGCTTTTGCTGATCCCTAGAAGCAATGTCGCCCTTAATATTTATGTAATGAAGCGCATGCCCTTGGAGTAATCCTGTCAACCATCCTGTTCTTAATCTATTTTTTGTATAGTTCTTTCTGTGGCTTCGCTTAAACCGAACATTTATCCCAGAAATGTTGAGCCTTATCTATTCCGAGGGCGATCTAAAATTTCAATTTTAGTTTCTTTACGTTTTAGTTTTGTTTGTTGCTTTTGAAATTTTTTTAGAGATATCTATATCGTGTATCTATATCTGTTTTATTCCTTGTTGTTCGACTCTTGCGCTGCTTCCCCAATAGGTAGAGATTGATACTCGATTATATCTTGTCAATGATCAATTACCTTATCAACAGTAGGTGTTAGCCATTTGCTTGGATACCGAATTGCCATTTGGGTGGCATTCTTCCTAAACTTGAGTACAACCTGAACCCCCTTAATGATTTCACAATCTTTTCCAGTAATACGAGCTGTTATTTCCACATTTTCGAAAAACCTCCGGGAGGTGTTGCCATAATTTCCAAAACCTTGTTTGAGTTGTATAACCAAACCAAATTCCTTAGCAAAATCTTCTTAAATTCTCCTTTTGACATCCGTTACCTTAATATACATTTCAGTGAATGTGTAAGGAAGCTTTTAAAATAACTTAATGAATCTGGCATGCAAAGGAGATTTATTGTATTCATAATCACGCGCAAAAGCAATCGATTCGTTTAAATTTTTGACATTTTTCCTGTGTACAAATTTCTTACAAATTGGTCAAGTTCTCGTTGATTTGTGTTTGTGATTTGATTTTCAGTTTGGTCACGATTGACAAAGTGGCTGTTGGTCAAGCCGTTCGCGGATATTTGCAGGGCGCACATAAATTGATTTGTGTACACTCTGTATTTACATATGTACATATGGGCAGTTCCCTCAAAAGGTCCACAATGCCACAAAACATTAAAAGTCAATAAAAACTGATTTCCATGTAGTTTTGCCACGATATTATTTTATAAATCTATCGAAAGCTGAAATTTAACCAATTGACATTTAATATCATTAGCTTTGATCTGAAAACCTTTTCAAAAAAGCCAAAGTTTAGTTTTAAACATTTATTACCACGGAATTATGTAACGTATCGGCAGTAACGAACGTCCGATGACTCCGCGGATTTATAACAAAAAATAGGGACATTTTTGACATTTGACATTTTTTAACTTGAAAAATCAACGCATTGAGCGTATACTTCATATACTAGCAAAAAAAAAAAATAGGATACAGATAGTTCTTCCCAATTCGCAGAGCTTTGGATTTATGCAACGTAACGGCAGGTCATGTTTTGGCTTTTATCTTTTAAGCCGTTCATTCGATTGTTGTAATTTTTTTTGTGAATGTAGGGCTACCCAATAACTATTGAACTACCACTTTTTTTTTTAGTTTTACTTTTTCATACTTTTTTTTTAGCATTTTTGCCTACGAATTTGACGTAACGCCAGAATGGAGCTGCCCATATATGTATACTATACAGAGATAGAGATGAAACCTTTGCTGTGCCTTGTTCCTCCTCTTGGTAGGATAGGTAAGGCAGGCCGCCCATCGCTCTCTCGTTAAATTTTGATTTCTCTTGTCGTGAGAAATGGGGAAAACATATACATAGGTTACGACAGGGAGAGCGACCGCTGGCTAATTCAGAATATCTTCATTTCCCGCCACAAAAGTCCACCGAAACCAAAAACTTAAAATTCAATAAAAGCAAATTTCCATACACTTTTGTCCCTATGCTATTTTCAAGAAATATTGAAATTCAGCTAACTTAACCAATTGATATATTTTCATTAACATTGATCTGAAAACCTATTAAAATAAGCAAGTTTTTTCAGTTAACACAGCTTGACGAATATTTTTAGTGTACAGCGTCACTATTGTGAAGCGATTCATGGTTAAATTTCAACCGAATTAACGATTAATAAAGATGTCATGTCAATCAAATTAATCGGCTGGTAAATTTCAGAAAGGAGCGACATTGACTGACCTCCCAGACCTCCAGACTTAACCCCTCCCCACTCGTTATTGGAAAAGCACTCTGAGCCAGCCAGCCCCAGCCCCAGACCGTAAGAGATCTCAAGCATTCATTCCAAAATCATCGGAAATTATCGAAAAATTAATGAAAAATTCAGCGAAAATCGCATATTTCTCCTTAATGAGAGAGCTGCGGCTCGACTATTTATTGCGATATATGGTAATTTTTGTTGATTGCTTATTGTTTTCTCGATCTCGATCTCTCTCTCCCTTTCCCTTTCCGTTTTGTCTCGATCACTCCGCCAGGGGGCGCTCACTGAACGAGGAAGATATTACATCTGTGGGCCACTTGGACCATTGTGCATTGGCTAATGTGTTTTGAGGGTTTGTCTGGTTAATAGAAAATTGACTATCATGAGGTACTTCGTATGACATCTTCATGTGGGAAACGTATATCATTTCTGTGAGCACAGGACACCCAATTCCCCGAACTGGAGCTGAGTGGTTTATGGAACATTAACGCCGGCGCCATCATCCTTTGTTTTCGTAATCACGGCAAGTTGTCGCCCGATACTCGCTTAACGGCCAGCCATATGGCGATTGCCTGCAGCTCTGGCAGTCAGCGGCAAGCACAAGAAAAGAAAATTCACCATGGACCGACCTTACCATCGGCTTCGGTATGTTCCCGAGCTAAGGGAAAATCCCACAGCGCAGCGGCGACGACAGCGACAGTGACAGGGACAGCGACAGTGACAGGGACAGCGACAGCGACGGCTAAGAAGCAGCAGCTCCAATGCACGGGCATAGCGAGTGGTGGATGGCTTTGGATAATGGGGAGCCGAGCGTAGCGCACGAGTGGCACGGGCAGCCGAAAGGCTGCTGCTCCTTGTGCCAGGCAGAGAGAAGCCTTATAACTCACCACACGGCCAGCAGCAGCACAGTCGTCGGCCGGCTATCGTGCGCACTTGTAACGGAGCGGACCGTAACGGGATTCAACGGAGCGCCGACATCGCACGCCGTAAAAGAACGTAAGCAAGCGCTTGGAGTGTGGAAAACTGTGTGGGAAAGATCGTTAGTCTGCTTCTTGCTGTCGTTGTTCCTGGCGACTGGCGAGTGGCTTTCCCGTTTATTGGATTTTCAGTTGGGGAGCACGTAGCCGCCTCTGATGGTGTTTTTTGTTTTGAATTTTTTTGATAAGTGAAACTTAACCGCTTTTGTGGCGCATCCTTTGTCCCGCGACTGTGGCTGTGTTTCGGTGTGCGCGCGAAAAGGAGTGAAAAAGTTATTAATCATTAAAGGACATTTATGTCGGCTTGTGACACACGCATACGCACACGCACAAACACAAACCAAGACAAAAGGATACATTTTATACACAAATTCGCCAGCAGTTTAGTTTACTTTGTTTTTAGATTGCCGATGTCCGGGCTCTTGTCAGAAGACCGCTTCGGTCTTGTGTTTTCATTTTCCCCCGGCCATTTCTGTTCTGCGGGTAACTAATGTTTTTCCAGAAGTAATCTCGTTTACATCTAGTTTTAAAAAACTTCCCATTTCTGAAAAGCTAATGAATGCAGCTATCAATCTTCCCCGGAAACTATGCAGTTTAAGCTTACCGTTCGGCAAATACTATGCTAATGCAAAGCTATGATGTTTTTTGCGGAATTTTCCTTGAAATTTGGGCTTGCAAAAAACAGGAAAAGTCTAAAAATCGTAATATTTCCCAAAAGTTATTTTATTTTATGCAGAAAAGGCAAGCTTACCTCGGAAAAAGTTCTACAAAAATATCGTTCTTAATCGAATTTGCATGTGTTTTTGGAGCCCCGAAACGTGAGTTTGGAGCCCCGTAGTTTTATTGGCCGTTGCATAGTGTTATTTAGTATCTGATGTCAATGCTTTGTTTGGTCTCGTCCGATGTCCCTGGGGTCTGGGGATCCTGCGATAAATCTGGAAAATTGATTTTGAAAACACTGGAAAATGCATTCATTATATTAGGTGCGGGAATATGACAACGTGAACTACCGCGTGAATACACGCAAGAGTCATGCGCTACTCGTAAAGGACTAATGAATGGGTGAATGAATATTGGGTAGTGATGCTCCAAGTCTGGGTCCAATGTATACGTGATACGTAGAGCTTCTCCATTCTGTATAGTTTTTTTAAATTTTTGTCTTGGATGCGTAAAGATAGCCAAAAAAAAAGTTATAATTCCTCCAGCAAAAACACGTTTCAAAAGAAATAACGAAGAGAACCTTGAAGAGCTTTCCATATCTTTACTTTTTGATGCGATGCTATGATTTTGTATAATGAATAGCGCTGATTATAATACTAAGAAAACCCAAATGTGCTCAAAAATAGTGCCTGTTCATGTTCATTCATACGAACATATGTGTACATTCTGGATCAGGATCCCAATCGATACAGTCTCGGCCTCAGTTGTAAGTCCATCTGTCTGGTATCAGTTTGAAGGCTTGGCCTGAGAGTCTGTGTGGGCGATGTGGGCTATGTGGTTGATTTTCGTTTGATATATTATGCAAATGATGGCTCATTCGCAGGCCTTTTCGTCAGTTCCACGTGCTGCAGGCTAATATACGAGTTGGCTTTTGAATGTCGTTGCCTTCAGCACGTAAATAAGTTAACAAGATAATAACTTATCTTAAGCTATTGCAGCACAGTGGATCCTTGCGTCTGTTTGGGAATGTTGAATATTTCACAACTTTGAACAGACTAAAATTCGGTTCTTTCAAATTCTATCAATCTGCAATTATGTGT
The DNA here is from genome assembly GCA_963969585.1 of Drosophila helvetica. Lineage (NCBI taxonomy): Eukaryota > Metazoa > Arthropoda > Insecta > Diptera > Drosophilidae > Drosophila > Drosophila helvetica. Next base: position 13,566,844 of record OZ018401.1, on the reverse strand, counting down.
GTTTGTACGATACATATACATATACATATACATGTATGTATGTCTGCATCGATTCCCTTTCCTTTGAATGCGAGTGCTTAAATCAGCCAGGACGCAGGGAATAGAGTGGAGGGACTCTCCTCGTCTCGCCATGGCAGCACTTTACGATTCGATTGAAGTGAAGGACTTACGAGTGTCGCGAGTACCCAACGGCATTCACTTGCACGAGGCCAAGGAGGATGAGGATGAGGATGAGAATGAGGCTGGAACTGGAAGTATGTATGATGGGACTTTTCAGTCCAACTCTAGGACTCGGACGCTGGCGCAGCTGCTAAACTCTCACTGTCTCCGTCTCTGTTTCTGCCGTGATTCTTTTTGACAACGATTTATGAAAATTGAAATTCCTGTTTTATTATCCCAAACAAGGCCTGGACTCGGCCACGGCAATGGCAATGGCAATGGCTATGGCGGCGGCGGGTTCTCCATTGTTGGCATTTGAACAATATTTTATGCAAAGTAGACTAGCCCGGGACCGTTTCACAGTCGGTGCCGCCCCCATTCGCCAGCTCCTCCCTTGGCGGCATTGATTTACAGTCAAAAGGTAGCAGGTTACTGCTTCCCCTTTCCCCTTTCCCCGTTCCCCATTACCCCTTCCCCTTCCCCTTGCCCATCGAGTGAGGTGCTCGACCTACTTTGATTTCGTTTGCCGTGCTTAGAGTTCATATTTGTGCGTTGTCGATTTTTTTTGATTTTTTTTAATGCCTCCGACTGCCTCGTGCGCCCCTGCGAACATTTGCCCGATTGTTTCTGGGCTTTTGTTGGTTCGATTCGGCAGCCCTAGCGCCATATCCAGCATAAATTCCGATTACCACCCCAAAGGACCAATCACGGCCTGTTATCACACAATTCCCATAATTCAATTTTTGTTTTAATTTCCGCTCTTGGACGTAAATTTAATTTCCACTCTAATACATGGCCAGAGGTGTATGTGTGTGTGCGTGAGCATGTGCATGTGCATGTGCATGTGTGTGTGTGCCAACAACCCAATCATACATACATATGTGCGTATATACACAGGTTCGAGCAAGAGGGACTACTAACTCGGTTCGGTTCGATTCGATTTAGTCAGATCAGTGCTGCTCAATAATGTCGATGGAGGCGAAGCCACGTACGTGTCCCTGGATGGTGCTGCTACTGCTGCTGGCCACGGCCATGCCGCTCCCACCGGCGGAGGGCGGGTCCTGTCGCGAGGCGCAGCTCTGCTGCAACGGACGCGACTCCTCCTGCGTGGTGCAGAAGGCCCCCGTCAACGCCATCATTGAGGACCTGAGCGATAAGCCCTGCTACTGCGATCACGCCTGCCTCAAGTTGGGCGACTGCTGCGACGACTTCAAGGACCACTGCGGGGGTGAGTACGAGGCATGGGTTCCCCCTTTCAGGGACTTCAATTTTCAGCATAACGCAACAAGTCACATGCTATCATGAAGGGACTGAACAAGGCATCGCTTGTAGTACCCTGCTATCCAAGAAGATCGTTAAATATCCCCATCGAAACCATCGACCGTAAACGAAAACGTTCTGCGACATTAAGATACAACTAAGATACAAACTTCATACAACCTATATTTACGCTATGGCCAAGGCATTATTCGTAAGCCCATTTGTGCATAATTTTTGGTTGAATATAATGGGTGGTTGAATAAATGGTTTCCTTAACTTAAGGATCTCCTTTTTGTTGTAACTTAATTGAGAGCAAATAGACTGGCAAATGTCTGTTGGTAACTTCGTATCATATCAGGGTAATATCACATTTTCTTTAGTAGTATTTGTACATGTATTAGTATTGGGTTGGAGGAAATTGTATCGATATCGATCTCTTAAATTATTATTTTGTATCTTTATTTTACCATCATCAAAAGCGAACGATCATCAGAATTTAAAACTCGCTCAATTGTGGGATATTTTATATCCAAGGACATATGTACACACATATGAATGTACATATACACATATATTTGTACACACAAATGCGGGCACTCAGCTTTGGCGGAGAAGGGAAATTGATTGCACAGCCCACAATAATGGCAGTCAATCTTTATTTATTTTGGGTCGCTGAATTGACTTTTTCAAGCTGTCCAGCTGCTGCTCTGAAAATGTCAAAAATCGCCGTCGAACGCGTAAACAAAATAGGAAAACTGACGACTGACACAGTCATCAGTTTTCTTTTTTGGTAGCTCTTTTATTGTATTCAAAGGTTCTAAAAAGGGGAACTATTTCAGCCTGCGGGTTACGGAAAACTGCTTTTTGCAATTCGGTTTTGGGAAGCTACTTCGATGCATTTATTTGGCATTTATTCTATATCCTAGCGCCATCAAACTTTGCACGCTGGTAGCTTTTTTTTAGTTTAATTTTTTAAAGTAATGATAGGTTTCGATTCACCATAGTATTGTAAATAACTTGTTTCTTTTGTCTAAAAAGCATTTGAAAGTATATATATAAAAGTATATGCTCATAGAAACAGGCCAGCGCTTCGGAAAGGGGCCCGGGATATGATACTGCGTCTGATATGAATTAAATAAAATTTAGAACAATCTCTTTTTCCAGTTTTTCTTTGAAATGATTTAACAGTGATTTAACAGCATACCTCACGCTTTTTTTTATTCCAAAAAAGGGGATATTTTGGCCAGAACAATTCGTGTAAGACAAATCCCACAATTAATGCAGTTAGAAATCATACATAATTTTTATTGAATATGAAATTATTGTATTATCCTAATCGTTCTGCCGTCAGGCGGAGAGGGGGAGGCGTAATTGGTTGGTGGGGGCGTGGCTTGCTGCTTGGGGTGTTTTTTAAGCGCCGTCAGTTTGGGCCAACTTCAGGCGGCGAGAGTTCATTATCAAAGGCCAAACTTAAGTGATGGGTAAACTTGCCGACACATGGAGGCGCCCAAGCACACAAATATAAACGCACACACGGACACACGCACACACGCACACCCACACACCAGCACACCCGCACACACTAACCAACACAAACATGGAGGGCCAAATTGAACGCGGAATCCTCGACATGACTGCGGCTCCAGACATAACTACGACTATGGTCGTAAAAAGACCAACTTAATGGCCATATCCCTAGCTAAGAGTCTGCATTCATGGCTCGTTGGGTCCATGTGCGAGTGTGTGTGTGTGTGTGCGTGAGCATCTGTGTGTGTTCGTGTCTACAGATACAATTTGTTCTTCTGCACTTCTTTTTTTGCTTCGTTTTTTTATACCCGGTACTCAAGGAGTACAGGAGTATACATACATATGTATAAAATTCGTGACAAAGTATTTAATAACCAGAAGGAGCCGTACCCGACCCCCCACACATAGTCTGCAGATGCATTCGATGCTTGATCAGCCCCATCAGTCGGAGTCGAATACTACTGCGAATAGTATTGCAGCTAGAAAATAAAAGTAAATCAAATCTAAATATATATGTATATGATTGTACGAATATATAGTTGTGTATCGGGTACTGGGTACTGGGTACTGGGTATCGCCATGTCGAGTCGCGTGCCGTCCGGGGTTAGGGGAGAATACAATGGCTAAAGGGCTTTAATTTTATTACATACAACAAATAAAGTCAACGAACATACGCCGGCCCTCCATATTAAATAAGACGCAGACATGCGATGCGAGAGACTCGTAGAAAGATGCGTGGACAGGCAACGGGAAGGCGGGGGGCGGGGGGCGGGGGGGCGGGCGGGCGGTCGAGTGAGCAATAGGGATGGGGCGGAAGGATGCACTGGCACAGATAGGGACTTTGCCCAATGTTGCCATTTTTCGTGCCAGCTGCGGCTACAAGCCGAAAGATGACAAAAAAATAAAAAAGGAACCCAAACCCAAACAAAAAGTAGTAAAAGTACAAAAATAAAAATAAATGAAAATGAAAATTACAAACCGCGCCTGTGGAAAGGAACCCGGAGCACAGAGGCAAGAGGCAAGAGCCGCCGCAGCAGGCATCGACAGAAGTTTATTTAATTTTTCATTAAACTTGATTTAATTCGAAATAACGCTCTACAGAGCGAGCATAGTAAGCGACTCCCACTGGCAGCTGTGTGGCGCCTCACAGTGGGCACAAACGGCCCATTCTTTTTTTTTCAATATATAACACAAATGTCTCAATCGTAAGCTTTAGTCCGAATAGAAATTCGGAAATTCCTTCGCATGTGTACTTCAGGGGATGTTCATTCACCGGAGAACTGCAAACGGTTTTTCATCAACGCAACGAATTGATTAAATTCTTTATAATTGGCTTGGATCAGATGGCTGCCGACAGTCACAACATAGTCGGTCGACGATGAGGTATCAATAACGTTGGAAGGATGGCAATATGATCGCCCAGACCCATACATACCTGTTTCGTGTAACCTCGAATGTATCGAAATCCACATGACTCTGCTATCCGGTCATACACCGTTAAAAAAACGCTTTGAAATCTGTTTCAATAATGTTTCCAATATTCCAAAAAAGATGAAGAAAGTTTTCCACTCAAGTTTTGATTCACCGATTCCAACCAAAATCAGTCCTGAAGAAGTTCAAAGTCTTTATACTTATGGAATCTTTGCAAAAGGATATATATCATATTTTGTCCATTGGAATTTTTTGGAAGTTATAAAAGAGAAACGTTGATTCAATAAAAAAGATGATATATTATAGTTTTAAAAGTTGTATTACAAAAAATTAAATATATAACTGAATATCGTTTAATTATTTACCAAACATATGGGCTTTTATACATATATACCCCAATTTACACTGTTAGCTGATGTTCTTAAGCTATTAATTTCTCGCCGCCGCATCTGTCGTTCCGCCCACTGTGCACTATACGCCCTGACCCGTTCCGAGGGGGAGAGAAAGGGGAGCGGATGCTGCCACAGGTACAGCAACTCCCATAGAGGAGACAACAATGAGCAGGACCGGCAGACAATGACGAACAACACGGCGCGGCGGTTGACATTCGTTTGCCTGTAGGCCCTGTCAGGAGGCAGGGCAGGAGGTAGTGCGTCCCGCAGGCAGCGTCTGAGCAAGACAATGAATGGCATGTGTTTGGGAGAGAACAGAACGAGCAAATGAATCAAATGGGTTCAGATGCTGACGAGCGAGTAGATGGTTAGGCTAGTGCCGCCTACACACTCTGCCTGCCTGCGAGTGAATGATTCAAATGCGCACCGCTAAATGGCAGATAATGAGTGCCAGGCAATGAGTGCTATCTGTCGTCAGCTCCAGGACGGCAGGAATAATGCCCAAGTGAATGAATGACGTGAATAGTAAATAGTAAATGCATGTTCACGACACCCACTGCCAACTGCGAAATGTTTCCTTTTTGCGGAATAAGAGGTCTAAAGCACTTAATAATAACAGAATCCCATATAAATAATAGGTGTAAATACATAATTACGCTGGCTTCATTAGTGTCCTTTAGGCTGCAGTATCGGAATTCTGAGTAAGCAGCTTTATTTGTTGTGCAATTCTATGAAATAAAAGAAAACGAGCGGGAAAGTTGTGAGCCGTGGCAAGGGCCGCGGCTCTACTTTTATATTCGTCAGTACTGAGTCAGTATATTTGTGAGCTTATGTGTGAGAGAAGTGACATTATGGCACACAAATATTCTCCCTATGCGTTGAACAGAACACTAAAAGATATAAGAAACAACGAGATGACGAATTATTTGGCTGCACTCTGGACTTAATTTTTTCAGGTGATTCCAAACAAACACTTCCCATGCGCCGATAAACGCTTCTTTGAAATCAGGCGCCCTGTGGCGAAATGTTGTAAAAGTCCAGCCAACTGCTACAAGATCAATCTGCAGACATATTTTCAAAAAAATTATTAGATAGGTATAGCCGATGGGCGCATAAAATGGCCACCGATATCCGAGTCGCAAAGTGCTCTCATTGAACGCATGTTTCCAGATGTACACACACAATATATAAACCATTCGTGACTGGCAGAAGTATCCAATTTTGCCGCAAAACATGTGGCAGTCAAAGATACAGCAGTTGTTGCCAGGCGATTTCGTATCGTAGAAATCGATGGATACAGCTGTAAAGCTTTTGTACATATATCCCTTTTATTAGGAGCGCTAATAGAATTTGTAGCGGTCACGGCACGTGTCGATCCAACAGCACTCTCTGTCTATTAAGGGTGGCCGGACTCGCTCAGTCTTCTGAGTGTGGGTGTTGTGACTCTTTAACGAACTACCTTAGGATAACAAAATCGTAGAACGATTTAAGGGAATTATTATTAACAATTGCTTTTATTGCTTTTAAAAAATAATCAAGAAAGGAAATGAAATACCAAGAGAAAAAAATACAATAATACCTCAGGGAAATACGTATATGTGCATAGGTGTTTTTATCGGTATTCACTTTAGATTATAATGAAATTAGGAAAACTCAAAAATGCACATATATTTTGTATATATAAGTGAACATAAATTGAAACTTTCATGCTATTTTTTTTTTATTTTATTTTTATTCATCAGTACAATAAATAAAAAAAGGTTCGATTCATTCGTTTTATGGAAAGTACATTTTTTCTTATAAGCATCCGTATTATCGGTGAGGTATATATGAAAAAAAGAATTAATTAAAAGAATTCGAGTTTAGATATTAGATTGATGAAAAGTTAATAGTAAGTATTGAAGGTATTATAAGTGTGGGGTGCTATTGGTATGAACGTAGGTGTATCGGTATGTAGGTATGTCTACTTACAGACCTGTGAACAGCTACAGGTGTCGCTGGGCCCAGGAGCACGCTGGCCAAGAGGCTGAAAAGGAATCGCCAAAATAAGGGGAAAGCATCATGAAACGGTATTTTAAGAACACCCTTTTATTGGTGCAATAGGTTTCTAGATATGTATTTAATATGCTTGCTACTTATTTCTGCCACTTAATTTCGGGTGTTGCCCCACTGTGCGATGGAAGGGACAAAGTAAAATAAATGCGTGTGAGGCGATAGCTGTCAAGTTAAAAAGAAAAACGATGGACAACAACAGGGCCCAGACGGGTCATAAAGTTCTGCTCGGCTTGAAGGAGAGGTCATTGCTGGCGGGATAGATAGGTCAGCGCCAAGGAGCAATGAGTCCGAGAATTGGGAAATGATGAGCTTTGCTCTGGGATTCTTTTGGATAGCACTATTCAACAGTCAAAAGAACTCTGGCATTATATCCACTATTTCTGATGGATTTAAGACTCCTAAGTGTTAAAGGAATCTTTTTTTTTATTGGTTGCGTTTCTTTTTCAGAGGTAAGCTTCCTTGTCTCTATATAATTTTATTATGCTACAATTGACTTTTTCTAAGTTTTTAAAATCGAAATTTCCGTAAAAAAAAACCCAGTTCATAAAATAATAAATCTTTCAATTGAATGCCTTATGTTTCCTAAGTAGTATGCTTCAAGTACAACATGCATAGTACCGATTGCTAGCTGCACTCATAAGCTTTTCAAACTATCATTTTTTTAGCGCTTGAAAAAACCCCTGACCCCTAAAACAAAATGGTTAATTAAATAGTTAATTAAACATTTTTGGAACCCTAAGCACTTTATCGTTGCCTCTAAAAAAATGGTTACATTTTGTTGACTAGTGTAAGTAGCTACATAGATTCGCATAGTTACAAGAAAATCCATACATCTAAATATACATATGTACATGCAGACGTACATATGGACATGCCGCTGACGCCTCAATCAATCAAGTCGCCTTTGCGGAGGAATGAAAATGAATGAAACCAGTGAAAATAATATATACATATATATATAATATATATATATAATGTCCCAAGTCTCGCACATGCCGTGGGTCGTCCACTTCCCCTGGCTATTGACGGTGCTGGAATGCAAAAAAGGGTCAACGAATCTGTCGAACGGCCTATCATTGGGGACCTGCCTAAGGATCTCGTCAAACCCCCATAATTCACACTAATCAGTTCGCCAACAGGCAGCCTGCCCCACATGGGCCGGGGCACCAATCGAGGGGCGGCAATGCGTCTTTATTCGGCCTTTTATTTTCGCATTTCATGCGTAATTGACGCAGCCATTTAAATGTGTCTGGCCGAGTACGGCTTTGGGTGATTGAGCATTATCCGACTGAACTGTCCTTTCCGTTGAAGGATACACACTCGCATGAGCAAATAAGTGGCACGAATGTATTACATATGTGTGTATGTATGTGAATATATTCTCTGCTGATTTTAAATCCCACATACATACTGAGTACTGTGTCTTTCTTGTGGCCTCGCTGGAGTTTGTTCATGCTCGTCTTCGTCATCGCACAGGAGTCAAAGTTCAATTTCGACAATGTATCCAATACTTATAGAGCTTATAGAGTACGGCTTGAACGATATTTCTTTCAAATGCTGTTTATTTCAAATCCCATTACAATTCAATATTTCCACACCAATGCACGAGGGTCAAATATGAACCGATTACAAAATTAATTTTTGCCTTCAATATTTAATAGATATTATCTATTCCCCAAAGGAGAACTGTTTATCACTGGGCCGATTGAAGTATCGAAAATATCGGATTTTTGGTCCACTCTAATGTATATAATTTAAAACCCTGGGGCAGTATGGCCCACAGCAATTTAATTTGTTCATTTTGGCCATAATAATGATCCGATCTGATTCGAATTCGGCTCTCTGATAGAATGGTCATTCTCTATGATTCTGGATTTTCGGTTTTTGCATTCTTCTAAATCTTCTAAATTGCGGATGCCCACAGATTTCCCTAATTGGTGGTGGCCCCTCTGAATATCAGGTATGGCGAGTGTAAGCCTGGAGCAAAATCACTGCCGTCCCGGGTTCTCAGATTGGCCGCATTCGTACTGCTCCGGGCGCCTGAGATATCGAGACACAGCAATGGGTCGGAGCCCAGCCCTTGGGCTCCATCCTCGTTCGACCCAAATGGTGTAGGGGTGGCGAATGTATGTATATATGTGGGGCAGCAGAGTCTGTAGAGATAACAGAGCATATAACAGAGAGAGAGAGAGAGAGACTATAGATGATTTATTTCATAAATATGATTCATAGATAACGACTAAATATAACAGAGCCTGTCGTTCTGGACTAACCTGATTAAGCCTGTTGGGTGGATCAAAGTTGGCTGAATGCCAAGTCGAGGCATATGTTCAATTGTGAAGGAGCTCGAAAAGTCTCAAAATTGAAGCTACAATGGAGATGGAAAGCAATAATAATAGAAAATCATTCGAAAATCACGGAAGGGGTCCCAGCAAGGACCCGCACAACAAACAGACGAGCGTCAGCGCCAAGCAGAAGATTGGGGTCATACGGAGGCTGACCCGGGACTGCACGAATCCTCGCGACGTGTGCCTGGTCACCAAGTGGCTGGCCATCCTGGGCCACACCAACAAGGACGAGGCGCTGGGTCGCGACTATTTGCTGGAGCTCATACACCACCAGCTGAGGGAGTCGAGACGCCTCTCGTCGCCCTTCACCAAGCTGGAGAGCTACAGGCAGGAGGTGCACTCGGTGCTGAGGGAGGTGGGCCGACAGCAGCTGCGGCGCCTCGGGCTCCTGAAGCGGCAGAGCATGACGGCGCTGCGGGTGCCCAAGCCCTCGCGGGCGAGCCTAATCACCCACCACGGCCAGCACCCCAGGCCCCCGGCCAGCAGGGAGCCCAAAAACAAAGTGTGGAGGCAGAGAATCCAGCAGCTGGACGAGCTGGAGGCGAAGTACAGGCGGGAGGAGAGGCAGCTGAGAGACCTCGAGCTGGCATCCGCAGCCGCCGCTGCAGCCGCTGCCAAGTCCAAGGGGAGCCGCAAGCCGCCGCCGCCGCCCCACAAGCAGCCCATGGTGTTGACCGTGGTCCACAAGGAGCCGTTGTGCGAGGGAAGGGACGAGGGACTGCTGGCCGAGCGCAACCTGAAGCGTCTGAAGATACTGGAGCGCAAGGAGAGGGAGCGCAAGGAGCGCAAGCAGCGCGAGTGCGAGCGCGAGCACCAGCGGCTCCTCCGGGCCGAGCTGCAGCAGAAGGAGAAGGAACTCCTCATCAGCAACCGGGCGCTCCGCGAGAAGGAGCACCGCGAGCGGAGCCGCACCGTGCAGGAGAGACGCGAGCACGAGCGCCAGCTGATCGAGAGCCGCAAGGAGAAGCTGCGTCAGCGGGAGCTCAGGCTCCGGCTCAGCGAACGGAACCAGAGCACGCGACAGCTGCGGGCCAAGCAGCTCCACCAGAACTCCACCAGCCAGAAGTCGTGCTGGCTCTGCAAGGGCAAGACTGGGGCAGCTGAGGAGGGTCTGGGTCTGCGCATCCAGCTGGACGGATGGATGTGCGATGTCTGCCAGCAGCATGTGCGTCTCGACCCGAAGGTGGTGAGGAGCTGCAGCCTGGAACTGCAGAAGAAGCTGCAGGCGGAGGACAACAACAGGAAGCGGGCCAAGGGGGAGCGTGAGCGTCAGCGTCGGCAGATGCAAGAGCCTGAGATGGAGATGGGGGTGGGGGTGGGTGTGGAGGCGGAGGCGGAGGTGGAGAAAAGTCACATGATGGAGTGGATGAAGCCAGACTGGCTTGAGAGGAGCTCAGACGAAGAGAGCAGCGCAGGGGAGAAGGCAGGCAAGGACGAGCAGCGGCCCAGAAGGTCTGAGAAAAAGGATAGCAATCTGAGGAATGTGAAGTCGGAAGAAAAGCAGCTGCGACAGCAGGGACCGACGGAAGGAAAAGCTCTCAAAAGTGTTGGCAGAGAGGGACAGCGCGAGGGGGAGAAGCGGAAGGAGCTCACAATTCGATGGCAGCGGGGGAGGACAGAGTGCGGAGAGATCAAACGAAAAGTAAGTGAAATGGAAAACAGTGAAAACATTGTAGACGGCATGGCCAGGGAAGAGCTGGAGCTGGAGTTGGAGCTGGAGAAGCCACAAAGGAACGAGCCTGCAAAGGAGGCGCTAAAGAAAGGGTCGTGCCAGGAGGGGATGGTCCAGGAGGGAGCTCCGAAGAGATGCACCGACGAAGATGTTGTTCCGCAGGAGGGTAGGCCACTGATGCAAAGGGACACGGAGGAGCAGCTGGACAGAAGAAGGGAAATGCAATGGGATCTGCTGCTGAAGATGCTGGAATCGGAAAAAAATAAAAGACGACATCAAAGCCAGGAGTCGGTCAAGGACAAAAATGATTTGAAAAGAGGAGAAGAGCCCGAAAGGAACCCCAAGTGCGAAACGCTCGAGGGAGCACAGCAAAGGAAGGAGCTCAGACTCCGAGAGTCAAAGGAGGGGAGAAAGAGAGGAGAGGCTGAACAGATGGGAACAGATGCGAATGGGATCCAAGCAGAAAAGAGGAAAGAGCTTGAAAAGAGAGCCAGCCTTCGGCCCAGTGGGGAGGCAATGCAGAGAGAAAGAGAGGAGAAAGAGAGGAAGGAGCTGGAGAAGCAGAAGCTGATGGTGGAAAACCAGCTGATGAAGGCGTGCCCGTGGCAGGAGTGGCCCATGCTGGGGCCACTGAGGGAAATCATTAACGGGCAAGACGCGGAAGAAGAAATGGCCAACCGACGGGACGGACGAAGGGCCATGCAGTGGTATATACCCCTAAAGAGCAAACAATCGAAAGAAACGAGGGACAAGAGGGAGGAGGAGCTTCGTGTCCAGGAGAAGCACAAGATGGAAAGAGAAGATCCTGGACGGGAGGGGCTAAAAGGGATCAAAAGAAGAGAAGCGCCGGAACGGAGATCCAGGGAAGAACTGCAGCTGGAGCCTCCAGTTCGGGACCGAAGACCGCACGAGGAGCGCGAAAAAGTGAGAGAAAGTAGGGAAATTCATATCAAAAGAAGCAGCCACCTCGAGAGGATGTCCAGGAAAGAAAAGAGCGAGTGCGAAATTCCGGGGAACATCCGACACCACAATAAGCTTGAAAAACTGAAAAGCGATATGCAAAAAGATGAACTTGAAAGAAAAGCTATTGGAAAACAGCTCGAACGGGTGCGTCTAGAGCAGGAGCGGATAATAAAAGAAGGAAAACAGCTCGAAGGAGCTCGGAAGGAGAATCAGATCAAGACACAGGAGCAGCTAGAAAAGAGAGCCAAGGAACCAGATCGAAGGGAGCGTAATATGAAAGAGGAGCGCACTGGGAGAGCCACGAGAGAAGGCGGAGAACGGGAACAGCAGCTGAAGGATACGGAATGCGTACAGAGAGAAGAACTCAAGCGGCAGGAGAAGAAGGAGACTAAGTCCAGAGAACATCTCAAGGGTATAGTTAGGGAAGAGCAGAGGGAGAAGGGACATGCACTGCAAGAGGAGCGACAGAAGAGAGAAGAAGGCGAGAGCCAACCCAAGTTGGGGAATGATTTGAAAAACGGAGAAGAGCGGCTGCGAGATGCGGGAGCAATGGAAGAAGAGTTTGAGCGGGGACATGGAGGGAGGGACACAGGGGGAGAAGGGCTCGAAGGGGAGCTAAAAACGAAAGCTCCAGGAGAGCTCGAGCAAAAAAAGTCTTCGAAGGAGATCGGGACTCGCAAGCGGGAGAGTAGAGAAAAAGGACTTGAGGATCGAAGGAAGAATGGGAAGGACCCAGAAGATCATCGAAAGAGATGTGGCGATGGGATCGAACGGAAACAGTGGGGCAAGACGGACAAAGAAGAGATCGAGTGCAGAGAGAGAAAGGAGGAGCTCAAAAGGAGGGAGAAGATACAGAAGAAACTGGAGGACGTAACCAGAAAGGATTGGAAGCGATTTAAGAGAACGTATCTGAAGGAGAAACTGTTCAGAGCTCGAGCGAAGGAAGAATTGAGAAAGCAGCTCCCAGGACACGCAAAAGGAGAGATGGGCTCGACGAAGACTGCGCTCCTGCAGAAAAAGGGAGCGGTAGCAGAGGAGCCCAATAAGCCAGAAGCGGACAAGGCTAACATGGAAGCTCCCCGTGTTTCCCGGAAGACATTCCTGGGTACGGCTACGGACAGTCAACAGCCGAGGCGTCACAGTTCCTGTACACAGGTCCAAGGCGAAGAGAGCAAGCACTGCAATGGTATACAGGGACGGGATCAGGTACTCCATGAGCTCGACCAGAACGTGGCACGCTCCCAGAGACTTGGTTGCACATGTTTGGGAGCATTCCCGGTGGATTGTGATCACAAAAAAAGCGTCAAGTGTGAAGACAACCAGGCTCATACCATGCTGGAGCAGGGCAACGATTCTGGAGAGGAATTCCCACCTGGTGTCCATGATTTCATGATTTCCGACAGACTAAAGCAGGGAGAAACAAAACGGATGACGGGAGAAAAGCCACTGCCGCCCACGCACCAGAGTGTCAGTGGAGACAGTGACCAGGCCCCAGCCTGGTACGGCTCGAACTTCGAAGCAAAGATGAAAGTTGGTGGGGAATCGAAGCCTCGGTCCAGCTCAAGTTTCGAGTACTTCGCCCCAAGACATTCCATTTCGCAGAACGAACGATGGGTTCGCTTCATGGAAACCGACAAGGACACTAGTCCAGGCGATATGGAAACTGGTTCAGACGTCCAGGAACATCCCGAAGCTGGAGAGATCGCAGTCGCACACTCTTCACTGGATGAACAGCATCAGGACGCGCAGGAAGTCGAGCAGCAATCAAGGAAAGCTCGGAAGGTTTCTCCTCCAGCGAGCTATTGCACGCGAACCGGAAGGAAGCGCTTTCATCCAAACCTAGCCCACTGCCAGCTGAATCGCAGGAAGGTACCGCCATCCCAACGCCAAGAGCGTCGTGTTCTCTGCGCGATCCTGTCCAGAAAGGGAGAAGCTGATGAAGATCCAGAGGCACTCTGTCGGCGATTGCAGTCCGATAATGCGCTGATGGAGAGCAAGCTGGCCGAAGCTATGACAAGGAAAACCCGGGAAAAACATCTCGCGGAGTCGATGATGCGCAGGGCTGCAAATGTGGTCAAAATCTTCCAGCCGGGAGTGAGGAACAAGGAACCGAAACCAGCAGAAACGAGCTGGACGGATTCCTTCGAAGAGGCGCTTTTGGACGACATTTTCCCGTATTCCACCGCCTCCGACTTGCCAACCACCAAGCTGAGAAGGATAATTCACAGCGAGTCGCAGCGAGAGGTGAAGCTGCCAGGGCGCGTTTTCCAAACAATTTCCAAGGCTGTGAACAGTAACGGTGGCCCACTGACTGCCAGTCTGCTCAAGTGCATTGATACGACGGATGCCAGCCTGGGGGAACACTTGCGGGCAGTCTTGAACAGCCAGTTTGAGGTGCAGCATGTCCCGGAGCTGCTGCAGCTGGCCGAGAAATTCGAGGACCAAGAGCGGAGCACGGCGACCAGGGGCCTAGCGGAAACCTGCAGGACCACTCGGAACTATCATCAGCAGCATTGGAAACAGTTGTCAGACCATTTCATTAGTTTGACACAAAAGGGTTTCAGCGACCACTGCGGCCTGGGGGACGAGCTTGTTCAAGATGCATTCCAGAATGTCCTGAAATCGTACACAGCCTGGAGCAGCCGGAGACTGGAAAACATGCAGCGACTCTAGCTTATTCCATACGAAGAGAAGGAGTGTATCCGGAATATAATTTTTAAATAAAATATACATTGCTTCTCAGAAATTCTTTTTATACTATTAGCCAAATAGTGAAAGAACCACAGCATAACATTGCGAATGGTTTCCTAGTTTTCTCAAATATTTTCCAGGAAGATGAATGCCACTCTATCTGAGTATTGTCACTAAGACAAGGATTCATCAAACTAGTAGCAGTAGTAGCAACCCCTTGATTCGGTTTTTGAGTGGGGCTATGGGATAGCTCCAAAGGGAAACGTTTCTTGAGTAGCCGTGGCTGTATTGGATCACCCCTTGACCATTGATCCACATTGCGCTGTATCGAACGAGATAAATTATCCTTGACTGCGAAATGTTCATGCCATATTGAATGTGTCCTGGTCCCTTTCTTTCACATGCATTTTTCCTGGAACAAAAACCATTTTTGCAACCTTCACGAAACACCTCCTTCAACGAGGAGCCTCCTCGATTGAGTTCTGTGTACCAGTTTTCGCAGCTTTTCGCAGTTTTCCAGTCTGCTGACGTGCCAGCATCGACCAACTACCTCGCACGGGTCGCTCCTGCTCCTGCTCCTGCTCCTACCTCTGTGTCAGTGTTCATTTTATTCTTCTCGGGCTGCCACCGTTGCCATCAAACTGAGTTTTACAAAAAATCAACGTAAATGCAAATTGAAAATCGCACACAAGAGCACGACACTTAAGCCATTGTACGGCATCCCTCCTGGCCAGATCCTGCCCTTGATCTGCCCACGTTCCAACCCCTTCAGGCACTCCACTTCGCACAGTGGGGCCTCCGACAAAATTAGGTGGCAAAAGTATTTCTTTGAGGAGCGCTTTGGATCTGATAGAGAGCTCTTGAAAGTGCAGTTTAGGAGATACTCGTATGAGTGGCATTCAAAGTTCACCCTTTTCCACTGAGCAACAATTTATTCGACTCTGACTTGATATACAAATTGGTATTCGCTCAGAAGTTTTTCATTTTGCAAACTGCAATGACCGGAGGACCCTCTGTGCCAAGTGTGAGGGCATGTGAGCTTGAAAGGATTTTCGGGACTGGCTGTGCGGTGGCTTTTGTAGCTGTTTGCACTATTGTGTGTAGTGCATTATTCTCACTTCACCTCCTCCACCTGCTCCACCTGCTCCAAGTCGGACTTTTTTACCTCACATCATCAGCAGTTTTCCTTTCTGTGCCATCGCTCCTGCCAGCCATAATAAATTATGTCAAATTAATTAAATCGACGACAGTCGCTGCCTGCAAAGGAAGTTGCATGTTGGCTTCATGCTGAATTATGTCATCCGAATATGAATGTATGTAGATTGGGCAGCCAGGACCGTGCAGCAAGCTGATCCGGCTGTGTCCTGTTCACAGGCACCAACACAGGCTCTGAGACGTCTGAACTGCACAAATCGGATATGGGTATGAGCATGGCGAAAGCGTATTTCTGATTAAAAGCCGCACTTAAATCAATTATTTGAACGGAATGGAATTGTGGCTGCACGGGCAACGCTAGCACTCTCTCTCGCTCTCTTATCTATAAGGAATTACCACTGAGAGAGCGTGAGAGGGAGAGGGAGTCAACCACGGGAAATAGTTTTCCTTCTTCTGGCTATAATAACGATCCGATTCAGCAATCTGCGTTTATTCTGCGGTATCGGATTTCTCGTATCTTCATTGTGGGGGGGGCATGGGCATGGAAAATGAAAAAAAAAATGCTTGCTTCAGTCTGATATCACAGGAATCTGCAGAAAAAATTCGTCTGCTTTGACAGACAGGATGGATAGAAAAACGATATATGTGTGTACATTCAGTTCAGCCTGAACTTCCACCCTAGTTTTTGACTCATTCGAAAAGTGCGAGTACCTACATATATGATGATAGAATGATAACAACAATAACAATTGCCATTTTTCCTGTATATTCATGCTTGATGATATTTATATTTGAGCAACACCTAGTACAGGGCATGTAGTCGGGTTTTGTGTTTCAAGTTTCAGCTGTGTATGTGTGTATGTGTCTGTGCGAGGTATCAAATTGTTGAGTCTCGCAAATATGTACATATGTATTGGTAAATGTACATATATGGTCATCTCGGCTCACCTTGTTTAGCTCGGCTCTGCAGACGCTTAATTGGAAATTTTCCTAAGTATACTTTGACTAATGAGTTTTTCAGCAAGTGGGCAAAACAAAGGAATCGGAACACACAGGGAATGTGATTATGTGTGTGTGTGTGTGCATAATATTTGTGTGCCTCTGAAAAGTAGAGAAAGGAAGCGATGATGACAATAGTAAGTAGGCTAGGCTGGATGGCTGGCAGGCTGGCTGGCAGGCTGGCTGGGCTAAAAATTAACGGTACAAAAGAGTCACCTGGCAAATGCACACCAACAAAAGCAACGCACACACATGCAAACGACCTTGATTAAACCATAAACGCACACATATGTATTTATGTACACTGTAAATATGGCTATGAAGCTGTTGCAGCTGTGGTACTTTTCCCGTTTTAGTTTCGATCATCCTTGGTCTGCTCTGGTCTCTAGCACGACGCAGTTTGGCCTTCTTGATCAGCATCATCAACCGAGTCTATGCACTGAATCTAGCCATATTTGTGCTTCTGGCCTTCTGCTCTTTAGTTGCACTTGGGTACATACAGATGTACATTTTCAAACGAACCTGCCCCCTTGGTTAGTTATTGTACACAACACTCTGGCCAAAGCCATATAAGGGTAAATGGAACTTCGGCGCCTGGAGCTAGGACTCGTTTCATGCTTCCGTTCGTATTCGGTTTCAACACAACTTTTCCTATTCTCGTTTCGGGCATGTCATGGCATTGTTATTGTTGCCGTCGTCGTACGAGTAATTAGTGAATGTTACAATTGAAAGGATATTAATTATTTTGATGGCGTGCAACTACGAGTGGTTGGCTTTCTCTCCACTCTCTACTCTCTACTGTATGTGTGTGCTGCGTTTGACACTTGCCCCGGCATTCCGCATCGCCTCCCCATTAACTGACCCAATTTAGGGCTGTCCCTTCCTCGGCCCCTGCTTCACTGAATCCTATGGACTAGTTTTCCAACATTCTTTTTCTTTTTTCATTAGTTTCGTTTGTCCAGCCTCCCGAATTTCCCGAATTTGTCTACTTATTTTGGCTTTATTTCGTTACCGTGTCTCCCAGTTCCGGGGCGACTATTGGCACCGGGCCAAGGACAGTGTCAGTGCCAGTGCCAGTGCCAGGCGCGTGTGGGCCTAACTGGTCCGAAGTAAAAAACGCTAGAGGGACAGGTATTTAGCAAAATATTAGCAAATTATTTTTGTTTTTGGATGCTTCTTTTTAAATTTTACACTTTTCATAGCCGATGACCAAAATTGCATATTGAAATAGCAGGTAAAAGCAAAAGCGGTCGGACTTAATCCGAAAGGTCCGGAATGAAACATCGATCTCTAAATAGATTCGGAGCTTCGAAAAATTAGATATGTATATAAATCTATTCCAACCGAATTCCAGCCCGTTTGGCTGATCTGGCTGATGATACCTACATGATACCTATGATAATGATCCGATCTGATCCAGAATCGGCATTCTGGTAGATTCTCTACGATTCTGTCCAAATATATTCTGAGTACGGTGTGTTATAAATATATGTGTCTATAATTTCTGCACGTGCTTGTACTCTGCCGAGCGTTTGCACTCTGAAACCCGATTGGCCAAGCTTAAAGTCGCGCTCAAAAATGCTAAGCACACAAATACATATACTTTCATCTGTGTGCGTACACTGTACAGTCATACATATTTGTGAGTGTGGAATATACATGTATTTATATTAACGTACCTTTTCCGCTACTCAGTCAGCCAAGAACCACTCATGGTAATGGCGTTTCTCTGTTCGCAAGTGGCGGTGGTGGGGGAGTGTGTAGGTTCCGCAAGAAAATTGTTTGCATCGCACTTGTCATAACATTCAGCCGACAAAATTAAAAATCCACATGGCAATGGCGGACTCAAAGAGGGTGGCGAAGAGTGTCAGAGCGAGATAACGAGTGAAAACATTCGAATAATTGCCACTCAATCGCAATTGAGCAAAAAATATGGCTCCGGGAAGCCCAGCGGAAGCACTACATGGAGAACAGTTTTTATTCTGGGGACGATTGTTCATTTAATTAAGACCGCTATCATTTTTGTATGTATTAAATCATCCCTAGAACCATAAATAATATCCATATAAAATCAACAGCATATGACGATGATGAAGGGGTACAAGCCAATATCCAATTGAGATGTTTGACAATTATTTGCGTATGCCTAATTTATATTTTCAAGTTACATTTTTTTTTTTAGGTATGTTTCATTATTTTTGTTCTCTGTAAAGGTTTTATTTAGAGCTTTTTAACAATTGGGGATTAACCTGTGTACATGCATGGGCATGTATTGGTGCATATTTATGTATACGAGTACATACAAATGGAAATAGTCGGATGTAAGTCGGATCTGTAAACAATCATTGAAGGCTCTGCAAAGGCTACAAACATAAACGAGCTAAAACGAGAAATTTCACACAAAAAGCAGATCGAAAGTTCGAATCTCTGCGAATGTATAACATTTTGCAGAAACTCCCTGTGGACAATCCCGTTGTGAAGAAACCTCTCCAGAGCTCAGTGTGTCCGCCACCTGGACTGGGGCATTCTGGAAGCCTTACACATCTCACATACATATATTTTGGATGCATTTTAGATAGCTGTAACTAAAATATAGCTAATACATATGTATGTATTTGGACCTCGTACGTATACGTAATGCGCAGGCACCCTCTTCCCTCATTGTCACTTTTTGTTGGTGCCCTCTATTCAAATAGGAAAGAGGACATTTCCAGGACAGACACCGAAGTTAGAGGAGTTGATGTCAGTTGATGGCGCCCTAATGAGCAGTTACTTTTTTCTGACCTCTCAGCGTGGTCGTACGGTCTGGGCAGCCGTCAAGGGCATTGTCATCGGCACGTCTGACTGCACAGGGAATGGTCGAAAGTGCACTGTCTCTGTTCGCCTCTCCCTCCGGGGCTGTCTCTGCTGCTCCAGCGGCATGCACCTTCCTGTTGTTTAAGTCCAGCGATGCGTGGCGGCTGTGATAAAAGTAATCGAGAAGTGTCGCCCCAGAAAGTTGGTGCAGATTCAGTCCAAGGTCCGCTCCGAAGAGAGAGGGCCGAAGCGCGATCTCGTTGAGTTGAAGACTCGCACTCGCCAACATTTGGATGAGCTGTGGAAAGGACTACAAGGACAATTTTCACGTGCCACGCAGCAGAGTTGACAAGGCCGGGACAATTCGGCGAACTCTCATTAATCATTTGCATGTGTGGCAGACGGCAGTAGCGCGATGGAGGATATGGGGGGATGGCGTAGCATACTTTTTGCGGCAAGCCACGCAAACACACGCGCATACACATACACGCCCATCATGAAAGAGTAACAAATTGGGATGCGGCATTAAATTAATTGAAAACATGCTTGGATTATGTTTGCTCAACCTGCGAACAGCTTCCTCGGAAGGATGATGATGGATGTTTGGGTTGGAGGCAGAGGCAGAGACAGAGGCAGCCAGAAAGCATTTGGCAATTTATTAATGATTCCAGGAAGCGACAGGGCGGTTGAGGGAACTGGTACGGGTACGGGTAGGGGTATGGGTATGGGTACAGGCGGCAAAGATCGAACAGAAGATGAAAGATTCGCAGTATTGGGATATCCAGAATGACAAGCGAGAGAATACTCCTTGCTGGGCTGACGGACTATGAGTGCCGATTTTCTACATCAGCGATAGGTCTTTGCATAATATAAGGATACGCATCTCATACAAAATTTTCCAGAACTTTTAGAAATTCAAACTTCAAGAAATCAACAGCCCGATAAAATTGACCGAAATGCCCAATGAACGAAAAGTTCTTCAAATGAAGAGATGCTCAAAATAAAGTTTGCAGTTTTCGGAATAAGTTCAATATTTTTCAAAATCTTCATTGGATAATAAAATATCTCAATTACATTTCACATTTTATTATCGATTGGATATTTGCAAAAATGATTCTATGTATCCGGACAGCATTCGAGCCAGTTAATACTATTTACATCCTTTCTTTACTATTATGCAAATACATAGTAAATTTCCCGGAAGAGAGAGTGAGAGAGAATCCACCCCGGGATCATTAATCGCAGTGAGCATCCAAGTTAATCCAGAATAGTGACAGTCCAATCTAAAAGGTTCAGAACTCGAGGCTTAGCGGGAATGGAAATAACCTCTGGGCGGGCCATGTCCCTAAGGCATTTTTGGGAATGAATCGGAGTAAATGGTGCCCACATTTGACAGACTTTTAATGGTCAATCCCGCCGATGAGTCGTCGAAAATCGCGGGTAACTCTCCATTCGGAACATGGAAAATGAAACGTTTGAATGCGGAAATCTGCTCCGTCAGCCATCTGATGGCCAAGGCCAGCAATTTTTCGCCAGTTGCGTGACATGGCTGGCCTGTCCTGGCCTCGCCTGGCCAAGATGACCCTCTCAGAGCCCACTTTATCGCCCAGACTCATCTCTTTTGCTGTCATTACAAAAATGTTGCATATATTAAAAAAACATCAGGATGCTAAATAATGTGAAACGAGTGGTCTGAGTCAGGAGCCAAGCGGCACAAAGAGCAGTCTGAAAACCAAACAAAAAGGGGAAAAAAAGAGTACTAAATGAGGCAAATTTTGTGACCGACCGAAGCTGGTTCACCCTAGCCATCCGATATCCCGAGTTTCCCGGGAATCTACGGCTGCCAAAGCCAATTGGGCTTTTCAGTTGTTTTCCAAAACTATAAGTATCTGCGAATCTGCCAAAAAGTTTTCTTCCAAAGTTATTATTCTGATGGCAAAACATATTTCACAGCATTCCAGTCCCACAGAACGTTGTAAACTGTTAAGCAACGTGAGAAGGAGAGTCGAATATGACCCTGGGTCACCTTGCAGTAACATTCGATTCGATTTACATATTCAGTATAAGCGTATGCCACAGCTGATGTACAGCCCCTGACAGGGTAACGGCGAAGGCAAAGGCCGGCTGTGGATAGTGCGGTTCCCTACATACATATAGCAAATATGTATTTATTGTGTGTGTGTTGCACAGAAACAAACAACGGTGCGGATGAAAACCCAATCCACACCCCCACTCACTCTCATTCAGCTTCCTGCACTGCTTCCCTCCCAGCTTTCCGCTCTCCCAGTTTTCCCGTTCCCCCGTTTCCCCGTTTCATTTTTGCTCTGCAACAGCATTTTTATGCAAAACAACTGTTTTATGTCAGCGGCACAGCAGGAACCATCAGCACGGAGGGGCAGTTGCACGAACAACTGAATCGGGCAGCGTTTTCAACAAAGGAATCTTTTCCCATCCCGATTGCGCTTTAAAGAGATCAGCTTTAATTAGAAAATGCCTGCGAACCCAGCACAAATATTAATGCGGACCTGTCCACCTGTAGACTTTCATTAGAATGGAAATCGAACTCACATTCCACTGCTGCTCCAAAGACTATTCAAATACTAGTAGCAAATGCATTAAATATCAGTTCTCCAGTAACTAGTGGACTCATTCCATGGTTCCAGAAATGAAAAATCAATTCATGCCAAAGAAAACTTAATTCTTATACTTCCTTCTTGATAGAATGTACACCAATGGCAAGTGAATAGCTCTTGGTCTTTTAGCTAGACTTTGCGATTATGAAGGACATCAATTTAGTTACAGCTCTCTATATCCATATAAGCTATTATTTAATTCAGGCATAGGTCGTGTGTGTGGCCAGTTCTTGAGCATTCACTGAAAACCTCCCTGCAAAGACTCGGGAGCTCCCTGCGAAGCTCAGCGTCTTCAATTAAAGTTCTTTCTGATTTTACTTGATTTTCAAGCGAAAAAGATACTCTGTTTTTCATCATGAATTATCTTTCTTATTGTAGATAATAATAAAGGAAAACGCGGTACGTACATATTTATTAAGAAAAACAAAAAAAATAAATGGAAATTTAGCTGTTTTTCATAGGCTAGTACACTCCCACCACGCGCTTTCTTTTCAAATAATACAGCATTACGAGTATGTGAATTGCAAGAATTGGATGTGTGTTCAATTTAAGAGTATGAATAAGACCCGAAAGAGAGAGACTGGATCATGAGTGGCACGTTAGACTACACCACTGGCTATAATTAAATGATTTGATGACTGAATTTGATGTGGAAGACCCGACACCAATGCTATATATTTATATGTCAATTGGTTAAATTTTTGAGAAAATAATATCGGAACAGAATTAAGTATACGAAATGCATTATATGTATTTTGATCAAATTTTATATATTTGGCCATTCGTTGGAAATGCTTGAATTTTGACTACAAAATATATTATGAAACTATAGATTTTGTTGCCATTCGATTTAGTTTGAAGAAATACGTATACGTTCATCAGCTGAGCCGGGGGCCTACCAATCAAGTGTACTGATCAAAAGAAGGACCCATGCCGAGATCTCGACGCACTAGACACACGACTAAATAATTGCCAGACCCCAGGCGTGCACCTACCAGCCTGCCAGTTGGAGACGAGACCCCATGGGGCAGGAACTTGGCGGCTCAGTGGAGTGGAGTGTGGAGCCATGGCGTGTGTGCTAGGGGCACATGTACATACACACTCGCACATACATATGCTTGTAGGTGCCTAGGCCACCATCCGTCAGCGGCACTGACTCACGGCTTCCCCTCATTAAGCTATTTCAAATGTAGAAAAAACAACAAAAAAGCCATCAATACACCGATATTCATTTCAAAATAACAAATTAGCTGAAATGAATCAAATCCAAGCCCAGATTAATACGAGTATATTTTTCCATGTCAAGACCACAGAAAAGTGCCTTGGGGGCCCCTTACAGAACTTTCAAATTAGCGATCCGTTTAGATCTTAATCTGCCAATAAATGGGTCCAGGTGTCAACCAACACACACCTCCCACATGCGTGTGTACAAAACAAAATATAAAAGCATGTACATATGTATGTGTGTATTTTCATGGTCTGCTTTCCTCCACATCAGATTGGATTATGCCATTTGGGGGAGGGGGGGCGCCCAGTGGCTAAAACACATTAAAGAGCTTAGGCTAACAATTAAATTATTTTTAAGCCCTGAAAAGCAAAGCACCCAAAGCGCATATAAAAGCACGCACGCACACAGCCCCGTAGACAGCCCCGTAGACAGCCCCGTAGACAGCCCCGTAGACAGCCGCTGGTGAAAATGTTTCCACGGTGCTTATTCGATTCGATGTAATGCGAATTCGTAGCAATGACGACATTGTTGAGCGAAAACACGGCCACCGTTGAGGGACGATGCTTGGCGATGGGGAGGGGCAGGGACAGGGCCAGGGCCAGTTGCTGTTGGGTTCATGGCCAGAGAAAATGCTATCCCTCCACCCGACTGGGGCATGTGAAACTTTGTGTGTGTGTGTGTGAGTGAGTCTAATCAATTTGCTTAGCTGGGAATTTTCCTTTTGTGTTCCTTTTTTTCCGCCGTTTTTTCGCCGCTCGGTGCGGTACTTACTCCGCGTAAGGCGAAGGAAAAAAAGACAAAGTATGCCAGAGTTCTGTGTCACACAAACAGAGAATACCTTTTGACATTTATCGTTGCCGATCTCGGCAACCCTCTGGTCTTTGACCTCTCCCCCCTACAACGCGAAAGCCAACACCCTCTGGAATCCTCAAAAAACCACAAGGCGGATTTTCCGCGCTAATGATAAAAGTTTTGGCGCTTTCTGGAGGGGGTTCCTGGAGTGGGAGAGAGCTGGAAAGGCGGCGAGGGGACGTGAGGAGTGGAAGTGAAAGCGGCAAAATCCGAGAGTAAGCTTTATCTTCATTTCCATCCACGAAAGCGCACACTAAGACAACGCATTTGGCTTCAATTCAATTAATTGTTTACCCTTGTCAGGCAGTCGTCACATATTGTATGCTTCCCTCTACTCACCTAAGTGTCCGCCATCGTACAGTGGGCCAAAAGCCCCATCCTAAGCGCAAATACCTCTGGCTACGAATGGATGGAATAAGACAGTTGCTCGCAAGCAATATATTCAAACAACTATATTTAATAGGTCCATCATCGAACAAGGAGGAGGAGAAGGAGAAGATCATACCGGACTTGACATTCAAGGGCCTCGCTGACCACTGGCGTGAACATGGATTCACAAAGATTATCACCATGGTTGGAGCCGGAATATCCACATCCAAATCGCTGGCATACCCCACTTTCGATCCACCGTCTCGGGACTCTACGACAACCTGGCTAAATATGAGCAACCGTATCCCATGGCCATATTTGAGTTGGATCATCTTAAGAGAAATCCAGATCCCTTCTTTGCCCTGGCCAACGAGCTGTGCCCGGCTCGTTTGACCAACAATGTCTCACTACTTTATTCGGCTGCTGCTTGAGAAGGGTCGGATCCTGAGCCACCAAACGCAGAAAGTCGATGCGGCGGATCGCCTGGCAGGCATACCAGTGGTGGATGGTCAGGCCGCATGCAGCAGGCTGACTTGCAGCTAGTTCTGAGTGCGAGTCTTGTGATTCACCTCCAACTTCATACAAGTCCATGCCACTGCAACGTCCGTCTCGGTCTCGGTATCCAAGTTCTCGGTATTCTCGGTCCCCATCCAGCTCTCGATTGTGTCTGAGTATTGAGAGTTTATTTGGAAGTGACATATTTTTCATTTCATATTTCAGAAATCGTTTTTGGAGTATCTACATTTTTTCACGGCTAAATTTTAAATTTAATTTGACAAATTTAATGCATCGCAAATATATATTCATAAGAAACTGCTGCCACTGTGCAGACATTTATTTCCTATAATTTTTTTCCGTTTTTCTCACATTCAGTTTTATCGGTGACGGTAGTCAAAATGGATCTCCCATGTCAAAATTGTTTCGAACTTTTCATTTCATTGCTGCATTCGAAAAGCAAAGGTCGTTTGAATTGCAAAATAGTCAGAGGAAAAAAAATCAGCAAGGAAGTAGCTGAAGATTGAACGTATCGAGAGACTGCAAAGAAAGTTTCTGAAGTTTGCACTCCAGCCCTTGCACCTTTCCACTCCGTTGCCGTCTCGTGGGGGGAGATGTCGCCTCGTGCGCCACTCTCCTCTCTCGAGCATTGAAGGAGCATTGTGGCTCAAATTTTTCCCTACGACTTCTTAGTGAGTAACTTTGATTGCCCCGACCTGCTGAGTAGGATTGGCTTCAGTGCGCCTGCCAGGAGCCTAAGGACTCATGCACCCTGTGTGGTTGATCGCCACCGGGCCAACTATGGCCATAATGAGCCCGTCTGTAGGGCTCTTCGCCAGCACAATGCACTGCCAGCTGGGAAGCGATTTGACTTTGGCCAGGGGAAAGCAGCCGTCCGACGGTTACTTACAGATTTTCTCTTATTTAATGTTTAACTAGGTAATTTGTTTGTTTGTTGTTATTGTTTAAGATAGAAATAAAATAGATTAGCCAGTGAAGGATTACCCGTTGGCGAATAATGAACGAAATAAGTAGATAACAGTATAGATTTTTAATATTCTAGTGAACGTGGAAAATGGCAAAGAACTTGAAAGCGAAAAACAACAGTTTGAATTAAAACAGTAAATGAAAACTTCTTAGAATAGGAAACGCAAATGAATATCCACAGATTTTTGTTAAATTCTTTCATATTTCGCACACTGTGCCTTACCACTTTCTGTTCCTAATATCAGACATATGGGCCCAGTCCGTTGGAGCTTATTTCATACGGCTTTGCAATTGTCATAAATGGCTTTAGCACCGATTCCTACCATGTCTCCCACTTTCCCGGTAAACCCCTATCACCACCCTCCCTGCCAAGGTATCCATCACCATATCAAGATCGGGTGAGAGACTTGTTAGAACTATAACATGGTTGTGGAAGGGCTATTTAATTTCTGATATATTTCTATCTGCATTATTCAGATTTTAAATGTGCTCAAGGCCATCTCGAGCTAAGAGCTTGACATCTAGTATTTCCAGCAGTGTAATTTTTGCGGAGTTTTCAGTCCGAATGATGGTTTGCTCTTAATAGTGATACGATGAACAAATCAGGGAAAGAATATTTCGATGTATCATGTAGTTCTCGAGATATACTCGACTTAGCGGAGCGGTCTAGGACTTTACAATACAAAATGGCGTTCTTCCCGAGAGACCGTTTTTCGACGCGCGGTACCTTCTATTCAATTCAATGTTTCCCCACTCAGATTAAAGTAATTAAATTTGGGGGGCCCTGCAGGGCCACAAATATATTGTGGCCATATTTTTCCAGAGCTTTTCAATTTCAGATCCCATGCGTAGGCTGTAAAAGGTACCGAGTGGAAGGGCAGTTCGTGCTGAGAGACGTTTTTTGGCGGGAGCTGGAGCTGGAGCCGCTATTTGAAATATTTGCTTAGCAAAAAAAACTAAATAGATTACTTCTTTCAATAGCAAATGAAAACTGCTGAAAAGTTTCAGCAGAATGCTTTATTTTGTGTCGAAACAAAATTTCGGAAGCTTGGCCAATTTTTTGGGCCTTCTCCCCTTAAGTTTACTGCCCTCCAACTATTTGTACTAGGTGGCAACGTTCACGTGGTTTTGTGTGTGGGTGAATTTCTCTGTTTGAAAGAGCCAACGTAATAATTCAATTGTTGCCAGAACATGCGACACACATCCACACACATTTTGGTCACATTTTCCCTTCCTGTTCTGTGCTTTCATGTGCTGCGCAGTCCTCTCCTATTCTGGGAGCGGGTCTGGTCTGAGGCTTGGTCTGTCCCTCTGTCCAGGAATGGGTTTCAAATGCTCTTCATTTGATTTGATTTTGGTTTCACTTCTGCGGTTTGTGGCCTTTGTAACTTCTTTGGCTTTGGCTTTGGCTCTGTCTCTGTCTCGATACTTCCACTTCCCTTCACTTATATTTCACAGAATCTACGAATCTACGATTCAGCGAGGGGAGCCGGAGATCATGTGTGAATTTGAGAGTTGACAATTAAGCGCCAGCTGGTTCTTTACACGTCCGGTCCAGTCCAGTCCAGACCGGTCCAGGCCCCCCTATGGACAGCGCCTGTTATAAATTTGCGGTTAAAAGATTAAGCTCTTAGATCGAAAAATTACCGGCCACATAAAATGGATTAAAAATTAAATGCAATTTTTGTTGCGAAGCCAAACATTTGTATACTTTTATATACTTTTATACAGACACAGATACTTGCGGTTGTTTATATGTCCATATTTACATCTGTCGATGTATTGGCCATGTGCCGCCTGGCTGTCAGCAGAGAATCGCACTCTGATTGCTTTCTGTGGCGTGCATTTAATGGTCTGGTAAGGAAAGGGGGCTTGAGGTCGAGTGCGGGTGCGAGTGCGAGGCCTGGAAGTTGGGCGACAGTGTGCCAAGCAGATAAGGATGCTACGGAGAGCCCGTCATTGTTGCGCGGCATAGATAAGCCTCTCAGCTCTCAGGCGAATTGAGATTCATTTCGAACAATTGACAATTTGCATCGGAAAATGGCAGAGTGATTTCTCGCCGCTAGAGATGAGGAAAAACGAAAAAGTATCGACTTATTATCGATAGAAATAAAAACTAATACCCTCTGCACACTAAGCACATCCCGGGGGAACAGTGGAAATTTCCGGCAGATGTGAAACCCAATTCGTACACTTGCCATCCACCATCCGTCAAAAACAGCTGATGACCACAAAATAACAAACTTTTTGTGCGGAACTTTTTGTTGCACAGACGTATACTGTGGTTATAGTGCTATGGCATTAGACTCTGCTAACTTTGCTGCCATGAGAGACAAAATGACCAATACTCGACATTTATAAACTTTTTTGCCTGCTGTGACCAATATTACTTTTTCTGATAGATTTAAGAATTTACAAATTATTAAGCAACCGTGGTTTTTGTTTCGTAGGCGTTGTTGTTTTTTTTAAGAATTTTTGAAATCTGTTTTTTCATGCTTCATGATCTTTACAGTACTAAATAGCTGATAAGTACAGCTAAAAATCGGGCCTGAACGTTTAATAGCTTTAGCCTACAATTTGGAAGTTATTAGGCATTAAAATTCAAATTTGATCATTTTTTGCGGTATTTTTTTCGGAAATTTTGACTTCAAAACTCAGGAAAAGATGAAATAAAATTATTTCTTGGGCTAACTTTTTAGATAGGTTTTAGATAGGTTCATTAATCTCTCGGCGTTTAAGGTATCGTTTGTAAGAATCGATTGATAAACGGTTATGGTGCCTAACCTTCGTATGCCGAAAATACGATCGATAAATACGCGATCTGCAATGGTGACATATTGTGATAACCGAATAACTTCTTTCAAAATACATACTCAAAACTTTTTCCATACTCTCCTGCCAAAGATCAATTAATATATTCTCCATTTCCGAGGAACACTTCGTCCTGCCGCATGGTGTTTTTCTACTGGTTGCAATATTTAAAATTCTTATATTATAATAATAAGAAACAAATACATAGATACATCCATTGTAATTTTTTCCCCTTTGCATTTTTATCTATTCAAAATTGAAATTCCAAACTGAAATTTTCGGCTGCAGGAGTAATGTTGTGCTACTGGAATAATGGTTGGAATAATGGATGGTGGAATAACTGAGACAACTTTCGGAAGGGCAAAACCATTCCAGAAATGGATGGCGGTTGGCGGCCAGTGTGAATAGGGTATAGGGAATAGGGTATTGCACTAGTCAATTTTCCGCAAAATATAAAATATGCATGCCTAAAAATACAAGATTGGAAAATTTACAATAGGGATATGGAGAGCAGACGGCAAGGGAAAGGGAAAAGAAACCAATTGGCAAAAGTACATTTTATGAATTCCCCTGAAACCGAAATGAAATAAAAACTGACAGAGGGTGGCAGAAGGAGAGCGAGAGCGAGAGCGAGAAGGTGGATAAAGGGCGGAACAGATATAGGGCCAGCCAACACGAATACTCGTATCGTATGGAAATTTCAGCGTCCGCACACTTAATATAATTTCACTTGAAAACACTCATACACTCTCATAGTGGAGGTGGAAAGCGGCAAATCGTGAAGACTTTCGGTGGACGGGGGACGGGGGACGGGGACCAGCAGGTGCTGGTGGCCAGCGGTGTGGCAATGGCGGCGTGGAACCATTCGACTTTCGTGTGGCCTTTCTTTACTCTCCGGGCGCTAACGTGACTTTGGCGCGTTAACCTCAATTTATCGCTGCCATTTATGTCCTTGTTTCCGATTACAGCATAAATTGTGGTAGGTAACGTGTTGGTCGCACACACACACACACACACAGCCATGCAGCACTCACCTGATAAATGGTAAACTGCATGTATTGTGTAATCGATAAAAAATAAAATACGAAAAGCAAGGAAACCGTGCGGAGCAGTGGAGTAGCCGCCTCACGATATCAGCAGCGCCTCACGAAGGGACTGTTGTCGCGGCATCGACATTTGCTCCCGTTTTGGCTTAGTGGCATTGAAGGACGACGCGTCGGCCCGACGAACGTGTTCAAGTTTCGGCGAGTGGGCATTTCAAACAGAATTCTGGCCACAAGTATTCGTACCAAGAACACCTCCACCCCGTTTCCGGATTTCGGTATAAGTAATGGTATATTTCGAGAGACATCAGACGACAAAGTAAAGCAGATATGAAGCGCTTTTGGATTCATTTTTGATCGCAAATAAATTAAAGCTTAAAGAATATTTCCTGTAGGTTATGGAGGCAAAGAAATTCATACATATGTATATATAAATATATATGTAATCGAAAAGCCATGCTGGCTGAGTACCGGGTATAAGTAGAGTCTCACAGCGTACCACATCGTACCCATCAGTTATGTATACTATATGCACATATGTAAATATACGTACACACATGTATTAGTCCTGTCAGACTAGCATCGTCCTGGCTTTTGCACTCTAACCCATGAAATCGAACCCCTTTCCAAAAATGGTTATTTCAGGCGCTTGGACAGGGACTAACGCCCAAATAAAGCTAAACGGTTGATACCTTTTGATGGACTTGGTTGAGAGTTATGTTTAATCCCAAAACAATATAACCCCTGCCTGGCTTGTATCTTCTCGGCGATTTTCCGTCGACTCTGGCCCGGATTGACATGTGAACGTATTTTATTTATGCGCTTGCAAAACTCGATTAAATAAAATTATTCCTGCATTGCCTCACGGCTTTTTGCGGAATGTCAAAATTTTTGACGAGAATGGTCAGCTTTTGACAGGAATTCTATGCAACTGTGTAACAGCATTTTTGCGCTTCAAACCAAACATATGTACCTTTTCTGATAGATTCTGATAGGATTTAAATTTCTTGAATTAATTAATTATGTCTGTCAATATTGAAAATCAAATTCAATTTAAAATTGATCTTCCTTTTGTGGTATAGATTTTTACAAGCCACGCTAAATTAATGTTCCTATACAAATAAAATATAAAACCACAAGAACTATATCTGTTCGTCTTTTCCTGAGTTTTTTAAATACAAATTTTGAAAAAAATACAGTAAAAACTTGATACATATTGAATTTGAAAGCTTAATACTTCCCAGATGGTAACATTAGGCTATTAATTGTTTGAGTTTGACTTATAGTGGCATTTATTAGCTTTTCAGAATTGCAAAGTTCAATGTAACCAGATGTAAGATACTTGAGCTATATAAAAAAAAAGAACACAACCTCCAAAAACATTATCAAAAAATTTAAATTTTTTTTAAAAATTGAAAAGAAAACCTTGGCATGGGAAAAGAACCATAGTTCATTAAAAAAATGTTGAGCCCCAAGTCTACCACAAAAAGTTTATATGGTTCCCTCTTAAAAAAAACCACATATTGTATTTTCGGGATATCTCGTCAAATATTTCTTGGTTAAGGGTTTCAATTTGAAATTGCCCAACAATTGAATACGTATAGTGGATGCCTCCCCGCTATGGCACTGGCTCGACAATGAACTGTTCAATACTATATGAATGTACCCTTTATTTCATTGCAATGCACCGAGTGAATTTTACAGAGAATACTTGTAACATTCTATGGCGCACTCTCAAGGAAAGGACCTTAGCCCCCGCTTCGGCTAGGGGCTGCAAACTCACATTTGAATGACAGAGGGGTGGGCAGGCACGTTCAAAGACATATCTCAGTGTATGAACTATGTGGGAACAAGGACAGAGGCGGGTGAGGTGACATGCGTCTGAGATGGATTCAGACTTAAATGAGACATTTGTGCAATAATCATAAAAAGGAGATTCGACACAACAACTGGCAAAGGCAGTCGGGTGACGATTACACGATTACAATATGCCCCGCTCTCGCTCAGACTTCCAAATGGGCAAGGGAATGGCAAGGAGGAGTTGGTTACGTTACTCAAATGATGCACGTTGCCACCGCATCGTTATAGTGTGTTGCCTCTCTGGCTCTGGCTCTGGCGCTGGCTCTGGCTCTGTGTCTGGCTCTGGCTGTGGCTGCGGCAGAAGCTGAACAAAAAGTAGAAGCGTGTACCTCCAAGGCAACGGAAACGGATGCAGAACGGAAGTGGAAATGGGGCAGAAGGCTGAAAGTAAATGGGATACCTAGCTGGGATCGTGTGGTGGAAGGGTGGAAAGGTGGTGGTTGGGCTGCATGGGAAAGAGTTTCCAGACACAGAAAGCGAACGTTTGTCCCCTCTCCTCCCTGAATATGCACCAAATTCAGTCGCATGGACCGGACCGTAGTGGGAGCTGAGCCTCAGATTCCTTTGTGCCTAAATACACACTTACATACCTGTGTACAATGTACATACATATATGCGTATTTCCTTGGTATCACACGGGACTCCGCACACATTTAAAATGAAAACAGTCGAAATAGCGCGCATGTTTTTTTTGAAAATATACCTTACTTATAACTCTCAATTTGCCCTATAATTGATGCAGAGATTGATTTTTGTACATTTTTCGGTATTTTAATAGCTTTGACTTAAAATCCAATCTTTGACTTAAAAACAACTTTTATCTTTTGAAATATTTAATATATGTACCACAAATCGGTTTTCACAGAAAATATGAGGAGAAATTGTTGGTGTAGTTTTTAGACAAAGCCTCAGTCAAGTAATACAAAACAAATATTTAGATATCCGATTGATGTTGCAAAATTTGGCATCCTACGTGTATTTTTTTTCAACCAGCATTTATTGTTTTTGAATTTCCAGGCATTCTTGTTCTCTAAAATTACTTGGAACAAGATTGAACCAACTATAAATTCCCCATAAACGACAAGATTATTAATCATTTCTAAATCGATATATTTGAATACCTTTAAAATCGCAATCTGCAAGTGAATCCGATTTGATAGCACATACCTGAGATAATAAAGAAAATATTTTTTACTTCAAAAATGTGGAAAAATCTTGAAAAATTGCAATGAGCCTTTTAGCTGCAGCTGGCGCACCGTGTGTTGGGGTCAAAAGCCGATAACTGTTCGAATTCTCGAACTAAAAACTGTCACATTTAAAAAATGAGTGCAACGCAGAAACGAAAGCATTGTCGGCCCGTGCGTCCAAACTAAGTTTTGATAGCACCGATAAATTGTGGATCGATCCTAGGTACATATTTTAAAGCTGGGAAGTCCCCAAATCGAACTCGCACTCTCTCTCTCTCTTGAAATCTTCAATAAATATATGCAAGTATGTATTTATGTACACATGACAGTCGGTCGCTGCTTTTCATTCTGCTACTTTTTATGTTTGTATTTGTATTAATTCTGGTAATTCGAATCCTCCCAATCAGTCACTCTCTCTCTCTCTCTGTCTCTTTATATTTTTATAAGATACATTTTCTTGGCTTTAAGCAAAAAAAACCGAGTAGAATGAGACATGTGTACATGTAGTATATTCCTAAGTCGAGTGGGGAATTTAAATATTTTATAAAACTCCCAGTTCTCAGAGGAATCATTACATACGCGTATGTGTGTGGCTGACGAATTTTTTATAATTTTAATACAATTTAAAACGCTGACTGAAAAGTGAGTAAAGCAAATGTTTAATTTATAACAAAATTGTAATTTTTCACTCAAAAAAGCATACACCTTCTCCACTTCCACAAACGATTAAAATATAACTGAATAAAATATAGTTCTGTGGACATTGGGCATTCAGCTCCCATTCATGCTAAACTCTAACGGAATGCTGAAAGCCTCATAGCTATTCGAGAGAGAGAGAGAGAGAGGAGATTTTGAGTAAATATGTATACTATGATATATTAGCAGTTTGGCCATCAACACCATACCCGTACACACACAATCAAATGAATGAAATCAGTAGATAATTTGGTAATATATGTATATTGTGTTACTCATGTTCTAATGATTCTGTTTGCTATCTTATTTGGTGTTCTTTTGAGTCAGTATTTCGATACCCTTTGGATGAGTGGCGTTCGCCGAATGGTATTGGTGGAGCCGAGACCCAGTGATGTGCCCACTGTGGATAGATAGGTATGTCTGCACTTGACTCGTGCATGCAACACTCCGGAAAATTGAATTAGATATCTGTTTGTGTGTCTACGATTTTTCACTTCTTAGTTGTCCGTACCTGGCAGTGCATGCTCCCTTATTTGGGTCTTTGACCACGTCAACCCGCCAGCCCGATACATTTATGAAATTCTGTTTGGTCAACTGAAAACTTTAATACTCTCCCCTCCCGTGGGTCGTGCATCCCACGTGCATCGGCAGCCCTGATGCACCATGGAATGGTAAATCACAATGGTAATCACAAACTCAGCAGGCTCTGACGCTGCAAATGTCATAAGTGTAATTGGGTTTTCCGAAACGCAAATTCTCGTATTCATTGTGTGTCAGGTTAGCAGATGGCTGTGGTGGGAGCGAGAGAGGTATGAGGGAGGTGGCACTCCCATGCACTGCGATGGCAGTGGGTGAAAGTGTATTCGTGTTACGTTAAATGCTTCTGCTCGTTAATTTGCAAATATTACGCATACGTCCAGTGTGCCGTGGCATTTCCACAACGAGATTTCCCTCGAAATTGTTATTTATGCGACTCTGTGCATGTGTATCTTGGTTGTGCTTCAGTTGTGCATGCAGTTGCAGCCACTAGCTTAATCACACTTAATTACCGCTCCTTGAACATTGATTATCCGGATTAGGATGCACCCCTCCCCCTGCCCATACTCTCCACGCAGCATCCTCGACACTTCGTGGCCCCTCCCATCAATATCTCAATGTCATCCGCTTTGATTTTGCTAATTGCGCTTCGGAAATTAATTGATTTAAGACTGGCGATCCCGCGACAAGTAACCCGACACTTAATTTGCGTTAAATTGTTGAGGTCATCAACGAAAAATAAAAACACCGCCTTGCGGGTGGTGCCACCCACCCCTTCCCCTTTGGCAGCATGCAGCCATTAGGGTATGAATACAAAATCAAAGCTGTGCAAATATGTAAGCTTTACCAGGACGAGAAGGACACTCAATTAAAGCGCCATTCATGAGATCTGGAACAACGCAGCGCCACAGAGTGCCAGGGACAAAGGCAGATCCAATAGACAGTAGACACAGAGGGGGGGGCGGCGCAGAGACACACACCCCAGAGGCAGCGTGCGACGACATTGCAGCTGGGACATGGGCCTGCGACTGTGGCAAAGGGTTATGAATTAATAATGGGCACTGTAGGAATTTTCGCACCCCCAACACCTTCTTTACGATATTTGGCTTCGTCCTGGCTGGATGTTGACGCTTCTCTCATTATGCTATGCGCGACCAAGGAACTGGGCGGAGTCCTCGCAGCGCCTCCAGTCCCCAGTACGCATTCCCATCGCCATAACCATGCCGTACCCAACCGTACCATTACTCGTAGCATGCGAAAAAGCCGAGTTTACTTTAACTTGACAGAATTTGTATGCAACGAATAAAATTGAGTTGAAGGTTGAGCGAATGTTTGTCGGGACTTCGCCGATCCATAGTAACACTGAAGAGGCGACTTTCCTGGCTGGACTTGGCCAAGTGCTTTTGGGGTTACACACTGTAAACGCTTCCCCGATGTGACGAATCTTAACCTCAGTGCAATTTTTAGGTAATCTTCCATTTTTCAATTTCAACAGTCATTTTTTCATTGTTAGCTCAAAAAATCTTCTTGACTGTGAGTCATTGTTTCAATTAAAGTTTCTAGCAGAATTAATCGCCATCATGCTTAAAATATTAAGTATACGTAAACAACATTTCTCAGCAAAATGATTCAAAAGTCGATTTTTATTATGCAGATGAAACAGACATTTGTTTTACCACATAAACTAAGTCAATTAAGAGCCAGACATGAAAATATTTCATCGTTTGTAAAAAAGTAGTTTGCGGATAGCACGAAATTGAAGCTTCCATTGGATAATCAAGGATAATTCAAAGTTAAAAGTGTTCATTATTTATAAGGTAAATAGTTATAAATCATTCAAATATTTTGAAAATTTGAATTTACAAATTAATTCTACGTTACTTTTGCAAAGCGATTTCTGAATTCACGCAACATATTCACTATATTTTTGTTTAAAAAAAAGATGAACAACAGCAAGACCATTTTATTTTTATTTTTTAATAGTAAGTAAATAGTTTGTTTCATAGGAAAAGTGCTTTTCCGAATTATATAAGTTTTATATATGTCTTCGTCTGTTCGACGAAAGTTGACCCTTTAAGGGTTGACATTCATGTTGTCCTTCCAGGGTTCAATGTTGATGTCCACTAACTTTCGATTTTTTTTAAATTGTGTCATGATTTTATGAGCACGGCCTGTGTATCGAACATTGACCACATCCTTAGCGAGAAAGCTTGAACTCGAAGGGTGAGAGAGAGAAAGTTCACCGACAAGTCTGTCGGTGTCTGTCAAGCGGCCCGCAGATGGGAATGTCGAATTATCATTTGACAAGTTTGTAAGCAGTCAATCAATCAATGTGGTAACGCAATTATTTCCTTCCTGACCGAAAGCAATTGACTTCAATAGACTCGCTCCGGGGCAGGCCCTTTACTTATCGGTCATATACTCGTACTCGTACATATGTATTGATTGACCCATCGATCTGCTGGGAT
The DNA here is from genome assembly GCA_963969585.1 of Drosophila helvetica. Taxonomy (NCBI): domain Eukaryota; kingdom Metazoa; phylum Arthropoda; class Insecta; order Diptera; family Drosophilidae; genus Drosophila; species Drosophila helvetica. The sequence goes on along the minus strand of OZ018401.1, from coordinate 13,530,230 downwards.
GCCCTCCCAGACAGCGTCTTCATCGTCCTCTGCCGAATAGGCTTTCATTTATAAGCCAATTGTGTTTCAATTGAGTTTTTTGCCAAAGTCGCTTTTCCACACATTCCTCACATTCCCCTCCTCGACGCCCGGATCCACGGTCTCTCCTAATCTGGGCGAGTATGATTTTGGATGCCCGTGGGATGGGCCGCCTTCTGCATAAATCAAATATGTCAATAGCCGGAAGCGAAGAATACACAAATTGTGCATACCTATGCATACATATAGTACAACATCCGATCGAAAATTACTGGACCTGCCCCATATGACTGCCAGCTCGCAATGAATTTGGTCCAAATTGCTGCTCTAATGCTGCTCTTCCTCGACTGCTGCAGCGAACTAACTTTTGCGAAAGCAATTTCCAATGCGAAAAGCTGGAAAAACTCGACGTCCATTGTCCATGTATGCTCTCTCTCTCTCTCACCCTCACTAACACTCTCTCTCCTGCTTTCCCGCTTTCCTGCCTTACTTCTTTCCTGCTGCCGTCCTTTTAGCTTTCTCTCTATGTGTGTGTATGTGTGTACTCGTGCATATACAGTGCCGAAGCCAAGTATTAGCACAGCAAATCAAGTTCAGCTTACTGCTGTTTTCAGAGCTATGTTTTTGTAATTTACCCATCTGGGCACTTTTTGTGGACAAGTGCTCGCCGTTAGTTATACTCGTTGTTAGATCTGTGGAGCTGTCGAATATTCTCTGTGGTATCCTCTGATTTTTCGATATTAAATATTGGACACCTCAACAGAGCAAATACTCACATTTATTCGATTAAGTTTCTTTCTCCAATCAAGATGGAAAAGCTTTAAAAAAAGGTATGACATTGCTGTGTTAATACCTAAGTTTTTCACTGTCTGTTTGTATGTACAACATATGTGTGTACGAGTATGTATGCATGCATATATTTGTTCAAATGCTCCATGGTCCTCCACAGCTTCCTCCATTTATTATGTATGTATGTATGTATGTCTGTATGTATGTCTGTATTTAGGTACAGCTTTAAAATTGGTCCAGGCGCCTGTGAGTGTGAGTGGGAGTGGGAGTGTGAGTGGGAGTGTGTCTGTAAGGTAACAAAATCAATCTTTGACAGCTCCTCTACACTCTCCCCTCTCACATTCCCCGATCTCCGCTGGCCCTCTTTCGTTGCCGCTTTTCCCGTGTGCCAGTCGAGGGCTGCTGCTCGATTTCTCTATGGTGATTGACCAACATATTAAGTGTACGCAACGTCACCAAGAAATGACAAACATCAAGGGCATGCTAAGGTAAGTTGTCAGAGCCAATTTGCCATCAGCAGAAGCCGCAGCAGCAAGTTGGCAACACCAATACCAGTGCATTCCAGCTCAAGCTGCTCAGAGAAGACTTCGCCTTGTCCTTGTCCTGGTCGGCTCTGGTTCCGGTTCTGGCTCTGGCTCCAGCTCTCTCTCCAGCTCTGGCCTTCATTCTTGTTCTTCATCTCCTCAGTTTACATTTTTAAAATGCAATAAATCATTCACAGCTCTTTCACTTACTTAACAAACTTTTGCCGCAAGGGGTGGGGATAACGGAAGGGCGGAGGTGGCAAAAGTTTCCGCTCAAGCGAGGGTCGCCAAGATTTGCTTATGCTTTGGGGGGGTGGGTGTGGGTGGAGGGATTGATAAAAGGCTATTGGAAGAAAGAGTGAAAGCGAAAGAGCTATGGAAACCGAAAAAGAAAAGTTTCCTATTAAACCCTTTTCCCGCTGCCGCTTAACCGTTCCCCGTGCAACCCCCCACTCCCACTCCAGTCATAAAACATGCCAAAAATAGCAATTGCCGGGACAGCGTTTTAAATTTATTTTACGCACGCGAAAGGCCAACAAAATGAGCTAGAAACGCTCCGGTTCAACTCCGGTTTCAGTTTCAGTTTCGTTCTCCGGAAACTTATTTCTCCAAAGCGCAAGAGATTAAGCATACATACTAAGTATATATAGAACAAGGTACTAGGCATCTTATTTGCTTTTGAATTGGATAATTGATATCCTGTACCTCAGCCGGAAATCCTATATCCGTGCTTAGGTGTGTGCATCGATATTTAGACTGTATCGACCATAGTTACCATAGTATCTGTTAGTCCTATAAGGCCTATCGAAGCTGATCAAAGATGAAACTGAGAACTGAAAATGCAGGCATATCCTCAGAGACTTCCCAGTAGTGAGAGGCTACATGAAGGGCATGTTAGAGGTCAGAGCTGCAAATTCAGGGGAGATCGGACTGTGGAAAGAGCTCTATAAAGTCATAGACAGGGAGAGGGTATCAAAGAGTTATGCCATGTTCCTCTGGCTCTTTCCAGGTCTGATGTGCTGATCCATGTTTCGACCTTATTTGCCCTTGCATGTTTTTTAGATGACGATAATTAATGAGTTCAATTGATTGAAGTCGCATAGCTCTGGACTCGGACAAATCGAGGCCCTTGGTAATTAGGCAACAGCCAGGTCAGGGCAGCAGCCAAGATCCGGTCAGCGGCCATGCAGTCGGGAACCCCGGAAGTGACAAGGAAGGGGATTGGGGTGCGTAGGTGGTGCCATCCGACGCGTCGGGTCGGTGGCGGCTTGTCGATTGCATACTGCTCTTAATTGAATTCATACTCAATACTTTTTGCCATTCATTTCTTACAGATATTGTGTGTGCCCGTATGATATACAATGCAGAACATAATACTAGCTGGAAGGAGTATCAGTCCGGTCAGATTAGTCTGGGTCGAAGTCTACCTGTGTAACCGATACTCAAAGTGTACAGGGGTATATTCAATTCTTGAATATATACCCATAAAGCATATTTCTGTATATATTATTCATCGGCATCAACCGTCCAGTCGTTAAGCAGTAGGTTTGTCTGTCTGTCTGTGTTACCGGCCATCCGTCCTGTTTAACAGCTGGTTCTCAGCTTGTGTCAAAGTCTGTGTCAACATTTTGGCCCGCCTCCTGAAAAAACGAGTTTTGAAGATACTAGAAAGGAGAAACATGTCCGATCGGACTATTTCCATAGCCAGAATGAAGAAAATAATTTCACGCAGACGCTGTAGCTTCCGTCTTGCACGATCAGGCGGGCCCCCTGGCGGATTGAACGACATTATACGGCCGGATGTCACTTCGTTGGTAGGAAGAGAGAGAAAGAGAAAGAGAGGGAGGAAGAGAGAGATGTAACGGAATGTAGGGTATGGAAACAGCTTCGTTGGCGAGACGAGAGAAAAATAAATGTACTGACTTCAACGAGTCGTTAATAATGCTAAAGATGTCAGTACTCCCCAGAAAACTTTTCATTTCACTGCCAAGCCACTCCCTAGAATCACTCAAGACCTAATCAGAGATATAGGAAATACGTTTTTCCGATTCCAGCATGAATCCCGTCATAATAGACTCCACTCCGGAGCCAAAACATGATTTGATGGCACCGACATATCGTTCCAATCATATTATTTCTAGTATCCAGTGACTCAGGAACCACAGCTAAAGTCGATAATTTTCAATATGTGTAACTTTAATCGTTTCTTAGACACAGGTTGTCATAGTCAGCGGCAGTCGTAGATGGTAAGACCGAAGAAAGCATATCCACATGAAGTTAATTGCTTCCTCCTTGCCGTTTCATACGCTTACAGAAAGCCAATATACCCATCTTATACATGTAAGAGCACTTAATATGGGAGGGGAACCAATGCTATGCAAAAATGTGTGTGGCGCGGGGGAGTTGTGGAGTAAGTTGCGGAGGGAATGTCGGACATTTGTCACACATGCTACGCACTCGCTTGCGCCGCAGCCGCAGCCACACTCAGCGCAGCAGTCAGCGTAGCAGTCACCGGAAACATGCTGAATAAAAATTGCCTGTGCTCTGGCTTCATTTGTTGCTCTCCGGATCCTCTGAGCTGTCATTTTCGGACTTCTTTGGGTTCGCCATTCGGTTGAGTAGAGTTCATTTGGTGAGTTGTGTGGGTGGATGGGCTGGTGGGCTCCCAAGGTTTGGGGACATTCTGTAATAGATGACGGCACTTTGCTTAACAAGCAGCCGCATTAGTTTATTTACTTCTACCCCCGCCTGACTGGCCCATTTCCAGTCCCATTCCCAACGGTTCGTATGTGCCTGGCATTTATATACAGATATTTGGCCCAGCCCCCTCTTCCGCCCTCAGTCGCATTGCGATGACACAAAATGCGTGTAAATTGTGTGATTATTATAAGTGGACAGTGCGCCGGCTAGGCATCGCCACGAATTCATGGAGCGGACCCGGACTCACTCGGACTCAAGGAAGTCGCGGCCCTAATTTGTATGCTGTTAACTACTTACAGTTTGAACCGAGTCCGCTTTTAAATCTCTGAGGCACAATTGTTGGCAAACATTTAATGTTCGTGCCCAAAGCGAGGGTGGCAATAATGGCCAAAATGGTTACAAACACTAACACTTGTCGCACACGCCCTCATACAGATGTACATATGTATGTATGTATGTTCCTACAGGACCACAAAGCACGCAATGGCATTTTAAAAGGCCCAGTTAGTCCGTTCCTTGAATGCCATAGCCCCCAGTACAGAATAGCCATAGCCGTTTTAGCGGCTAGAAAGGCTCGTAACTCGTAGGAAATCTAACCAAAATGGATGAGGTCAGGGTCTATGCGAATAAAAGAACGCAACGAGTGACCCTTTAAATGCTACTAACGCCAGGAGACTATATAAAATAATCTGTTTCGAATATTGTTCGATGACCACCGCATATCATCAAGAAAGTTCTTAAATAACAAAATCAATTAAACCAAGCCGCACAGTATAGCTTTTTTTCGAAACCTTAAAAGTGTTCATACATACTCGTATGTGCATACATATAGTACATATTATGTATGTATGTACAGTAACGAGTTTATGTATTAGCACAGTAATCAAATTTCAGTTTACTAAAGTTTTAAGAGCTCTTCCATAGTGAAAAACAGCTACTGCAAAGTTATTCCTACCCAGGACTCCAGTAGGAGGCGTAATGCCTGGTCAAAGGAAAAGCGCAGCACCACCCACTATTTTTTAATCGGGATTTGGAATTTTTATGTGAAAAATCTCCAAATATCCCATACGAAATATAAACATGTGTGTATACTTGTTTTAGGGACTGTGAAAGGTTTGCAAAGCAATTTTTATCATTAAGAACAGCAATTTGGTCAATTTTTGTGTGTGTGTGTTAAAGAGAACAATGCCGGCAAGACTCAAGGAGGCCCATTCGGACCGTCGCGACGCGTCGAACTAATAATGAAATTGGCATGCGAAATAGTAGAGTTTAAAGAACAGACAAACGAATTCTACAAGATAACGAAAATGTGAGTGTGAGCATGTTGCAATATGAACGAAATGAACAAATACAATTTGAACCGAGACATGCACTTCGGTTAATAGCTAACACTCACAGAGAAAATGGCAGACAGCGCAAACAAGCATCTCGCATTCGAGTACGAGCCAAATGTTGAATATTCCGCTCATCCGAAAGTGCTGATTAATGATATAGACACACCACCGCAAACTATTATCGAAGCCACCATTTTAAATGGCAAATTCAGAGGCGAAAATGTTCTGCTGCCATGCATTCCAATAATTCCAATTGACAATTGAATTCAAACGCGCTTTATTTGCTATTAGATTAGCATTCGTAATGACAAGAAATAAAATCGCAGGGCCAAACGACGTCCGTTTGCAGTGGGCAAGCCATCGAGCTTATTTATTTTGGCTAAAGACGAACTTAAATCTCAGAACAACGTTTTCTGGGTCAACAAGACACATACATAGTTCATGTATAATCCACACCATAAATTTGTGGCGCAACGCGAGCACCATATTTTTTTTTTTTAATGTCAGCCAGAGTATCTGGTTGCATGGTTTTATATAAAAAATGTTTACTTTTCTATAAATGGGTTCCTCAAGCATCCCAAAGCATTGCAATAAACAAAATATCTCATTATATCAAAATTATCATTGTTTACTGTTTAATCGATGAATTCCTAAACATTAAATACATTTGGTATGCAGGGAAGCGCGCGGATCTGCTAGGAAAATACAATATAACAAATAATAATATAAAATATATATAAATAATAATACAATAAATTTAATATAGCTATACCTGTGTCACGTCGTACCCCTACCACAGTGCAGCTCTTACTCTTCTTGGAATACTACACTTTCAAACCAAAATACTACAAGTTTAGCATTATTCAAATCACTTGAAATGATTAACTTAGTGCCTTAGTTTTGCTTCGTACTTGAATTCGGAGTGGTTAAGAAATACTATTTTAAATCAGCACGAGTAATGATTAATTAGAACTAATTTAAATACTAGAAAAAAACGTTGAACAAATTAAAGCAAAAAATATCCATTTCCCGCGTTGCCTCCAACGTAGAACGTATGAAGAGCGACTGTATGTGAAATATTTAATGTTAATTTAGTGTTCATTTTCCAAAAAACTAATTAAGGTCTTTTGATACAGGAGTATGGTTAATAGATAAAACAGCCAACGAGTGCAGCCCTATTGTGCAATATTCTTCCAAAAGTCGTTTTTGTTTTACCGATTTGAAAGTGGCTTACAATATTTTCATTTTATTATTTGCTTCGATAATGCCAATGGAAAAAGCAATCAGTGACATTTTTATTTGACAATGGAATCGCTCTAGAAAAAATCACATTTTTTAAAGATTCAAGGCAAAAGCGTATTAGGAAAATCTGCACATGTTCGACCTGGGCATTGTTCTGTGCATTGATTGCCATGCTAAGCCACGATAAGCCTCCAAACTGACGGTCCAACCTCTGCAAATAAAGTTGCCGCATTGGGCTGATGTAAGGGTTGCCTGCCTGAGGGATGGGGCTGGTGGAGTTCAACTTCCGTTTTGACATCCTGACTGGCAGTTGATTTCCTTCATTTGATGTGGAATTGCATTTTATTTGTATTTATTCCTGCTGTGACATTTTTATTTTGCCAGATAGATTTTTGCATCCATCATTGTCAGGCACGCTGACATTTGTCAAAGGCAGTCCCCAGAGCAACGCCAGCACTCCACTCCACAAGCAATCCAGTATTGACAAATGAAGCCGCATTCTGGCATGGAAATCGAAACGGTGTCCTTCCCCCAGTCCCCATCCACCAAAATCTGAGACAGAGTCGTTGACGACAGGGTCGCAGTGCCAGAGCTGCCACAGTGCAGCAAACAAACCGCAAAAACCCATCAAACCAAGGAAACCGCAACTCGCAGACGAGGCGGAGATGGCACACCGAAAGAGCTGGCTGCGGCAGCATTACCTGTTTCAAAAAGTAACTTTACGAGCCGCGCTGGCTGTGTGGGAATGCGGGAGTGTGGGAGTGTGGGAGCGTGTGATTCAGCTTTCCACAGAACAGGTAGCAATTCATTTGGCAAAGTGCACCAGATCGCGACGTCTTCATTATGTGAGCTCAGAAAGTGGTTGAGGTTTCGGAAGGAGTATGTGCTCGTCGAATGGGGCGCTCAAGGCAGTGGCGGGAAGTTCAACGATTGGTTACGCTCGTCAATAGCCAACTGAGAAATGCTTGCTTTTTTCCATGTAACTCGAGCAAGCTAAACTAATTTTCCTCCTACTTACATTTATATAAAACAGCAAGAATCTAGGGAAATTTAAAAGTGTTTAAAAAATACCAATTTCTAACAAATAGACAGCAAATATATTATTAAAAAAAACCCTAACCATACCAAAACATAATTCATTACCAAATGTTGAAGCCCAAGGTCTGATGCCAGGCAAACAATTTTGTTTTTGTGGAATAATTTTATTTGTTGTAGCACAATTCTTAACCGTTGCTTGGTATTCACATCCCCAAAATTCAGAAACTCTAATACCACTACAATACTTTTTTCTGCTCGAGCGGTAAAATGGGAACAGATAAAATGATCTAAAATTGTAATCAAATAGGTCCTGACATGACAGCTGCCCGCAAAAGGAAGAGAGAGATCGCGAAGAGATGCGGCAGCTATCGGCTTCGATACCACTTCCATCGCTTTCGTATAAAATACGTATTAAATCATAAGATTACATATGTACATACTGAGTGATTATCGGGGATGTAAGGTTTTTATTTGAGATTAATTCGCTATTTATTGTTAAAAAACATCTCTTATACACATATATCGTAAATATACGTTGTACAAAGTATTTAAAATAAATGTTAATCCATTTGACGTCTCTCCATCTCTCCCTCTTTTGCAGGTAAGAACATTACTGGTAACCGATACAAATGGCGGAAATGGGGACAATACTGGCAATGTCAGCAAATGGCCAGGAACTTGATTAATTTAATAAAAAGCATTGTCTAGTCTAAGCTGCTGAAAAGTAAGACCCCCAGCCCAAGCCAACTTCTATCATAGACAATTTTCTTTGAAATGCATTAAACTTTTTAATGGGGCGCAGCGGGAGGGAAGAGCTCTGTCGGTGGATGCTCATTATAATCGTCGTTATCCCGGTGAGGAGAACCATCGTAGTGGTTATCATCGCGGCGATTCTAATCGCAAAGTCGCTGAAGAGTGCGGCAGGCGTATTTAATCTGCACTCGGAGGCGCCTCCAAAGTTTTCTGCACTTTATTAAAACGAAACCAGTAAGGCACACTGGCATGCAGCACGAGAGGAAGGCTGAAGTGAAGGGAAGCAGGGAAGCGGAAAATAATTTCATCAGATCGCTCGCTAAACAGACACTGATGGACGTGGAACTTGGCCAGCTACAGCTACAGCTACAGCCATAGCCACAGCCACAGACGGAGGAAAATAAACATTTCCATTCTGGCGGGCAGGAGCGTCTGTTTGAAGGGGGACAAACAAGCATCAAGTATGCCCTTAAGTGTGCCACACTTTGAGCCAAGCTGGCGGCCACCTGTCTCTTTTCAGCTGCAACTGACCGCAACCCCTACTACCATACCACCCTCAGCTCCTGCCGCACTGGTCCTATCCTACTTGGCGGCTCTAGCAAATAGCGTAAATTCCATCACAAGGCGGCTTAATTAATTACCAAAGCAGCTGTGTCTGTGGGGATGCTGAGCACCTCAGCCTCAGCATACCCTACTAGGTTCTAGTGGCTAGAGCGACCTGATACATAAACATCTGATATCACTTAAGTGCCGTACAGTGTACTGCAAGGGAACTTTTTCTCGATAAGGACTTGGGGTCAGAACTAAAACTCCAACACAATGAAATACTAGACCCGCCACAGAAATTTACCATCTCAACTCGGCGTCCAGGACGTTCGGCATCGTTTGTGTTTTTGCGAAGGAAATTAAGTAAACCACTTTTTTACCATGAATCAGCTGATAGATGCCGGTTGACAGAAGCAAAAACTCAAAAAGTCTCTGATCTATTGAATAGCCCTCGTACCTTACCGGCAGTTAGAATTTGTAATTTGGAACGGCTTAGTTCTAATTTCTCTAATCTGCGAACTAGACTTTAGTGCGGATCAAAAATATATGCACTTTATGGGGTAGGAGATGATGTCCCCGACATCCTTTAAGCGCCCTTTAATCCATATTTACATAGAATACATACAACATATTTTATTAATTTCTAGTACGTTTTTCTTTTATTGAGAACCAAGTCCTTTATTCTACAGTTGACTGCGCTCGTTGGCAGAACACAGACGGTTTTCGGGAATGTAGTTCGAATGTTATGGAGACGTTCATTATCCATTCTGTTGGCCCACAAATAGTTTCATTTTACTTTTCCAGAGGAGTGCAGAAGTAGTATGCTGCGTATGCTGCGGCGAGGACGAGTTTCCATTATAATGGACTTCCTATTAAAACAAATTCCGACAAAGGACCGGCAACCAGTGGGGCCACAGCCACAGCCCCCGAAGAGCTTATGTCATTGTGTGGATCCAGAATTGATTAGTATTTAATTTCGCATTATAATATGATTGAAAGCGAAAAGATCCTGAAGGGAAGTTTTCCGGTATTATGTGACCATCACAGTGGAAGTGGCCATGGGTGGGGCTGATAACGCAGCGTATGTGCAATGTCGGCTTCGACGTTGGCGTCGTCACAGCCAAGTTCTGCGTATCTGTAGCTTATGAGTGACACAAATATTATTTGATATTCTATTACACCTTCAGCCCCGCCCACACACACACACACACACACCCGCTCAGAGGCGCCAGGTAGTGGCTCCCAAAGCACTGGAAACTTGGTCCTGCCAGCCAGGAGCGTTTGAGCTCCAGCTAGCATTTCATGTATGGGTGTGTGTGTGTATATCGATAGAGCCATGTGGGGCTGCGAGTGGGGGTGCGTATCTGTGTGCGCTTGTCGCACATATTCGTAACTAATTAGCAACATGAGTCACCTGGGAAACGACACACATTGTGTGTGTGTGTGTGTGTGTGTGTGTGTGTGTGTGTGTGTGTGTGTGTGTGTGTGTGTGTGTGTGTGGACGCGAAATGCTTTTCTCTCTCTGCAGCAAAAATGTTTACATAGTGTGCCCCCTGGTGCCAGCAAATGGCTGCTTGCAACTGGGTATGGCATGGGTTGGGCATGACAGTGTCAGAAGCCGCAAAGTGGGAAAAAAACCGCTAATTAGCTGAAAATAAATAATTAGCGAAACGCTGTCCAAATGCGGGCGCATGGAAGGATCCAGAAGGATAAACAGGGAAAGCTCTGAAGAGTTTTTGAGTGTCAAAGAAAATATTTTGGGTTGGCTTCTGGTTAAACAATTTTATTTATGTATAGACTTGCCTGTGGGTCAAACAGAACAGTTCATCATAAAAAATTAATATCCTCCTACGTCTGGTGCTGAGGCTTATTCGAACCACCTTCCGCCATTCGTGGCAAGAAAGAAAAGAAGGAAAAGTTTGAGGGTAAAACAGAATCCTCTTCTCCAGGTATTGAGCATTTATTTGCTTTCTTGTTTCAATCGACCTACCATCGGCCTCATACTAAAAACTCTTTATTGCATTCTTTATTGAAATCGTAGAGTGCCAAATAATATATATTTGTCTCTGCGGGTTCGGATAAAATGCGGTGGGTTTCAAGCCCCTATTCCAACCTTTGACCTTTCATTTCAATCTATCTTTGAAGCGTTCGTGTCCACCAGTGATTTAAAACCAATCCCAAAACCATATGTCCTTTTGTATTTATGTCGTCCTCTTTGACTTCGACCTATGTATGTACCTTTTCGAGTGCTCGTCTTTAATCAATCGAGGCTTTCAAAGCTTCTTGCAAAAGGACGTACTGATCCATAAATGATCTTGATTAGGTTTTTCTATAAAATCTTCTAAGCTGGATATCTTCGTATCTATCGAACAGCACGAAGCGTGCTCAGCTTGCTAATGTCTTGTCAAATGTCGTTACTGTAACCTTAGAAGTCCCGCTGCTGTTCATTCTGCCGTTTGTGAATTACGTTTTGCTGAACGACCCAGCCCGGGCTATGGCCCACTCAGCTATAGAGCTCGAATGTATGCAGATGACGTTGAAATCTGTCTGTCGTACTCTGATTGATGGTTGCACACACGTCTAGAAGATGTTGGAATAAGCTTCTTTTTTCGAAGCATTCTAAAATAAAACTGTGGTCTCCTATCCTCTAAATTAAGCTAAAGATGTTATAGCGTTGTTCGTGTGTGTGGAACCCACAGTATAGCACCAGCAAAGTAGTAACCTCAAATGGTATACTCTTAGTACCGTACCGATCTAGGCTAAGGTTCTATACCTTACCATTAGTTGCATGATCCATTTAGGTTCTATGCAATAACTACCCAGAAAAACAAGCGGGAACAGACCAACATGGCTATATCGAGTCGGATATTGATTCTGATCAAGAATAAACATATGAATATACTTTATGGCTTTGGGAACGTTTATTTCGTAGGGTTACGCACATCCACTTTCACCACAAATCTAATATTCCCCTATAAATATGAAAAATATGACCGTATTAAAAAAGCCTTTATAATACATTTATATTTAAATCATAGTAAATTACATTTAATTGTACAATTTTTGTATTTAAAACACCACACATTTAATTTAAGTATGAGCGTGTATGATTTTGCAATTTTGTATCACTGTATGTCTAAGGAGAATAGTGTAAAGTTTGATCAGGTACAGCCAGATATATTTTGCATAGAAACAGTCAGTCGGACAAACGGGTACTCGTATATGGACTCGGCTATTCATGCTGTTGAATGTACTCGTACTTTATGGGGTGCCCAACAAGCATCTGGAAAAATACATTTACCATCTCCTAGGGTCTAACAAGGCAATGGGTATAGCCCTTCGGTCTTCCTCTTTGATATCTTGTCTGGAAAGTCAAAGTCCTTCGTGCCGAAAAATTTCAGCACACGTCAATACTTCCTCCCCTCCCCATTCATCCCGCTCCGCTTCGAGTCCTCTGTCACTGTCTTGACCGCTTTTGGGGCATACACATGCTTCAATAGCTTTTAGCATTAAATTTAGACTTTTATGTGTTTATTTGCGTTGCACGTTTCGTTTTGCTGGCACTTTGTCTTTGCATTGCTGTGACCTCCTTCGTTCGCATCCGATGCCTGGTGTCCCCTGTCCACTGTCCCCTCTCCACTGTCCCCTGTCTGCTGTCGGTGTCCCTTGTTTCCGTCCGTATTTGTGCTCGGTCTCGTATGTGTCCCAGTAAGTTTTATTTAATACGACAAATGGCCTGTAACTGGGATTTAAATAAATGTATGTAGCCAACATCCAATCCATGACACAAACACATTCATGGGTGTGTGTGCGAGTGTCCGTCTATGTCTTCACTTGATTACACTTGATACACATATACACATTGGCTAAGAGGCAATCGAGCATCGATCCACGGCCCAGGACCGGGACCGGTCCGGGCCCCGGCCCATAGAACCTCACAGGCGAACAATAATTTCATTTTTATGTATTTTCATAGCTCCAAAGTAGAATAAGAAAAAAGCCCAGGGGGCTGAGGGGAGCCGTTGCAGTGGACCGGTGTATTTTACAGGAAAGTGGGACAATAATCAGGGACGTATTTACATGTGTAAGTACTACAGGCTGAGATATTTTTAGGCCAATCTTTACCAGTAATAACTTATTGATCGGCCATAGATGTCGGATAACTATATGCAGCTGATATCTGAATTGTACAACAACGAATAAAAATGTCACAAAATATTTATATGGGCATTTCCGCCAAAAATTATAGAGGTACAAATTTTAACAGTTCAATGCATTGACACACATTTTCTTTAACTTTGATGTAAAAACCTGTTTCTTAGTCCCATCAAATTGGCAGAGTTTTCAAATTTGTAATGGTACGAATGCAACCTAACACCAGAATGGAAATGCCATATGAACAAAATATAAATGTAAGAACCATTCGAAACGTTGTGTTGTGAGTGCCGCGGAATGTGTGCCCAAGTTCTAGATTCTAGAAACTTGCAGACTTAGAGGCTAAATAGACGGTACGAAGAAGGGAGCTTTGCTGCTTAACAACATTTTAGTAGCATACTTTTGTGGGTTGTCCAATTCACTTTTTACAGCAGTAAGATACCGCTCTTGCAAAAGCTATCACATGCAACAAAAATTAAGTAGTCGCGGGGACAAATGTGCGCCTTCATTTCTCGCTGGTGCTGCGATTTCCGGAAACACAGAACCGGAGAATCTCTTTGGCACCAGCAAGCCAAAGCAGCCAGCATCAGACAAACTCAAGCTGAGGGCGACACCTCCTCACTAACAAGCAGCATTTAAATGCAAAACTCCCGTCTCAACTCGACTCAACTCTTTGCCACCGTGGCAGCGAACACAGGGCAGGGCAGGGCAGGGCAGGCAGCAGGAGTGAGCCCAAGGCGAACTTCCTCTTATGTTTAGCTCTAATTGCACTGAGAGCCTACAGCCTGAATTCGAATCTGAATCCACATCAGCAACATGGAAACTTTTTTCCGGCGCCGTCCTCCAGAAAAGTTTTGCTGCCCGCACCCGCACCCGCACGCCGAGATAAGCAACAATATGGTCCGGTCCAGACCAGAGATATGTAGATCCACGGCTGGCTGCCTCTCGAAACTGAGCCGAAAACAAAGGCCAAGTCAGATTCCGTATCTGCGGACATTCTATCTTCGGGCTGACACCCGTCACTGCCATTTCAACGCTCAGCTCAGATAATTCATTCAGCCTAGTTCTGTTCTGGCCGTTCCGAGCCGCCCATTCAGGCCATTCGCTCAAATTCAGTTGGATTGGTGGGTTGGAGCAGAGCTACGAGTAAGCAACGCAATCTCAATAGTCTTCTAAGCAAGGCACAGCGATTATGATTTAAGCAACGTATTTTGACTCAAAATGTCTGAGACGAGCCAATATGCCTTTTGATTTATCTAAAAACTTTAACAAAACTCTTTCTTTTTTAATTTATCATTTTCCAAATATTATTAAAAAAAAAAAAGTAGCTTCTATCTTATTAACCCATTGAGGACGATTGGGTATTTAAATATCCATGGTAGGTATTGTGATAATTATACTCAGTACTAAAAGAGCATACTAAAGTGGTATACACATATGTGTATTCGATTCCTGCGAATGAAGCAGGTCCGACCCGTACATCTGGGCATTTCCATGATGTTGCATGGGTCATTTAGGCTTAGCCTATGACTATCCCAAGCTTGTTTTTACGAAATTTAATGCTTTCAAGATAGTTACAAAGAACTAACGCAGAGAAACCTGAGGAAATAGTTCAATGTGACTCATTTTGGAATCCTGTGCTTTGATGTCTCTTAAAAATCTTTTACTTTTGCCTTATTTTGTGGATTTATTATATTTGGAACATAAACTATTAATGCCATTACGATATCTTTTAACTTTTGTTGTATTGGATAGGCATGTAAGTCCTCTTGGCTCAGAAAGAAACCAAACTATGTTAGAGTCCGTTTGTCAATGCCACCGTTCCTTCATGGAATTATTATGAAATATATACTTAATGGAAATATACGTATAAAAGGCGCTAGAGCTTCAAAAATCGTCTTGTTTTTTTTTTATGTATGCGCATATGTGTGTATGTATATATCTCGGCAGCACGCCAGACCCTATTTGGCAATTTTCGTTACATCACCAACGCCAGACCCTAATAAGCATACCCTTAGCCAGGCGGCTAATCACATGTCGTAAAATTTTGTTGAAGGTAAGCTCTTTTAGCCAGTTTTCAAGAGCGTTGCGTTGTTGCGTTTTGCCAAAAACCTAGTTCTAATACCCGGCACTCGAGAGTTTAGGGATATATTAATTTTGTGGTGAGAGTGGATGCGTGTAACACCCACAAGAAACCCATATAGACCACATATTCTTGATCACCATCAATAGCCGAGTCGATATAGCCATGTCTGTCTGTCCGTCTCTTTCTGAACAAAATAGCTTGCAGTATGCAGCCCCCTTCCACCCGCTTCTCTCTGACACACTCTGCCTCGTGCAGGTTGCGGCCTCTGGAATGGAGCGGAAAGCTAAAAAGATAAAGATAAAGATAAAATATTCTTACCAACAGATAAACTCGTCCCTTTTGCGAAGAGCCATACCAAAAGATCGAGATGTAGCATGCAGCAATCTTCCGGATTCCGGCAATTACATATAATTCCGTATCAAATATATTGGATAATTTACATAAATCAAAAGCTCATATTGTACATATTAAATGTGTGTGTGTATATTACGCTCTGCTTTCCCAATCTGTCCCTAATCAGAGACAATTATGGAGCCTATTTATATGCTGATAAGAAACGCAGAGACTCATTCTATGTAGACTCAACACTGCTGCAACATCCGATCTCGTGGCCACATAGAACCAGCCCCAGTTGGCGCCCGAAAATCCGTTTTAATCACATTTGGTTGCATAATACAAAGCGACCATTTGAATGCCACTACCAAACACGGAACAAAAACACACGGATACGAGACCACACATTCATGCGCGCACAGTTACGTATACTCCTACAGATACATACATATGTATGTACGTACAGCGAAATTCCGCAAAAACGTTCCATTTAAGCTAACAGTGCGGTTATTAGAAACAAAGGAAAAATAAACCAGACCAAAACAAAACAAAAACGAGCCGAGCGGAGCGGAGCGGCGGCAAGGGTTTAATTTTATTTTAACAATAGGTAACCAGGTTATAACAAAAATATACAAATATTAATTTTTGACTATCAAAGTCGGATGATGATGCACACGATAAATTTGCATCAATTTGCCAGCATGCATGTTGCAAGTTTGGAGAGGTACTCGTGCTTTGAAAAAAGATAACAAAAAGTTAAGAGTTTAATGATAGAAAATAATAGTTCAGGTGTTGTACAGATTACTAGCTGACCCGGCAAAACTGGTTTTGAAATTTAAATTACCAATAACATTTCTGGACAGTCCGGCTTTAGCCAAAATAAATAAAAATGGAAGTTAGATTGACTTTTCCAACATTACGCCACAGCGCCGATGATCTAATATTTTCTAATCTTTGATCTTTTCGGCGTATGTTCATCGTGGAATGACGGGTTTTTGGTTTGTAATCAGAGTTCCACCGAAAAATTTGTCGTTGTTTTTTATAACTTTAAGTGTTCTGTTCAACGCCTCCAGAGAATTTTTGAGTGCCCTACAAAAATAATAATCCACATTTTCCACCTTGATTGTTTGTTCATGAGTCAGTAGTGGGTCCTTGCGCGTAACAACCACGAAAAAGCGACATGCTCACACGCGTATTTTCATAATTTTGTTCGTATTTGTTCGTCTTCTGCTTATTTCTGCTTTTAGCATTGTTAATTGTTCAGCAATTGAAAATCGGTAAGCCAACCTTTGACGTAACACAAACAAATCAAATAGATCAAAGCAAATTTGTACATTTTGCATGGCATATTTGAATATATTACATGCAAAATAACTAAAATATACATTGTATATATCAACAAATTGCCAATCTGATCCCGACTGAGAAAGGCGAATCAAGTTGAGTAGTACCTTCGGGGAATGCGCAGCTTACTTCAGTTGTCATCAACTGGTTGCCTCTGGGTGACCGATCTAATTGAAGACTTCCAGTGAGTGAACAGATTCCCAATCATGCTGCCAAATTGTCCGACTAGCAGCAAGCAGGCACTAGGAGTTAGTCCGGCATTAATGGTTTCAATTGGATTCCTCTCGATATGTGGTTCCATGGAAAGTGCCGATGGTCCCTCTACACAAGTCGCACGCACATCTGCCATCTGCCAGGGAGCAGGGGCTTGGTGTACGTTGTACATGGCCGCTAATCCACTCAAAGTCACCAACCCCAACTATTAGCAAATGATGTCTTTTTCGCCGGCTAGTTTGTGTGGCCTCGACTGTTGGCTTTCGCTCTGGCTGGGGAATATGGTTGAGCGCTGGCCCTCTGCTTCTCTCTTGGATTAATCGTTTTATGAGCTGCAATAAAAGCCACAGCGGCTGTTCAACACATCCTGCCTCTGTCGCTGGAGCACCGTTTCCGTTGGTTGGTATCCGTTCACTGGCTGCTGACTGCTGGCTGCTGGCCAGTTGGCATTTAGTGGACTGCAATTAGCAGCAAATAAAATAATTTATTTATTGTAATGGCCAACAATACTACAACAGCGAATCAAATCAGCTGGGGGCAGCTAGGGGCAGCCGTTACCATGCTCCTGCGTGGAAATACATAGTAGTAACAACAAATTACGAGTACCTTCCCTTCCCTTCCCTTCCCTTCGACCAAAATAAATAGAATAAAATGTGAGGAGCTTGATTACAATTCCTTAACCAACGCAACGCGCCCCGCTCCCCGCACCCGGCACCCGGCACCCGGCACCCGGCACCACGCATCACCCAACCACCTAGTACCAATTCCCTTCCCACTGTCCCTTCTTCTAACACGCCGCTTATTAGGCCACTCGGAATTTATTGTTTGTACTCGAAGAGGCAACGAACAAGTCATTTCTTGATTTGCGAATGTATATGTATATGTAAGCAATAAGTACGTAAAGAAAATACAAAGCAACTGACTCCAGCTTATTTTGAATACCTTTCTCTCTGAGACTTACACTCTCAAGAAGACCCACAGGCGGAAATGGGGATATAGCTTGTGATTTTGATCGAACGCTTCCTTACGAATTCAATAATACGAATCCTCTTTACTCTGGGAAACCGACACTCTGAAGAGTTCTGTAAATTCATGGAGATTTGCGCTTTAAAGTCGATGGTAATATGATTTGGATTAAAATATATCTCTTGTCCGATTTTGCATTTTCTGACTCCTGTTCGATTATTTCCCAAACACTAGCATGAGCATATCCAATTCCCATCGAAAGTCTTCACCACATGCCCTGAACCATAAAATGTGGTGCAGTTGACCACAAAAACGGCTTCGCATAGTATATGAGCCGGTCTGGTCCGGTCCGTTTAGAGCGTGGGCGATGTGGCAGCGGGCGGCAGGAGGTGGCAGGACGTGGCACCTTGTTGATGGGTGTCGAAGCATGCATAAATAAAAATGGGGCATGTTGGGTCCGAAATAGCTTGACATTCTTCTGGGCGCCGGGCCAAGCACAATGACAGCAGATACAGTATCCGACCACCACACAGTGGGCGAAATGGACGATCTGTCGTCATATTAATATTAATGCGATGCACTTTGGAGCTTCAAAAACTATTCTTAACAGCCGGATCACTGGGCTACATCTACTACTTCTACGGTCCTGTATACACAATTGTATGCATCCAAATTCCATGGTTTAAATATATACTCTAATGCAGTACTAAAGTAGCCGCACAAAATTAGAAACAGGTTTTAATTAAATTTAGATTCTAAATAAATTGGCCATTTCGCCCACTGTGCGACGGTAACATAAAATGAAAATGTTTTGCAAAAGGGTTGGTCCGGCCCGCAGGGATTTTATCTGGAAGGGGCTAAGGGAGGCACTGGGCTTGGGCTTGGGCTTGGGCATGGGCCTGAGCCTGGGACTGTGGCTGTGCCTGTGGGTAACAGTAAGCCCAGTGAGTCATAAAAATCAATAAAGTCAACTATGCCACCCTTATCCCGCTCTCAGCCTCTACTCCTGCCTCTGCCTCTGCCCGGCGCTCTCAGCCTGCGTTGTCGGTCACCTGACTAAGTCATCACGGTGCGCCTCACTGCCTCGTTATGCCTCTTTCAGGTGAGAAAATTTAAGTTGGCCAACAATATCCAGCTAACAAGTTACAAATTTCATAATCAAAACCGCCCACATCCAGCCCCAAAACAGAGAGCCAAAAAGTCAATGACAAACTATGCTCCTAATTATCGTACATATGAGAACTAACCTTTTGACCAAGGCACAATGGGCAAAGCTTTCCTTTCAATGGCATAGATACAATTTTGGCCTATGTTTTTAAAGCGTCTTATTAGTATTTTTACAAATTTGTACGGACTACCCTTGATATTTTATTGTCGGTCAAAGCCAAATTAAACTTTATGTGTAAGCACGTAAAAATTAAATATTAATATGGAAAATGGCAGTCAAGGTAAATCGTTACTTCAAATTCGAATTGTCCGCTGTGTTGATGTCCTGTTGTTGATGTGTTTCATAGATCCAAACTAAGAAATGTATACATTCAGAGCTATTTAAGAAAAGAAGAAATTGGAATTTATGGTCAATTTATATGTATTTCTTGCGAATGTCTGTGACTGGATAATTGTATTTTCTCATACGAGGGCTGTTTAATAAGTCCGTAACATTTTGAATGATATGTGGTTGTGGGAGCAATGCGTAGCCTAATTGAAGAAAATTTTCCGTGGAAACTGAACATGTGTGCACCCCTGCAATGCCCATTTTCTTGGCCTAATGTGGTCGTTTCTTTTTGCCGAATGTTTCGAACATAGGAGGCTGTATTTTTGATCAACTATAAATAAAGCAGCTTGTGCCTTACAGGCACTTTCTTAATTTTAAATATATAGGCAGTCCCTGCATCCCAATTTGCCGACTCTGAGACTGTCCAGGCAGAACACATAACTCGGCCAACTACGATACAAATCTATCTGCTAGAAACCTCGATCCCCAGAACCAATTTCATCATCCAATGCTGCGCCACTTTCTCATTTCTAATTATCAAATTTATTTATTAAACATTAACAGTGTCAATAGTGGTAGGTGTCCGTAGCTCCGTAGATGTATTAACAGAATTAAACGTGGAAATGTATATGCATATAAACATTCGAACGGTCATTGAATAGAATTGAACAATTGTAAAGTTGTGTGTTTGTCAACGCTTCTTGGTCCCCATAAAACAAACATTTTGGTGTGAAGTTTTGACTGCAATTGTTAGATCCTGACGCTTGGAGGTACCTCTGCTGTTCGGTTCGGTTTGGTTGTCATGTGTATTCGTGTTTTGTGGCTGGTACTGTGACTGCCACCAAGTGCATTTTCAAATGAAAAGGCAAAGCAAACTTCAGTAGTTTCGATTTGTTGTTAGTCACGAACTTGAAGGGTCGTTCTTGACAGCTGAAATTCCGTAACTTATATACATATTTCTTTATAAAAATGCTTATATCTTTATGCACTCACTGTTTTTGTGGAAACATGCACAATACAAGTGAATGCTTTACTTTGTTTCCTTTCCCTCGGGTTTGGGGAATTTCGTGTTCTAGATTGGAATATAACCGGCAATTACCTTCCAATCGGTGTAGCCGACAGGCCAGCCAGTCGGAAACATCCGGCCCAAGGAATACTATAGGGTAAATACAAAAGATAAATCCTTTGTATTTCTTTGAGTTGTATTTTGCACTTACAAGGCGGTGGCAGTAGCCATGTGGCTCTTGGAGGGCCTGTGACGGCAGTATAAATACAGCATCTTGTCTTTCAGACCCATTTTTGAATGAATGAGAGATGACGGGCCGCCTGCTTAAATTAAAATCTGTGTCCCATGTAACAAATCTAACACTATAAATAAATAAAAAATAATTTAAGCAAATGAAAAATAAATGCAAGCTTATTTGCATTACCTAGTTAATTAGTTGAACCGATCAATTGATAAATGAATTATTAACTAATTATAAACTTAACTTAACTAATTATTAACTTATTTTTGTTATAATTAAATTCAGAATTTGTTTGAAAATTTTGTTGTTCACTAAAAATTTTGTAAATAAATTTTTTTCACTTTAATTTTGATACAGTTTTAACGAAAAATTGTTTTTGTTTCTCGAAAATAAATATGTGTTCTCTCTACAGCGTCCAGAGGTGTACTGAATATTTTCGGAATAAAATCCAGGGTCTAGAGAACAGACAAATGTCGAGCGATTTCAAGGCCTGCTAGTTTCAGTCAAAATATTTTTCAAACCAGACTTGGCTTCCAATCCGATTTTCATATAACTATACTTCATTAATGAGATCTCGGAGGCATCGACTGGAATGCCAACGGAACTGAAAGATGCAGGATGATCTGTCTTGGGATTTCCTTGGGTTATCTAGCCTCGCTGCTCGTAATCTTGCTCTTTTGGACATTCACCCATGGAAATTCCTATAGAGGATGCTCTAGAAAGTCTGCATGTTTTTTGATAAAAAAAACCCATTTACCAAAACAGTAATTATATAAATACACATTTATATCCATTGACTCTTCTGGACTTGTCTTTAGACTGAGACTGAGAACTAAGACTGTGACCCGCGACTATTGCGTCAGAACATTTACAGCATTAACTCTCCCGAACGAACAGTTATTCAAAGACCAAAAGAGACACAAGCTAGTAAAACGGAAACAGAATAAGAAAAAGTAAAAGGCTAACAGAAACAGGACAACAGACCAACGCACAGTGGGCAAAATAGCAAATCTAGCGGAATTAAAGTCATAACTTCTAAAATATGAGAGATATACTTATGAAATGTTTTTTTTTGTTTAATGATAATGATAATGAAATGCATTTTGGTTTTACGTTTTTGTTATCCTTTGATGGCAGTAAACATATAAAAGGATTTAATTCAATTTAAAATATAAATAATCCAAATAAATGTTTCTAACTATTCTGAGTCTGAGCTTAGTCTTAAAAATAGTCTGTTGTAAAAACTTTCCGACTATTGCGGCCTCAACTACAAATTTACAACGATAACTAATCACATTAACAAAACAACAAAGAATGAAGTTGAATACAGTCGAAAAATAAAAGCTTCACTCCACGAAAGTCTGGCAGGAGTTGCTTGAGTGAGTTACTTACGATTGCAAGATTATAACACGATTTTCAAAAATAACGAGGGGGAACGTTGTGAGCCGCGTCTACGCCGCGGCTCTACTTTATACCCGGTACTCAGTCAGTATATATGTATGTGAGCTTGTTGTAATTTATTACATGTTCACAAAAGGGAAAAATTTAATTTCAGCCAAAAAAAAAAAAAAATTTAAGTCGAATCTTTTCGGAGATTTTGGTCTATTAGATTTTTCCATATTTGTTTACATAAATTTTTTACATCTGCCATTTCTACATGTTTTTATCTACTTCCTACATATACACACACGGCTGTGTGCGAGAGAGAGAGGGAATCAGTCTGCGCTTGGGAGGCCACTGAAATTTCATTTGTTCCTTCTGACTATATTTATGATCCGATCTGATCCAAATTCAATACTCTGAAAGATATAGTCATTTTCTATGATTCTGCGTTTTTGGTTTTCCCGTATCTTCAAAATTGTAGATTTTCATCTTTTGTGGGAGCGGAAGGGGGCGTGGCCAAATTTTGAAATACACTTGTAGCAGTGCGATAAAACAGAAGTCTGGATACAAAATTGTGTTCCTCTAGCTTTTATAGTCTTTGAGCTATAGGCGCTAATGAAGACGGACAGACGGACAGACGGACGGACGGACGGACAGACAGACATAGCTATATCGACTCGGCTATTGATGCTGATCAAGAATATATATACTTTATGGGGTCGGAAACGCTTCCTTCTGGGTGTTACACACATAATTTTTTTGCACAAATCTAATATACCCCTTTACTCTTCGAGTACCGGGTATAAAAATAAGCTCCGTCCGCCGACTATATCTTATTTCACTAATATACACCTTTAAGTTTATGAATACCAAAACAACTATAAGGATTAGTCAAGTTTTGGTCATTTTCAAGCAATATCTTTTGAGTGTTAAAACGAGCGGGAAAATTTGATGATGAACCTACGAAAACACATGTTACCTTTAATGCTTACAGCTGACTGCATATTAATAAAATAATTGTACAAAAATTATCGATAACCTAAGTAAGGTATTGGTAATCGAAATCAGGGAAAAAATTGAAGCTTTTTATATTTCAAAATTTGACATTACTTCCGTTAGATTGGCTGTTTAGCCCAGTGTGCAACGGGCGGGGAGCAGCGGAAATCAATCTATCTGATGGATGAGAGTTTGCTCCATTGGGAGAGATTGTCTTGGCCCTGATTGTCCTTGAACAATTCCATGAACTCAATGGCAATGCTAAGGTGCAAGTGCTCTGTCCGGACGATGCCATCTAGAAGGTTTCCTGGCTCAGACCTGAAATGAAAAGGATGGCAAGTAGAGGCAACTCCCTTCAGCTGTAGGGCCTAGATACCGAGTACAAGAATATTTTAATTAAGTTTTTTATAAATTTAAATGAAAAACAATGACTTTAAAAAATAATTTGAAAGTACTTTTGCCATTAGGTTTTTATAACTGGTCTCACCAAGCCTCCCTTGATGGTTAACTCATTCATATTATTCACCAGGAGAGTCCAACTGTGCCCCTTGCCATTGGTTTCGCATCATTTTACAGTCAATTGATTGACAATATTCAAGGCTTTCGTAGTTCTGGATGCGATTACTTTCGACTGGCACTGTCGCTGCGATTGAGCAGTATTCTGAAACAGTCCGGATGCCGCCGTTTCGAGTATGGTGCGTGCTCGCTGGGAAATCGAGTATAATAGGAAAAACATAATGTATCGGGCGCATAAAAATCAATTTTCCGTAACCGCACCAAGGCAAATAAAGTGCGCCCAGCGAAGGGGAAATCGAAGAAAATTGTCTGCTCGGCAGAGGATGGGAAATATGAAGTGGGGAGTGGAATGTGAAGCAAGGAACGGAGCATGCTGCTGCATAAGCCGGACGATGGGAATCAGAATAAATTCATTTGCATACTCTCGAGCTACTTTACATACCGGCCATGATTCCCTTTTTTTCTTGTCGCCTCTGAGCGAAAATATTTGTTTTAATAGCCAATATGCATGTAAGCACATAACATGCCCTGCCAGGATACGGACCAGGCATCAGCATCATCACCAGCACAATACGATCCAAAGAAAAGGGCTCGCTCCATCGAACACCTAAATAAAAAAAGAGTCTAGCATAAGTAATTTATGCAAGGGCTGAGAGAGTCTAATCTGCTACAATGTGATTTATAGCCAAGCATTTTCATCGTCAGGCACAGAACTAGAGTGGGGAGTAGGAGCAGTAGCAGGAGCAGTAGCAGGAGCAGGAGCAGGAGTGGGACCAACCAACTTGTAATAGCCGTAATAATAGCAATAATAATTTGCAAAACCCTTTCGGCTTTCGTCGATTTTACTGCTCAATTTGATGACCAGCGCCAGTGGTAAGACCACCGGATGCCCGGATGCCAGTCCGTCCAGCCAGTAGCATCCACAGCCAGCCCCGGGCAAGACACATAAAAGTCAATTGTGTGCAACAAATTGAACATTTTTATAGCAGCTCCCCTTTTGGACTGAGCAGAGAGCAGCACTCGCGGAAATGAGCTCCCTTGCCGGAGTGTTTGACATTCCTTAACCTTCTCGGACTCGTTTGCTTGGGGCGCCGCCGCCACTCATTCTTTAGTTTCTGATGAATGTCATCGAATTAATGGAGATATCGTCTGCGACTACGAACTCACCGTGTTAGAGAAGGCCAAAGAGTTTCCATGGATCCCATCGAAGAGTTGAGGGATACATTAGTCTTGTGGTGGATGTGGATGTGTATCACCCCCAGAAGGAAGCGTTTCTGACCCCACAAAGTGTATATATTCTTGATCAGCATCAATAGCCGAGCCGATATAGCCATGTGTGTTTCTCCGTCTGTCCATTCGTCTTGATGAGCGCATAGATCTCAAAGACTGTGAGAGGTAGAACAACCAAATTTTGTTTGCAGGTGTATTTCAAAATATCGCCTCGCACCCCCAAAGAACGAAAGTCTGTGCTATTAACAATTGTGAAGATACGAGCTCTACCAGATCTGGATTAGATCGGATCATTATAATAAATCATACCAAAAGACAAAGATACCAATACCAATACCAAATGTATTAAAGTAGAGCCGCGGCCCTTGCCGTTGCTCACTTCGTTCGCACTCGTTGGCTTTTACTTTTTGATCTTCTAGGACCTTTCCATGAAAATGCCCACATATAGGCATGTCTGCCGCGAGCTCGTGACGAGACTCTCCGTAACGTTGCGCCCTGCACTGCAGCTCCAGACGATAAGCTTCTCGAGTGCGCTCACCTCCATATCGACGCTCCAGGGCACGCCTAAAAGCCGCGCTATTCAGCTTTTCCGCGTCGGGTCGGGAATCGATTATAGCACCTCAGCAGCAAGACCCCTCAATGAAAGCACCATTAGCCCATTAGCTGCCGCCGACTGTTAGCCTGGAGCCTTGCTCATAGTTTCTGCTCCATAAGTTCTGCCCATTGCTGCGTTATGCGGGAGCTGCAGCTCACCTTCAGCCCAGCTCAGTTCTAGCTCTCCACATTTGACTAAACTCTAAAATCACACTTCTGAGTGTGGCTATAAACAGAGGAGAAACGCTTTACGATTCCAGTAGTCTAAACTTTCGAGCGAATTGTGTTGTGTGTTGTGTGTTGTTTCAAACAACTCTGAGCCAAGACTTAACTATTTCTAGGCAATACTTCATGGCGACCCGATAGTCGGCTTTCTGCATTCTCCCATACATATGTATGCATGTTCATATTAGCACAATAATTCACAATAAGAATGTGGTGCATACTCGAAACAGCATGCCTGAAGTGCTGTAGCCTTGCTGGCTGAAAGGCTTATGAAATATAAAGTGAAATTTCGCATGTTTTTTCCCTGAATTGCACTCACACATAATATTTGTGCCATAGCTGCACTTAATGAAATCTATGGCAAGCAACTGAAAAACAGCTCTTTGATATGGCGCGCCCACAAGGCCCCTAACCGCTTTGGCTAAACTTTGTTTTCTGGACCCTCCATTTGGTATAGTATATTACTTCGGCTCGGCTTCCGGCACGACAAAGTTATAATAGCCCTTTGGAGCAGTCATCCAACCAGGCTTTCCTGAGGAGTGGCAACTTTGACCCGACCCTACTGCACTCACACCCCCACCCACACACCCACCCCCACCCACACATGCGTGCCACAAGGCTGCAACAACAGGTACGTTACAGCCTCGCACAGGCCCCTGGCTTGTCGACTGTGACCCGTCGACGACAATCGCAATTGCAATTGCGTGCGGTATGCGCTGCTGATAGGCCAACAACTAGGCCAACACTTGCTACAACAATTCGCTGCCCTGAACTGTGATGGCTGTCTAGGTTCCAAAATCTCAGCTCATCTAGTTCCAACGATTTTCTATAGGGAGAAACTAATATGCATCAAATAAACGGATTTTTATATTGACAACAGGCTGAAATCAGTCTTTTGTACTTTTAAGAAACAATTAATTGATAGGGGGACTAATCGGGGACTTAGTGAACCATGCTGAACATATGATATGTGCTGTGTTACCGGAACAACTCTCTTATTCTAAACAAGAATATCAAAATCGACACCTATGCGTGATCGTTGGCTTTGACTGCCTTTTCGATAACAGTATTGCTGGTCTTTGACTTATTTTAGCAGGAATCTAAGATTACAAGGACTTGTGGCTCAGCCAAGCCATGGGCCCAGTGAGCGCTGTCGGTGGAGAGGCAAGGAAAGCCAGAGCCATGGCAGGTAAAGTAGGAAGCTGCATTTCCCCAATAACGAGGCTGTGGCTGTGGCTGTGAGTTGGGTAGACTTGAGGCGCTGGATTAGTTCAGCAATTTCCATTTGGCTAATAGACTTCTTAGCCATGCACAAGTAAACTTCAACAAAAACTTTCCTCTGATAGTACACATGCACATCTGTGGGTGTTTGGGTGCAATTAATTTGACCAACCTTTACCACAAAACGAGGCATGCACGTGCATGGGCCCAGGTCCTTAATGCACTCTGCAATGAGCTCAGCTCGGCTCATACCAGCTCAGACAGAACCAGCCCATACCAATCCGGCTATGCCAGTCCGGGGCTGCTTCTCCAATAAATTGTTGAAATTTTCTCTGCACGAACCTGTTGACTGGTTTGACTTTCAGTTTTTGTGGCTGCGAGTACGCATTACAACCACTGGAATCCAGCATTAAAGTTTAAATCAAACCCCACCCCCACGCCCGCCCCCACCCCCACAGAACCAGAGGCCACACGACCGAAACCGAGGAAAAATCAAAGCGAAGCACACAGACCTCAACTGGAACACATGAAAAATTCAAATTCGGTTTCTGATGCATATGAATACTGCACATACTTTGGCGAGTGTGCTCCATGGGTGTTCGAGGAGGCATTCAACCAGAGGTGGAATGTTAACCGAGAGGTGTCGCTGGCCCCGTCTGCTCCCAGCCGTGGCCCACAACGGACCAATGCGCCCTAATGAATGCCATTCAAGGCCTGGACGTCGCTACTGCATATGGAGAGTAGACATCCCATCCCAAAATGTACCGAAATGGCTAAACACTTTCTGGACAGACACCTACGACTGCCACTGCCACTGAAACCAACCTATCTATGGATTTATAGTTTCGTGCACTCGCTCACTAACAGATAACCACTTGCCACTTTTTTGTTTGGAAAAAATTAGGAAGAAATTCAATTACTTATGCTCCGCTCACATCCTTCTTTAATATGCTACCAGACTTTTCGAAAGTTAAGAAACTCGTATCGCATGTGGGTGCCTTCCTCAGCTCTGTTTTTGTGATTGATGAATGTTTTTTTCAAATTTTCCTGGCCAGCTTCCTGAAGTTGCCAGTTAAAAGTCATTCCCCCGCTCCACAAGGCGAAACTTTTATATAGCAGAGCAGCATAGTGCAGCCGGGAATGGAGACCGGGAGACCGGGAGACGGGGGACCGAGCTCCGCGTCGGATCACCAGGACAATCAAGTGGCATGATTGCTAAGCAGCGTAGTGCCGTTTATTGCCGCAACAAGCCCCAACAAATTCGGTATCGCTATACCGTCGCGTAGTCCAGGCCAGGCCAAGTCGATCTTTGTGAAAAGTTTGAGCGAATTCGCATTCATGGACCCCTGCACAATATGCTAAACGCCATTCTGCTGGCAAAGAGGCAGGAGGAGGAGCAGTGCCTGGGGCAGCAGCAGCATCAGCAGCAGCAGCATCAGCAGGAGCTGCAGCTGCAGCCATTGAAATCATAATTTTATTTTTCTTTTATTTTTTACCCGTTTAGCGCTGTCTGTCCGTCCCGCACTTAGTTCTACTATCCTGGCGCTTTGTTCGCGCTTTCATCCTTGGGCTTCTCTAGCTTTTTGTTAATTTCGCGCGACCACAATAAAAAGCCAGTGGCATGGGGAAAAAACTTGCGATGGAGGCAATGTGAAAATGAAAAAATATAAATTGTTTTTATGGCACGGAGCGAAGCCTCGCGAAGGTGCCCTAAGCTGGGAGAGGATATTGCTGGGGATATTCCTTCCGATCGGCCCGCCTGAAGATGGCAGATGTGTAACGAGTTTTCCTAAAGATGAATTACGGTATCGTCTAGGGCAGTCTAAGTGGTTTTAATATCAGTGCAACGCCACAGCAGTTGGGCAAAGAAACTAATTCTTCCTTTTCTGGTAATCATGATTATCGGATCCGCTCCCCAATTTTTAGCGCTGGACGAACGGTTCATGCTGGAAACTTGCCACCAAATGCAACAGCTGAGGCGCTGCAGACGAGACGAATTTCAATTCGTTTGTGGAGAGCATTTTGTGGCTTCATTAGCGCCTCAGAGACGAGGCTGTTGGTCGGGGAGTGGAGCTGGGCTTGGTTTGGGGTTGGGGATGGGGATGGGTTTGGGTTTGATTAACACTAACCAAAGCTAACCAGCGCTGGGCCAGAGCAAAGCTCTGCGGAGGGGAGGGGAGGCGAAGCAAAGTACAATCAAGGCATATGGATTTTAATTAATTTCCATTCCATGCTGCAGAGTTTTTAATTAAAAAACTTGAGCGTGGCCATCGCACCCATTGAGTGCTGCGCGTACGATGCACTTGGTGGGAGTGGAGTCCCAGCTTTCTTGGGTAGGCTTAAGCCGCATTCGATCTGACGATATCCTCTAACTGTGCTGTTTCCTATCTTAAAGTTATGGACTGCCAAGCTGGTGACTGGAGCGCCTGGAGCGAGTGCGACAAGAGCTGCGGCAACGGAATGATGACGCGCAGCCGCCAGGTACTGCAGGTCGCTCAGAACGGCGGCAAGCACTGCCCGACGCTGCTCCAGACGCGTGGCTGCCAGGGCTTCCGCTGTCACGGACACCGCGAGAAGAAGATACTGCGTGGTAAGTGTGCACATATATCAAGTTCCCACTGTACGAGCACGTACTTTGTACATACCCGAGCTAACCTACAACTCTGCTCAAAATAATATTGTTTTAACGTCTGTGGTCTGGAATTGTGGCGAAATTAAGGTCAGCCGATTGAATGCATGAATGACTTATCGAAAGGGAACCCAAGGACTTTGCCCATGCTATGTGGCTGTTCCTTTCAAATGAAAACAAAATTTAAATACGGAAAATATTCGTACAGGAACGCACAGGTTATTATAGATTCTTGGTGCTCAAATAGCTTAAGGGCATATTTGTTTTGCGGTTGATGGGGGTGTGTGTAAAACCCAGAAGGAGGCAAAAAACTGTGTTGAAAGGAAAAATCTTCATTTGTGCATTTGTGCAAGTTGCTACGATATATATGTACATACATATATATAAGCTTCAGAAAACTATGTGAATGTTGAATATTGTTGAATACTATACCTAAATAATAATGTATATATCTTTTTATAAATTATATTCTGACAAAATAATTCGTGAATTGCTGGAAAAGCACTTGGCATCTTGACGGATGTTTTCAGCCAACTAATAATGGTTTATATCACCAACCACAAGAACGGTTTTCTTTGGAGCTGCCTAACACTTGAGACATTGCTCAAAATAATACTATAATGTGTTTTAATGTGGCCACATCGCCCACGTACATATATAAGAACACGAACTTTCGATGTGATTTAATTAAAAAGAGTTTTAGCTATTTACTATAGGTATATGTATGTATATGAAACTAAATAATAATATTTAACAGTTAAATAAAGAATATAAATTCCCAGAAATACTTGAAACAAAATAGCAATTGGTTTTAGAATACATAGTAAAATAAAATAGAACTATCTTTTATTTATGAAAAAATGTATGAAAATATTTACTCTAAACATAAAACACTTTATATTAAATATTATTAAAACTTAATATTTGTTTTGAAATCAAAGTGGAAGACTGTGTTTCCATATACAATGAAATTTTATATATTTTGTTTTTCGTTTCCTTTTTCCTTTTTCACTCTACCTCCCACTCTTGGGTGAGAATGTTTGTTTTGCTAAAAGCCGATAAAAATGGTTGCGGGACAACACAGCAGAGTGTGTGCTGTCTGGGAATCTTCTCTGTCCTGTCTGCCATCCTGGCTAGCAACTAAAGAACATTAAAGAGTTTATTAAAATGGCCAAGGGGATTATGGACAAGGACTGCAGCTCAAATCAAAAGATATCAGTTGAGGTCTGGCTACCTTCGCAGACATAGCTTTCTGCATTTGAATCTGTTTCTGTATCCCCTGGTCTATCCATTTAGAGAAATTAAATTTGCTGTCGGCTCACGCTCACCGGCAAAAAACACAAAGCAAATGCCCAATTATCCCATTGACAGTTTTCGAATACAAAAATGATTACCAACCGAAAAAAAACCCAGACTTGGCCATATATTTAGTCATTATTTCTGAATATTATTTAAGATTCGTAAATCAGGATAAATAATTTTTAAATATTTCTTCATAGAATGCCGCATTTAGTTTAAGGAACTATGCGAACCCTTGATTTGTTTTCCTGCCTGCATTATTCATCTCCATTACCAAGGAGATACAAAAAGACGGCGAAACCCTTTATTGAGCCCCTCAGCCAGAATTGTCCTGAAAAGCTAAGTCCTGAGCTAAGCGAAAATATAATATAAATTATTACAAGATTAGGATATGTATTAATATATTTGGTTGGGGAAAATAGATCCATTATTTTTCTCTGTGTCAATTTTGGTATGCTTTTATTTGTAAAATATTGCTCACACTGATCACACTTGCGCTGCTTCGAAAGCTGGGACTCCCCTTTAAAACAGACTGTTCTCAGATTTTTTTATGGGACGATACATACTAGTATTAATAAATAATTAATGAATATGTATTAACAGGAAATCGACAAAAAATAAGCAGCATGGATGTGCTGCTCCATGCTGGTAGTCATTGAATAGCAAAATGCATAATTATACATTAAATTTACTAATGTACATACATACATACATATCAAATTGAAAGTCACTATCTTTAAAATAGTAATTGTTTCCAAGAAAAAGAAGAAACTGAAAAACACCCTAGTGGTGTCCTAATCACACGAACATTAATTAGGTTGAGCAAATGTTGAGTCAGCGGAAGCAGATAAACGTGGTAATTCGGAGACAAAAAACAAAGGCTAAGGAGCAGGTAGTTAGTACAGGAGTATGTCAGACGAAACCATAAAATATGGATTACCGGCGCGGCGCCCTTATTCCCTTCCCGGCGATAATTGCCATCTAAATAATTCAAAAATTCGGTTTTAATAACATGGAATGGTACTTTTTCACATCATTTGGGGCGTTTCGTGCTGCTCTGCGACATGCCCCGTTCGCACCGACTCTGGTCTGAGGCTAGAGCTCCGCGTCGCGTCGCGTCGCGTCGTCCTCAGCCGCAATAATGCGTTGTGCTCATTAACGTTATAAAAATAATTGCTTTCCGCTCACACCCAGAAAGAGCCCCGCACACAGCACATGTGCTAAATTCCAATTAACTTGAACGTGTGGGGTGCGGTCGGTGCTCGTACATCCGAACATGTGTGCCAGTGTGTAAGTGGGTAAATCTGACATCTCGCCTGCTTGGCCAAGTTGGTAATTGCCCGGGATGAACTGCCTGAGCGGTTCCTGTCAGTCGCGACACCCCACCCTGCCACCGCTCCACACCCAAGCCGGGAAGTGGCCACAGGTGCATCCATCGAACAAAGGTACATATGTACATGCATATGTATGTGTGACGCAGATTTGGAGCTGACAATGAAGCTGAAAAACTGTTCCCGAATCGGCACAGCTTTCGACGAGCCATTTCGACTCGTACCAGAAAGGGCAAAATGTTTCTTGAGCCCAGTTCGAATAGACATAAATGCTACTAATTCGATTAACATCAAGGGATCATATATTTATTCAAGTTGAGTTCATCAAGTAAATAAATATGTATACCCGGGGCGGAGTCCGCGCAGAAACCAGATGTACGGCTCTGCGATGGACGATGGGCGATGGGCGATGGGGTAAGACAACAATCCTGCATTTGATTATGCAAATGGATGTGTGACTGAGTGTGGGCGAGAGTCTCCGCCGCTGTCCTCGCTGAGCACTTGTTTCGTTCAATTTGCATAAGTTGTGAGTGTTTCGGCGCCCAATATTATGCAACACATATGGGCCACGGGCTGCAGACACACTTCCTGGCCGCAAACCCCTTTAGTTCAGAGACATGGGGTGGAAGTTTTGAAAATACGAGTCTCTTTATACAATACGGCTTCAGTCTTTGACATCCTCCGGCTCTGACGTAAATACTTCTGTCCAGGTGATTGAAAGTTGGTTAATATTATGACTACAACGGACTGGATGCTGTTTCATCCAAAGCCACATTGTGATTATGTTATATAATCCTTTAGTATATACATACATGAGTACATACACTCCCCGACACTTGATTACGACATGTGGAGTGTGTTGTAGCCTACCCCGAATCCCTCGATCTATTCTCTTCTACAATTGCGTTTCCCGTTGAATCGATTTGATTAGAAATACATTTTAATTATTCGTTCACATAAAATACCTATATACTATATGTACATATTTTCCATATTAGTTATTGTTAGCAAGAGCAAACTTCATGAAATTGTTCCCGAAATCGGGCGGAAATTATGGTTTTAAAAACGTGTAGCACAGTTGGAAAATTGGAAATTATTGCAAAATATATTTTGATAAAAAACCATGCACTCGTTTTTATATTATTTATCTTTGTTATGCCAAAAATGTAACAAGGACTTCGTCGGGCATATTAACTTGCATAAAATAAAAATTGTACTTTTTTCAATGTTCGACTTTCGCCCATCAACAACTAAAAATGGTTGGCTTAAATGTAGCAATTAATGTTCTTAGAAACTGGATATTCCTTCAAGAAAGGAGCTGCACAATGGCAGCATCCTTGCGATGGGCTTGTGGAACACCCAGCTATCATCCTACAAATCTGATTTCTGAACAAAAGAGACACAACGCGGCCCAACGAGCTCTCCGCTCCTCCTCCTCCTCCTCCTGCTCCGCTTGGAATCTGTTTTCCTCTTCCTGTTTTGGCGCTGTGATGTGATGATTGAACGCAAATAGCAGACACATCGCAAGCGTAAATTATATTGAGAAAGCACACACGAGTAAGTGTATCAGCGGACATGGAGACGGAAGGACGGGTGCATGCCAAGGGCATTCCCGAGGACAAGCAAAGTGTGGGCGTGTGGGCGTGTGGGCGTGTTGTCGCTGGCGTTGTGCGTTGTGTGAGGGTGCAGGGTGCAGGCCTTGGTGGTGCCGCTAGACGCTTTGTTCTCACATGTTTGAAGCTGTTTGCTAGGCGTCAGTGCTTTTTTTACACACGTTTGCTAATGGCATGTCGGCTCGATGCATGAGGAGGTCAACCAGCAATGCAAACAGGAAAGCTAAGTCGGAACGTCGCTCTCATTGCCTCGGGAAAGGGGCCGGAATTCCATCTTTGAGTGCGCGTGTCAGCTTACATATATCTGGAGGGGAAGGGGGAGGGGGACAGGGGGTAACTATGGCTGCCAGCAAATTGATTTCTCCCGGATGACTAAGGGCAAAAAGTCGTTCAACTAACAAGCTGCATTCTCCATTCTGCATTCTGCATTCTGAATTCAGCCCCCCACTCACCCAGGGTTCTTTCCTGCCTCCTTCCAGAAATGGCCTTGCTCCTGCCCGCCGCTCTCTCCCACAGTGTCAACAGCAGTGCCATCCGGCGCAATCTGCGAACAGGCTACCGGGACTCCTACAGGCACAATTGGGATCATGGGTGAGTATCCATCTCCCACACAATATACATATTTGCACTGGATAAAATCGATCAAGATAACTGGAAAAATATTCAATTTATTGAAATAACAACAAAACTCACAACTCACAACTTGGATCAAACACAAAACTTTAAAAACTCGGCGTGTGCATTTTACTATAATTACACTATGCACCAGTCGATATTCAACTTTATTATACACGGTACTCGAAGAGTTCAGGGGTGTGTTCGATTTTTGTGAAGGGGAAGTGCCGACCCCATAAATATATATATACTTGATCAGCATCAGTAGCCGCGTCGATCTAGCCACGTCTGTCCGTCTTGTTTGTCTCTTTCGCACACTCTTCTCCGTGCAGATGTAGTAAGATGTAGATGTAGAAAACAAATGTAAAGAAAAAAATAAACAGATAAAATCTACTATATAAAAATCTTCCAAACGGTTCGAACGATCTTTGATGAGAATTCGATTTTTCTTTATTTGCGAACAGCGATACCAAATGACATACACATACAAATTATTGTATAAATTACCTAAATCATACGTTCAACCTCCCCCGTTGGTTTTATTGTTTGTTTGTTTCCTTTTTATTGTTGTATTGCCCTTTCTGGACGTGCCACAAAGTCATCCGTTCTTTGTATGGCGTGTCATCACCACCTATGACACTGTCATCGCATTAATAGTTCATGCTTCACCCAGTTACGTTTGTTTTCCTAAGTCGCACTTTGGGTACCCCCTATTACGGACCCGGTCTTATGTAGTACATTGTCCTATATCTTACAGCTATACTACTATGAATTCACCAAAGAAACGCCCTAATCCGGGTTTCAGAGGGTTAGGCGTCCCTTCTTTTGTAGCTTTCTTTTTATGGGGAAGCTTTACTCTTTTCCTCGATCCATTCAGCCCGGACATCACGAACGGTCCTGGAACATTTGTGCCAAATTTGCTAGCCGTTGCGTTTTTATGACCCCCGATAGGCAAAATAATTCGGTGTCATGGTGGAAAATGGTTGAGGCCCGCTTGACGAAAGGAAAGCATAAGCGCCAGTAATAAAAGTTCATCATAAACGGAAAGGAGAGCATAAAATTGTTGTAGGCCAGCCTTGATTTGACGCGTTTTTAGTTCCGTCGAGTGTCCTTTTTTGGTTTTTTTTCGTTTGTTGGATTCTTTTGATTTTGATGATTTTCTCGGCCAGTTTTCCAGTAGCTGCTCTGGCGGGGACAAAAGTTCTGGGGATTGGTGTCTGTGACATGTCCTTAAGTGTCCTTTTTTCTATTTGTGGCAACAGCCAGGCGTATTCAAACACAAACTTCGAAGACAAACAAAGCTGGTCAAAGCGGTTCCTCCATGTTTGCTTTCTCTCTCGTGTCTTCCTGTTTTCCTTTCTTGGCTTCTTGTTTGTGTCTGTCCGTTTTGGGGTCCGGAGAGAGACAGGGGCCACGACTTGTTGATACCGTCCTGGCGGTCCTGCAGTGCGGGTCCCTACAGTTCTCTGCCTAATACGCCCCGAAGACCCTCCGCATTTGGGGTGACTGAAAATCAGTCGAACATATTTCGGTGCCGCATTATGGATACCGCAATGGGCGCACATCAATCACGTTCGGAATCCTGACGCACTCAACCATGCTCCTCCATGCTCCTGCATGCTCCTCCATGCTTCTCCATGCTCTCCACCATTTCCAGCCCTTGTGCTGTCCGATTTTTCTTGATATTTTGTGATTCTCAAACAACCCTGTCTTGAGTATTCCCGATGGCCCATCAAAAGCCGTTTATTATGATGCTTTTCGCTTTTGTTTCTTTGGTTTCTGTTTTGTTTTATTCCGAAATTAAATTAAATGCTTTTTGATTTCTCCTTTCCGTTTTCCACTTTTATTACACTCCTACTCCATCTCTTTTCCAGCTCCAGCTCCAGCACCAGCTCCCACTCCCACTCTGTTCTAATTTCCTACTTCCTTTTTTTCATAAACGATATCATTCTGCCCTTGGTCCCGGACTGGACAAACAGCAGGGCGTGCGTGTGTGTTTCGTTGCTGGCCGTTTCTTTGGGGCTTAATTAAGAGACGAGCGGTTGACGGGCAGTTGGCCGGACATAGAGCCTTGACAGCGGACACTAAGCCATGGAAAGCCGGGCGAGTGTGGCGAACTTCTTTGAAACTGTCCCCTCTAATTGAAACGGATAACTGTACGGTGGGTAAAACGCCAAATCTTGATTAACGAAGGACAGGCAACATTGTGCTCCGTTATACTCGTTACTCAGTCAGCATACATGTATATTCTACAATAAATTTGTAATCTTATGATTATATTTTAAACGTAGTGCTCCCTCTCGCCCATTTGGTATAGCCCCCCGCAAAGGGGTCGAATTTATTTGTTGGTTAGCTGGGGGAGGGGGCCGCGATCTCTCCCAATTCGGCTCGCACTTGTCGAGAGAGACTGGGAAAAATTGAGAGAAAGAGAGCAACCACGACCGCTAATTACATTAATATTAATTCTAGCACTTTGTTTATCCTTTTTCTAGTGATCCATTTGGGAAAACTTCATTCTCGTACATCCCTATAATTCCGCCCAATGTGGAGTGTATGGCATATGTATAATAGTTTCGTGGCATACCCACAAACTCATCGATCTCTTCTCTTAAGAGAATAAGGCACTCTTAAATAAGGCACTTTTCCCCGCCGGAATACATTTTCATTATTCACTCATGTGCACATTTTCTATATAACTTATTTAATACAAATTTAAATTTATGTTCAGCATGTGCAAACTTCATGATTATTTAAAAACAGTTCTCAAATTGGTCTTTTTATTGCTTTAAAATATGTATTTTTTCACCCATTGTGGCTTGAACAAGAGCGACCCGAGGTGATTGTCAAACAACCGACCCAACGAGCTCCCCCTTCCTCCTCCACCGCTCGCAATCTGTTTGCATTTTCCTCTTTTGGCGTAAGCGCCAGAATTGGTTCTCTCTTTGCCTCTCTATCTCTGTCGTTTGGTATCGCGTTTTTTCTAAAATGGGTGAATTGTGGAGGAAGATCTCTTCGCGATCGTCAATTCTTGTCCTCCGTTTAAACCACTTTCCTATTAAACCGGACCATTTTCCATTTCTGTGCAACAGTCATGCCTCGCTTTGTTGGCTGTTCACACTAGCGCCTCGAATTTGAATATATCCGTATTCTCGCCAGAGATTTATTTTTTCCTCAACATGACATTCCCGTGAGCTGCTCTAGACTATAAAGAAATAATATTTCAACCAAATAAAGAGCATCAAACTACGGATTTTTCCAACCTCTCACATCAGCATTTTGATTTATTGATATTATTATGATTATATGTAAATTGTAAAGTTTTTATTTTTTTATTTGTTGCGATGCGTACGTTGCGGAAGCTGTTATACCTTCAATATTTATCTCTTCAGAGTTCGGTATTAGGTTCCCGTTCCCCTGCCCCATCCGGCATCCTAAGTTCTAAGTGAGTCAGTTCTCCTGATTAACCTCCCGCACCTCCGCATCCGGTCACTGCCATTGATGGGGAGCACGCCAACTCCGGAGTCCGGACACCCCAGTGATTTGTTAACTTTCAAGAATAACTTTTATTGCTTTGTCAGCAATCTGATAGGCGACAACAACAACCCACGAATTATGAATTATATACTTGAACAACAAGAGCAAGATGAAGTTGGAATAAGTTGAAACAAATATAGAAGCATATAAATAAATTACGAAAATAAGAGGAGGAGACCAAACACGAAAAAAACAAACTTGGGGACAGGAAAACCCGAATATAAGAATAAAGATAATAATTCGCCACAATTTAATTTGCATAATGACAGTGTCAAGTGGCGAGTGAGAAGCTCAGGGTAGCAGGGTGGCAGGGTGGCAGGGGGCTGAAAAGAAAGGCCTGAAAGAAATTAAAAGCGGGAACGAAACAGCAAGTTCCACGAGCCAGTAAACGCATTGGATATACAATGACGGATATATACGCGAAGGGAATTCCATTCGTATATAGAGAAGGAGAGATGGTGGGGTGGAGCGGTGGAGGGTTGGAGAGGGAGACGTGGCAAACAACGCTGTTGAAAATTCCCACTTTTTAATGTGATAAATTTACAAGGCAACTGGGAAATCTGCAGTCGACAGCCGCAGAGTAGGGAACGTGTGTGCCCCACCCAGGCCCTCCTACAGTCCTCCATTTGCCATTCGCCCACCCCCCACTTGCCATGGTTCTGGTCCCGTCCTCGCACACTGGGCGAGTCAGCCGATCCTGTGGCGAAAAATTTAAAATGAAAGTTTATTTATTTAAAACTTTAAATTTTAATTAATTCAAATTTAATTACATTTTGATTGACTTCGCTGTTTAGTTTTCTGGTGGTGGCTATTAATCCTTAGAAGTGTGTTTTAAAGTGGTCAACGCCAAGGTTGGGACAGAATCTTATTTTATCCGCATTTATCTATCCTTACTTGTCTTTTCCTGAATAGATTAAATCCTTCGCTTTATGAAACTGCCAAGATATGCCAGTCAACGATTTGTATCTCTATTTATACATGATCCTTTTGAGACGGCTAGAACTATTTAGTGGTTTTAATATATGGGTATAGAACTATCTATTTGCTTAAAAATGCAATACAAATAGCAATATCAATGAGGATTGCATAGGACTTTGAAGGTGTTAGAGGTCATAAAGAGCGTCTGGAAAGTGACTGCATTCTTCCATTCGGAAGTTGCCTCAAACATGGCATTATATTCTAATATTGCAACAATTGCACTCAACTCAGAAATCAAGAAGCTCTAGTAAATACCGCTAGATTGGCTGTTTTGCCCACTGTGCCTCGGGGCCATGGTCGTGCATGGGTGCGCCTACTTTGAGGATTAAGCCAAACCCCCCATGAGGATTAGCCTGGACCGCATAAATTTGCCGTCAGACGTGGGCAAACAAAGAGATGGAAGAACACACCACTAGCCAGGGACGGACTCTTCGCGTCCTCATCTCCAGATGTCTGCACTTGCAGAGAGTGCAGAGAGTGTGGGGTCTTACGGTTTCCCCTTCAATTGAAGTTAATCTGAAGTAGAAATGCCGTTAAGAGCAGGGGAAATAGATTCATAAGATTATGCACCGAGTGAGGTGTGGTTTTCGAGCAATCAATTATCCGACTGATATGGCCGTTAAATGCAGTTCCGAATGCTTTGAATGCTCCGAATGTTTCACTTATACTTGAAAAACTTTGCAGTTCCAAATAGCATATGTATACAGATAGTAAATCTCAAAACTTTGTAACTTTAACTTTAACTTTGTAACAAATTTTTCACTATTCTTCTCGACATTTTTAATTGTTGCAGTCATACGGCGCACCGTTCCTATTTGGGAAAAAATGTATAAAACTGTATCTGAAAAATCCACCCCATTAAAGCTCTATTGAAATATATACCTGCCACGGGACGGACGGTGCTCGTTTATTGAAAATAAAATCATCTTGTTCTTATATATTTGGGAGCTAGCTAGACTTATTTTGGCCCCCTAAGTGCCGAATTCCACTTGGCCAACGAACTGTCTACGTTCCCGATCACCTGCCAAGCCCGACTTGGCCTCTACTTAGCCAGACGGCTATTCACTTTCTTTGAAATGTGCCAGGTGCGGTCTGCTAATTGATTTCTAGGATCTTGAAATTGAGGCCAACGGGTCAGTGAATTAACCGCTACTATATAGTCCGACATGCCAAATAGAGTCACGGGGCCACCCATATTTGCATAGTAGGTACAACTGTCTGGAACTCCTCTATCTCCTATATCTGCTTTCTGCAGAGGCATTCGCATATGTGCAAAGATATATCGCGAATTTTATTTCTGTTTACCTCAAGCTCATCAAGCTACAGAGTTGACAGAAAAATAATAACCATAAAAATGCGCTAAAGCTGCTACTTTATTTTCATTATGTGTACCAACCTCCCTCCGCGACTCCGCGCCTCCGCGACTCTGCGACTTCGCGACTCCACGACTCTACGACCACCTTAATTTCCTTTGTGCCGGCTGATCTATGTGTGTGTGTATGCTGAGCACGCAGTTCTGTTTGTGGACTCCCAGGCTCGTTGGTTCGTCTGCGGCTGCTTTGCATACTTTTAGAGGCACTCAAACTCAAAGCCTGCCCAGCCTTGGCTGTGTCGTCAGCGGCCTTACAAATTGAATTATGCACTTAATGGCGCCCAGCTGGGGTGGCAGGTGGTCCCGCGATTCCAGGACAAGGCTAAGCATCTGCATAAGGCCGAATAAAATGGTAAAGTGCAAAAAATTCCAATTGAAGGCCATTTAAATAAGTAAACTTCTCTTCAAACCTTCATACACATGCGAAGGTTTTATCAAAAGCCCTTGAGCTTATGCAGACAATACCTTTTTGGCCCATTCCCGCATTCTAAGGGAGAGGCAGTTGAAAGTACATCGAGTGGGCCGCTTATGAAAAAGGCTGAAAAAGAAGGCCATCCCTTAGAGTCAGTCCAGTATCGAATACTTATAGACAGTCCAAAAGACCACTGCTAATGGGAAATACTCTATTTTTATACACAGTACTCGAGGAGTATAGGGCTATATCCGATTTGTGGTGGAAGTGGATGTGTGTAGGACCCAGAAGAAAGCGTTTCCGACGTTTCCACTCATTTTCTTATCTTAGTCATGGAATGAAATAATCACATCTGCAGCTTCAACGCTTCCGATTCTCCTTCGTCCCCTTGCTACATCATCATCATTGTCCTTGGCAATTATTTGACAGAGAGCAAAGGAAAAACATGCCGACAGTTTTATTTGCATAAAGCTTCACCGCGCGGCGACCATCGAAACGTAGTCCTTGCAGCTGTCCACCGCCCAACCGCCCAACCGCCCAACCGCCCAACCGCCCAAACATCCAAACCCCCAACCACACCGCTTACATCCTTCAGCATACTTCCTCAAGCAGCCAACGCCAACCCACAGCTTTCAGCCTGATCCTGGTAAATCCGCTTTTTCATCGCTAAAGTATGCAACCAGTTTTCCCGGGCTGCGCCTGCCGCTGCTCAATCATAATAAAAAGGCAGAAAAGTCCGGAAAAAACAGAGAGAGAGGGAGGCGACAGAGGTGTGATGCGGCTGCCACCGCACAGTGGGCGAAATGAGTAATCTGGCAGGAAAAAACCCAATTATTCACATGTTTCCATCAGTTTTTCATTATATTTTTCTTTGAAAACTGGAACAATTATCGGATTTCGAACTAAACATATGGTGTGCCAGCTGCAGCTTTATGGCTCATTACAACTTTCCACGTGCTCTTTCTGCAAAAACCGATCAATGTTAGATTAAGTTATTTAGGAGCTAAACGTTTTCTCCTGCTAGACTGCTCATTTCACCCACTGTGCACCGCTGCGACAACGTCCAGTCGAGTCTCTTGAACATTTCCCGTTTGAGACGACTCACTGAAGCGTCGCAAAGTGCTTCCTCCCTTTCATCCGTTCCGACTGCCAGTCCCACCCCAGTCCAAGTCCAAGTCCGAGATTCCGCAGCGTCTGCTGCCTGTTGCTACTGCCATCGCACAGTGGGGCCTAAGCCGAAATCAAGGGGCAACTATGTATAAAAAATTGACCACATCTTACTGACTTTTAGTTTAGGTGAGACATACATACATATGTGCATTCAAAGTTGATAATTCTTATTCGCATACTCGTGCTGACGTATACTATGAAAAATATATATAGGTACCTTTATTTCAAACTACATATACATATTTAGTATGATTACAACATACAAAAATACAACCCTAATTATTTGCATAATGTTCCTTGGAATTATATCAAGTCTCTGAGAACTAGGCGTCAACCCAGACGGACGGACAGACAGACAAGGAAATAACGACTCGGCTTTTGATACTGATGAAGAATATATGTACATAGTACAGTTTATGGGAACGCTTCCAATTCCAACAAAAATCGAATATGTGTATCGAGCAGATAACCATTTAAAGATTTTTCTTTTATTTCATGCACTTAGCATAGGTAGGTTTCTATTTCTGGAATCTCAATGAAAAAGCGAGCTAATGTCGATTGAAAATGGTTTTATAGTTTTCAACCAAGGACGAAGAACGTCCAAGATTAAATTCGCATTGGGAAATCATGGTGCTACACCGATAAAAGTTAAACTAAAATGAAGCTGATCGAAGAGTTCTTGGCCGCAAAATCCACATCAAATATGGTAGAAATTATGTTTTAATTTATCTTTTATCGATATTAAGCGCGACCGTTTAAGAAGGAGGAGTAGAAGTAGGGTTACCATAGAAAATACCAGTCCAGAACTATAAACAGCACCCTTCGAGTACTTACTCGTTCAAAAGTAATTGATTTGGCAGGCTGAAATGCCTGAAGGCCCCACTGTGCAATGTACCGAACGATATGAAACGGATTTTGAAAGCTCAATATTTCGCGGACGAACCGATTGATAGCTGCACTTATTAGAGTTTTAGAATTGCAAAGATTCTGAAATTAGTATTTGGAAAAAAAAACAGTTTTATGTCCACAAATGGAATTTAACGGCAACATTTTTTCGACATTTGCTGAGATTTCAAAGTGAATATTTTGGGAAAGTCACCGCAAATAGTTTGGGTCCGATTTATAGCTCCATTTGTCAGCTTTTCAGAATGTATCTAAGATATTTGAGTAATGTGAAAAAAAGAAGAACTACCGCTGAAAAAAACATGAACAAAATACAAGACTTACAAAATTCTGTATAAAAAACATAATTTGTTAAAAAATTGTAAATCCCTAAGTCTATCAGAAAAAGTCAATTTGGTTCACAGTAGAGGAAAAAAGTTCAATTTTGTGTGTTATTTGTAGATTGTGATTTTCAAGGTATTATAACATATATATAGCTTTAGAAAAGAATATTAATTATTATAATCATGTCCTGCACCTAATGTCGTTTAGTTGAATTTCGTGGAGTTAAAATAAATGAAGGCCCCCCCCAGCATCCCCGGGACTTACATATTCTTTTAGTTTCGTTTATTGTGAACTATTAAGTATAAAAATCGATTGCTTCAATTGCTGATATTTTTCAGCTGTCATTCCGGCGAATGTCAGGGCGATTTTTATTTGGTATGATATCGATTAATCGACAAATTTTTTGATCTTAAAACACATACTATGGTCGTTATTTAAAATAAATGTAGAAAACAAGAATACCAAGAAACTCAAAAGAAAAGCTATTATTTTGTTCCAGCTAGATTGGTAATTTCGCCCACTGTGCACGCACTGTGAGGTGCCTACTCCAGCTGCGGTTAGCTTTTGTTTGCTCTTCACATAAACGAGTGAAAATACTTTTATAAGTGGCTGTATGTTATTACCGCCGTTGCTGTTGACAGTTTTCGGCCTTTGAAATGGAAAAATATTTGACAAGAAAATTACTTTTCCTGGGCAGGGGAAAAGAGCCAATTATCGTAGCACTCGCACTTGTATTCTAATGTTTGACCACAATTTTCTGGCTAGGAAAAGTTAATTCATTTAAGTTGACTTCATCACGGTTGGAGCTGCTTTCTGGAAAGTTCAAGAGGTCAGCCAATCGTGGGTCACGACCACTCTCCACGGGGCACCTATTGATGGAAACATTAAAGTAAAGGACGAATATTCTGTTTGGGATTAATAAATGCCAGGCTAAGCGCTAGGATTTTATGCAGACTCGTGTGGTATCACACTGAATCAAGTCTGTTTCAACTATTTCTTACGATCTTTTCCACCAACTCAAATCACAAAAGTAATTTGGTAGCTTACTAAAAATATAATTCAGTTATTTTAAACAAATTATTCCGAGCTCTTCCATTCTGCGATTTGATTTTACTTCAGTAAGGAGGGGTTTCCTCCTTAATTTTCCTAGCATAATTACACGCACAGCGCTAAATGAAAAATTTTGAATGTACTTTCCACCAGAAAAAAATTAGGTTTTAGACGTCGATTGATCACTTGGACTAGCTGACTGTGTTTAGTTTGGCGCAGAGCCTTCTCTCTGCTGCACTCCTGAATCAGCTGCTTCCCCGTCCTGCCTCAAGTATCCCGAAAATCGCAGCACTTACAGCATTGCTATCCAAAACTCTCCCCATGTTGTCAAGCATAAGAATTGCTTTTATTTTATGATCGCTGCTATACCGATGACTCTTGGCTTTCCGGACCAAGTCCACCCTGCGGACAGCGACCCCCCTGCCGAATTGCTTGTCTTTAATTATGTTTTGGTCCTCGAATTTTTTGAATTGCCTTGTTTATTTTTATTACTTTTCGCGGCGGACCCTTGTTTATTTACATTCATTTTTTCAATTTACCTTTATTGCCACGGATGCGGGGCTTGGGGCGGAGTCGGGGTATGGTTGTGGGCGCAGGGCTGGTGCCGGAGCTCTTCCACTCGGACTCGTGTTTAATAACATTTTTTTTTTAATTTGGAAT
Organism: Drosophila helvetica; assembly: GCA_963969585.1. Lineage (NCBI taxonomy): Eukaryota > Metazoa > Arthropoda > Insecta > Diptera > Drosophilidae > Drosophila > Drosophila helvetica. Next base: position 13,485,392 of record OZ018401.1, on the reverse strand, counting down.
TTTTTTGATTTTTGTATTCCCAGAACTCAAAGATTACGAGTATATGGATACAGACGTATGTAAAAGCAAGTGGGAAGTGTTTCCGACCCCACAAAGCACCAATAGCGGACTCGATGTCCGTCTGTCCGTCCGTCTGATGAAACTATATGCGGTAGATAGAGGAGAAATATTTCGGAGAAAACTGTAAACGCAGAACCATTGAAAGCTACATTGTCTAGCAGATTGAGAGATTAGGATCATGATTATCGGATCATCATTATAGCCAGAATGAAGAAAGCAATTTCCAGTGGCTGACCCCTCTCTCTCTCTCCCTCTCGCACTTTTCCTCGTCCTGCGTGCGCCCCATGGTGGAGTGAGTGCGATATAACGACCTAACGTCTGGATGTTAATTCGTTGGTGGAAAATGAGGGCGGGATGAGATTGCATATAAGTACATTTACGATTGCGAGTACGAGTACCGTAAATACTGAGTAGGGGGTCAGAGCAGTCACTACAGTCGGAACGACTGCTTCTGTGGTTTGAGTCCGAGGCCGGTTTTCATTTCCTATGCATTCAGCAGTCGTCTGGCTAATTTGATTCAATCGCCCCCGGCCGTAGAGGGGTCCTCGATACAGTCTCCACTCTGGCTCACTTTCTGCCGCTTTTGGTTAAGTGGTCAGGGTTTTTCCGGCGGGGATGCAGAGGAAGGCTAAAATCAAAAATGTCAGGCACTTTTGAAATTTCCGATGCAATTTCCGTTAGCAACACCTAGACAGCTGTCAAAAGCACACACATACACGCAGCACGCAACACGCACACACAAACGTGAACTCACCTCACGCAGCTTGCCACTTATGTATGTACACTGTACATACATACATACATATAGACGTCAGTTTCTGTTCGATTTTTGTTTGGTTCTTACCTTTTCTGCTGCTCTCTTCTGCTGCGCAGCGGAAACGGAAATTGTTAGGCTTAATAGACAATTCGCATTTCCGGCCCACGGACAGTGCTCGGTGCTCGGTGCTCGGTCGTTTGAAGTCCTTCCCTTCTCGGCCCTTCTCGGCCTTTCTCTGCCCTTCTCTGCCTTTCTCTGCCCTTCAGTGCGCACAATTGCACAAATTATTATGTCGCTTCGGTGCTCCCTGCGTTCTGTCATTGGGGAAGCATAAATACAATAATTAAAATATTTTGCATCTCAATGGCAGACCGAAGATTCCCTCTAATGAGGCGGCGCCCGCAGGGCATGCATAATCATGCGGATGATGAAGGCATCGATGGCAAGGGATGGAAAGTGATTAAGGAAAACTACTCTTCATCCGATCTCGACCAACATAATTATGTGCTTTTGCCTACATATCCCCGGTGTCCAGACATACATACATATATCTTAGTCCGTGCACTCACTGTCTGCATCTTCCAGGTACTGCGTGGAGTTCGAGGTAATCAAGGCCTCCAAGGCCTGCCACAAGCTGCCGCCCTACAACCTGATGCTGGAGGGTAAGTGGCGGTGGGTGGCCCTTTGGGGGCAGCCGAGACTTACTGGTTCTACCCATTTTCCAGGTGATCGCATTACTGTGCGCTGCGATCTCGAGGCCCTCATCCAGGACGGTGCTGGTAGCGCCACTGCAGCCAGGTCCGGATCCGTGGCCCCCACTACTGTAGCCACGACCACTGGGACCTACAAAGAGGAGGACGGGGGGGAGGGAGAGGAGAATGCCAGCAGCAGCAATGACGACGACGACGACAACAACAACAGCAGCAACAACAACAACAACGAGGAGGCTGAAGAGGATGATGAAAATGGCCAGAACATGCTCGACACTGGCAGCAGCAATGAGAGCTATGAGAGCCGTCACCAGCGGCAGTCCCAGATCCCGTCGCACCGCTACCGCCCGTGGGACAGCTCCAAAAGAGGCGCCACGCCGGCAACGCTGCCGCCGGCGCCCACGCCCACGCCGAGCTTCCACTGCCGTGGCGAGGGTCTCTCTGGCCGCACGATGCGCTGGAGCGCCCTGCCGGCGCCCTCGTGTCGCGGCAAGTGGCTCCGCCTCACCGTCGGTCCTCCCAAGAAGTGCAACCACGCGCAGTTCATCTTCGTCTAATCGCTCCCGCTCTAATATCATTTTTTGTATCGATCACATCGTCAATATGTAGATGTAGTACGTGTAGGTTATGGTATACGGCTGTATGGCTGTATGGCTGTACGGCTAAGCAGGCGTTAAGGAACGGACTCCGACCGTATCATATCAAATCGGTCCACAGCTGACCATGACCACGCAGTCCCCAGTCCCCAGACCCCAGACCTCTGGCCTCTGGAGCCCTATGCCCTATAAAGTTCAGCACTGGCACAAGTGCTCCATTATACATACATATATAAGAGTTTAAGTCAGTGTATTAAGAGGAATAGTTGTATCGTGAGGATAGTTTTTTTTGTGAAAGTCAAACCACTCGCTCGTTGCTCAGCCGGCATTGTGAGCTTTTAGTTCAGAATTTGACAGGACCGAATCGGCATATTTGAGTGTCCCAGACTGCAGGGTGCAGTTTTGTTCCATTGGATATACATACATACATACATATACGATACGTAGGAAGCTGCATATGAAATGCAACATTCTTTTCGCACTAAGTAGTTGACAGGGAACTCTCAAGTAAAAATTAAGTGAAAATTACGGCGCGACGAGTGCTTTGGCCACATCTAACCCCTCGGGACTCCAGGCTCGAGGTGTGGAGATATAGAGATACGACATGATGCTCATTATTGGAGGGGATATTGATAGATAGTAGTCCTAAGTCACCAAATACCACATTACAATTAACAATTAACAAAGGAGATGGAGATGGAGATGGAAATGGAATCATGAGCATAAGTACGAGTGCAACTGTCAAGAGGAGCACTTTCATAGGCATTTCCTAGGACCTAGGCATTCGATTCATATCAAGTTCATACACAGATGCATACATAATGTCGATATATACTCCTCCATGATCTTTGCCCTCCTGGGACACAATTCTAGAGTCGGAATTAAACTTTGGATCTTAGCATTAAACTGGATTTTAGGTGCATACGAATGTCGAAAATACTTAATAAAATTATAATTAAACCAATACCGAAATCATTCAATAAAGAACGAGTATAATTTTAAAGAAATTCAGCTGTCTCTCTCTCTCCCTCCCTCGATCTCTCTCGCTCTTTCCAGATCTTTCTCTCTGTCTCTGGCTCGACTTGTTTGGCGACTGTTTCGTCCGCTGACGCACTGCGCACTGCCCATGCGCATGCGCGACGGCCCACCCAGCTGATTCGGGCTTACCGTTTGACCCAATTATTAAAGTGGCGACGCGACGCGACGCGTTGCTTGCCGGTTTTACAGTTTCTCTCTTTTGGAATGCTCGCAGACAGCGTCGAGTTCATGGTGAAGGCCAGCGGAGAGCCGAGAAGCCAGCGCAGTCGACGACAGTAAGCCACAGTGAGCCACAGGTAACGCTGCCGCTAATTTATTAGTCCCCAAGCAAGCGCAGACCGGGGTAGACCGAGTACAAGCCCTGCCGTTGCCTGAGCTCCTCAGTTCCTCAGTTCCGTTCCCAAAGTAAAGACAATTTTCACCTAGCATTTCCATTATTTGCCGACCGATCTTCCGGGAGATCTGTTCAGTTTACGATGTGCTCTGCTTGGTTCCGTTCCTGGCCATGGCTCGTCCATGAGACGTCTCAGAATTAGTGCTGCAAGCGGATGGGGCTGATTGCCATTCTTGGTGCTTCTCGCTGCGAAGAAAGTTGTCTTCCAACATGTTAACTGTGACTGTGCGAGGGGGGGCAGTGGGCCGTGGGCCGTGGGCCGCGGGCCGCGGGCGTGAGCCGCTACCGATTTCTTTTCACGGTCTAGCACTGGCTAAGCGATGAATATTTGTACGTTTGGCTTGCGACTCGAGTCTGTGTAGTTTTATTTAATTCCTTCGATGCGAGTCACTGGGAAAACTAATCATTAACCACCCCCATTGGCTCCCAAAACAAAACAAAAATAAAACAGAAACGTGAAGAATGATTTTGTCTACCAGATTGCCGAATCTGGATCAGATCGGAACATTATTATTGTATCTCTCACTCTCTCGCTCTCTCTAGATTCTAGAATATTGGTCATTATGTGGACTGTTTTTCTCCGTGTTTCCTATATCAAAGGCAATGAAAATTGATACACAAAGTGGAACTGTGGCACCAACCAATAAATACATCTCCCTCTTTTCCGAAGCGCGAAACCAAAAAGAGAGAGAAAGAGAGCTTTAACGGGCATCATCGGCTACCTATATAATTACGTAAATTCATAGGATTCCTCCATATAGTATAGAGATATATGTCGTATACGTAGACATACTAATGACAGCTCTGCTCAACTGACCAGGCATGTTGACGTGCAATCTGGGGATGCTGGCGACGGCCCTGCTGACCACCGTGATCACCACACTCAGCATAGAAGGCAGCGACGCCTTCAGGCGAAACTTTGAGGTTCGCCAGAGCAGCAACTCCAAGATTCCGCTCTGGAAAAAACGGGTAAGTGCCCTTGTGCCCCAGCACTCCGACTGAGCCACCGACTAATCGGCAGTATGTGGTCCACGGCAGGCGTGCGAGAAGCCCCAAAACAATAAGGCCAACTCCCACTATGTGTGCGACGAGGAGGGCGACTTCACGTGTCTGCCTGGATGGCAGGGCGACCTTTGCCAGGTGCCCATGTGCCGGCGAGGCTGCGATCCGATGAACGGTAAGCTGAAACGCAACACTGCCCGGCGGACTGATTTCCATGGATTCCGATTTCCACCATGACAGGCTACTGCCAACGCCCGGGCGAGTGCCGCTGCCGCATCGGCTACAGTGGCGAGATGTGCGAGAAGTGCATTCCGCTGCCGGGGTGCCAGCACGGCGACTGCACCAAGCCCTTCGAGTGCATCTGCAAGCCCGGCTGGTCTGGCCTCTTCTGCACAGAACGTAAGTAGAGTCCCAGCTGCGATGAGCAGTACTCCAAGGTAAATAAGTGATCAAATCAGAGTTCAATCCTGAGAGGAGTGCTCTCGTGATGATTCCTTTCGAAGGATACGACTAATAAGACCAGACACACTGCACTCTCCTGCTCCATCCTGCAGCCAGCTGCCGAAGTGGATGTCACAGTACCCGCGGATACTGCGAGGCCCCCGGGGAGTGCCGCTGCCGCATTGGCTACGCGGGACGCACTTGCAGCGAGTGCGCCACCATGCCGGGCTGTCAGCACGGGACCTGCAACAAGCCGCTGGAATGCCTCTGTCTGCCTGGATACACGGGCCTGCTCTGCCAGACGCGTAAGTTTCTAGACCGCAGCCGAATCCTGCGACAATCCAACGACACCTGTTGAAACACTCCCTCTCTCCCTCTCTCTCTCTCTCTCTCTGTCTCTTCGACAGCTCTATGCGCCTCGGATTGCAGCAAGCAGCACGGCTACTGCCGCAAGCCTGGCGAGTGTCGGTAAGTGTGTGGGTCCAGCCCCTGCCTGCCCTTCTACATTTGCATTATCACTCTTCATTCAGCTGCAAGGTGGGCTGGACGGGCAGCCAGTGCGACAAGTGCTTCCCCTATCCCGGGTGCGCGAACGGGGACTGCGAGGCGCCCTGGGAGTGCAACTGCCATCCCGGCTGGGGCGGTATGCTGTGCGATGAAAGTGAGTGCAATTGTAGCCGCCCGAGGCGCTGATGTCATCCTAACCAACCACAACCGTATCCCCCACAGGGCTGACCTACTGCGCGGAGAATCCGGGGACGTGCGAGAACGAGGGCAAGTGCATCTCGGAGAGCCGCGAGGACGGCAGCTATCGGTGCCTGTGTCGCCAGGGGTATCTCGGAAAAAACTGCGAGATACGGGACGACTTTCTGCTAACCTCGGTGGCGCCACAGCGCATTACTCCGCCGCCCCTTCAGCTGGAGCTGGACGACGTGGACGCAGGTGTGCCTGATGACAGCGACAACGGCAACACAATGGGGCAGGTGGAAAAGTTGCCAGCAAGTAACGTGCCAAAACGCCGGACAAATGACACCGCAGCTGTGCCCACACCAACAGGGACAGCGACAGCGCTGACAGCGGGCACCGCACCGCTGAGCACGGCCACGACAAGGACGACGGCCACGACGCCGATACCGACACCGACACCGACACCAACGATGTCAACGGTTTCAACGGTGTCGACGACGATGGCCACGTTAGCAGCAGCTGGAGCAGGCTCTGTCGCTGGCAGCCACAATGCGACTAATGAAGCGTTAAGCGTTGTTGCTCTGCGCCCTGATGGGGCTCCAACAATGGAGCATGCCACCACGACACGAACAACAACGGCAAAAACAATGGCCGCGGTGAAGAGTAATGCAACAAGTGAGGCAGCCCCCGCCCTTGCGCCAACCCCATCGCCCACACTATTTGCTGGGCACGAGCAGCGAAGGACAACGATGGCACCAGCTGCACCAGCAACATCGGCAGGCGTGACCACCACCAAGGACCACCATACCGGACACGAGGCAGAGGCAGACGAGGATGACGACGATGATGAGGACGAGGAGGTCGAGTACGAGGAGGATGACGATGATGAGGACGGGGACGAGGAGGACGAAGAAGATGATGAGGATGACAACGATCAACTCCTACCAAATATTATATAATTAATGAATCCACTAATTGCTCATAGCCTAATTGCTTTTTTCCTATTTACTCGTATTTATTATGATTGCAGCGGAAGTTTAGTCGTACGATAGATACAAATTTGTTTATGATTATTTAAGAATTAAACTAAATACACAACTGCGTCAAATTTCGCTTAAACCAAATCAAAAAATCAAAAAAAAACATCATATTATAATAAAGTTTGCAAGAAATTTGACAATATTCATTTGCATTTTTGTTGTGCACAAACATTGCACGTGGTTCGCATAAGATTAGGAAACAAAATATGTATGTATGTGTGGGGCGAGAAGGGGGAAACATATGGCCATTGAAGCGCCACCGAGTGGGGGGAGGGAGGTAGAAAACGGGAGAAGTCTAGGGACCAGCACAACAGAAGCATCTAGATACACATAAGCATTCATGTATGTATAAATATATTGTGTAAGACTTACAAAACGATACAAAAAAAAATGTTCGGGGAAATATCGAATAGAAAATAATTATAAAGGTAAAAAGTAGTGATTATGCAATTAATTTAAATATAATTATCGTTGCTCGATACGCCTAATTGAGCTCCCGCTTGTCCCGCTGACTGATTTGGGCCATGGTGATGTACTGACGCACCAGGCGCGATATCTCGTGCGCCTGCTCCGTCTGGACGCGAATCACGCGCTGCTGCATGAGATTGCCCACCTTCATGTCCAAGAACAGGGCTCCGTCCTCCGAGCGCACCTAAACGAAATCAGACGAAAGGAAGAAATCAGTCAAAATTGCCACTGCGATGTGAAGAGAGAGAGAGAGAGAGAGAGAGAGAGCGGTACGAGGACACTCACCTTGCGCGTGGATATCACCTCCATGAAACTCCAGTGCTGCAGGGTCTCGTGCGTGTTGGGATCGAGGAAGAGCACGCCACGGCGGTTCAGGGCCAGGATTAGGTCCCGCCACATGGGGCTGTGGTTGTCCTCCACGTGCGGTCCCTCTTCGGCCCAGATGCGCTTCACCGCAAAGAAGCTGCTGCCGAAAAGCGGCCAGGCGGCCAGCACGTTGAGGAACTGAGCCTTCACTTGGCTCGGGCTCAGGCCGGCCACCTGCGGCCAGGCGGACTGCACCAGGCCAACCCACTGAGCCGGTCGTATCTCACGTATCCCCAGCGCCGGCTTCGGCAGCAGAAACTTGATCTCCTTCATGGCCGGCACGTGACTGAGGTCGGCGGCACGGTGCAGCAGCGCCGCGATCCTGGCCATATCGCGGACCATCTCCGGCATGGGCACCCCGTTGCCCGGCAGCTCCAGCAGAAGGCCCTCCAAGTAGTCGGGGGCCACCTGGTTGAAGAGCACCTCCACGTACAGCGGCATGGGGGCCGGCTCGCGCTTGAGGGCAAAGTGCCATACGGAGCGGCAGAAGATCAGGTAAAAGGGCTGCCCGGACTTGAGCAGTTCCGTTGTCACGTCCAGTATATACTCGTCGGCGGCCAGGGGCATGGTGAAGGCGTCGCCCTGCACGATGCAGTACAGCGAGAACTCCTGCTGCTCGGCCTCCGACTCCACGCCCAGCAGTGAGCACAGCTCGGCAATGACATCGGCGACCACCGTGGAGCAGCGCGTGTTTACCACCCGCTCAGCACCTCCCGGCAGCCGGTAGATCTGTCGTCTGGCCGAACGCCCGGCGGACACGGCAGTCACTTCCTCCACGCTTGGCACGTTCTTGCGGCCGCCGCAGCGGGCCGTCTTCCGCAGGTTTGTGAGGCAGACGGCCGCCGTGCCGTGGCAGGAGCGACGACGGTCCGAGGCGGCCGACGTTAGGTGCTCCATCAGGTACGGACGCAGGGCGTCCGAGCAGCCGAAGTAGGCGGCCAGAATGCTCAGCAGGCGCCAAGCGCGCTGCGAGCTGTCCGGGCAGGGCGATCGGTTGGCCGTGGTCTGCTTCATCAGCTGGCAGTACACCTCGTCCCGCAGGGCCAGATATTTGTGACAATGCTGAAAGGATCAGACGAAGGACAGGCGATTAGTGTGGATTCAAGGATTCAGATTCGGATTCGGATTCAGATACTTTATAAACAGTGGATCGATCGAATCGATCCGCAAGAGCTGTCATATGTGAATGTTAATTATACATTTTAAAGAAAAACTGAAAGGTCTGTGAGAATTGGTTCAGGATCGGTACAATAAATGACTATTACTCTTTTTTAAGTTCAATATTCTTCGGTTAATGAAATATGTATGTATGAAACTTTTACTGGGAGTTTTTTCATTTTAGAAATATTTGAATATTTGAATATTTGTGGAAGAACTTCAGTCATGAAGCAGAACTCACCATGAGCACCGTGTAGACACATTTGACCTCGGTGAGCTCAGGATCTAGCGGAATATCGCCGCAGTAGCGGAGCACGCAGTCAAAGCACTCGAGCGCCAGCGGGGCCAAGTCGTTGGGAAGCCGGAGTAGGGGCAGGCGTATGGCATGGCCCTGCCATTTGACCAGCTCCGCGTACGAGCGGTTTGCGGCCGACTGCGACTGGTGTCGCTCATGGTGTCGGTCGGCGTCCCGCAGTTGGCTGGAAAGGGGCGAGACATTATAGCTGTGCAGCTGTGTGATCGGGTGGATGCACTTACTCGTTGCGGAAGTGCTGCATGGCGAACTGGAGCAGCGAGTACTTCGTGACCGAGGGCGGCGTGCCGCCGTTGGTCTCCTCCTGCATGTAGTTGGCGTCCAGGTCATGGTGCGTCATCGACTGTTGATGCTGATGCTGCTGCTGCTGTTGCTGCTGCTGATCTGTCTGCTGCGACTGGCCGTTGGGGAGGGAGGAGGGCTGTTGGCCTGCATTCGGCTTGCGGGCCGAGTGCAGGTAGCTCTGCTGCTTCATGAAGCGCTGCTGTTGGCCCTGGTGATTCTGCTCAGCCGCCAGCTGCTGCTCCTCCAGGGCATCCTCCAGGTGCTGTTGCTGTTGCTGCTGCAGGTGATGGTGCAGCTCCGACTGCTGCTGGTGCTGCTGTTGCTGCTTCTCCCCCTCGATCCCGTTCAAGGTGCCGTGCTCGTTGCGCTGTGCATGCGCCTGGCGAGATTCCAGGCGCTCCAGCGGAACATTCAGGGTCTGGGCTGCGGCTCGGGCGCCCGACGAGAGCGTCGAGGCCTTCGATTGTGACTGCAAGGAAAGAATAGCAAAAGAGCGACGGTCAGATGGTGTCCGAACAGATATACCCAGCCCCCTCCCCACCCTCCTATAGGGTATGAGTATCAGTAGTCGAGAGAGCGCATCGCTTGCAATTCACTAATTGACTTGCCGCGAATGCAGCGCTGGCCATGTCAATGGCATGTGAAAGTTGCTGGCCACTTTTTTGGGCAGCTTGGCGCAACCAGTTGCCCGGACCGGTTGCCTGCCAGTGGACAGGGAGGCGTGCCCGATGATTTATGCTCCCATATAGACCCACAACAGTCGAGGGCGTATTTCTGGCCACCACCGCACTCGACGCTGCGCTTTTTACTTATATCTGTTTTTGATTTTTTTTGGCAACGAAAGTGTTGCCCGTCGGCGGTTTTAAACTGCTTCCTGAATTTAATTATTTGGTGCAATTTGTTGCAATTTGTTGCAATTGCTTTCTTTTTGTACGTCTTCGATATTTACACCCCCATTACAACCACATTCAATCCATCCATCCTCACGCCCCATCTCGAATGTACACTGGGGCGCGGAAAGATTCGAAATGAAAAAGTGGTTGCTTATGAAAGCGGAAATTTTGCACCAATCAATCAACCTGCCATATGCCATATGCCATATACCATTTGGGAGAAACTCCATGCGTATGCCTGCTGTTCGCCTGCTTTCAGCTGCGATCATGCGAAACTAATCTGGATCCAGCCAGGACACCCTCAGCGGGCATTGCAGCCAGTTGACGCCACAGTTTCTGCCCATAGCCCCAGCTAACAGGAGCCCAAGTCTGAATGGTCTGAATCAATTTGTATTGGGCAAAATAACAAGCCCTGGCAATAGTCGCACTCGGAGCAGAAGCAAAACAACGATAACTGACGATAACTGTGCTGTGGTGCGGCTGCCGTCAGCTTTCGTTTCTTCTGCTTGCTGCCGCTTCGACTTTTGCATATTTTCAGAATCAGTGAAACTTTTTGCATGTTTTTAAACACTGGATAAAATATGGAGCTTGGAATGCTTTATTTCAATGCTTTCAGTCACCATTTCTATTCAGTTAAGAGCAAACAGTATGGAAACAGAATGGATTTCCCCGCTTTTACATGCATATGCACGTATGTATACGTATACGTAACCAAACTTACATATATTTACACATCTGCAATGGCAGATACCTAGCAAATATTCCAAATATTCCAAGCAGGAGGCTGCTATCAATGGCGGCAATAGCCAGAAAGCAAAAACCAATTAAATATGAGTGCCTACTCCGAAGTCCCCCAAGGCAGATTGGATATGGATATGGATATATCCACCAAACATTAAAAGGCAACAAACTATACTAATGCCCATATCATACTATTACTATACCCCATAATATTTTCTAAATTTATTAGAGTTAAGTCAATAATATACTTATAGTATAATTTCATGTGCTTTGATCTGAAAACCTGTTAAAATATTTTTTTCTTGACTATTATCTCCTTTAAGAAAGATGATTCTAACGTTTTGAACTATCTAAAAAACAATACCAGAACATTTTTCAATCTCGGTTGACGGTAGAAGTTTCTATTAAAAATTGTATTACCCCGGAATTCGGATTTTCGGATGCCTTCCGCGAATTAATAACAAAAAAAAAACCACAAGCTTTTATATTTAATAACTGTAAATTAAAACTAAATATTTCGTATATCAACACAAAAAGTGATGCTCAGATGGTATTTCGCAATTCGCATAGTTTTGCCATTTTGTGTACCCCAACCTCAAAAACCAATTCTGTTTTTGGTAAAATAACGACAGGTCATATTTTGGTTTGTATGTTTAAGGCCATACATTCGATTATAGTCATTTTTTCGGTGACTGTAGGGCTTCCAAAATAGAACCAATTTTTTGTTGTCCTTTGAATGAAACGTAACGCTAGAATGTAGCGCAAAGAGCGCTGCAGCGCCATGTGGACAATGTGGACAATGTGGGCAATGTCCGAGTCCGGGCAAGTTGTCGTGAGCCAAATCTGATGGCTTGCAAGTATATGGGGCAGAGCTCGTAGAACCGGGGACCGGGCGGCTGGGTCAGATGGCCTCAATCCCACTCCAGACGATCCAGTTTCAGCAGTTTCAGTGCTCTGCTTGCAATGAGGAACTCACACACACACACACACACACACACACACACAAACACACACTCAGTTGCTCGTAAACATGAAAACACATGGAGATATAGATGTAGATATGTTCGTATGTACGAGTATGTAGCAGCCAGAGCTAAATTCGGAGTATCATTTCTAAGTGACCGCTAAAACTTTCTTTTCGGCTTTGTGTTATTTCATTTGTACCGTATTTTTCGCTCGAGTTAATTAAAATTCGAAATTAATGAGCACTAGCCTGCCTGGGCACCATCTACCCATCCATCCATCCATCCATCCACCTATCTCCCCGGCAGGCTATGGCTAGCAGTAAGAGCCAAAAGAAATTAAAGTAATTTATCATAGGCCAAGCGCTCAAAGCAGAGACCGACAATAAAAGAAAAACGCACCAAACAAAGCACACTCGGAAATTGTGTAATTAAATTATTGAAATCAAATTACAGTCACATTTTCAGCGCTCATCTCTCAGCGATCCCAACCAACGCACAGCAGAGCACTGTTCTATCTTGTTTGCATCTTTGTGGGTCACCATCCCATCCCCTCTACCGTTTCCCCCACCAGTCTTACTACCACTACCATTCCCATTCCAATCAGCAGCCATCAGCAGTTCCCATTGTTCTTCATCTGCTGATTGCCTTTTTATAGATCTTGTCCGGGTAACGCAGATCGCGAAGATCCACTGCAATGGAGTGGAGCGAACTCATGCGCCAGGCGGTCGGTCATCAAACGCACTACGCGCTGGCATCTTCCTCGATCGACCACGAACGATCGTCTTGGACTGACTGCAAGAGTTCACCGGCGAATTCAGTTCAAGCAATTCTAGTCCATCCAAATGCAATTAACCTGGTATAATTCTAATTGAAGGAGATCGACTAGCATCTCTCCGCGAACGCGACAAAAGAGCACACAGCGCAGAGCACACATCAATCGTCCTTCTAGCTCTTCCAACTAAGGAAAATCCTTAACATTACTATTCTTCTTCTCCGATCTCCATACATACATGCACATCTCACACTATTTCATATTCATATTATTTAAAAGTCAGAAGGATGATGATCAATCTGGACTGCAGCTCAGGGCGATTTGAGGTTGTAAGGATCAGATTACTCCATTTCGCACCAGTCGCCAGTGAATCCCTGGTTCAACCATCTCGAAACTGACATCGGCTACAGATAGTCCCAGTTTAGGGTGTGATAGTTATGTGCCACCTATTTGTTTCACTTTTCGTTGTACAATCGGCACCCCAGACCACCCGTCGGACCATCAGTTGAGTTGATATTAACTCACCCAACCCAACCCAACCCAACCGAACCCAACCCAACCCAAAGCGCAATGAGGGGCAATGATGTAAGCGACTTTTCAGTGGGCTGATGGGCTGATGGGCCGTCGGAGGGAGAGGCCCATGAAGAGGTTATTCGGTTGTCTGGCTATTTGCTCTTTTCGCTGTCTGGCCGCGATAATAATGCGATTATGTTTCGACTTAATAACGCCATTTGGCCCCGCTCTGGCACATAGATCTGTCTGTCTGTCTGTCAGAGCTCAGAGTCTGTCGCTTATCTGTTGAATATATAGGAAGCTAGCTAAGAAAGGACATCCGATATCCCTGCTGATTAAACGGGAATTAAAAAGAACTCTTTCCTCACGGAATGGGTAGTGTGGGTGGATGATTGTTTACCTCATTGGAGTTCATCGTCTCGAATCGGGCTAGGATCTCCTTGACAGATATCTTCGATTCTGTGGGCTCCTCGAGAATGGTTTCCATGCGGCTCACCGATCCACTGCTCGCATTGCTCACGCGCCTCGTCTTGCTGCCCAATAGCAGCATGCTCGAGGAGGTGCCTGGAAGGAGGCCAGGAGCTGGAGGTGAAGCGGCACCGCCGACGGCACCAGTGGACGAATTGGATGGCATGGGCAGGCACATGTGATCCACGTTCGCCGCATCTGCTCCCAGCTCCGACTCCATCTCCATCTCCATCCCCAGCTCCATCTGCATGTCCATCTGCATGTCCATCTGCAGGTCCCTTGCACTCTGTTCCTCGTTGTTGTTGTCGTCTCTTTGGTTGAGCTGCAGCTTGTAGCTGAGCTGCTCCTCGAAGCAGCACTCCTCGCACTGGCCGACTGGGGCACTGGAACTGGCACTGGCACTGCCACTGCCACTGCCACTGGCGCTGGTGCAGCACTTGTACACGATGTCCTCCTCGACGCTCCAGGCATTGTCGTTGTCGTTGCCCAGCTCGGAGCCGGATCCGTGCCCGCAGAGGTCTAGGCGCATGGAAGCGCAACACTGCTCGTTCAGGTCACGGATGCTCTCGTTTGTCAGCTGGTCAAGATCACTGCGGCGCAGCAGCTGCTGATGCTGATGCTGATGCTGAGGCTGGTTATGCGGATGGTGATTCTGGTTATGGTTTTGCTGTCCGTGATGCACCTGGGCGGAGGTGATGCCCGTTATGTGGGCTATTTCCGCATCGTCCGAGTCGGTGTAGAGTATCTCGTGCTCCTCGCAACTGTCACCGTCCGTGAGGTTGTTGAGCGAGTCTAGGGAGGCGCATTTGCATTCCTGATCTTGATCTTGATGTGGATGTGGATGCTCCTGCTGCTGCTGCTGCTGCTCTTGCTCCTGATCGTGTCTCTTTCTCTGTCCTTGCGGCCTCTCCTTCGTGTTGTCCTGGCCCTGCTGCTGCAGCAGCTTGAAGCTATTGACCTTGTCGTGGTGCATCTTGCTGATCAGCGACTCCACCTTGTTGACGATGCTGCTGAACTTGTGCGGCACACTTCCGCCGGACGCCAGCTGGACCGCCTTGTCCGCACTGCCCGGCGCCTGCCAGGACTTGTTGCTGCGTACGCTCTGCGACATGCTGCACCTCGATTGGTACGTCGATGGCGATGGCGATGGCGATGGCGATAGCTATGGCTCGGACTCGGAGTCGGACTCGGACTCGGAGTCGGGTCTGGGTGGAAGTCACCCAGTCACTCAATCCATGCCCGGGCCAAGTTCCTGCGGAGCGCGTGCCAGTGAAAGTTGTTATTGCATTTTGATGAACTGCCTCAGTCGCAGTCGCAGTTGCAGTCGCAGTTTCAGTTGCAGCGGCAAGCAAACTGACCAAACTACACGACCATAATGAATGTTTAAATATTGTTTGAGCACGCCGTCGACCAAGCCAACAATTCGAGGAAAACCGAAACGAAACGAAACGATAAATGAAAAACGAAAAACGACAAAATGAAAAGCGAAAAGCGAGCAACAACAGTGCGGTTTGGAGTCGATTGGATTGGATTGGATTGGATTGGATTGGATCGGAGTGGAGTGGATTCGTTGGTCGTCTGGTCGGCTGTCGGTCCACCGCTACGTATACGTATTGTTGTTTGTATTTATATTTTCGCTGGTTCGCTGCTGGTTGGCGATGTGTGGAAATTGGCAATGCAGTTAAATGCGTGCTGCATATGTTTTTCTGTCTTATTGCCTATCACGCCGCGTTGTCAGTGCCATTTATTTCTCTGCATGTTTTTTTACGCTTTTCTGCCTCAATTTATTTTAATTTGCCATTTCTGTGTGCAGTTTGTCTTTCCACTCGACGGACTGGCGAACATTCGGTCCCCCTCTCCTACCGCCCCATCTCCTTTCTCTCCTCTGTGGAAGCGGCTTGAAATATGGCCATATAATTGCAATGGACTCCTCCGTATGTTCTCCTGAAAGGTACAAAGCCCACTAGCATGTGCACCCTAAGGCAGGACAGCCCTCTAATGGGGGTGCTCCATGGTTCAACAAACTGTAATACTCTCTATAGTGTACAAAGAAAATACTGAGCCAACGGAATGCTGTTGTTATCCAAGGAAACCGAATACCGAATACTGAATACCGAAAGTGATTTTTCCCGCAAACTAAACTGTTTTTAATGTGACACTTGGTTCAATCGTTAAATTCGAACTGCTCCGACAGAGAGTCCATCGGTTGGATTGGTCATATATATTTTGTGTATATTTGTTCACAATTTGTGGGTCAATCGATCTCCGGCCTGGTTGGCATTAGCCTTTGTTGGGCACACGCTTTGCTTTGTTTGCAGTTAGACGAAGAAAAACATTTCATTCACAGCACCGGAGCACCGGAGCACCGGACCACAGAAGCACAGAAGCACAGAAGCACGGGAAAAAGTTGTTCAGCTCTTAGCGGAGACGGAGACGGTGACGGAGACAGGTGCGAAAGCAACAAAAAATATAAAAAAATCTACACGAATTCGGAGCTGGAGCTGGAGCTCTGCGTGATGCCGTTACCGCACATTTGTAACAACTGAAAACAGGGAAGACTGGTCAAGACGAGCAGAAGCGATTTGACTGACCATTTCGCTCGCAGTAGAGCAGAACAGCCAGCTGAGAGCGGGTTGGAGCGGGTTGGAGCGGGTTGGAGCGGGTTGGAGCGGGTTTTAGCGGGCTGGAGGGGGCTGGAGGGGGCTGGAGCGGGCTAGAGCGGGTTTTAGCGGAGCTTGCTTATGAGCAGGTTGAGTGAAAACTGCACACCGAACTGCTCTTGGCCAAACCGAGCGTAAAACCAGAGAGAAAGAGCGAATGCGAGACAGAGACAGAGGCAGAGGCAGCGGCAGAGCTGGAAACTCTTTCCCCATTCCCATTCCCATGCCCATTCCCATTCCCTGCTGAGCAGCGCATTTGTGTGGGGAATAACTGTTTCTTCCGACGTCTGGGCTCCGCTCTCCCCGACGCACCCTCCACCCCCCACCCACCGATTGGTCAGTCTGAGTCTTTGGCTGTGCCATTTGACGAGTTTTCACGCATAAAATAAATTTAATTAAAAAACTTCAAAAAAACAACAGCAAAAAATAAGCCGTTTGGTGAGAGAGGCAAAACCGACGCACGACCCAAGGGGGACATACCCTGGAAAGTCGATTCTTAAAGGGTTTGCTCATTATGTGGGCTCATTCCCAGTCCAAGGGAGGAAGCGGTGATCCGCCAAGTGCTGATACTCCCCCCAAAGAGGAGTGCAAAAAGAGAAACTAAAAGTGAGACGAGTTTATCTAACTATGAAAATCCATGCATACATCCGAGTATACCATATGTATGTATGTATGTATGTATGTATGTGTGTATGCATGCCTGTACATGTGTATTGGATACTCGAGTGACGAACGTGCGCCAACGATGAATATCATCCATGCGGAGTGAGGAGTGAGGAGTTGGGAGTGCCTTACATACACATGGACATATATGGATGTGGAAACCAGCTCTAGCCACCGAAACCCACTGAGCTTTGAGACGTGCCAAAACACAGCTCTGCCCGGACGGATCGAGCCTTGCGATACTCATTGCCCGGCCTATGGAGAAACGTCGCCCCAGACATCGCTCGCTTATCGATAACTTCTCTGGCGGATGCACCAAAAGTTGATTCAAAGTGAAGAAGTACCGAGTACAAGAATATATATATATATATATATATATATAGAAACTGAATACTGGCCAGAAAAGTGTCCTGCGACATAGTGTTCTAGCATTCTACGTTCTTAACGGATACTTGATATTGCACTCCACAACCTAATGCCGCTCACTCATGCTAGACTGTAAGGACGATCCAATTGTAATTCCTTTTTACGAATATCATCGATATACAACAAAAAACCCATATACATAGCTCATATTACCCATTTTTTCTCTGAAAATTGAAGGGACGATTCTAATTTTTATAAACAAAAATTGACAATAACAATAATTCTTTTTTTTGTGTTAAATAATAAAAAATAATTATTATATATCAATTTGTATTTAAAACTTAAATGTTAACTTAGTTTTATTTTCAATTTTTTTAATAAAAAAGAAAATAAAAGGTTTTTTAAGTTCTATTTATAAAAACTGAAAGTAAAAATTGAATTCAAACATCTTTTGAAGCAAAGGCGCCAGATTCAACCGGACAACTGGATTGACTTTGCTCACATTTGAATGCCTTTTTGAATTCTATTGAAGTTGAATCTGGCTCCCTTGGTGCAAAAGATATTTGAATTCAATTTTTATTTTCAAATTTTATTATACAAACTGAACGTTTCTTAATTTGTATATATGCAAATTGACATATAATAAATATTTTTCATTTGTATCATATAAATTAATTTTAATAATTAAAAAAAATTTTAATAAAAAAATGCAAATACAAGTTTATCCAGTTTTTTAATTTGCCGTAAAAAAAAAAATAAACATATGTATATATGTCTATTTTTTCCTTTCTTCTTGTAGGCTTTTTTGTGCATTTTTTTTTAACTCATAACTATTATTTTTTGTCCTTACATTGAGCTTTTCTATAACTATTTTTGTCCCTTCTGTCTTAAGGAGTGGGGGAGTCTTTGAAATAACACGTCTTACTATTCTAGCACTAGCTTTTAACTGCGATTTGTATGCCTCTCGCGGAATAGATCGCAAAGCACTCTCGGAAATATAATTTTTGGTTCTTCCTTTCAGGTGTTTTCCATAATTTTCCGCACCACTCAAGGCATGCAGAGTTCTATAAATGTTCTTACTTCTTATACCTATTTCCATTATTGATGTACCCATTTCTTTGAATGGAATCCTCACCCTTGCATGTGTATTTTCTCTAGTATATACTCAATTTAATATATATACAAAATAGTTAAAAATTCACCGTTTTCTTTGGATTAGGGATTATTCTTCTTTGAAATTTTTGGCAAACTTAAAACTGTTTTCTAAAGCAACTGCAATAAGCATAGATTTTGCTAAAGCTTGTCCATGTCTGAGCTTTCGGTTGAAAGCACTGAAGCTCAAAGCTGCGCTTACAACCTGCAAGTCGCAAGCTCTAAACGGGAATGGCATGGAACGGTTTAAGCAAAGACAATATAAATAGACAATATAAATAGTAGGATGAACCTCGCCATAAAACATTTTTGAGGTCGATTTTGGCTCTCTGGAATTCATAATGGAATTGATCGAAATAGATAGAGACAGAGAGAGACAGAGAGAGTCAGAGAGAGTCAGAGAGAAAGAGGGCGAACCGCCCTCTCGCCCTATGCAAGAGGCTGAGATTTCACTGTACGTGTGCACACATGTTTGGTCTGCTTGTTTGTATTGGTTTTTGACTACGCCGCGGCGCTCTCAAAGAAATACCCATTGCTTTAGAGTTCATTGGGGACTATGACACTATTTGAAGACGCTTGCTCATAATACAAAAAAGTAATATTTTGTATTATTTTGTATTATTATTTGTATTACTATTTATATTGTCTTTGTTTTAAGCTCATTGCAAGCTAACAAAACTCGAATCGAATCGAACAAAGCTTCAAATCGCGAACGCTGTAAAGCATACAAATATTGGATAGTGGTGGAGACTCACCTTCCGGAACTCCTGCACGAAGCTGGTGATCATCGACTGGATGGCGGCCGCCCTGGAGGCGTGCAGCGCCAGGTGTTTCCCGTTGCGCATGTTCAGCTGGAGTGCGGCGGGACGGGGCAGGGTGACCGCGTTCTGGATCTCCGCGAAGGAGATGGCCTGCACCACGATCAGGTAGTCGGCGTCGCGGCGGGCCAGGTAGAGGCCGCTGTGCGAGACGCCCATTATGCTGACGTCCGGGTAGAGGGGGGCGCCTTGCACCGCGAACAGGCGGGCGAAGTAGAGGGGCCAGTCGCGGGCCATGTCCACCAGGTGGCGCTTGACCAGAGCCCGCACCTGCTGGCCCCTGGCGGCCAGCGTGTCCACGCTGACCCCGTGCCCGTGGAGCATGTTCAGGGCGGAGCTCTTCTCCTGCGGCGTGATCCGCAGGCACGGCGTCACACCGAACACGTCGCTCAGCACCTGGGCGAAGAGCAGGTCGAGGGCCACCGGCGGCCCGATGGGTTCGTGCGGCTGGAACACCTCCTTGCGCACCCGCAGTCTCCATGGCACGCGGTTGTACGTCAGGCAGGCACTGGCCCCGGCCCCGGCCCCGGCCCCAGCTCCGACGAGGCCCAATCCTGCTGTTGTGGCCACTGCCAGGGACTGCCCGGGACTAGCCCCGCTGGACGATGAGGAGCCCGATGCTGGTGGCGGGGGCACGGGGGCCGGCACCAGGACGGGCGGGGGCGTGGCGATCGGCTCCAGCTCCTCGCGCATCCCGGAGCTGGCCGAGCTCTTGCGCTTCCGCTCGTGCTCGTACTTCTGGGCCATGTGGGTCCTGAACGTGGCCGGAGTGCTGGACTTGCCCATGGACATGGTGTCCAGGCTGGCCTGGATGACGCGCGGCGGAGCCGGCTGGTACACCTTGTGGCTCTCCTTCTCGCGCTCCACCTGCCGCAGCTCGTAGACGCGCTCGCGCTCCCGCTCCCGCTTCTCGCGCTCCTTCTCGCTGCCGCTGCCGGAGGCTGGGCCCTCCACCTCGGCCCGGTCCCACACGGACTCGGAGTAGTCTTCGCGGTCCCGCGACCTGCTCCGGCTGCGCGACCTCTCCCGCTCCGCCTGCTCCCAGGCGGCCACGGAGGAGGCCGAGTGCTCGTCGCTCAGGTGATGGTGGTGCTGGAGCAGCGGCTGGTGGTGCTGCTGGTGGTGCTGCTGCTGGTGCTGCTGGAGGGCGCTCTGGCGCACGGCGCCGAAGGTGTCCCGCTCCTGGCGCTGGATGAAGGCGGGCACGTTCTCCTTGCGGTAGTCCGGCTCCGGTTCTGGTGTGCGAGTCCGCTCGTGCGGGCTCTGGGGGGCTGGGGGCGGAGCTGGAGGCGCCATGCTCGGCGGACGAATGGGCGGCGGCGGAGCCGGCACACTGGGAGCCGGGGGCAGCAGCACGCCCGGCCAGGCGCTCGTGGGCGGAGCCGGCGGCGGCGACAGCTTGCCCTCCATCCGCTCGATCTGGGTGCGCACCGTGGCCAGAGACTCGCCGTGGCCTGCTCCGCTGTGACCAGCCCCGTTGCCGTTGCCGCTGACGCTGGCAAAGAGGCCTCCCAGCTGCTGCTGGAGCATCAGCTTGCGGGTGTCCTCCAGCTTGGACGGAGCCCGTTGCTCCGACTTGTTGGACACCGTGGAGCGAACCGAGTGGCCGGCCGTCACCTGCTCCAGGCGCTGGCGCATCTCGGAGCTGAGCTTCAGCTTTCCCACGCTGCCGGGCGGCGGGCGATCGGCCCCGATCTCGAAGCTCTTCTTCGCCAGCTTCGTGCCGGTCACCATGCTCTGCGTCGCCTGGCCTGCGTCCTGCACATCCCTGGAGGCGGCCGCAGTCGCGGACGCGGACGTGGAGCTGCTGGTGGTGGTGGTGGTGGTTGTCTCCAGGCGGATGCTGCTCCGCATGAGCTGCGTGGTCAGGCTGCTGCCCATCATCGGCGGCGGCGGGGTCTGGCTCTCGATCTCGAACTCCTCCCACTCGATGGCCGTGGCCGTGGCGTTGCCCCCGGATCCTCCGTTGGCGGACAGCTGGTGCTGGGCCTGCGGCGTTGTCTTGCGCTGCTGCTGGCGCATCTTGAAGGCGAAGAAGTCCTCCTCGGTCTGGAACTGGGGCTCACCCTGCGGCGGCGGCCAGCGCCACTTGCCGATCCTCACGGTCTTGGCCCGACCGTACGGGTCGAGGAAGTGGCGCGTCTCGGACGGGTCCTTGCACTCCAGCGGCGGCGGCATCGGTGGCGGCGGTGGTGGCGCCGGCGGATGCACCGAGTCCATCACCACCAGGCTGCTGCGCATGGCCTTCATCCGCAGCGGCGACTGCGGTGGCGGGGGCGATATGGAGAGGCTGCCCATGGCAGGCGGCGGGGGCGGTGGCGACGCAGAGGTGGCTGCCGCCGCCGCTGCCGCCTGCTGGCTGAGCAGCGTCTGCAGCGCCTGGTTCTGGGCCAGCAGCTGCTGCTGGATCTGCAGGTTCTGGGCCATCGCCGACTGGAGGAAGGCGCGCTGCACCTGCTGCTGGTAGAGGGCCGGGCCGGAGTCCGTCTCCCCCGGCATCTGTATCAGCTGGTGCATCAGCGGATCTGCTCCGTTGCTGCCGCCCGTGCCAGTGGCCGTGGCCGTGGCTACGTGATCCGTACTGCCACCGCCCTTGATGCAGTCCACCAGCTGCTGCTTCTCCGAGAGCACATTGAGAGTCTCAGCCACCTCGAGCGGCTCCAGCAGCTCGTTGATGTACTCGTCCAGGTTCTCCAACTCCAAGTCCTCCCACTCCAGTTCCAGCTCCAGCCCCAGCTGCGACTCAGACTCAGAATCCGCAGCGGCTTGCCGGCGGCCTCCTCCTCTGATGCTGGCCGCCAGGGATCTGGCGTCGGAGAGCTCGTCCAGGGAGCCATCGAGCACCGGGCTGAAGAGGTCGTCCAGGAACTGGTCGACGTCCGAGGCCTGCGAGGGCACGCGCACCCGCCGGACGTGCGAGGCCAGGGAGGGGGCCTCGCTGGTGTCGGACATGGCCGAGGAGCGGGTGGCGTACTCCGACTTGTCCACGTACTTGCTCGAGTGGGAGCCGTGCGAGGCGGCGTGGGAGCGGCGGCCGGCATTCTGCGACTTCTGGTAGCGGGGCGTCGTCTCCTTGCCCATGGGCGCCAGGCGCTCGGCCGAGTGGTACCGGTCATTGAGTCGGCTCTCGGAGAGGCCCAGCGTGTGCAGCGGCTCCTGGGAGTCGCAGTCGGGCAGGGGCAGCGACTGTCCCGGAGCTATGTCGCCGGCCAACAGGTCGTCCAAGGACTTGGAGCGCGACTTGGCCTGTCCCGGGCTCGGGGAGCTCGGCTCCCGCTCGAAGTAGCGTTCGTTCAGGGCCGAGCTGCGCGACAGTAGCTCTCGGCTACTCCTGCGCTTCTGCTGCTGCTGCTGTTGCTGCTGCTGCTGGGGAGGGTCTGCCTTGGGAGTGGAGGTGGGCGGTGCGGGGGGCGGTACGCCCGGTCGCTTCACGGCCTCCGGCAAGGAGGTGCGCATGAACTTGGCGCCGGAGCGCAGCAGGTCGCTCCTGGGGGCTGGGAAGGCGGGGCACAGCTCCTTCTCAGCGATCAGATCCATGACGTAGTCCAGGCCACAGCTGTCCGTCAGCTGCTGGCCGTCGTCCAGCACAATGGTCCATCCGCGACTGGCCACGCCCAGCGTGGAGACCGCCAGAGCGGCTGCCTCCTCGCAGGAGGTCCAGGAGTCGATTGCCACTGTCTGGCTGGCGTCGTCGGGCAGCGTGAGGGGCAGGGCCATGTCGCAGCCGCGCGCCCAGGAGCGCCACTCCAGCCAGGCGGGCACAAAGCTGCGGCATGCGATTCCGCCGGATCCGCTGCTCTGCTGGCGCAGCAGCTGGCGGAGCAGAAGGTCGCGCATGGGCGAGGGCGCCTCGTCGTCGACGAACTTCATCAGATACTTGCTGAAGGCGGGACTGGGCTGGAAGCAGCACAGACACTGGCCCAGCAGCTGCCACAGGCGGGTGGCCTCGCCCGAAGTGGACTCCAGGCCGTGCACCTGGTTGCAGATCTGGACCACAATCTCGTCGCGCAGTCCGCGCGAGCTGAGCGCCTTGTGGACAATGTAGTCGGACAGCAGCTTCTCCTTGGGCCCCTCCAGGGCCTTGTCGTTGCTCCATCGCAGGATCAGCTTGAATACGGCCAGGGCGTCCTGGAAGTCCTGGTCGCGCGACGCCGCGCGTGTCAGCAGCGGGGCAGAGAGGGGCTCTCGGCGCGGCTGCAGCCGCAGCCCGTTGCAGTAGACGCTGCTGAACTTGCCGAACGAGAACTGTCCCAGATCCTCGGGCAGCTGGACGGCCGCGACCGGCGGTCCGGGGACCGTGCCCAGCACCTTCACCAGGTTCCTGTCGCTGTGCGGCGGCGACCATCCCTGCAGCTTGGAGTAGATGAACGCCAGCTCGGCCGGGATGTCGAGGTAGCTCAGCTGGCTCCTCTCCAGCACCGCCTGCTTGGCCTCCCTGGCCTCGCGCGAACGCTGCGCCGCCTCCCGCGCCTCCTGGCGGCGCCGGTGGTCGGAGCGCAGCTGCTGGACGTGTCTCCTGGCCTGGTGGCCCCTCCACAGGCGCTGGGCGGTGATGGCGCCACGGCGCATGCGCTCGAAGTGCTGCTGCTGGCGCTGGCCGCGCCACCGGGCCTGGAGTCGCGTGGCCGCCGCCTGGCGACGGGTCAGATGGCGCCGCACGAGCATGCCGCGCACATGGCGCTGGATGCTGACGGCGGCGTGGCGCAGGCGCTCGGTGCGGCCGCTCTCGAGGGCCCGGTGCAGGGCCTCGCGGAGGAAGACGCGGGTGGCGCCCAGCTGATAGTCGGGTCCCTCGACGCCGGTGCGGGGCATGGCCTCGAGCAGCGCGCGACAGAGCTCGCGGTAGGGCGTGCCGCGGGCCAGGGGCGCGGAGAGGAGGTGCCGGTAGCGCTCGACAAAGTGCTGGAAGCGGAGCCGCACCGGGTAGCCGCGCTGCCGGATCTGGATGGTGTCCAGCATGCCCAGGTAGCGCAGCTGCTGCAGCACGCACGGCATGTCCATGCGCAGGGCGTGCTTCTCCTGGTTGGGCTTGATGCAGCGCACGAACCAGGGGTGGCAGCGGCCCATCGACTGCAGCAGCTGCTGGAGCGAGTCCGCAAAGCGCGCGGCCACCGTCGGGGTGCGGGGCTTCATGGTGACGAAGCGCCCGTTGCTGCCCTTTGGCAGGGTCTTGCCCGCGTCCCGCTGGGCCCGCAGCTGCTTGGTGAGCTCGGTGACTAGGGTGAGGCGGCTGGAGGCGAGCAGCTCGAGGACGTCGCCGCGCAGGGCGTCGCGATTCTTGTCGAGGAAGCCGTCCACGCAGTACCACACCTGTCCGGCGTAGTGGGTGACGCCAAACTCCTGGGCCCCGATCCGGGGACGGGCGTACAGCTCGCTGAGGGCGTGGTTGTAGTGGCACTTCTCGAGGAAGCTCAGGTCCGTGGCGCGGGGGAAGTTGGACTCGTCGTCGAGCAGGTGGCAGATGCCCACGGGCTTCTTGGCCAGTAGGTGGATCACGGGCAGGTTGTCGTCCCAGGCCAGGGGCGTCCACTCGAGGCGCTCGCGCGCGTACTCGGCCTGCTCCAGCTTGAAGACGTGCTTGTTGAAGTAGAGCTGCAGGTTCTCGTTGGCGTAGTTGATGCACAGCTGCTCGAAGCTGTTCTCGGCCAGGTCCTCGAAGCCGAATATGTCCAGGATGCTGATGCGGTGGGCGTCGTGGGTGCCGCCCTTCTGGACGATCGAGTTGATGCGCGACACCAGCCAGTTGAAGAGGCCCGCGTACAGGGCCTTGGCGAAGGCGTCCCGCGCGTCCAGGGCCTGGTCAATGCCCAGGGGCGTGTGCAGGCGCTCGGCCCGCGCCTCTGTGGTGCGACTGGTGACGGCCCGGTGCAGTCCCTCGTCGCTGATGTGCAGCAGGTGGGCGGCCCACTTGATCTCCGCGTCCGAGCCGACCTCGACCCCCTCCTGGCCGTGCCGCAGCTGGCGACGGTGGAAGTAGACGTTGCCCAGGTGCAGCACGGCGGCCAGCACCCGGACAATGCCCTCCCGCTCGCCCTCGGACACGCCCAGCACCTGCATGGCGCTCTGCAGCGAGGCCCAGTCGACGCGCCCGCTGGCGCAGTCAGTGGCGCCCTGGTTCAGGTAGAAGTACTTCTCCGCCTCCAGCAGGCCGTACTTGCTGCGCTCCGCCTCGCTGAGGCCGCCGAGCATCTCGTAGAAGACGTGGTAGTTGCGCTCCCCCGGCGCCTGGGTCACGATCCGCGACTTCTCCAGCAGGTACTGGGTGATCTTGGCGCCCACGATGGCGCCGCTCTTGAAGTACACCTCCAGGTACTTGCCGAAGCGGGAGCTGTTGTCGTTGCGGGCTGTCCGGGCGTTGCCGAACGCCTCCAGGAGCGGAGCGGCCTCCAGGATCTGCTCTGTGATGACCGCCGAGGCGGAGCCGCCGCCGGGCACTACGGCGGCTAGGTACTGCATCACCAGCTTGGTGGACTCCGTCTTGCCGGACCCGGACTCGCCCGAGATGACCACCACCTGGGGCGAGGGCAGGGCCGCGTGGGCCGCTGCCCCGATGGCGAACAGGTGCGGCGACAGGGCCCCCAGTGGTCTGCCCGCGTACTGCTTGGCCACCTCCAGGCCGTAGGCGTCCGGGAACATCTTGTAGGGATTGACGGCGATCAGGATGCTGCCGGCGAACGTGTAGATCAGCCCCTTGTCGTAGCGCAGGCGCAGGTTCCACAGCAGCGACGCCTCGTGCAGGTCGTCCAGCATGGTCATGTCCTCCACGCCGCTGCTGCCCAGATCCTGGCGAGCCCGCAGGCTGCCCTCGCCCGGCTGCAGGGCAAACGTCTGAGGCTGCCGAAAGAGAAACAAGAAAACAAACAAAAATGTCAGACAATCCACGAATTCCATATCGACTCTACACCGATCAGACCGGATCGGATAAATAGGTATAGATACTCGTTGTAGTGCCCACAAGGAGTGCCTGGGCTTGGGAATCTCACATGACGGGCTATCACATCGCTGCAGAGGGTGGAGAGCCGCTTGACCACCTGCGGGTAGCGGCACTTGAGGCGGCGGTGGCGACTCTGCTGGTGCTGGGGCAGCAGGGGCAGGTCCTCCATCTCCTCCAGGCTGGCCGGGCGCTGCCGCCTGAGAACGTGCGGCGAGAGCAGCGCCAGCGATGGCGACTGAGCGGGACTGGACGTCACCGATCCGCCCCCGCCCCCGCCACGCTGCCACGGCTCCAGGTGGAATCGTACAATGCGCATCTAACGGAGCCCGAAACCCCAAAACCAGAAACCCGAAAACGCAACCGATTCCGATTCCGATTCCTATTCCGACTCCGAAAACTGTCAAAGTCTGGCAGAGATCTGGCGTCTGTGGCCGCCGTCTCGATCGGTACTGAAAGGAGCCTGGCAGAAGCAGCAGCGCAGAGGCGCTGCCACAGTTTCCCCAAACGTTTCTAAAACGGTTTTCGCTCGATCCAAAACACGTTCTCGCAGAGAGAACGATGCCCAGGCGGAAGGTGTGGACGGACCAGATTCAACCAGACCGGACTCGGCCAGATGACACTCCACTCCTGTTGCCCCCGATGCCCCCGATGCCCCCGTTGCCCCCGTTGCCCCCGTTACCAGGGGCCCACCAGAACGCACTCTCCAAAACGAAACCTGATCCAAAATGGGATGGGATCGCATGGCATTGCTGCTTCGATCGCTCTGATCTCCGTCTTCTCTATTCAATTAGCCGCTGCTTCTGCCGCGGAGAGTGAGTGTGAGTGAGTGTGTGGGACTTTCTCCGAGCCAATCTCGCGAGACGCCTCTAACCAGTTTCCGATCGGTTCCGTGATGCTCGCACGCATTGTTCCTTAGGCCTCTTTGGTCTCGGCCTCACAGCCAGCTGTTTGGGGTCGGGGCATGTGCAGCCCAGTGACCTTTGGCTCTTCTTGACAATGCATGGGCTTAGATATGGCGTGATAGTGGCGTATTCAGTGCGAGTTCCGATGTCTATGTGTGGGTCATTGTCGAAGGGACCTTCGGCCTGAAAAGGATCTGCCAAATATCGGGGTGATCTCAGCCACAAACTTTGCTGATAATTGAGGCTTGCAGACAATGTACATACATACACAATATACATATACCATATACTATATAGTACCTTAAAAAGAAAATTCGTGTGAATTTCGTAAATGAAATCATTCTGGGCCCCCAGGGTATCAACGGTTGGATATCACTTATCAATGTTATCAATCAAAAGTGGTCTATACAGAATATGAATTCTTGTTTATATATCCACAAAAGTATATGAATAAAAGAGCCAAAAAGGCTGTCTATAATCGCAGTTATTCATTTAAGAATAAATACATTATTGAAGTTGGTTATCCATAGAGAAATTTGAAACATATATGAGGGGATTTTGGACTTCTTTTACATGGAAAGTGCAAGAATTTAATAATTTAATTAATATCATTCGATCAATGAGTGATATAAGTGAGTGATGAGTGAGTATTCAATAAAGAATATTGAGTATAATCGAGCTACAATCAACCAGCAGCCAAAAAATATGATATATACGCACATATATGTACATATGTATGCAAGTATGTAAATATGCATCATACTAAACATCGTTTATTGGTGGATTGCCCCTTCGCAGAGGCTCTGCAGCCTGCAGCCAGACATTTGAAATCTGCACATATGTATGTACACTTGTATGTACATATGTATGTACGTTGGCAACTGGTTAACGGGCAGCCGAACAGGATCCGAGCACAGACCAGACCCACTCGCATGTGGCCAGCTTCAAGATGTTGCACCAGGGCTGCATTCAGTTCTTGATTGTGGCCCGATTGTGGCGCTTGGTACCGCTACGAGCAACGCCATTGCCCCCGTCAGTAGGAGGCTGGAGGGAGGCCCGGATAATTGGCCAAAGAGAGCTGCGCTCTCTGCCTCTATTTCTGCTGGGAGTGGAGTGCGTCGCAATTAGAGGGAATCCACAGGTGGTACAGTACAGTACAGTGCAATCCAGTCCAGTGCTGCGAGTCAGGAGAGTGGCCAAAAAAGAAATCCGATCGACCAGCCGTTTCCGCAGTTGTTTCAGATGTTTGGTTTGGCTTCATTGTGCTGGAAGCATTCGTTCACACACTAAATTGGCACAACAGCCGACAACCAACTGCCAACAACCAACAACCAACTGCCAACAGCATTCCATAAATTGCATGAGCCCTCTGCAAACAAGGCAGGGCAGCACATAAAAACCGAAATAAATATAAACAAACCGCTCGCTGTTGACTCTAAGTGAAAATAGTGAAAATCTTTCATGGCGCGCCCTGGCGCGGCCGCACTCGAATTGGAAATCCAAACAGTGGGTCTGCCACTGCCACTGCCACGCACCACGAAGAGGTGGTGCGAAGTGGGGCGCTGGTATCACCCCCAGCACAGTGGGCACAACGAGTGGCCACAGATTATCCTACAGGTCTACCCACCTTGCCTTTGATCATCGCCTGGACGACGATTACTTGGGCGGCGCGATGCACCTCCTGGATCTCGCCGGGTATGGGATGGCCCATGCCCGGGTCAAACCAGACCAGATCTCCCTCGCCCCAGTCCATGGCTCGTCTGTCCTCTGCTCCGCAGCTGCTCTCTCTCTCCCTCTCTCGGCTGTGGTTCCGGTTCCGGTTCTGATTCTAGTCCTTCCCTCAGGTCAGAGTTCTCCAATTTCGATCTCCTCGAGAAGGACAGTGTTCTGTATATATCAATCTATCGCTGTAGATTGAATTGGATTGGATTGGGGCTGGTCCTCAGGCCGGCTGGGTCAATACATTGCTGCAAGAAAGACACAGAAAATCATTTGATTAGTTAAATTTCAATTTTCCCGAGGCAACAAACAAAAATCAAATGTATTTAAAATGTATGCAATTATTCGAGCAAAAATTCACGTAATTATGGCGCCTTTCTATGAGGCGCCTCAAACGTGTGGACCATTCAAATATGCGGCTTATCAGGCACAGGTCTCCCATCCTCTCCCATCCCCTCCTCCCCGGCCAACCCCCTATCTTTGTCAGTTGTGTGTGATCGGACTCGTGATCGTTGCAATTGTGAGCGGTGCATAGTGACGAGACGAGACCCGACCCGGGGGCACTGACGCGAAGGCCGCTTAACGAATGAAAGTGCAGATATATCGTTTCTTTTGTACATAAATACGTACATACGTACATACAAATGTACATACATATTTATTTCTTGTCTCGTTGGGACTGGCAGTGCCGGTGGGACCGGGGACCGGGGACCGACGACTGGGACCAGGACTGCGACTGGTACCGACACCGAAGCGCAATGAAATGCAACGGCGTGCCGCGGCAGAGACGATGGCGGAGACCAGCAGAAACAATAACAACAGCGACTACCAGACTGCCAGACTGCCAGACTTCCATACAACGTTTATTAATTCCTCGCATGATTGCAGAAGATCAGAGGGGAATAGGTTGATCGTCCGCTGCAGTGCAGTGTTCGGGTTGTGTTTATGCTACTCGAAAAGTATATGGAAAAACGATTATCCCCACTACAGTCGTCCGTCCCTTTCACTGGGATCTGTGCTTATCGGAACGCCCTGGAGCGGAACACATCTCTGGCGAACTCAAGGGAAGATTCCATTTTCGTATATGGACATTTCCATGGTAGGGTCCGAGACCGCGCATTTGCCATGGAACGTCCATCGAGGCCAACAAATTAAAAGTCAATAAAAGCACATTTCCATATACTTTTGTCCCGATGTTGTTTTCTAATCATATCTAAACAATTGACATTTAATTTCATTAACTTTGATCTGCAAACCTATTGAAATAAGCCAACATTTTATTTTATCCTATAAGAAAGATGATTCTTGATCAAATTTGTTCCTCAAAGACTCTCCAACATATTGAACTATTTAAATAAAATCCCAGAAAAAAAGATCAGCTTCGTAATGAAACAATTATTTTGAAAATCCGTCTTATTTTGACCTCTTCGCCACTTGCAATCTGTACGCTTGTCCCGTTCGACATCCGGGAAATGCCCATATGTACATATACCCATATACTATATATAATTTATTATTTCATTTACTTTATTTTAGAAATCGAAATCAGCAATGATTCTTTTTAAGCCAAAATATGACCTTACGTTACGTTACGTTAAAAACAAAAGAAATGGTTTTTTACGTTGTGGTACACAAAATTGCAAGCAAAAAGTGCACTTCTGCTTATTTGAACTGCTTTTCAGATTAAAGGCAATTTTATTATTAGTCAGCTTTAAATAAATTTAGAAAATAATATGGGGAAAAAGCTACATAGTATCTATTAGATACATATATGGAAATCATTTGTTTTTACTGACTTGTCGTATTTTTTGGCATGGTGGACTTTTTGGCCTTTCCACATGAATTATTAAAAAATGGTGGCCCATGAAAGCTACCACCAAAAATAGAAAGTATGATTTTTAATATGTAATGAAACGGTCCCATGTGTGTACTAAAACAAGAACAAGCTCTGCAGCATTGCAGTCTGGTCTGTGATTTCCGTTGAAAGCGAGTCCTGGGCCCACCCTCCTCCGCAGAGGGTGGGAGCCGATTCTCGTGGCACCCTCCAGTCAGTGTTGAATATCCAATGCTTTTGACAATTCACATTCCGCATGGGAGTATGCCTCACAGCATGAAGGTCATTCCACTTGAATTCTTTTTAAAAACTATTCAAAAACGAGCGGGAAGCCGCTCTGCTCTCCCTCGCTTTATATTTTGGTATCGCTGATCACAAAAGAGACGAGTTGATTTGTTGCTTAGTGCGGGTTGGGATAGAGTCCGAAATGGAGTCGGAAACACCTCCACCACGAAGCGAATATATTTTTTAATTCTTCGTACAAAAATGTAGTACAAAAATCCATGCGGCCTGGAGGTTGACGTAGAATAAGTCCTGGATCAATGGGAACTTGAACAGCGTGCTATAACCTAGTGAAGATCGGCTAAGTCTGGACGTTCCCACGAATAGAGTGCAATTGATTGGTGTTTTACCCGATGTAATAATGCGATAATTATGCATTTTTTTGTACATATTTACATATGTAAAAATACAAAATACATAAAGATTTATCTATACCATTCTTTCTATAATCTCTTGAATCGTATAAAACGGAGTATTGTACGTAAATATTGTATGTAAATATGTAAATATGAAATGTTCGTAAGTATGGCCAAAAGAATATTAAGCAGATGCGGCAAGACAGAAGAGACAGAAGAGAGCCGAGTCCAACAGACGCTTCTGTCAATTTGTGGGCTGCTTTGTACTGTGCGGCCTTTTCTCGGGTAAAACTTTCACCTGTTTCGGGGCAAATTCCTTAAACATAAATATTTATGCCCAAAACCGCAGGAAAAAAACGAGTGAAAACAAAAAGAGTGGTTGAAAGTGTCGCCATTTGATTTTCATGCGGTTTGAAGCGGATTTGGATTTGGATTTGGATTTGGATTCGGCTGTAACTGAGTAACTGAACATTTGGAAGTTCGAATCGGAATCGGAATCAGATTTGGGCCTGGCACAGTAACGCTGTTTGTTGCCAAATGGACGGACTGAATGACTGACTGACTGACTGACTGACAAGTGCTTACGAATTGGCTGCGTCTCGTCGCGTCGCGTCGTTCGGGGAACCCGTTTCCGAGGAGCGGCGGCGGCGGCGAGACACGAGCACTTCAGGTAGTCCGTTACTGTGACTTCGGCTTCGGCTGCTGCCGCTGCCGCTGCTTCATCATCCAACACGTACGCATTCGCCCTCTCACTCGCGCTATGTATCACCGTCTCCATCTCTCTTTTTCTTTCACTCTATTGCTGTCGCTCTCGCTCTCTCGCCATCGAGCTGGGGCTTTTTGGGCTACACCAACATTGGCGCACAAAAATCTTGGCTGAACTACGAGTTCGACCGCATTCCAATGCTAAGTCGTCGCGACGCGTCGCTGCCTGCAGTCCATGCTTAATACTAAGCCAGCAACATTTACAGCAACAGCAATAACTACAGAACAGCAGCAACAGCAACAGCAACAGCTAACAGCAACAGCCAACAGCAACAGCACGATCAATGAGCAAATATCCAATGATGTGGAATGACAGTCAAAAGAATTCCATTTGCTTTTAATTGTTAGATCATTGGCACAGAAAGGTACGGCATTTTTGTGGCTCGAGTGGATTTGAAGCACAGATCGGAAATGCTTCAACACAGAAATTGTCAACACACATACCTACATACACGTATGCATTTAGTATGTGCATATGTAATATACATTTTTGTTTTTTTACATAACTACATTTTTGTGAAAATTCCTTCAAACTAAAATGAAACGATTCATTTCATACATTCATTTGGTGACTGATTGAAATGTGAATTCCTGACTCCTGTTCGAAATTTATTTTAGACAACATTTGGATGGACCTTTGTTTATTTCCCATACACTTTGAGCGTAATTTGAGGGTACCTTCCCTTTCTGAGCCTTTCAGTCCGCTCTCCCAGACGAGCATTCCCTCTGAATTCATAGCCAGAATATGTATTCGCTCAAATCGTATGGTGAATCAGATAATATCGTGACCAGTTATGTTTGCAGTGCTGTCCTTGGCCACATTATGCAAAAGTCGATTCATAGAATTTATTTGAAAATAATTACATTTCTGTCAGTTCACATACTCGTATGTATGCATGTATATTTGTATTCACTGTATTCAATAACAGAAGACAGAACATGGATTGTCCAAGTTCGTTGCCTAAGTCTTTGTTTATTTCGTAAAAATCCATAAAATAAAGGAATCGATTTTTCAGAATGCAGCAGAAATTCCCCTGTTCCCATGACCGAATGAAATAGAAACGGAACCCTTTGTTCGATTTCTAAAATGATTAGTTATCGACACACAGATACACACACACACACACATAGTGAGGCGATGAACCGCACCTGTTTATATGCTCAAGATGCTTAAATGTTAAGTTATGCATAAGCGAGAGTTGGTCTGTGTGTGTGTGCAGTGTTTGTATCTGTATCTGTATTAGTGACTGGTTGAATGGCTTTCGTTAGCCAGTTTCGTGTGTCTCGACTATGGAATATTGACACATTCTTGGCATTGCCGAGAGTTTGAATAGCCCTAGCCGTGGGACAGGGCGCAGCGCTGAGGAGGGGTGCGGCTGCGGCTGCGGCTGCCACGAAGTGAAACTCGATAGATACCAAGTACCTTGTAACTCGTATCTGGTATCTGGTATCTCGCATCTCGCCAAACACCACTCGATCCTCAAGCATCCACCTGCCGCCACACGCACGCCCAAATGCGATCTTTAATTAGTTGGCTTTTCCTAATTTCGGCTTTTGGTTTACGCCTTTCGGTTTCGATCTCTTTTTTCTTTTATTTTCCACATAATCGCAGTCGTACTCGTATTGCGTTTTCCAATCAAGTCGGTTTGACGAACTGCATTTGCAATTCGAGCAGCAATTAATTGCGGTTCGCTTCGATTTACTTTCAGCTCGCGTTTTCGCGTTTTCGCATTTTCATCTGCCCAACCATCTGTTGGCGGTTTGTTTTTGTTTTAGTATCCCATTCTCCCGTTTTACAATATGCCGTAGGTACATATGATTATACGATATGCGATCTGGCTTTCATCTCGAATGCGTGTGCACATGGAGAGATACAGATACAGATTTAGGCCTCGAAAAGTTCAGTTTTCAGCTTGCACACCAGCTGATGCTCGTACGAGTACAGTTTGCAGGACTTCGGCTGACCAATTTCAATTAGGTCCAACAGCAGCAACGTCCACAATGTTTCTACTGTCTCCCAGTCTGACGGACGGTTTGACTCATTGGCTAAAAGCTTTGGCCAAAAGCAGACAACAGTCAACAGGCAATCGCTTGGCCCGGTGTGCCCTGGCCTCTGGCTTGTCTCTAGGCTTGTCTAGGCTTGTCTAGGGAGTGACTAGTCATATATTACTGCTGCTGTTGTTGCATTAAGCGGCTTACTTGCCGCTGCTCTTGGCCCGGCCCGAGTATTTCTCTTCTTTCTTTTCGAGTTGGACAAATAGAAAACTTCATGTAGAAAGAAGAAATATTTAGCAACAAGTCCAAGTCGACACACGATTTCACTACCACCAGGGCCAGAGTCAGAGTCAAAGCCAGAGTCAGAGCCAGAGCCAGAGCCATACCCAGAGGCAAATGGTATAAGCCAAGTTCGAGCTAAAATGGCGACACACACACACATGCAGAGAACTGGCAAGAGTAAGCCAAAGGGCCAATAAACCTTTGGAGAAATATATAAAAAAAGCGCGCCATGTTGCCAGTCAAAGACACAAAGTGGTGTGTTGTTGCTGTTGCTGCTCATCGATCACAGATACAGCGAAGACAGCACAGCACACACATTCGTAGATACGATTTAAATATTCACTCACACAGATACGCTGCTCTGCCGGATAGCTGCACGAGTATGGGTACGAGCATGCAGAAACAGAAAAGGGAAATTTTCAAAAGTTGTTAGCTCTATTGTCCCGCTGCTGCTGCTGCTGCTGCTGCTGCATTAGGCAGAGAAGCTAGCTGAAAGTGCGAGCCAATGTTTGCCGCTGATGACAGCATCGCAGCATCTGCAATGCTTAAAATATTCTTAAATTCAAATCGTGTGCTCGGAGGTGTGCCGCTTGATTATTTTCCGTGTGTTGGGCACTGCTGCCGCACCCGTACGTACAACAGCCGCAGCAGCAGCGCCCACAATCCGGGAAACGAGGACAACTCAGTTTTGGGGGCGTACTAGACTGTGGGTCGAATGAATTCGGGCCCAAAGCCACATGGATGTGGGAGAGCGAGCCTTCAACGATGGCTGCAAGAGTCAGCAGAGAAAATCACTCCAAAAACATTTATGTATGGTTTATCCAGGAGAGACATTTAACATTTAATTCGAGTCGCATTAAATACATGCATATATTACGCATATAAATAATTACTTTTTTTCAGTAAATGTACATACAGTGTGGCATCGGAGGTGATTCCTTCCGAGCATTACAGAATGAAATGTTGTCAAGCTATTAACAGTGCTATTCCGCATGGTCTTTATTTGCGAAGATATCAATTTCGCACCATGCAGATCGATTAAGCGTTAAACACAAAGATAAGGCCTTTGATCCAAAAACGAAATCGATGAATGGCGAGACGCAGACGATGGGGGGAGGGGGGGAACACAAAATCAAAGCAAATTAAAAATTTCACTCAGCGGATCCTCCCGCTTCTGCTGCCGTTTCCCTTTCTGTTCGTTTTCGCTGTGACTGTTTTGTTTAAGTAAAGTAAAAGTCTATTAACATCTTTGTCGCATTAGCATGATTGTATATGTGTATGTGTATGCGTACGTGTATTTCTATGTGAATACATGAGGAGACAGACAGACATATGTATGTATCAGTGTCTGTGACCACTGAAAACTATTTGGAATATTTAGCATTTGTGGCTTATTGCTGCTGGCGTATTCAGAATGAAAATGAAAAGCGAAAAGATTAGGAAGACCAAGAAAGGCCCGCAATAATTACAGAACGGAGGTTATGATCAATTATTCAGCAAAAAATGAAGCAACAATTAAAAGATCCTTTTTGTTTGCGAATATGAATGTACACAATGTAGAATGAACTAAAAAGTACCCTCTAATTCTCAATCATTCGATTCGTTCCTCTTCGCTTAAACATTGTGCGAATAAGTCTTACAGGAACGCAATCATTCACTCAATCAATTCGAATTTTGAATGCCGGTTTATTGCCATTCATGTACACACTCACATACATATGTACACAAATTCTGTAGGTGCTAACATCTAGGCGAAGGACCAAGAAAACGACTCAACGGGGAGGAGAAGAGCGAGTAAAAACAAAAGACTGAGGCAGAGAACACGAACCGAACCGAGAACCAAGAACTGACAGATGAAAACTGGAAGCCGTGAACGAGAGTGGCTGATGAGACGAAGAGAAGACGAAGAGCCAGTGCAAGCAAGAAAAAGCACTGGGGCGTTGATGTACGGAAGTGGCTCGCACACACTCTCACAGACACACACACACACACACATACACACACACACAGAGAGAGAGACAAATATTCAACCAAGGGGCCGCTGCGGCATTCCTCGATGGCCGGAACCAGTTTTCTTATGCTTCCACTACCAATTTTTTTTATTGTATGTAGCTTTTCGCCTGGTTTTCGTCGATTTTTTCCTCTTTGCACGTCTAACTGTTAGCCGTGCTTTACCGTTGCAATCGTTCTTGGTATTCTTGCCAAATCGTCGCTGTCCATTTGCGGAGAAAACCGAATCGAAGCCCGAACACGCCTGGAATCCAATTGGGACGATCCCTTGCAACAACAAGTAAAACAAAAACAAAATATAAATGGCTAGTGCATGGCAAATGAAGCGGGACAAGAGATTGTGGGCAATGCCGTTGCACAAATACAAATCGATCGCACTCGCTCCTACATGCATACATTCAAATACATATAAATGTATGCATGTATGATTTAATCACACGTGCACACAATGGAATGGGGGAGAGGATATTCACTCCAGTCATATCCGAATTCAATTGCTATTGATTGCATCACTTCCAGAACTGCCAAACTACATCCATATGTACATTGTATGTACATATGTATGTATTTATATTTAGTTGTGATTGACAGCCAAAAGATCATTTTGGCAATGGCATTGAGATGGGAATCATTGACTAATGGATGGGTTTTGGATATTTGGACTAGTCATTTCACTTCTTTCTCCCCACAGTCGTAAGACAGCATCCCAAATAGCTTCATTCCAGCGCGCTTTCGATCCTATGAATCTTTTTCTTATTACCCATTTCTCTTTTATCCGCCTATCTGTGGAATTCGGTTTTGAATTACAAGAGAGCGAGCGGTACTGGGTATGGCAAAAGGTTATATCTATTTTAGTTTTGCATACATACATATGTATGTATGCGTATTCGCCTCTCTCTCTCTCTCTCTCTTTCTCTTTACACTACTCACTTGCTGTATTGTTGCTTTTCGTTTCAGTTAACCGTTCTGCTGCTGCCGTTGCCGCTGTTGTTGGTGTCGTTTGCTGGTATGCGTTTGTGTTTGTGTTTTAATGTGTTTTGTGCTCGTTTCGTCGTTTTTTCTCTCCCTCTCTATGACTGCTTCTTCGTGGTTGCTTTTAGCGTCACTTCGTCACCGCACAGAACATAACATAGTATCTACGTATGTATGTATGATGTAGGTATGCACAGAAGATGATGAACGAACTTTGCTACATTTCATTACTGAGTCTAATTCTGCTTCTTACGATTCCGCTTTCTGCTGTCGTAGCTGTGGCTGGGACTGCGGCTCTTGTTCTTTCTATTGAATATGGTCGAGTTTGAGTTGTTTTACATTTAACAATTATAATTGAACGGCACAGGCGGGTAGAGTAGCAAAAAAAAAGAAACAGATCTTGTTGTGACTGGTAGTTGTGTGTGAGAGTGTGTATTTCGTTTGTGGTCGTAGTGGTAGGTCGTGGCACGCCGCGCACCAAAAAAATTCACTACAAACTCCTCCGGCAGTCAAGCAACAACTGAAACAACGGCTTTGCAGTCGTAGACTGCCTCACCTGTTGATCCGATCGAAAGAGAGGCTGCTACGAGCGAGAGGCACTGAGCGAGGCTAAACGAGGGGGAACGTTATGAGCCGCGTCTGCGCCGCGGCTCTACTTTATACCCGGTACTCAGTCAGTATATATGTATGTGAGCTTGTTGTAATTTATTACATGTTCGCAAAAGGAAAAAATTAAATTTTAGCCAAAAAAAAACAATTTAAGTCGAACCTTTTCGGAGATTTTGATCTATTAGATGTTTCCATATTGGTTAACATAAATTTTTTACATCTGCCATTTCTACATGTTTTTATCTACTTCCTACATATACATACACGGCTGTGTGCGAGAGAGAGAGGGAATCAGTCTGCGCTTGGGAGGCCACTGAAATTTCATTTGTTCCTTCTGACTATATTTATGATCCGATCTGATCCAAATTCAATACTCTGATAGATATAGTCATTTTCTATGATTCTGCGTTTTTTGTTTTCCCGTATCTTCAAAATTGTAGATTTTCATCTCTTGTGGGGGCGGAAGGGGGCGTGGCCAAATTTTAAAACAAACTCGTCTCGGTTTGATATCACAGGAGCTTGGATAGAAAGTTTGGTGGTTCTAGCTCTTATAGTCTCTGAGAACTAGGCGTCAAAAAATTCGATCAGGCATAGCGCCTACCCCTGTGTGTGAGAGAGAGCGAGAGCGAACGATGCATTTCGAAATGGTTTTCTTCATTGTGGCTATATTTATTATCTGATCTGATCCAGATTCTACAATCTGATAGATAAGGTCAGTGTCTATGATTCTGCGTTTTTAGTTTTATAGTATCTTTAAAATTGTGCATGCCACAGATTTTCGTCCTTGGAGTGGGCGGAAGGGGGCGGGGCGAAATTTTGAAATACACTTGTAACAGTGCGATAGGACAGGAGTCTGGATACAAAATTGTGTTCCTCTAGGTTTTATAGTCTTTGAGCTATAGGCGCTAATGAAGACGGACAGACGGACGGACGGACGGACAGACAGACATAGCTATATCGACTCGGCTATTGATGCTGATCAAGAATATATATACTTTATGGGGTCGGAAACGCTTCCTTCTGGGTGTTACACACATTAATTTTTTGCACAAATCTAATATACCCCTTTACTCTTCGAGTACCGGGTATAAAAAACAGGTTTCCGCAAATCAAAGCTAGGCGGGCTCATCGAAATTACCGATGAACAGCTATCGATAGCTGGGCTCAATCATCCACCGATTATAGAGGTCGACTAGTGCGATCACCGCAGTATTAGAAACTAGCGCGCTCATTTGAATCGTTTTGACTGCAGATGATCAGAAGCGTCTCGAAAACGAGCTCGCATTATGTCGCACAGTAGGGCCTTCGGCCGGATGTGTTTCAAATGCAAATAATAGAATTTTTTGTAAAGTAATTTTTTCTAAGTTTTGTTTTATTCATAAAAGAATGAATTTTTAAAATTTTTATATGTGTGCATATATAATATATATCTCACTCTTATGTTTTAAATTTTTATTTAATGATGTATTTTTAATCAAATAGCTTATGTTGCATTTTCATGTGGTGTGATTTTCTAATAAATCTCTTTTTTCCACCACATTATTAAAGATTTTTTTGTCATTCTAGACATGGATGTTTTGAACGCAGACACTAGAGCTATTAAAGAGTATGTATGAACTATGAAAAACAAACTTTTGTGGTTGGAAATGGTTTTGTTGGTTTTAAAAATGCTCTCCAAGAAAGTGTCTATTGGGTTCTAATAAGGCTAACAGTGACCTTGGCCGAAAACTTAAATAGCAACCCTCGTAAAACTGGAGGGGCTCGAAAATTTCCGAAAAGGAAATGAGCCTTACGCCTCATTTGCTCAGAAATGATTTAAAATTAAATCAGAAATTTAAAACATTAAAATCAAAAATGAAAGAACGTTTTTGATACATACATACATATGTATATATTTTTAAGACGCATATATGTAGATACATATATACTGCTGATGGAGTATTTAATGACATTCATAGAATCCACTTAGGTAGCAAAAAGCGTTTCGAATCAAATTACTGCGCCTCGAATGATTTATATTTTAAAAGCAATCAAATAGATCAAATCCACCTTTTATATCGTGCCAATGTATTAGCAGAGAGCAATATATTTTCCCTCTATTATTTTAGAGCAACGATTTGAAGAATAAAATAGTCAACCATATTTGTATCTGATTTTTATCCAACTGATATTGAAAATTTAAGTTTGATCGATGCAAACGCTAACAATTGAACATGAGATATGGACAAAGAGGACGAATTCAAGCCAAAAAAGAATCCATTTACCCCAGACATTTTGCTAGCTCTGCCATATATTACCATAGTTATTGGATCTTGTATGAATGGTGATTCAATTATTCCTCATTGACGACAGTAATACATACTTATCATTTAAGTTTTCTGAATATGATTCTGAATGCTGAGTGCACACTCGGTAATCATTGGGCGCGTTCAGCAGCACAACTTGATCAGCGATCATTGAAGTATCGCAATGATCATTTTTTGAGTGCTGGTGAACGCGAATGATGCATACCTTACTTATTTGTACGCTACATGTGATCCATGAATTTATGCCAAAATTGTATCATAAAGATCACTGATCGCTGATCAAGTTGTGCTGCTGAGCGCGTACATTGCATTATACTAAATATCAATTGAAGAGAGGGAGACCAGCAATATATGGTACACCCTTTGGAGCTGAGGAGCTGCAGTGATAATGAGGGGTATCATATGAGGTATGATCGTACCTTATTTCAAAATGCAATTATTTTTGCATCGTATATACAGAGCTGCTTTACGAAACAACATGGCTTATTGAAGTCATATTCGTGCACTTTTCATGTGCCTTTTTCTTTATTTATTACAGAGTCAAAAAAAAAATAATTTATATAGGAGGACTACCGGAAGGGACAGCTGTTCAAATCTCTGGGTATGCGCTGCCAATCAGGTTCTTCCCTCGGTAGCGCCAGGAGTAGGTGACAATGCCGAACTTGCTGTTGCCCAGGGAGACAGGGCATGTGCGGTCCGGACGCAGCTGGAAACAGAGCGTGTATAGGGCCAGCTCCAGCTCCGGCGAGGTGCCCACGAAGAGCGTGTTCACGGGCTTGTTCTGTCCTTGATGCGAGAAGCGGATCTTCAGCACCTTTCCTTTCTGCAAACAAATGGGTGGATATCATCTAAAAACAGAGCCCAGTTCCGCTTACCGTGCCAATGTCCTGCTCCTTCATGTAGCCCTTGTAGTCCAGGCGACCCGCCTGCTCCTCCTCGCTAATGTACACCCAGTTGTGGAAGCCTATGATGGTGCCGTTCTTCACCTCGTAGACGAAGACGTGCTCGAAGCCGGAGCTGCCGATCTTGCCCTGACCACGCGAGTACTGAGTGAACCACAGCTCCTTGACCAGGTCGCGGTGCGTCTTGGGGTCGGGCGTGACCACGCCCTTCTGCTGCAGGAACTGCATCGCATGCCGCATCACCGACGTGGCCATCACCGCGTCCAGGAACTCGTTCTCCTCCTTGCGCTCGTTGGCCGTCACGTGCTCGTTGACCAGGGTGTCATGCTCGTAGTTGTTGAAGAGCAATTTCATCTTGGCAATGGTCGGCGATTCAAAGGCCTTGGCGTCCACCTGGAGGAGTCTGCAATATGGAATAGGGAATATGTTGTTATCCGATATTATCGTGCCTCTGACTGGGGACCTTACGGATTGGGGGCCTCGTCGGCGCTGTCTATGGAGCGTGTTCGTCCTTGCAAGTTCACCTGGACCAGGCTGATCTGGCTGTTGCTCTCTTTGGTGTACAGCTGCTCTGTCAGCTGGCGGATCTCGTCGTCGCTGGCCACCGAGTTGCCGGAAGACTGGAAGCCCGGCCGTACTGTGGTCGAGGTAGCTCCTCCTGCACCACCTTGTCCTCCCGTTCCCCCTGTGTGCGGCACAAAGGACACTCCATTGGCGGGCGTCGGGCTGGCCGAGGGTTTGGCCGGATGCACGGGGCCTGCTGGGTGCACGGGGGCTGCTGGGTGCACGGGCGTGGGCAAAGGCTGTCCCCAGGCGGAGGGCGATGAAGGAGTCGGAGTGGGTGTGGGAGTGGGAGTGGGAAGAGCATTGGGAGAGGAAGGCACCGAAGGGGACCGCACCGTGGGCAGAGGCGGGTAGTCCTCTTTCACGGATGGACGGCGGGGACCGGGCAGAGCCGGGAATTCCTCC
Source organism: Drosophila helvetica (assembly GCA_963969585.1). Taxonomy (NCBI): domain Eukaryota; kingdom Metazoa; phylum Arthropoda; class Insecta; order Diptera; family Drosophilidae; genus Drosophila; species Drosophila helvetica. The sequence goes on along the minus strand of OZ018401.1, from coordinate 13,443,229 downwards.
TTCTGTTGCTGTGGCTTGGCTGTGGACGTGGATGTTGATGTTCCGAAGCGGACATCGATTGATCCGGGCTGGATATTGGGCGTCTTGGGTGCCTGGGTGGTAGTTGTGCCCCTGATGTTAGCCCCTCCAGCACCGCCACTGCCGTAGCTCAAATCGTAGCTGTTCGGTTGCGGCTTCTGGGGGCGGTAGGGGGCGAATCCCGGTGGCAAATTGGGTACCCCGCCCGCTTCCTGAGGACGTACCTGGGGTGGCTGATGGGGCGGCCTAGTGCTGGAAGTGAAATGACTGACACCCACTCCGTCTGTGGGCCACTGGGGACCGTTGGCAGCTCCAAAGGGGGACGAGCTGGGGGTGTCAGGCCGAGGGCCCAGAGGCATCAGCGGGGCATGAGAGATTACCAGTGGCGGCGGCTTCTGGGCGGCCGAGGGAGTGGCAGATACAGAACGGGGCCTGGCCGTGGTGGTAGTCGTCGAGGTGGTGCTGGTAGTGGCCTCCGTAGCGGACGGATCGCCGCTGCTGCCGAAGAACTTCTTGAAGCCGCCGAACCAGCTGGACTTCTTTGTTGTAGCCTCAACAACGTCCAGCGGGTCTGGCGTGATCTCGATCTCGCTCTTGTAGCCCGCTGATAATGAAAATATCTCAGTTAGTATCTGTCCATCCGCACTTCCCTCTCGCTAATGGCCGTCTTGCCTGACCCTATCTTGCACCGACTTACCTGCGACTTGGCAGTGCCCGGCGAGGGCCAGGCACACAATGAGCCCACTCAATGTCAGGTAACGCATTTCGCACTTTGTATATTAACACTTTGCCTTGGAACAATCCGCTGGGACTGTGCTTGGCTGCTTTGCTGCTGCTGCTGCTGCTGCTGCTGGGATCGGAGACAACGCGACTGACCAGTCAGAGATTCAGTGCGCGACTGAGGCAAGACTCGGGCACGGCATCGGCATTGGCTTCATCTTTACGAACGTTGTCGTTGTCGTTGTCGCTGTCGTCGTCGCCATTGTTGCTGGTTTTATTAATGAGCTGACGTCGCGATCGCCGGTAGAATTCAGCGGGCTGCACCCTACCTATTCAGCGGGGCATATCGGCTTAGAGCAGGGGTTGGCAAGGCCCTATCTTATGTGCATAGGAAAGTGCGCTAATTAAATATAATTTGTTTAATACTTACACGTATTTCTGATGTAAAATAAGAGTTATTTTAAATTTTTTCCATACAAATTGGGAAATAATTTTTATGGTTACGGTCCCTGGTTGTAAGTTAGCCATAAATGAAATTCGAAGAACATAAATGATCCAAATTCAATTGAAAATTAAATCCAAAGATTTTATCGTAATTTGATGCCTTAAAGTATGCTTATGTATATTATATATATATAATCATATGTATGGTACAATATGGTATTCATTCGAGTAGCTCATTCAGAGTGCTGTGTCGCCGGGCTTCCCCTGAATGCAATTCTGTGGATCTCGCCACGCGCTGTGGGGCTGTGGGGCTGATCTGTGGTGGGAGTATGTGGGAATGAGGTAATTATCAGGAGGCAGCCTCTATAATTGCCGACCAGAAACAAGCCATAAATAGTCAAAAATTAACCATCACCGAAAGATGAGAAGGGTAGTAGTGGTAGGGGAAATTGAATTTGATTTGCACAAATGTCGCGCACAAAGGCGTTCCAATTAAATATTGCTTACATAATGACTAGGAACATTGATTCTTTCTCTCTTTCTTTATTTACTGCTTATGTACCCTTATCGCAAGACGACCCCAAATCCACTCCTTACACAAACAAAACAATAATTAATTTCGCTCGTCCAGCAGAGCTCTCGGTCCCCCTCTAATAATATTATAATGAAGCCGAAAACTGAAAACTCGAATCCAAACCTGTCGACTCTACTAATACCCGGTACTCAGTCTTTATCAGTGATCAAAATAGATCGATACAGATCTATGGGGGCTATATGCCGATCTCTGTTCAATATACAGTATTATGCTTCCATAAAAAACGAGTCAAAAAACGAAAGAATGAACCAAAACTGCTGAATCCGATAGTGTGAGTCACAGATTTTCCCTCCTCCATCAAGAAGATGTCGATGCTGATCTAGAATTTACTATATATGGCTTCTGGGTGTTACAGAGATCAACGCAAATCGAATATGCATACCCGTATAACGTTTGAATACCGGGCATAAAAACAAAAAGCGGCCTGCTTATCAGCCATAGAAAGGCCACTGGCCACTGGCAAAGGTTATGTTTTCATTGCTTCTAGATCTAGAATAGCAGTGTATGAAAGTTTTTGCAATCATCTAAAGCCGCTCTCTGACGAGCACCTAATCGGAGAGGTCTGTATGTTTTCTCTGAGCGAGAGATTCCTAGTTTTAGAGCGATCTTGAATAAATGGGTCACAGATCACAACGGATCCATTACATAGAACTCCAAGAGCAAATGCTGCATGTCCTTAGCTCGGAAACATCATTTTAAGATTTTAAGATCCTATCCTTCCAAATGTTCCTTTGTACGTAACCATTTCGAGTAGAGGCTTCCCCTGATCGCTAATCGCGGCATGGATAGCATACTTTCAGGCAGTCAATACCCATCAAGATCAATACGTAGGTGTAAGCGAGTTTATAAAGAAATGAATGTAAGTCAGACAAGGCACAGGTAAGGTTAAGTACGAGTACAAGTACAAGGAACTGCACTTAAAGCTTTATTTTTCTTGGGTCTGTACAGGATTAGTCCCCCGTTAGACACTCTTGTGGATGAGCTTCTTGCGTATAGACTCATCGAGAGGAGGAATCGCCTCGCGGGGTATCAGAAACGTGGACAGGTTGAACAGATCCAGGAATACTTTGTAGCGATCACTGCAAAAACACGCACGAAAAGGAACATGGTGATGGAGTTGAATGAGCGCTGAGCCGATCGGATCGTTACCTGAGAGTGGAGCGAAGATATTGATACCCGGATGAGCCCCCAGTGCCCAGTTGCTGGGATCCAATCATGCGTTGAACCATGATCACGTGATTGTCTGCAGAAAGTGGAAAAGTGTGGAAAGCGGCGAAATAAGAGCAATCGGTATCGAAAATGGTATCGACGCAAATATGAACTTACAGCGCCACTTGGTGATCAATGAGTCGATGTCCATGAGCAGGGTGAGCAGCTGGTGGGGCTGGCTGAAGCGGGGCTCGTCGCGGTAGAAGGTTATCATGATGGCGCCCTGGAGAGCGCGGTGGCTGAAGCGGCGATCTCCGCGCTTCACGAGGGCCTCGTGCACGGCCGGATCGAAGATGGAGTGGTACACCTCGCGCCGCTTCTCAATGTCCATCAGGCGATAGTTCTTGGCCTTTTCCACCGGCTCCTCCATGGCGATCTGCACCTGGGCGGCCAGGAACTGGTCGACGCTCTGCTGGAACTTCTTCCAGAAGTTGAAGCCGCTCTCCTCTAGACCGGGCGTCCGCTCCAGCCATCGCTGCACCAGCTCCAGTAGCGAGGGCTCATGTTCGGAGCTCCTGATTGCGGTCAAGGCCTGCTCGTCGCCCCCGAACACGTCCGAGTACTTCTGGTTGTATCTCACACGCTGCTCGGTAAGCACGCCCAGCTTGTTCTCGATCAGCCGGAACTGCAGCGATTGAAAGCCCGATGCCGGCGCTAGATACTTTCGAAAGTCCATAAAGTCCAGTGGCGTCATGGTCTCCAAAATGGGCACCTGGTCCACTAGCAGCTTTGCAATAAAATTTAAGAGATTATTACTTGTTACTACCACAACCTTTCTATTTAGGTTATTGAATTGGCTCGATCGTTTCCACCAGAGCAGCCTGTAGGTAATCACTTTTAAGATCATACTTTGGTTTGAGTTGGATCATGAAGTGATCGTGATACCTAAAAAGCTGCGCAGTAAGCAACAATCGAATGATTGGAAAGTGAGCGGGTATAGATCATCTTGAAGATTGTTCAAAGGCATTTCGTAGGACGTATGATATGATTTGAAGATCATTGTGCAAATTGTAAATATTATGATCAAATCATATCAAAATCAATGACAGTATTCATCAAGTGTGTCTTAATCATCTTTTATATATCTGTAACAGTATACCATATGTGGCTCCTGCCCCAGTGTCTTACTTTCAGTATGAGGACAACCCTATTAAGTCGCTTGACGATCTCCAGGGTTTTGGTCTCGTCGATGACCTCCGCGTCGAGCATGACGCGAATGGAGTCGAACTCGAAGATAATCTGCTTGAACCACAGTTCGTATGCTGGCCAACAGAACAAAATACATATGTAGTTGTGATAATTTGGATGCTTTCGATTGGATTGGATGTGTTGTGATGTGATGCTTTACCCTGGTGCGTGATGATAAACAAATGCTCGTCGTGGACCGGTCGCTTGTCTTCCGTGGAGAGCATGCACTGGGCATCCAGCAGCTTGTCCAGCATCAGGTACTCCCCGTAGATCTTGCCCACTTCCGTGGACAGCGGCACCGCAGCATCGTCGTGGTCGTTTCTGTAACGAAACCACGCCGGAACCAGTCATTAGAAACAGTCTGCACGTGGTGCCGACCCAACCCCTGGCGCAGTTTACCCGTTTCCTGCATAGGGACAGCTCATTATGGTACCGCAGTGTGTAGCAAATCGGATGGCGTGCGGTGACAGACTAAACCAGGCAGAGCCCCAGCCCAGGCCCAAACAGACACCCAGGCGAGGCGAGGCGAGGCGATAACAGCACAGAGCAGCCGCAGCTATCGCCCAGTTCCATTTGATTGCACAGTCGCTGATCTGTTGCTCAGCTGAATGATCGCATTGCCGGGCACTAGTCGGCATTAGTCCAGCAATAGTGTTGATTATCAGGCGCTGGAGGTGAAAGTGCGGTTTGGTTCACTTTGGTTCACACAAATATTTTGATGCGCGCAACTTGTTTCTTCAATTCTTGTACCGATCTATTGATTTTTTCTAAACAAAACAAAGCGAAACTTATGAGTCTAAAAATCGTTCTTCGTAGGTCTTGAAACTTTTTAAATTGATTCCAGCTGGAATGATGACCAAAATGTATTTATGATCTACTTTTGGGCATTTCCCGGATGTCAAATGGGACAATCGTACAGATTGCAAGTGGTAAAATGGTCAAAATGAGACGGATTTTGCACATTTTTTTTTCATTTTAAAGTAGCTCTTGATTAGCCCTATAATTGGTGTTAATTTCGTGTTTTGGGCAACTATTTGTTTTTGAGATTTGTACAAAAAAGCCAAGAAACTCGCACGGGAAAAAATGGAAGTGCTTTTCGTGGCGATCAATTCAAACTCAGATTTCAGGGAAAGTTAACGTTATATATATATGCGAATTTCTGATAAATGTTGTGCATTGATGTCCCTTTAAAATCGTTCCAATTATACGAAGCATTTTTAATAATAATAACATTTATATATATGATTAAATAAATACCTACCACATGGTTACCCATGTCAGTATGGCTGCCCATATCGTCCACCACCAGAAGAGTACGCATATCACCAATTCGCGGTAAACGATGTGCTCTCGCTGGTCCGCATGTCCTAGGGCCTAGCTTAGGGTCTGTCTAGGAAGTACTGGTGGTCTGGTACTTAGTATTGGGAATTTTACATCGCATAAGGCCATAATGCTTGTAGTTTCGACCAAAATCAGCCCATTGAAAAGTACACACATATATGTGTATCTAATATTAAATACTAAAATAAAGTGGAACGCTTATTTGTTTACCATTTCTGTATTTTCATATATTTAGGGTTTTCGTTTTCGTTTGCGTTTAAAATTTTGAGTCATTGACTCAGTCATTTATTTGTTGAAATTTATTATATATTCGTACTTGTACTCGGACTCGTACCACTCGCATCAATAATTCCCTTCGGATAGATCGTATCGTTCGGATCAACTTAGTTCTCGTTTTCGGGCGTGTTCTTCTTTTCCATGCGCATGTAGCATACATTCATTATACATTTTGTGTACACCTTACGAGTATGTACCTTAACTAGAACAATTTTTCCCTTTACACTTTTTCTTGTATTTTCAATTTATGATTTTTGCATGCTGAAAATAATGTTCGTATCCCTGTCGATCGAAAATCAATGAAAGGCCAGTGTGTGTGTAATGTGTTTCTCGTAGTACTCGAAGTCGTGTGTATATCGGTTGATTTCTTCTTGTTTGTTTTATTTATGTGTGTATATATGTAGGATGTAATTTCCACTACATTTTCGTAAAAAAATTTTAGGTAGACTCGGGTGTTTTTTCGGACATTGAAACACAATGGGATGGACTTGGGAGAGGGATGCGACTCGATTTCGGTTTGATTTGGGGACTTAGAATTTTCTTAGAATTTATTTAATGCCATGTACGTATTTCATAAACATCTAATAAACATCCATATCGATGCTTACATGCCTGCCCATGTGCATATACATACCTGCATATTTATGCACTTGTATATATATATGTATGTACATATGTAGGAGTATATAGCGCCTTGGTCTCGCTCTATTAATAACATATCAATACATATTCATATATGCATATGTACATGTGTATATGCAAATCGCGCTGCTCTTTCTAGTCAATTCTAGTGATGGAATCGCCACGTGGCTGAACAAATAACGAAAATCGAACTGCCCAAACTGCACTTTAGTTAACGTTAGATGCTAATCGTCCCTTATTGTTTATGTGTGTGTGTGTGTGTGGTTCTATCTGTGTGGACTTACATAGGCGTACATATACTATATGACTACATTTGTTCGTTATGCGCCCCTCATATTCGTCCTCGTTCCCAATCCCCAATCCTTTTGGCCTTTTCTAGCTGGCCCACAATCTATCTATCTATCTCGTTCTAGCGCTCTCACTTCTTGGCGTTGTCTTTGTTCGGGTTACCGTTACCGTTATAGTTACCGTTTCCGTTTCCGGCTAATTACATAATCGGTATGCAATCGATTTTCGTGTTTGCTTTCAATAATTTCAGTATTTTCTGTCCAATATATATATAGACGATGACACAATATCTGAATCGAAATATAATATTTTCAATATTTGTATACATATGGATAAGTATGTGTGTATCTATATGTGCGTATGCATAGTTTTCTCTATGCATACCTATGTATGTATGTACATATATGCGCGTTTGATACATACATACATATTTAAACGGTTTGCTCTTTTTTTCTTAATGTTTTCTTCTAACTTTTGCTTATGAATAATGCGCATCTGGCTACTATGTATGTGTATATGTATATGCATCTGTATATCTATGAGGATGACGGCTGTGGGGCCATTCTGGAATGCTGGCAAGTTTTTGGCACTGTTAGTCTCAGTGAAAGAGATGCAATGGGTGGGAATGGTGTATGAGGGGCTTTGATGATGATGAAACAAATTAAACGCAAACAAATCGAAGCACACGAAACGCAGAAATAAATATGTACATATGTACATAGCATATGCATATATGTATATGTATGTACATACGTGTATGTCTAGGGCACATTCAATTTTATTTAAGTATCATAATGATGATAATAAAAAAAAAAAGAGATCTAAAATAAATGTACGGTAATCTATCGTATGAATAATAATGATGCATAAGATTACGATATTTTATCAAAATATTGCACTACATTCAATATCATATAAAATTAATGTTCAGATATACATACAAATGTATGTGTATGTACAATGTACATACAATTAATTATGGTTAGACTCGCATTGAACCAAATTCACTTTCCCTTGAGCAAAACTGTTTTTTCTTGGCTAACAGAAAATATACAAAATTGGAGTTAAAAAAAAAAAATATATATATATATATATGTATATATACGTATGTGTGTATGTGTATGTAATTCCTTTAAGTTTTACTTTGCTAAATGTAACTTGAATATCTTATAATTAATAATGTAATTTTCTCTTTGTTTTTGTTTTTGTTCTTGTGGTTGTTGTTGCATTACTAGCACCCAGCATGTACATGCTTGAAATAAATTCATGTCATTTGGTTGTATTTTGGTTTACATTTTGCCCGTTGTTTTCGCATCTACTAGTACACATAGTACATATGTACATATGTATGTGTGTTTGCTGCTCTAGAATCTAGATTCTAGAACAGTAACTAAAAGTTCATTTTTGGAATATAGTGTAACATTAAGTGAAATAATTTCCATTGTCCATAATACATAGATACATATGCGTATGTAATATATATCTGATTATAATACGAGTATTCATAAAACAGGTTATCGTTAGTTTTCTTAGTCTTGGCAACAAATCCTCAATATCTTACACGGCCTCGTCCTACTAAGCTGTAGCATGTACTACGTAGCTCACGGGCTAATGGACAAGGACAGACTCACATTCACACACAGCCATAGACACAGACACAGACACTATCTCTCATACATACATACATACATACATACATACATTCAGAAACGGCAGAAAAGGGGTGACAGCATACGGTTACAGTGCACGGTCTAGGATGAACAACAGAGGAATAAATGACTAAGACGCTCGCTAGGATCAACTCAAGGACAACTCAAATCAGCGGATGGGATTCACAGGGACTTGCTTAACGGCGGTGGCGGGCGGGCGCTCATCTGCCGCTGCCGTTCACTCCGCCGCGGCCCAAATGCACTGAAGTCGCTGACAACTCGACGCGTTGACACTGGCGGCGCTCGACGATGACCGCCGCTGGCAGCGACTATTCGAGCGCGGGTCATACGTTCATCGCGTAGTACACTGATCCCTGTGCATGTGGCTGGGCTCCCATTCCACCCTGCTGTTGCTGCTGTTGCTGCTGTTGCTGCTGCTGTTGTTGCTGTTGCTGCTGTTGTTGCTGCTGTTGCTGTTGCTGCTGCTGTTGCTGCTGCTGTTGTTGCTGCTGTTGCTGCTGTGCCGCCGATGCTGCTGTTGGGGAGACCATGGAATTGCAGTCACTGTGCGAGACAGTGGCGGCTCCCTCGGGTACGCCACGCTCGCTGAAGCCCGGAATGCCTCCCTCCGTCCCGAACTGATAGTGTTGCGGCATCAGTCGCTGCTGCTGCTGCTGCTGTTGCTGCTGCTGTTGCTGCTGTTGCTGATGCTGATGGTGCTGCTGCTGCTGATGCTGGCCGTAGTGGGCGGCGTGGCCGCGACCACTGACCACATGCAGCTGCATGCCGGGCAGGGCATACCCGATGGGCACCCGTATCGTTTGCTGAGTGACCTGGGAACAGGGCGGATGGAGCGGATAAGGGGGAGTCTGTGACAGAAATGGGCTTGCACATTTGAGTGCACTCACCTGCTGGTACTCCAGGATATTCTGGCGCTGAATGTGGGCTAGCTTGGGGTCCACGCTGCTGCTGGTGGCAAACTGGGAGTAGGTCTCAGCATTGTACGGTATCAGCACCATGGTTTGGTGGTAGTTCCTCAGCGGCGGCGGCGACTCCGGCCGCCTGGTGGGGCTGCGTGCGAAGTGGCTGCTGTAGCTACTGTGCTTGCTCTGCTCGATGGCCGTGGCCGTCGCCGAGGCAGTGGCCGTAACGCTCTGACAGTTCTGGGCGGCGGCCGCGGCATACAGGAGCGAGGCATCGTCGCCGGCCGCGCCCTGCTGGATCATCGTTTGGCGGAACATGGTGCCGGCGGGCAGCGTCTGGTAGTAGGTCTGGTGAATGGCGGACGCGTCGATGGGAAAGCGTTGCTGCTCCCCGGTCTCGCTGTAGAAGCTCCACGTGCGCTGTTCCGTCTTCTGCTGGGCAATTGTGTTCGCCTGCATCGCCGCCGCCATCTGCTGTTGCAGGTGCTGATGCTGATGCTGCTGTTGCTGCTGCTGCTGTTGCTGCTGCTGTTGGTGTTGATGTTGTTGCTGCTGCTGTTGTTGCTGCTGCTGTGCCTGTTGCTGCTGCTGCTGTTGCTGTTGTTGCTGCTGCTGTTGCTGGGCCGAGGGATTCTGCTTGGCAGTGTTGGGCATTGCGTAGCCCTTTACCGCCTGCGGCACCGGCTGGCTGTTGACCACTGTGGGAATGGAGGCGCTGAGCTGCTCCTGCATCTGGGCCAGGATCTCGTTGGTGGAGCTGAACTTCGGCTTGATGCCGCGCACTGAGGGCCGCTTGTTGAAGCCGTAGTCGTTCTGCTCATCGTCGTCGCTGCTGGCTTGCGACTGGTCCGCCCCTCCCGTGTAACGCTTCTTCAGCTGTTCGGTTCGCTTGGCCTCCGCCTGGGCGAAGACGGCCAGCTCGTCCTGCTCGGGGCGACTGGCGGCCTCCTGGCCGGGTGTGCCGGCGATCACATCCGGCGCCACCTTGCGCACCTCCTCCGAGGCTGCGCCAGCCACAGCCCCACCTGATCCTGCCCCGGCAGCCATGCTGGCCAGGCTTTGGGCTGCCATGGCCGCGGCGTGCTGCCCGACCGGGTCTCCGGAGACGGCTGCAGCTGTCGCCGCGCCCAGGAGCTGGCCCATGTTGAATTCGGCTGCAGCAGCGACTGCGTAGTGGGCGGCATGGGCGTGGCTATGCCCGTGGGCGTGGGCGCCGGCGGCCAGGGTGTAATAGGAAGAGAGATCGTCCTTGTTGCCAGCCACGCAGGCGGTCAGCGGGGCTAGGGTGGAGGAGAGGAACTGGCGCTTCGGCTCGGTCTGGCGGGGTGGGGTACGGTGGATCTGGGTATGGACCACGGGCACTTGGATGCCCATGCCCAAGTCGGGTGCAGCCGGACAGCGACACTCCTGTGGAACGGAAATGGAAATGGAAATGGAAATGCAAAGGTTCTGTTTAGTGGTCGTGGGGAAGACGGAGGAGAGGGCTCCACCCACCTGTGGTATGATGACAATGGGGTTCTCCTCCAGCTCCATGATCTTCTCCTGCTTCTTGTCGCGATTGAATATGTCCGCGATCTTTTTGTAGGCCGACGATCCACTCGAGGAGCTGGAAACCGAGCTGCTGGGCGAGAAGCTCTTCTCGCCGTTCATGAACTTCTGGCCAGCGGCGGAGCTGGGTGCCGGATTGGGGTTCTCCTCGCCGGCGGGACTGTCGCGCTGGGCCATTTCGTCCGAGCCACGTTCGCTGGGGTCGGGGTCCTCGTCGACGTCCCGGGACAGCTCCTCGGCCAGGTCCTCATCGATGTCGCAGGTCAGCTGCTTGATGCGATCCTCCAGCGATATGTCCGACTTGACGGCCTTTTTCCTGCGAGTGAGATAGGAGACGGTTAGCTTCGCTTCAGCTCTGGCTTCAGCAAGGGAATGGGGTAGTCACTTGATCAACGAGCGGCGAAGGATGTTGCGCTCCATGCTGCGACGCAGGGTGTCCGAGTCGCCGCAGCTTCCGGGCAAGTGGGTCACGAGGCAGCCGGCCCGCTTCGACTCGTCGAAGGCTCGCAGGGCTTCCGAGGTCAGGACGGGGGCCTGGTGGGCGGAGACGCTGGGGAAGAGCTGGCGCACCGCTGAGTTGGGGCGCAGGGCGTTGTTGAACAGGGTCGAGTGCTTCTTGATGGGGATCAGCTCGTTGATCTGATTTTCGCTGTCGTCCAGCTCGCCGGCCAGCGACTGGGCGTCGCCGTCGCCGTCGCCGCCGGCATTCGCCTGGTCCTCCGTCACAAAGCGCACCGAGCGCTTCATGGTGCCGCTCTCCTCCTCCGAGGTGTTGTTCTGGTCATCCGACTGCTGCTTGACCAAGTGTGCCGTGGCTATTAGAATGGGAACGGGAGTGCCGAGGGGCATTTGCTCACCTGGGAGATGGAGTCCTGCTTCCAAAGCTTGCCGCCCTTCAGTATGCCGCTTATCTGAGTGGGCGACGTCTCCTTTGGCGGTATGGGCGGGGGCATCTGCTCCTCGAACGGTTGCTTCTCCGGTGTGGTGGTGGCTGCAGCAGCGTTGGCTGTGGCGGCGGCGGCTGCCGCTGCCACCGTGGCATTCGTCTTGGCTGGCAATGCGGGTGGGGTATCCGCACCTGGGGTAATAGCAGCGGAAACGGGAACGGGGGAGGGCGACATACTAGCCACATCCTCGTGGGCCTCCCGGATGATGCGCCGCTCGGTCACTGTGGTCATAGTGGTAATAGTTTCAACAAAAAATCGTCTATTCTTGGTCGAGCTACTGACTCCCGGGACTGGTGGTGGGCCATAGCCGGGACCGGCACCTGGACCGGAGCCGGAGCCGGAGCCAGTGGCAGTGACACTGGCAATGGCAGAACTGGCCTTGCCAATGCCCGAATCCTTCTTAGCTTTGACTGCTTAATGGTAACACACACACAGGCACGCACACAAAAACAAACCGTCGACGAGCGGCATTCGAGGGGTAAAAGAGAGCATTGTGTTCGCATTGAGAGAGAGAGAGAGAGAGAGAGAGTGGGAGAGGGGGATATTGGATCGATGTCAACAATGCGATCGTACGTATGTATTTACATACTATTCATACATATGTATGTAAAATGTACATGATTGGTGCTATGTACAAATGCGGATGCATACGAAACCCGATGACGATGTAGAAATTCGAATAGCAGTTTCCAATTTAACAGCTTAACAAAATAAATCACCTGACCGCTGTTCTGGAGCAGCTCTCAAAGGATTGAAGGATCCTTCCCGTTCAGAGTTTACATTTGCAGTTTTGCAACTGAATAGCAATCCGAATACACACATAACCAGTTTAGTTTCGATAATATCGATAATAATATATATATGTAGCTGTCTTAAGACAGTTGTTAAATTGTTTTAGGGGATCATTATTGATTGTCGACACCTAGGCCTAGTCGCTACGAATTAAGTCCACGGTTCAACATTTGCTGAAAACATTTACAGTTTCCCATTTACCTTCAGACAGTCAGAAATTAGGTGATTAAGTCATAAATGCACCTCTGTGCGTCTATGTAAATATGTACATATCTGTACATTCTGGCATTGAATTTATCTTGTATTTATTTTTGCGATCTTTAAGAGATTTTTAATAAATATTTACAGCAGTCCGACTATACAACTTATGAAAAATAATACTTTTAATAGGAAAACTGTGAGACAGAAAGTACTACAATTCCCCATAAGCTTCAGTGATTCCAGAAGAAACAGTGACATAATCGTTCTGGCTTTTTATTTTGCGGCAGAAAAGTAAAAAAAATCAATTTCCAATGCTCAATTCCCAATGCCGAATGCCCAATGCCCAATGCTCAGATACGAAATTTCGATAAGGACAATGAATGCGGTGACGCTGACCTTGATTGGGATGGGATGGGATGGGACTTGCCCAGTGCCACGACACCCGAGGCTAGACTGGACGCCACCAATCATCGGTATTGGAGGTGCAATTGGGCCAGGGGCCAGATGGTTGCGGCTGCTTGCTGTGGTGCTGTGGTGCTGTGTATGCATGTGCATATGCGTGATGGGGCTAATGACCAGGGAACCAGGGTTGGATCCGGCTTGAGATTGATTGGGGTAGATTGGGGGAGAGCTCTTGTAGGGCTGCGAGTGGTACTGTACCTGCTGTGGGCGATGCCTTGTACTGGGACTGCAGCACGTACTTGGGCCGCTCCTCGCCGGCGATGATCTCCTTCTGGGTAATGCGACGCTCCGGTGAGCTGGTATGCAGAGGCAGGAGGGCCACTGCCGGCACCCCGAGTGGTGTCATCTCCTCTGGGCACTGCGGCGAGCTGCATTCTGGAAAAAGAGCGTGAGGGTGAGGGTGAGGGTGAAATATAAATATCACAAAATCCATGGCTATTTTCATATATGAAATGATGGATCGGAAGCAAAGATTGGTATATTTCCGCTGCTGCTCCCAACTGGGAGAAGCGGAAGTGCGCTTGAAGGATCGGTATGGGCACAGCTCTGGGCAGGCATACCGCATGCAGCATGCCTCCACAAAGGCACAGATATGTACATGTATGTATATGGGCTTGTTGCATTCGCGGTTCGTTAGGCGCAACAATTAATGACTAGCTCGGCCAACGGACTGACTGACTGACTGGCCCGCTTTTTTTCCCCCTCCGAACCGTTCCATCCCATTCATTTTCAGGTTGACAGTCAGTCAATAAAGCGTAACCTCCGACATATGTAAATGCGTTCCTGCACTCCTTTCCCGTTCTCCCGTAAAAACGAGGCATCTTTTAGGGGTTTAGCCCAGACCTGATAGAGCCGACCAAACTGTGCGCCGTACCGAAACCGAACCGAGCCGAAGCCAAGCTGCCATAAATCAATCAATATCAATCGACGCCACATTCGGGGGTATGTGGGCGAGAGAGTACCAAAAACAAAACATTCCAAATGTCGAACTATGCTAGTCCTTAATATACCGTCCTAACAGTGGCAATTGACGACAGTTGCTAACGATTTGTATTTAAGGAAAGGCTATAAAATCGGTTAAGATATCGGTTATAGTCGGATGTGTTTCCTTGGAAATAAGCTCACATCCATCAAAATCTTTCTTTGGCGTTCAAACATTTTTACGATTCTTAGCTAGATTCGGGAATGATCATCTATCTATCTACTTATTATTATATATCATTATTTTAGAGTGAAGAGGACAATTTCCCTTGAGTCCCCAATTGAGTCCCCTGCCACGCTCTCGCTATCTTCGTCCAGGCGAAGGGAGTGACATGGGGTTGAGCTGGATATTAGTTGTTGGAATGGAATTGTTCAGGGTTCCAGAATAAACATTGGAATATAACTAGGTCGCTCTCTCTATGTTTCCTTCGTCACTGTTGTGTCTTCTCTCCAGACAAGTGCAAAACAAATTGATAGATACTATGTTGTATTATTTTGTACAATTTTTTAAATGAAACGAGGAGCAACGTTGTGAGTCGCAGCTAGGGCCGCGGCTCTACTCTTATACGCCAGAGGGCGACAGCTGGACGATGGAGAAAGTGTGAGAGAGAGGGAATGAAGGCGTTGTGTAGTTATTGCCGTTTCATGATCCAATCTGATATAAATTCGATACATGCCAGATACAGACTTTCTCTATAGTTCTGCGTTTTTCGTATCTTCAAAATTGTTGAGTTATAATTTCGATATATGTATATACTTGATGAAGTCGGAAAGAGGAAGGCTCTTGGGTGTTTCGCACATTGACATCCACCACAAAACTAGTATATATACATTTGAATCGGTTAACTCTTCGTGTACCCGGTATAATTAAATTAACCAGAAAATACACGTGCCAGTGCCGGGGGAGGCGAGTGAACCCACGAAACAAAAATAAAGATGGCGTCCCATTTAAGGATGCAGCTCCGCGTTGGAGTCGCGGCAAATTGTCAACGGGCTGCTGTCGGGGCGACGGGAGCGTCTGTGTTTGCCTAAAGAATTCATAATCAGATTACACAAAGGCGAACGAAAGCGCTCGTAAGACTAGCAATGAAAAGGAAGCCCCTACGGGATGCCCCTAATTGCAGCGAGGCTGCCTGGACCTGCCAGCTGCTGCATGGCCCCCGTGAATGCAGCGTCTCTAGCCTCCCTCCCTGGCTGCTTACCTGCTTCCTGTAGTTGTTTGGCGGCGCATTCGGCGCACTCGGCACACTCCGTGCAGACGCCCTGCAGGTCCTCCTCCGACTGCGGTTTCTGCTGCTGCGGCTGCTGCTGCTGCTGCTGCTGCTGCTGTGGCTGTTGCTGCTGCTGGGCACTGCCCACAGGAGGCGGTGGCGGCGGTATCTGGCTGGTGCTGTTGCGGGCGGCCAGCATCGCGGCGCGCTGCTGCTGCAGGCGCTGAATCACCTGCAGCTGTTGGAGGTGCTGGGCCCCGAAGATGTGGCCACTCAGCGCGCCGCCGAGCGTGTTCTTCAGACTACTGTCCTTGTAGCCGTCGGGCGGGCTCAGCGCAGCGTCGTCCACAAACTCAATTGGTGGCTGATATTTGGGACTCTGCATGAGAGGCAGATGGAGGGGAGAGAGAAAAGATGGGAAAGAGAAACACATGTTAGTTTTTGAAGTGAATTAGTTTAGTTTTGGAAACTAGATATGATTGTTTGCGGGCTTAAGAACCAAAATCCAATTGAAATATACACAAATACATAAAAGCATATAGATTAAAAACCAAAGATTTACGAACAAAACTGTGTGGCCTGATCCCACTTTTACATCTTTTACTTTTACACTGCATTATGATCAAAAAGATAAAAGATTTATCATAAGATAAAACTCTATTGAATATTGTCTTAAATTCTGTGGCTCGGAATAGAGATTGGTCTCAATTTTATTTTATTCATATTATTCTTTGTATAATTTTACAATTCCCGGGACCAAAGGATCTCAAAAGTGAGAGACACGGTCCATTTCCAAGTAAAGAATATAGACTCATGAGAGATGGAAAACGAGGAGGCCAGTAGTGCTTTAAAAAACATATCCAACATTTTATTTGTTCGCTATAGGGCTATAGCATGAAATTCATCAGAAAAATTCAGAACCCTAGCCCCAGAAATGTTGGCGTAAGTAAAAGGTCTTCTTTGAAATTGCCTTTCTTCAGTGGGAGTCCATAACTCTGCTTCGGAATGGGAAAGCGTCTGAATAAATATGATTTAATTTTTTCTGGGGTAGCTGTGTGCTGTGCAACGCCTTCAGTAAACTTGTTACATCCACTAAATGCATATTAAACTCTTCAGAGAGAACAAACTCAGAGATAGGCAGAGGCCAGGCAGGACGAGCATGGGCATGGCGGCCAGACAGATGGATAGATGGGGGAGAACATGCTTGAGCAGCCCCAAGTCAAGAGCCTTGGGCGTCAGCAGTTGCGGCTCAGACAGGAGCAGGCTAGGCCCCGTACCGGGCCGACCCGGGCCCGAACCGACCGACCCGACCCGACCAGACCAGACCAGACCAGACCAGCGAAGATAAGCAAAAAAGCGGTGCACTTAAGTGTCGCTTATGTGGCAGCAAATTGAAATTTAAACGCAACTCGAGGGCCGCTCAGGATCGATACGTACATACAGTATGTACATGTACATATATGTGTGTATGCGGGTATGTGGGTATGTGTGGTGGGGGCGATGGGGCCCAGCCCGGTCGGGGGGAATTAAGGAAGGAAGCAAGACTGAAATTTTCGAATCAAGGCTGTATCAGCCGCTCTGGCGGCAACTTTCCCGATATCCTTAACACATAAATGCGTCCATCATGATATCACGCACACTTACCGACCAATTCATAAAACAATATATATGTATATGTACAGGGAGAGAGAGAGAGAGAGAGAGAGGGAGAGTTCGACAACGACAACAATGACACGGCCGCTGCAGTTTCGAGTTACAGTTACTGGCACAAGAAAGTACTTTGAACAAAAGTTTTGAAGTGATTTATACACACTTGCCAATGGAGAAAGAAGGGTGCAACGTGTAACTATTAGAGCACATGGGAGCGGGACGCATTCCGAGGAGTGTGGGCGGGTGCCCTGCCACTTGACTCCCACATTGTATGGATGCATGGAGGAACCAGGGCAGTCCCGTCTGTGGGGCTGGGCGTTTGCTTTTCAATTGTTCACAGCGCAACGATTGACACGAAAATTGGATGGCAGTTGCAGTAATTAACGTGAAATGTGACAGTACATATTCCTGACTGTTTCAGCCTCAGAGTGCCAGAGGGGCTACTGCCAGTATAATGAACAAATTGGAGGTTGGAAAAGAAAGCCACTAGAATAGAGCATAATAAGCCAGCTCATACAATGGAGTGCGTTGACATCTTGCAAGTGTAATCAGCAGAGGCAACGTGGCCCATTAGAGTTGGTAAAGAACACAAAAGCCAGAGGAAGCTTTAGGGAATGTGCTGCAGTGTTGCAGCGTTGCACTGTTGCACTGTTGCAGTGTTGCAGTGTGCAGGAGCGACTACTAATGCGCTTATACTTTGCTCGAGTGGGAAATCGAATCTTATTCCCTCCCCCCCACCCCCTAATGGGGAACTTGAACTCACCTGTGGCGTTCGTCCATCGCCGGCTTCGGCGGCATTGACCGCGTAGTTGCACTGGCATCCCTCCTCGCAGCAGAGCCGCACCAGCTCGTGCTCGCCGCAGGTGCAGGGCTCCTCGTCCTCCTCATCGTAGGCACAGTCCTCGCGGATCAGAATAATGTAGTCCGCCTCAAAGAACTCGTTGCGCGTCTCGTCGAACACCACACGGTTCTTGCGGGCCGGCGGCGGTCGATTGGGTTTCTTCAGAAGGCCGCGCAGCTGACCGTTGACCTCGCGCATATTCAGGCCGTCTCCGGATCCCGCTTCCAAAGCAAAGACGGATGCGGATGGGGGGGATGTGTTCCTGGCTGTTATCTTGGAAACGGTCGAAGCGGTGGAAGTGGTGGAAGTGGTGGAAGTGGTGGAAGTGGGGGAAGTGGTGGAAGTGATGCAAGTGGCCGTATTCTGTTGGCTATCCTCGTAGCTGGCTAGACACTCATGGCACTGGCATGTGCTGTCCTTATCGTTGTCGTTTTCAATATCGCTATCGCTATCCCTATTGCTTTCGATTTCGATGTCGTATTCCTGTTGCTCGCTCACGAACTCTGCCAGCAGCTCGTCGTAGCACTGGAAGCTTCCAGCCTTCTTATCAGCCTGGCCTTGGCCGTGTGATGTCTGCCTCCGATCCTGGATGGGGGTGTTACTCAGACTCAGACTCTGATTCTGATTCGGGTCCTGGTCGTGGCTCTGGCTGTGGTTCTGGTTCAGGGCAATGTCCACCCACTGCAGTTGACGGGCTGCCGTTAGGTACTCGCTGAACCGCTGCACATCGAACTCGCTGAGCGGTGTCGCAAAGATGACGCCGGCGGCAGTCTTCTCCTGGCAGTGGCTGGTGCCAAAGCGGCCGCCGTCACAGGCTTGGGTCGGCACAAATGCGCTCCGGATGGGGATGTCCGTGCCCGTCTGCTCGACGATGTCCGTTTCGATTTCAATCACCACTTGGTCGCTGGCAGCTGCCAATGTGAGCGCCCCAATCTGGCCCGCACTCTGGCTCTCTCCGCGCCGGCGCAGTGGCGACTCGGGACGCGTATTCAGCGAATGTTGATTCTGCTGTTCAGCTGTTTGTCCAAGCGCTGGAGCTGGCGCTGGAGCGGGAGCTGGAGCTGGCGACTGCTCGACTCGAATACAATTTACATTTAATTGAATTGCACTTGCACCTTCGTCGGCGGCAGATTCCTCAACTATTTTAGTTTTGGGGGGGCACTGGCGTGTCGTGGCAGTCGTGGCTGTCGTGGCTGTCGGACTGTGGCTGGGGCTGGGGTCGGGGTCTACTCCTGGCTCTGGGGGTAGTTTCTTTGTTATGCCTGTTGTTTTCTGCTGTTGTTGTTGCTGTTGCTGTAGTTGTAGTTGTTGTTGTTCGAGTCTCAAGGATGCCTTTACACAATCAATGTTGCTGTTGCTGTTGCTGCTCACGCGTCCCTGAAAATTGTATTGCAGGCGTTTCAGCCGCTGACTGGCTACAAAATCATCGCCCAAATCGTTCTCAAAATCAATGAGATCGTGCTCATTGCAGCTTGTTGCTGTTGCTGTTGCAGTTGCAATCGGACTATATTCCAAAGCTATGGGAGGCTCCAAGGATGCACAGTCCACGAGCTTCTCGTTTTTATCGAATGCTGCAAGTGTAGTCGATCCAAGATCCAATTTCTGCTCTGGCGCGCTGCTGTCCTGCGTTCCCTCACGGCGATTGCTCCTGCTGTCACTCCATACAGCTACCTCTGCCGTCAGGGGGGAGGGCTGCGATGGCTGGCCTGGGGCGGCCTTGTTGTTTGTGACGGTTTTCACGTAATCCACGTAACCACAAGCAACAACAACGGGGACACTTTGTGGTGGGCGGAAAACAGCAACACCAGCAACATTATCAACACTGCCAGCCAAGGATGAACTGGGGGGGTCTGGCTGGAAGTATGGCAATGACAATGGCGCCTGCCACTCCTCTTGCTGCTTCTTCGACTTGGCGTCTTGGCTCTGGCTGTGGCTGTGGCTGTGGCAGCTTAAGGTTGCTGCTGCTGTTACTGTTATTGCTTCTGCTGCTTCTTTTGTGCTCCTTTGCACATTTTCACATGTATAAAAAAAATCACCTACCACGCAAGCAGACAATGCGTTTTGCCCGATTTTTTCCACAAACTTTTCTGTACGTCGCGCGTCGTCGTCGCATTTGGAGTCGGAGTCGTGCACGGAGTCGTAGTTGGAGTTGGAGTCGGGGTCGGGGTCGGGGTCCGCGTCGTGAGCAGAGTCTCTTCTTTTTGTGGCCCGCTGCTGCTCATCCGTTTCCGCCTGCTCACAGCCGTCTGCACGCAGAGTAGCCTGATTGATTTCCTCACAATTTTCACCAGAATTGGACAGTTTGCACAATTTTGAGGATGTGGAAAAATGCTGATGGTGTTGGTGCTGGTGCTGCTCCTGGTGCTGGTCCTGCTGCTGGTCCTGGTCCTGCTGCTGGTGGTGCTTCTGCTGCTCAGCTGCGACGACTGCCGCTGGTGCTGCTACAACAAGGTTGGCTTTGGAAAGCTCACTGCCAATTGTAGGTATTGAGCAGGCGCTGCACCCGTTGCCACTCTTTCCGTTACTGTTACTGGGTGGTTGCTGGCCAGCGTCTGCGCTCACGCTCACGCTCTGGCTCTGGCTCTCACGCTCGACTTGCGCGTACTCACATTTCGTGGCCACTTCCGTTGCCGTTTTGTTGCTGCTGCAAAAACTATCGTTGTTGTTGTTGTTGCTGCTGTTGTTGCTGCTGTTGTTGCTGCTGTTGTTGCTGCTGTTGTTGCTGCTGCTGTTGCTGTTGTCGCGACTGTATACAGCACGCGCACGCGCGTGCGTCAATATGTCACTCAGTACGTCATCCGCTCCCACTGTCGCTGACTGGCACGCCCCCGTCCCCACTCCCAGCCCCAGACCCAGCTCCAGCTCCAGCCATGGCCGCTGACGCGCCTCGCATGGTTCGTTGCCAGCGGCAGCAGCATTGTCTCGTGAGCTGCGTGCCTTGCATACCGAATGACCATCGCTCGGGCCTAGTCCACCATTAGCCATGTTGGGCACGACTGCTCCTGTTTCACCGCCGCCACCAGTACTGCTAGCATTACCAATGGCACTTCTATTATGGCTGCTGCTCTTACAATTTGCGTTTTCATTGTGCTGCTGCTGGTTGGACGCTTTGTTGGCCACATTAACTGTCATTTTGCTGCAAATTGAGGCAATGCCATCCACCTCTCGCTGCTGTCGCTCCCGCTGCCGCTCCTTGTCCCGCTCCAGGCCATTCGCTAGTGCCAGCGTCAGCATGTCCACAATCAGCATGCTTAGTGTTGCCGCTCGATCATATAGATCAGATTGGAGGCATCGGAGGGATCCAAGGCTTGTAGCAGTACACCCCTGTGGATCGACTGGGAGTCGAATCGCGCGCGGTTGGGAACTCCCCTTATTGGCAGTTCCCACAACAGGTTGTATCTCCACCAGTTGAGCTCAGTTTTTAGATATTAAACATTTCCTTCAGTTAGTTTTGCATAAATTAAAATATTTTCCGTTTTCAACCTATTCAGGCTACACAATACACAAATTCACACGCACACACACCCTTCGAAGTGAATATTCGTTGGCATTATCGCTGCCACTTGCTGCAAGACCTGCTGCGGACAGTGGAGAGTGGAGAGTGGAGAGCACAGGTGCGGCAGGGCAGTGAAGCGCATCCTGGGAACAGGACAAGCGCTGCCGCACTGCTCGGGGCTAACACCGTCCGTTACGCGCCACTGCAGACACACAAAGAGCAAGAGACACCACCGAACGAGGGGACATAGAGGGAAAACAAAAATAAAAATAAACAAAAACAAAAACAAAAACCGTATATGCCGTGAGTATATTGAAACTATTCGCTGGCTTCCTCTTTCTCAACTTTCTTTCTAGCGGTAGCTACGCACGTCCGAGCGCGTTTCGTGGCGGAAGTCGACTGAGCGAGTGTTGGGCCGCGGCCGTCTTCGACTCGGTCTTCGTCGCGATCTCGGGTTCGTGCTCTTCCACGATCTGCCCGGCCCGCATGCGCAAAAAACTTGCGAGAGCGGAGCGTGCGAGTGCGAGTGCGAGCGAGGCAGACAGAGGCAAAGAGAACACTGAAATGAGCCAGCGGGACGGACAGACAGCTCGCATGTTCGGTAGCATCGGCCGGGGGTTGGAGCATAGCCAAAGCAGGGAGTGACAATTACGCGAGGGGCCCGATCATTTTATGACCACAACTCGAACGGCACTCTTAGCTGGGCCAAGACGTGCTCATCGCGCAGCCATAGGAAGTGGGGACTCGGACAATCGTGATTATAATGAAAGTGATTAGACACATTCGCGCTCTGCATACGATAATAAGTAATAGTGGACAAGTACATATGTACTGTGTCACCCTCAGTAAATGCCAAGATCTGACATAAGCCAAAGAATACAGAATAAATCGAAATCTTCGTTTTACGCTTTGTGGCAAGAGCATGCGGGCAAGAGCATCACGATTTCTTTTGTTTGTCTCCTTTGGCCCTGGTGAAGGACTTGGCTGTGTCTTTTATGCGATTCTTTACAAAAGAGCACATATTCACATAGTAATTTGTACTAAAACAGCAAAAAAACGAAACAGCAAAACGAAACGAAACGGGAGCAGCAAGGCAAAAGCAGCGCTCTTTCCTGTGCACATAAGAGTGTACAGATCTAGATATTAAAAAAGTTTTAAAATTATAAACAATCATTTTGTATAATCGCTTTTTGAAAAGATTTGTCAAAATGATAAAACACAGATGGTTCTATAGTTTTTCATCTGTTTGTTGACCGTTTCCAAACCTAATTAACGGGAATATCGATCCGCACTGACTATATTTCAATCATATTGTGTTTTAATTTCATACATGCGTCTCCAACGTTAATCGAATGATGAGATATGTACATATATAAATGTATATAAATATGTAGCATATATCTTGTATATTTTGAATATTTGCTTAGCTTGTAATAGTTTAAGTGTTTAGTTAGCTATAAGATCAGATTTAAGGTTTTAGAAATAATTGCTGATGGAGATCTGATTAGAAAGAAGTTAATAGGATTCGAGTTTGAATAGAAATATGAAGTGATATACTCGTGCGTATTTCCATACATTCCTCTTCGGTAGTGGACTTTCAGGATCACAAAATTAGATTTTAATCTTTTTCTTTTAGACGTTAGAGTACAGTACAGACCTCCACTCACTTACTAACCCCATATAAAACAGACTCATTACCCCAGCGACGACTGCGGTGCTGGTGCTGGTGCTGGTGATGATGATGATGACGATGATGACAGCCAAGAGCAATGGCTCCCGGCTCTCGTCTCTGGCTTGGGATTGGGATTGGGCGTGCGTGTGTGTGTGTGGGTTTTTATTCCAGGCAAAGAAAAACGTATTACCAAGTAGGAACAGATCGCGAGCAAACTGAATGAATGGAAAATTGTGGGAACAATGGGAGGCAGAGCGTGAGAAATTGCCACCGCCAACGCGTCATTTCTGGTGGTGCTTCAGTCGTAGAGCAGGTCTGGGATTGTTTAGCACATAATGCCGCCATTAAAGGCCGCCGCGGCCTCCAGTCTCCCAAGTCTCCCATTCACCGAGAAACCCCCAGGTCCACCCCATCTAGCATGCATACAAGTACATATGTACAAATGTATGTACGAGTATGTACGGGTGTCGTCTGCATTCTCAAAAAGTTGCGCAGATCTTCCGCCAAATCGCGGTATTTAAGTTGACTAAGTTTCATTTTCAGCCACTGCATATTCCGTCCGCCAATTGTCTCTGAAATTGGTAAGCGCCATTGTAAGAATAAGCGTATGTGGGAAATTTTTCTTGTCCAAACCTCGAGCATAAATATGTATGTACGTACTATGTATCTGTTTACCGAGTTCAAGGCGAGCCGTTTGACGTACCCGCGGTTCAATGTCTCGCGAGCCTCTGCCTCTGTGCGTGACTCGGCGTTGCAAGCTATCCCATCCCAGTCGCTGGTTAATCAGCGGGCAAATCATGGCAATCATGCAACCCAATGGCTAATTATGGTTGCAGGGCTTCAGATGGTTTAAGCATGCCATTCCGCGGCTAATGGCAGTCCGTCAGCATTGATTGATATGCCCAAATCGAAATGGAGGAAGCAAATATCACGGAAAACAAGGAAAATCTATCCTCCAGCCGTTTCTCGCCAATAATACACTTCTTGAACTAGAAAATCAGCCTATTCTGATTTTATTAAGAATCCCCAACAGGAAATAATAATATTACGCTCGTGTGTGTATAGCTACACGATGAGCCATTTCCGAAACATCTCACTTTTGGCGCACTTCAACCCAACTAAGTGAAAATTAAGGCCCACATGAAACGAGATCATTAAGCGAGATTCTCCGAAATAGGTGCCATAAAAGCTTTAAGCCTTAGGAATTGTCATTACAGGGAAATCGCTTACAAGCCGACCAAAACCGACTCAAGCAGAGCCCTACCTAAGCCCTGGGCCCCACAGTGAGCCGAACATTAGAACATTTATTCCTAGTACTGTTTCTCTTTCTCCTTCATATTCTATGCCAGACTTGTATCACCTCCACCTAACTGACTTTTAATTGTCAGCTTAAAGGGGAGAGAAGGGCAGAGAGAGTATGTGTAGGAAAAGGTGCGATGGAAATAAAGGTGGGGGGATAGGTTGTCAATGACAAACCAGGAAGAAAGACTAGCTTGGAGATCGAACGTTCCCAAGGCAGCCATATGATATGGTAATTCTTCATATATATTATATGTATCTTACTGCGTGCCATATAATATAAGGATAAAGAATCCGTCTGAGAGCTGCAAACATCTGCTACAAATAATAAGACCCTCTCCAAGCGTATAAAAACAAACAGAACTCTGACCGATGTGGACTTGTCGAGTGGCTGGCATGTAACTCAATTAATGACTGCGAAGAGTCGCCCTTCGTTGTAAACCGGAAAAGTCGTCGTGTTTACCTGACGGCCATATCTCAACCATGATCTGAGCCTAAACGCTCGCCGAAGATTTCCTGTTAAGTTGGATAAGTAAATTTGAGTTGGACAGAGATAGACACACGCAGATTATGATACAGAAAAATAATATAGCAAAAATAGGTGCGCAGAAGTAGCTCGTTCTGCGCATCTACGTCACTAGTGCCAATGGCCAGCAGAGCACAGAAAACTACAACCTATTGTTTATTTCTCAACTTTTTATTACGATTTATAAGAGTGAATACAAATATTTTAATAAAATGTTGTCTGTAATTGCAGTGGAACGTTTCATTTTATCTAATTTTCTTATTTCAAAACACATAAGAGATCTGAAAAAAAGTTTTCTTAACGTCCATATCGGGGTAAGGACATATCTACATATTAGAGCCCTGCATGAACGGGCAAAACGGACTCGTCTTTTTCCTGTGGCAGATCCGAAAATTTCGGGCTTTTTCTCGATCACTCTCTATTTGATTTTCTTTTAGAATGAACCAGCAAAGCTATACAAAAATCTGCTGGTTTTTTGCTTCTCCTCACAGTGGGACATTAGCCAAAAGAGGTGGCTAAAGTCGAAGAATGTTTTTGCGCTTTCAAAAATCAAATTTTCAAAATAATCGGATTTTTTCTTTGGGAGATATAAACACTCAAAGTTGAAAATTATTCAGTGTGCAAAAATGTTTTCAACTTTTATTCACATACTGCATCTTTCAGATGGAATAAACGTAAGATATATAATTTATGCTTCTGTTTTTGGTATATTCATTGCTATCAAAATTCAATAAAAAATTGCTTCGTTTTATAGAAAGCTCTAAGGGTCTGAGAACTCTCAGATCCGAAAAAAGTTCTTCTAGCTAAACGTCCCATATATAATTACTAGCAGCCGAGTGTGACCAGCTGCGCATGCCCTACGGTTACACTGTTTACGAATAAAATCAGTTAAAAATTCAAATTTTGTATCAAAGCAAGCAGCAATGTGTTTTTTGTGGCCGCTGTGGCGCTGGAGGATGACAATGCACGGATAATGGATAATGCACCGCCATATTGGATAGATCCGTTTTTGCGGAACATAAATGCAAACAACTATTTTTACTCCCGGTACTCCAAAAGTATAGACTCTATACTATAGAGTATATTAAATTTGTGGTGATAGTGGATGTGTGTACCACCCAGAAGGAAGCGTTTCCGACCCCATAAAGTATATATATTCTTGATCAGCATCAATAGCCGAGTCGATATAGCTATGTCTGTCTGTCCGTCCGTCTGTCCGTTTTCATTAGCGCCTATAGCTCAGAGACTATAAAAGCTAGAGCTCCGCCCCCTTCCGCCGACACAAAGGACGAAAAATCTGTGGTATGCACAATTTTAAAGATACGAGAAAACTAAGAACGCCGAATCATAGACAATGACCATATCTGTCAGAGTATGGAATAGGGATCAGATCGAAATATTAGTATAGCCAGAAGGAACAAATTAAATTTCAGTGGCCTTCCAAGCGCAGACTCATTTCCTCTCTCTCTCGCACACAGCCGTGTATGTATATGTTGGAAGAAGATGTAGACATGTAGAAAATACAGATGTAAAAAACGTATGTAATCAAAAATGGAAACTTCTAATATATAAAAATCTCCGAAAAGGTTCGACTTAATTATACCCGGTACTCGAAGAGTAAAGGGGGATATTAGATTTGTTGAAAAAATTGATGTGTGTACCACCCAGAAGGAAGCGTTTGCGACTCCATAAAGTATATATATTCTTGATCAGCATCAATAGCCGAGTCGATATAGCTATGTCTGTCTGTCCGTCCGTCTGTCCGTTTTCATTAGCGCCTATAGCTCAGAGACTATAAAAGCTAGAGCTCCGCCCCCTTCCGCCGACACAAAGGACGAAAAATCTGTGGTATGCACAATTTTAAAGATACGAGAAAACTAAGAACGCCGAATCATAGACAATGACCATATCTGTCAGAGTATGGAATAGGGATCAGATCGAAATATTAGTATAGCCAGAAGGAACAAATTAAATTTCAGTGGCCTTCCAAGCGCAGACTCATTTCCTCTCTCTCTCGCACACAGCCGTGTATGTATATGTTGGAAGAAGATGTAGACATGTAGAAAATACAGATGTAAAAAACGTATGTAATCAAAAATGGAAACTTCTAATATATAAAAATCTCCGAAAAGGTTCGACTTAATTATACCCGGTACTCGAAGAGTAAAGGGGGATATTAGATTTGTTGAAAAAATTGATGTGTGTACCACCCAGAAGGAAGCGTTTGCGACTCCATAAAGTATATATATTCTTGATCAGCATCAATAGCCGAGTCGATATAGCTATGTCTGTCTGTCCGTCCGTCTGGCCGTCTGTCCGTCTGGCCGTCTGTCCGTCTGGCCGTCTGTCCGTCTTCATTAGCGCCTATAGCTCAGAGACTATAAAAGCTAGAGGAACACAATTTTGTATCCAGACTCCTGTCTTATCACACTGTTACAAGAGTATTTTAAAATTTCGCCCCGCCCCCTTCCGACCACTCCAAGGACGAAAATCTGTGGCATGCACAATTTTAAAGAGACGAGAAAACTAAAAACGCAGAATCTTAGAGAATGGCAATATCTATCAGAGTGTTGAATCTGTGTTGAATGCATCGTTCCCTCTCGCTCTCTCTCACACACCGGGTTGGGTGCTGTGCCCATTCGTCCAGATAAGCGCCTAGATCTCAGAGACTATAAGAGCTAGAGCAACCAAACTCTCTATCCATGCTCCTGTGATATCCCTTCAGCACAAGTGTATTTCAAAATTTTGCCACGGCCCCTTCCGCCCGCACAAAAGACGAAAATCTACAATTTTGAAGATACGGGAAAACCAAAATAGCAGAATCATAGAAAATGACCATATCTATCAGAGTATTGAATCTGGATCAGATCGGATCATAAATATAGTCAGAAGGAACAAATGAAATTTCAGTGGCCTTCCAAGCGCAGACTCATTCCCTCTCTCTCTCGCACACAGCCGTGTATGTGTATGTAGGAAGTAGATAAAGACATGTAGAAAAGACAGATGTAAAAAACGTATTTAAACAAAAATGGATACATCTAATATATAAAAATCTCCGAAAAGTTTGACTTAATTTTTTTTTTTCTTTTTTGGCTTAAACTAAATTTATCCCTTTTGCGAACATGTAATAATGTAATTTATTACAAGCTCACATACGTATATACTGACTGAGTACTGGGTATAAAGTAGAGCCGCGGGTTTAGACGCGGCTCACAACGT
This sequence comes from Drosophila helvetica, assembly GCA_963969585.1. Lineage (NCBI taxonomy): Eukaryota > Metazoa > Arthropoda > Insecta > Diptera > Drosophilidae > Drosophila > Drosophila helvetica. The sequence continues at coordinate 13,415,091 of OZ018401.1, read as the reverse complement.
TCCCCCTCGTTTTTTTTTAAGTCAAGTCAAAGTTGCAAAATACCTTTACAAATATATTGTTTGAAAAATTGAAATTTCTTTACCTCAAAAATGCAGTATGTGTATAAAAATGTACTAAATTGTTGCTTATGGAAAAAATGGTCAACTTTAAATGCTCATCCACTGCGCTTGTACAATTTTTGATTTTTTTAAACCCATTAACCGACTTTCTGATTTTAGCAACTAGTATTTATGTGTTCCTTTTTTATTAATATGCAAGAGGTTCAGGTGGTCTTTTTTCTGGGTCTGTATGTATGTATAAAACATACTCTTCTTTTAAATATAAAATACTACTAAAATCACTACTTTTGGCTGTCTTAGAAAATGAAAGAACGATTGCTCGTTATTTTTACTCCATTTAAACTGGAATGTGCACTTTTCTATAAAGAATTTATGTTAGCCACGAGGATTAGGTCTTCACTGCATATAAACCGGAATGAAATGCTAGTAAGCATTAAAATCAGCTGTTCGGTCGCGTGTTTTCGTCACATGCGTTTAACATCTTTCCTCATCTTACTTACTCTTTCCTAAACTTACTCTTTCCTCTTCTTTCATGAAGGACCTGTGCGTTGCGCTGAATCATGAAAATACAGGTATCTTTAGCTTCAGTCATTCAACAGTAAGTCAGTTTTGCTCCATCACGTCAGGTTTTTTTCCTAACCTCAAAAAAGCAAAATGGCCGAAACATGTCGGAAACTTACTGAAAAACTCATCATATTCTCTTGAAACTCGTTACTCGGTGGTTTTCGGCGTCGCTGATAACGAATTTGATATCAGATTTTAAAAATTAAAAAGGGCGGACCCAAAATGGCGCCCATTTTTTTTTTAAATTTGATTTTTGGCTTGAAATACCCGTTACTCAGTCAGTATATGTATATATTTCAGGGGTCGGCACGGCCCTATCTAATGTGCTGTACTAAGTGTGATCGGCAAAACACTTTTTGACGAATGTCATCGACACTACATACACATTATACATATTTATTTATTCTTATATTCTATTTCAGGAATTTCGGTCTTTCTTTTTATACAATTGCGGCGAAACGTGAGCAGTTCCGACTTAGGCGGGTCATCGTTTATGTAAACGGGGCTGCTGACGCTGATTCTGACATTAACGTGTGGGCAGATCGAGAACCAGGACATCGGCAATGTTAACGTGAGCAGCTCCGCCTATGGCGGGTCATCGTTTATGTAAGCCGGGCTGGGCTGCTGACGCTGACGCTGACATTTACATGTGGGCAGATCGAGCGCAAGGACATCGGCAATGTTAACGTGAGCAGCTCCGCCTATGGCGGGCCATCGTTTATGTAAGCCGGGCTGGGCTGCTGACGCTGACGCTGACATTTACATGTGGGCAGATCGAGAGCAAGGACATCGGCAATGTTAACGTGAGCAGCTCCGCCTATGGCGGGCCATCGTTTATGTAAGCCGGGCTGGGCTGCTGACGCTGACGCTGACATTTACATGTGGGCAGATCGAGAGCCAGGACATCGGCAATGTTAACGTGAGCAGCTCCGCCTATGGCGGGTCATCGTTTATGTAAGCCGGGCTGGGCTGCTGACGCTGACGCTGACATTTACATGTGGGCAGATCGAGCGCAAGGACATCGGCAATGTTAACGTGAGCAGCTCCGCCTATGGCGGGCCATCGTTTATGTAAGCCGGGCTGGGCTGCTGACGCTGACGCTGACATTTACATGTGGGCAGATCGAGAGCAAGGACATCGGCAATGTTAACGTGAGCAGCTCCGCCTATGGCGGGCCATCGTTTATGTAAGCCGGGCTGGGCTGCTGACGCTGACGCTGACATTTACATGTGGGCAGATCGAGAGCCAGGACATCGGCAATGTTAACGTGAGCAGCTCCGCCTATGGCGGGCCATCGTTTATGTAAACCGGGGTGCTGACGCTGCTGCTGACATTAACATGTAGGCAGATGAGTTATCGGGAGCCCGTACTGCAGGGCTAGGACATCGGCACTGTTAACGTGAGCAATTCCGCGTATGGTGGATCATCGTTTATGTAAGCGGGGGGTGCTGGCGGTGACATTGACATTGACATGTGAGCAGATCGAGGGCTAGGGCATCGGCAATGTTAACGTGAGAAGTTCAGCCTGTGGGTCATCGTTTATGTAAGCTGACGCTGATGCTGACATTGACGTGTGAGCAGATGAGTATCGAGAGCCCGTACGCAGGGTTATACAACATATGTTTTACGTAAGCACGGCAATTGGCATCGCATGCTCTCTCTCTCTTTCTTTTGGTATCGTTGTTTGCGAAGAGGACGAATTGATTTGTTGGTTAAGAGGGTGGAAAAAGAGGAACCACAACCTCTAATGCTAACTCTAGCATTAAGTTTATCATTTTTGCACCTCGATACCTAATTTATTCGAACTTCATCCTATAGTGTTTTTCTATTTTTCTAATACGGTTTTGTATTCGGCGAAATCTGTCTCACTCTATTTTAGACTATACAACACCTACCTCTATTTTCTCACTGCACGAAAAGGAGTTTTGAGAGAGTGTAAGCGCGTGAATGGGGGTAGCTAGTAGCTACGAAGCCATGCAAAATGGTTTTCCTCATTCGGACTATAGTAATAGTCCGATTTAATCCCAATTCGTCAATCTGATAGATATAAGTATTCTCTATGGTTATAGCATTTCTGTTTTCCCATATTTTCGCTTCCTTCTGGGTGTTACACACAGCACTATCACCACAAATCGAATACAAAAAAAAAGTTACGTTTTGTTGCACAGTGTTGTCTCTGCAGTTCTGTTTTTAAAAAAACATCCAAAGCATACATTTCGGCTGCAGTCCGTCTTCGCAACGCCAAGTTGCATACTTTTCTGACTTGAGATGTCAGTACCGCTACATAGATACTATTTAACGGCGAATGTTAGGCTTAGTGCGGAGCAAACTAATTTCTGAAAATCTAATGCATGAAGCTATCAGTCGGCTCTCACAACTTTGTACGGCTGCAGCTCAGATTGACTGTGTGAATAACATTGCATTCAGATTGTATTCTACATACTATCGGCGGATAAACTGGAGCCAGAGTGTACGCAGTAGGCATGTATGTATGTATGTATGTATGTGTGTGTGTAGGTCGCAGCAGACCGTGCCAAAGCGAAGGCGAAGGCGAAACAGTGGCATTTGACGATGATGTACGTCGGCAATGCCCGACGGTTACTCACTCACGTGGCCCAAATGCGTGACTGACCCACAAAAATACTCTCACTTACATCAGTCGTTCAAGTGCCCGTGCCCCCGCAGAGCTTGCAACATTCGAACAGAGAGTATTCTCAACGTGCCTCAAAGCAGCGCCCGCCCATCCAAATGCTCACCCGACGCACCAACCACCCCCACTGCCTAATCGAAGCCAGATGCGTCGGCATCTTTTCAGTGCCTTATTGCGCTGCTGCTGCGCTGCTGCTTCGTTCCTGCTGCGCTGCTGCTGCGCTGCTGCTGCGCTGCTGCTGCGCTACTGCTGCGCTGCTGCTGCTGCTGTTTCTGCTGCTTAACCCACTCTCAGTGCCCGAGGGCAACACAGTCACGTGCTGCGGAAGAGAGGTTTATACGAGCTGATCACGACATGACAAAAATTCGGTTGGGCGGTGAAAAATATTGGTACCCATCCTGGAAAATCTTAATGCGAAATTAAATGTACAGCTAATTAATAATATAGCACCCAATATATACCCAATGATAACTGGACGCTAACTAAGGGTTAAGGCGAGACCAAAACGTTGTACGTACATGCTGACATATGTATATTGAACCGATGAATGAAAGCCCGAACGATAAAAGCCGAGGTCGGCGATGCATACTCGGCATTGCCGAAGAACGGAATGCAGCGAATTTCAGCAGAGCAGAGCTTTGTACGCTGGCGCCGCAGCGCTTGTTTCCCACTCAGGTATCATTCAGTTCTCGTTTGAATTTCCAACAAGTAGGTCGATCAAAGTCGGGCAACGTCCACAGCGGAACCAACACCGTACAACGCGCATGCTATCCGGGAAAGCATTTCTGTTTCACATCTACAATCTTTTTTTATTGGTGTCAGTTCTGAAGCTGAAGCAGTTCGCAGTGAAGTAAATATACATATACACATATGCATAGTTTCATACCGATCAGCTCTGTGAGAGTCCGATTTGAAGCCTAGGGCGAATATAGTGAGCACCAAAGACGGAGACGGAGACGTCAAGTTGTTGTGAAAAACCCAAACCCTTGGCTGCGGGAACTGTTTTCATTATCTAATTTGCAAAATAAAAGCAAAAGCGACAACATACATAAACAAAAGTCGTCGTTTTTCTACTCGTAACGTGTAAAGTGTGTATTATTAAAACGCGATAGGCCATATCGGCCAGAGCAAGCGAAATAGTAACTATAACTATGGCTATAACAACGGCTGTCCCAGCCGGCTCATGTATGGCACGTTGGAAAAACGATTACGACTTGATATGCATACGCGCATTCTTACATATATGCCTAAAAGGAATTTACATACTTATAGTATCTTAAAACTACGCGTATCTTCATTTTTCGGCAACGCTCGTACTATGGCTAGAAGTTAAATATATTATATATATACACCTATGAATATGTATATGAACTTCAAATTTCTTAATATTTCTATTGTCTTGAATGTTTTTATGCATTATACGAAACCTCTAGTAGAGTTGCCATTCGCCGTACAAATCCGTCTCGAGCTAAAACCTTGACACATACATACATATGTACATACATATGTGGTTTTTCTAGAATTTTAAATTCAAATAAATAATAAATATAAAATAATATAAAATAATACCTTCAGTTTACATTATCAATAACTAAATTATTCCGAAAATACCTTTTTTTTTAGTGACGCATCCTTATTAAAAAAAAATGTGCGCGGAAGTCATTTTGTACTTTGCATTCATCCTCACTCATCCTTCGATTCTGCATACACCCACAACAATTCTTTTTAAATTAAAAAACCGCGTTTTTTTGACTTTGCGAATTTGGATAATTTTTACTCGGCATCTGCAGTGCTGATATCCACAGAAATGTACTTTAAAAGGGAATTGTACGACCTTTCACATGATTTTTAATCGTGTCGATAGATGGGATATACATATGTACCTGAAGGTAAAGCGACCCAAAGATTAAGTGTTCTACCTTTTATCTACCAATTCTTCAACTTTGCCATTTAAAGTACTCGAAGAGTACAGGGGTATATTGGATACATATGTGCCAAAAGAAGGAAGCTTTTCCGACCACATAAAGTATATGTATATATGTATTCTTGATCAGCATCAATAGCCGAGTCGATATAGCCATGTCTGTCTGTCCGTCCGTCCGTCCGTCTGTCTGCCCGTCTTCATGAGCGCCTTGATCTCAGAGACTATAAGAGCCACCAAACATTCTATCCAAGCTCCTGTGATATCACTTCAATACAAGTGTATTTTAAAATTTTGCCACGCCTCCTTCCGTCCCCACAAAGGACGAAAATCTGTGGAATCCACAAGATACGAGATACTAAATACAAAAACGCAGATTCATGGAAAATAACCGTATCTACCAGATCCCGAATTTTGGATCAGGTCGGATCGTTAATATAGCCATGAAGGAAAAAATTAAAATTATGTGGCATTCCAAGCGCTTACTCATTCCATCTCTCTCTCGCACACAGCCGTGTATGTATATGTAAGAAAGTAGATTTAGATGTAGACATGTAGAGCAGACAGATGTAAAAAACTTATGCAAACAAAAATGGAATCATCTAGTATATACAAATCTACAAAAGGGTTCGACTTAATTTCTTGACATTTTTTTTTTGGCAAAAATTCAATTTGATTTTTTTGCGAACAGCGATACAAAACAACATATAAAATATATTGTATAAATTACCGAAAAGGAAAAACCGGGTATAAGTAGAGCCGCGGCCTTTGCCGCGACTCACAACGTTCCCCCTCATTTCTTTCATGACATGGTCCTATTTTTAATCTCGTATTAGTTCTCCCATGCAGGTATCTGTATTGGCATGGAGAACGAAGCTCTGCTTACAGAGTTCCGCAAGAGTATCTCACGGTCTAGATGAAAGGTCGTGTATGGTTAGGTTAGGTTTATAGGGCTGCTCGACCGTAGTCGAGGTCACTCGGCAGATCTGCCCATACTGCCCCGTACTTGTCATGAGATGGTGTTCTCTAACTAGGGAGGTTTTTTAAACCATCCTGAGGCATCAATAAAGAGTACCAGTTTCCCAAGGGGCATGGTTCCCAGGCTGTCCAGGTCCTCAAAGAAAGCTCTCCCGAGACTTCGGTGCCGCCTTCCCATAAGTGCAGCATAAGACAGCCGCAGAGGAGGTGCTGGACACTCTCTATCTCCTCCACATCCATACAGCTGCGGCAGAAGTCATAGTGGGGTAGTCCGTATCTCATGGCCATGCGGCCGATGACACAGTGCCCCGTTATGACTCCCGTCAGTGTGCTCACCTGGCTTTTCCTGAGACTCAGGTACGTACCCAGCTTGAAGGCATCCTTTTAAGATTCTCTCCAGCCACGGCAGTAGGTGTGAACATGCCATCTGCAGCATGGTTGGTCTGATCTCATCTGGCCCCGGGGACTTGTAGGGACTGAATGATTTAATGGCCCATATGATCTTGTCTGGTGCCATTATTTCTCGTACGCGATCCTCGATTTCCTCTCACTTTTGCTGCACTACGTCGGGTCGGGTAGCATCCTCTTCACGGTTTTTGAGAAGCGAGACCAGTCTGTCCATTTGGAATTTCTGTAATTTCGGTATACAAAGACCTTTTCTCTCTCCCATTTATATTGTATAGTATCCTGTCGTGGTCCGAGAAGGAGCACTCGCTGGACACGTGCCAATCCGCAATGGCGAGGGAGCCGCTCTTTGAGACCAAGGTTATATATATAACCTCTGAACGGTTCCTGTTGCGAAAAGTGGGGTGGTCTCCCCGGTTACACAGAACAAGATTTGTGGACAGGATGTGCTAAACAGCGGGGATGTACTCAAGTAATCAAACTCGGACTGCTGTACCTGGAAGAAAACAAAAAAATTAGGTCTTTCCTTACCACGATACAGGTTCTTGGCTTACCTGCAGATTGTGGTGTGAGAAGACGGTAACCGCGACCACTTAAACCCCCAACCCTTTCACCTACGATCCAAGGCTCTTGGGTGAAGGCCACGTCTACCGTCTTCTCGTCCATAATCCGCAGTAGGTCCGCCGGTGGTACACTTGAGTGATGCAGATTAATCTGCACCACCTTCATGCTCTTCAGCGGGCCTAGATCTACGCGGAACTACCACCGCTAGGGTGCCCATACCCAAAGATATGTGACAGTTCGCTTCAAGGAGCTTGGCAAGGCTGTTCTGGCCAATACTGATGCAGAGTCCCTTTTTCACGCACTATCACCCTTCTGATGGTCTAGTCAGTCGTCTCCAGGATCCGCTTCTGAGCCTCGGGTAGCCTGTCAGGTATAAAAAATACTCCTAATATCCATCGCAACTAGATGTATTCACGCTTGAAGCCGCCGCTAGTGGAATTGAAAGCCCCCAATGAAGCTAAATTTATGCACCTTTTTCGTTAAGCTACATATGAAAATTTTGTTGGAAATTTGTAAAGATCAGATTCCATGATATTATGTTATTAGTAATAATTTATTACGATTAAGAACGTAATCCCGAACCCATCTTTTGTCTTCTCTAATAGTTGAATCCTTGAATCTAAGAGTTGAAGTTCCGAAAAATCCTCAGACAGCCGCAAGACACAGGCACAATGGAAGGCAAGTCAACAGAGTCCACACAGAACACCAAGGTGTCCGATTCGGCCTACTCCAACAGCTGCAGCAACAGTCAGTCGCAGCGCAGGTGAGTGACCTCCAGCGTCTTCCCTTCCAAACATCTAATTCATACTTGCATCTTCTCTATAGTGGTAGCACAAAGTCCATGCTGAGCGGTAGCCACTCGTCGGGCAGCAGCGGCTATGGAGGCAAGCCCTCGACTCAGGCTAGCAGTAGCGAAATGGTCATAAAGCGCAACAAGGAGAAGTCTCGCAAGAAGAAAAAGTCCAAATGCGCACAAGCTCAAGCGGGCAACAATACATTGCTGGAGGACGCCGAAGAGCTGCCCCACTCCAGCAGCACCGCCTGCGAGCAGCATGTCTTAGCGGCCACACAGCAGCTGGCAGACCAGTCGTCCTCGTTGGACCATACGCTTGATGAGCAGCTAGAGGCAAGGCACAATTGTGGGGTCAACAAGCTGGAGCAATCCCAGGCTCTTTTGCTACCGTGTCCTCTCTCAAAGGCCACCTTGTTGCCGGGCCTCGGCGTTTGCCTTGGCGGCAGCGCACCAGGCGGCAAGTGGGAGAAGACCGTTGAGTCTTGCAAGCTGGAGATGGGCGCCGTCCCAGCGGAGAGCGTGAAGGAGGCAAGCTTCTGCTGTGTGATCTCAATGCACGACGGCATCGTGCTCTATACCACACCCAGTATCACCGACGTTCTTGGCTTTCCGCATGATATGTGGATTGGCCGTTCCTTCATTGACTTTGTGCACACCAAGGACCGGGCTACGTTCGCTAGCCAAATCACCACGGGCATTGCAGAGTCGCGCTGCAGCATGCCCAAAGATTCCAGTAGCATTTCCTGCGTAATGCTGCGCCAGTATCGGGGCCTACACACCAGCGGTTTCGGAGCGGGCGGCCGGTCCGCCATCTACGAGCCCTTCCACCTGGGAATGTCATTTCGCGAGGCTCCCGAAGAAGAGCGTTCCGATAACTACTTGGTCGCGAATGGCAGCAACATGCTGCTCGTCATTTCTGCTACCCCCATCAAGAGCAGATACAGAGGTAAACTGTCAGCCCTCCTCTCAGTTGTTTCTTTCTTACCGGCCTGTTTTTCTTTGAGTACAGCTCCCGAGGAGACCCATTCGCAGAGCAGCCCCAAATTCGCCATCCGCCATACGGCCGATGGCCTCATCTCGCATGTGGATATCGCGGCGGTGAGTGCCTTGGGCTACCTTCCGCAGGACCTCATGGGGCGATCCATCATGGACCTCTACCATCACGAAGACCTCCCCGTCGTCAAGGAGATATATGAGTCTGTCATGAAGAAAGGCCAAACGGCCGGCACCTCTTTCCGCAGCAAGCCCTATCGCTTCCTCATTCAAAACGGCTGCTACGTCCTTCTAGAGACGGAGTGGGGCAGTTTCGTAAACCCTTGGACGCGCCAGCTGGAGTTTGTCATCGGCCATCATCGTGTGTTTCAGGGTGAGTTTCCATATAGTTTGTATAATGCGCTTCCTAAGCAGTTCTATATTATTCGATTAACGGTCAAATGGCTGCATCTTAACCGATAACCCATCGATTTTTTCAAACCATACCTTCAACAAAGCCTAATAAATGTACCTTTCAAAGAACAAAAAGAAAGCCCAAGAAAACTGAATACTTTCCAGACGGTAAGCTGAAGTCTGTTCTATGGCTTCATTTATCATCTTCTTAGAATTTTAAAGACGCAACAACCTGCGTCTGCCAATGTAGGGCATTGCATCCATTTCAATATCGATAGTGTAAAATACCTATTCGATTTTATTTTTCTTCAATATTGAATTTTTCTGGCAGGCTTCCTTACTTGATTGCTGTATCTACCTGCCACTTCGCTGGCGAAAGATAGAATACTCGTTTTTCTATGGTACACACAGATATCACAGATATATTAATAGGTATTTGATTAATCTTGTCTTAATGCGAGGTAGTGAAATTTCGCAAGGTAAATATTTCGTTGACCAATAACGGGATTGTTTTCGCCAGCGAAAAAATGTATCTTGTCTGAGTACTAGGCTGTACAAAAGCGTTTCTCATACATTTTTCAATTCAAAAACTATTCATAAATCTGTATGCATAAATCTGTTAAAAAATAATTAGAAGAATCATATTTATGCTTATTTTCTCCTTATTCACAGTCACCCTGAACGAATGCATTAATCAGACAATCCCAGATAATAATTATTATATTTTTGTTGTTTCTTCCGTGTCGGTAGGTCCGAAGATATGTAACGTGTTTCAGGCGCCGCCCAAAACGAAACCGAAGATCGCGGAGGACTTGCAGAAAAAGAATACGCGCATTAAGGAGGAAATCATCAATTTACTGGCCGAGAAAGTCTCTCGTCCCTCGGACACCGTTAAGAAGGAGGTGTCGCGCCGGTGTCAAGCCCTGGCCAGTTTCATGGAGACCCTTATGGACGAGGTGTCGCGAGCTGACCTTAAGCTGGAGCTGCCACACGAGACCGAGCTGACTGTGTCAGAGCGGGACAGCGTCATGTTGGGCGAAATCTCGCCTCACCACGACTACAATGACAGTAAGAGTTCCATTGAGATGCCACTCAGCTACAATCAACTAAACTATAACGAGAACCTGCTGCGTTTTTTTAACAGCAAGCCTGTCACTGCACCCGTGGAACTCGACACGCCGAAAGTAGAGTCCTCGGATGTGAGCAGCACCCGCGAGGATGCCCGTAGCACACTTAGCCCCGTCAACGGCTTTGAGGGCAGTGGCGCCAGTGGCTTCTCAGTTAACTTAACAAGCGGCAGCAATTTACATATGAATAGTGCGACCAACACGAGCAATGCCGGAACGGGCACTTGTACGGTTACGGAAACCGGCACAATAACCGGCACAATAACCGGAACAATAACCGGAACAAAAATCGACACAATAACCGACACCTCCGGAACCGGCATTGTCGCATGTGCCTCCGGCGAAATTGGCGCCAACAACTCTGCCGCTGACACCTCTGTAGCCGACACCTCTGCCGCTGACAACTCTGGCGCCGACACATCTGCTGCTGAGAACTATTGCCCCGAAAAATGTGGCTTAAAAAATGTTTGCGCCGATAACTCTGGCGCCGATATCCCTGGGGCCGATAACTCTGGTGCCGATAACTCTCAGGCCGATAATTCTGGAGCCGATAATTCAGGAGCCGATAATTCTGGAGCCGATAATTCTGGAGTCGATAACTCTGGCGTCGATAACTCTGGCGTCGATAACTCTGGCGTCGATAACTCTGGCGTCGATAACTCTGGCGTCGATAATTCTGGAGCCGATAATTCAGGAGCCGATAATTCTGGGGCCGATAATTCAGGGGTCGATAATTCTGGCGCCGATAACTCTGGGGCCGATAGCTCAGGGGCCGATAATTCAGGGGTCGATAATTCTGGGGCCAATAACTCTGGCGCCTATAACTCTGGAGCCGACACCTCTGCCGCTGACAACTCTGGTGCCGACACATCTGCTGCTGAAAACTATTGCACCGACAAATTTGGCTTAAAAAATTGTTGCGCCGATAGATCTGTCGCCGATAGTCCTGGGGCCGATAACTCTGGCGCCGATGATTCTCGAGCCGATAACTCTGGGGCCGATAATTTTGGGGCCGATAATTCTGGGGTCGATCATTTCGGGGCCGATAATTCTGGAGCCAATAACTCTGGCGCCGATAACTCTCGGCCCGATAACTCTGGCCCTGACTGTTCGGGCGTTGACAGCTTTGGCGCCAAAAAGTCGGGAGTCGACAACTCTGGTGCCGACAACTCTGGTGCTGACAACTCTGGTGCAGACAACTCTGGTGCTGACAACTCTGGTGCCGAAAACTCTGGCTCTGGATCCGGCGAAGATCCCTCCAGTAGTGGGCAGGACAACAGAACCACCGCTGCCATTCCCGCCTCACTCACCGAGTCGCTCTTGAACAAGCACAATGACGAGATGGAGAAGTTTATGCTGAAGAAACACCGAGAGTCACGCGGGGACCGCCGCACCGTCGATAAGACCAAGAACAAGACGACCAACACAATCGACTCCATGAAGACACTCGATAACACCAGCCCTGGACCCGGCCACGGCACCAAGCGCGGCGGGTCCTACTGTGGCGAGGGCGAGGACAACAAGCCCAAGCAGCAGCCAACTCTCAACAGTGTAGGCGTGGGGACATGTGAGTCTGAGGCCCTCACGCCCACAGATTCGGTGTCGAAGTGCGCGGTAGGGAGCAGCTCCGTCGGTGGAAGTGTCGTCGGCGTGGGCCAGTTTGGCAATCCGTACTCCTCGAGTAGGATATCCTGCACGCAGAGCATTAGTCTGTGGCCGCCTTTTTCGGTGGGTATCACCACACCCGTCCATACCACTCACACGGCCATCGCCCAAAGCAGCTTTGCGGCACAGCACAGCCTCTTTCCCACCTTCTACTATATACCAGCCGCCCCGTTAGCCGCCCCGCTAGCCGCCACACTAGCCACCCCCCTATCCGCCCCCCTAACAACCCCACTAGCTTCCCCGCTAGCCTCCTGTACGCGTGCAACAGGTACGGTAAGCCCCACGCCACGAAACCAAAATAACAAGCATACGAATCAGCATGCCATGAAGGTCCCAGATCAGACAAGCACCTCCCAGCAGGCGGCGGGAGCAGCTGCACTGCCCCTCCAGTACATGGCCGGGGTAATGTATCCGACCCCGTCGCTCTTTTATACAGCACCCGCCACGGCCATGATGTACCAGCCCATGGCCTTTCCCGGAATAGCCAATGCAATCCAGCTCCCGGAGCTGTCTAGCCCTTCGCACACCAGCTACAGCAAGACCGTCGTCTCGGTAAGTTGGCTGGAAGGTCTCCCCATAGATCAGCGTCGAAATAACTGCTTCGACAGACTCCACAGGTCATACTGGCGCCGCCGACGCCAAAAACAACAACAACAACAACGGTCACGACGACGACGACGACTACGACGACGGCTAAAACACAAGGAGCCTTTCACTCGATCACACCCACACAGCTGCAAAGACCAACGCCACCAGACACATCGGTCAAGAAGAAGCCCGCCCCGATTGTGACACCTTCGCAGTCGTCCACCAAGAAGGAGGCCAAATCGCCCACCGCCTCCGGCAAAGGCGTCTTCATCCCCAACCAGGCTGGCTCAAGAAATCGAGTCAACGTAAAGGTAAAATAAAAACACTCCATTCTATAGCTTTCCCACAATCTGAAATACAATATGAAATATCCACAAAGAAATACACTGACAGCAATGGAAACAGCGACGACATGGACGGTTCTAGCTTCTCGTCCTTCTATTCATCGTTTATCAAGACCACAGATGGCTCCGAAAGTCCGCCCGATATCGACAAAGAGGCCAAACACCGCAAGTTAAAGGTGAGTCAGTGGGTGAATTGGTTGGGATCTCGCTGGGAATATTCCACTTACTCTGTTAGAGCCACCCACTTCAGGCGTCACTTTTAATTGAAGGGGAATCCTGAAACTGCTTTAATTGTTCCTTAGATTCGGCAATTGATGCTGACCAAGAATACATATATATGTTTATGTACTTTGTGTGGTCGGAAACCTTTCTTCTGGATGTTATAGACACAAACCAAATTACCACACTTAATGCCACACAAGCCGATCAGATACACGTGCCCATCACGAGATACTCAGAAGATTCAAATGATCCGTTCGTCAGCATTCGCTGGTTTTATTCAATTTCGAGTTTCTTTGAGCGACTCAATATGAGTAAATCATTTTCCAACAATCAAACTGATCCTAACGATCGACAGAATGAGCTGAGTCAATTCAAGGCAGAATATTTTTGACTGATTGTATGTGGATACGAATTCATCAATTTTGTATCACTAGATGAATCTAACCCGGACTTGCAGCAAGATAATGGAGCACCCGGAAGAGGACCAAACGCAGCACGGAGATGGATAGCTAACACCGTAGGTGCTGCTGCCTGACGTATACAACCGGGTACGTAATGTGACCGACGTCGACCCGTAGAGCGTCAGCTAGTATACGTAGCGACCACAGCAATGGACAAGGTAATCCACAATTGTCTCACAATTACATATGTCCAGTAACTCTATTCAATTTTCAGCTCCTATTTATTCACCCAAACAAGTCACTTTACTCTTCAGTCCGAAGACGATCACCGCTTTAAGGCATTTAGGCAATCAAAGCAAATCGGTGTTGTATAAGATGTTAAATGTTATTCTTAATTGTTGGCTATTTACGTATGTATGTGTGAATTGTCCTGTAAAATAAATATTGCGCTCGTACCCCAAGAAACCGCATTATTCGTGTTGGTATATAACACTTCTGAATTTCCCTGCCCTGCCTCAGTTGAGGTTCAGAAGACGACACATTCGTTGGCGTTGCGGTGTTTTAAGCCACAGCTGTATGTCCTGTATGTCCTGCTTAATCATAGATTTATCGCGTGGAGACATTTTTTAGCCGTCAGTGGGCGATTCTTATTTTTTCATTTTTTCAACTTGTTTTAATTTAATCATATATTTAATGTAACTAGCTAGCCCAACGTTCTTCTGCCATTTAATATATTAATATTAATTTCTAAGAGCTGTAAAGTAGTTCCTCAGGCTGGGGTGATGACTCGGGTTGACTATACGTAAATAGCCACAATACATTTGTAAACAGAGGGACCTGTCTCTGAGCTATAGGCGCTAATGAAGACATAGCTATATCGACTCGCTTATTGACGCTGATTAAGAATATATAGACTTTATGCGGTCGGAAACGCTTCCTTCTGGGTGTTACACACATCCACTTTTGGCACAAATCTAATATACCCCTATACTCTTCGGGTACCGGGTATAAGAACAGTTTCTTATTCAAATATCCCCTCTCGGAGCTATATTGGTATACATATTTAAGTATAGGTGTATCTACTAAAATTTCATGGCGTTTTCTCTGGGTGCATTATTGAACTTCCACTATCAAAAAATTCTTCATACGAGATGTTGTCCCACAGATGCTGCAGGATGGCCCTGAAAGCCCGGTCGCAGGCCTCGTTGAGCTTGGGCTGAATATCCGCCGCCAGAGCATCCCACTCTTCGTTGAGAACCTTCAGGGTGCTTTCCCGGAGCTCCCTTTTGTCATTGAAGAGGTTGGACATGTCGAAATGTCCCCTGGACATTAAATCGAGAGCGTCAAGAGATAGAACAAATTTGAGGGGCTATGGGCGCTACTCACTCCTTGACCTTGGTGACTGTTTTAAAGTCTGTGATATTGAGATATGTGTGTCCATCCCCTCGCATGACTGGATCGGCTACGATGCGCAACTTGGCCTGCACCTGGCTCAGCTTTATGACGATATCGCCCTTGCCGACAATAGGTAGAATGAGTATCTTGCCGTTGACATCGTACTTGGCACGGACCTCTAGTTCAGGCATGTAGAGCGACAGGACCAGCTTAAGTGGCTTGCTAAAGTCCTTCGTAAAACCTTTAAGGCCCTTCACCACCACCGAATTTGCCAGATTGTACAGCTTGGCATCGGTCATGAGCAAGCTGAACTGCAGCGATTTGGAGTGGCCTCCGCTTTCGACTCGCACCGTTCCTAGGTGTATGGGCTCCAGGCTAGCCACTCCACGATCGGGTATGCCATTTTTGAAGACCCGGAAGAAAGTCTGTGCCTGCTCCACGTAGCAGCTCTCGTCCCCAAAATGACAACGCTCCAGGGGCTTAGCTGTGGATAAGATCTAGTCAGACCGGCCATGCACAGGATCTGCGCTTATTGGAAAACTCACGGAATTCGGGCACCGCTAGTGTCCCGAGTATCCCTGCGATGAGAACTAAAACTATAACAAACTGCATTTTTTTCACGACTACGTCTCCGTCTTCCGATATCCGTTTCGTTGAGCGACAACTGACAAACTTCAGCCAGATGCCGAAGCCGGGCCTATTTATGCATCCTCTGATCCCCTGGCTTGAGAGCTAGCTCAAGCACGATTCTGGGAACAGCTCGGCTTAATTGCTCGCCGATACCGGTATGGAACTCACTTCATATTTAGCGGTGCCTCAGATCAGCCTACATGCGATAGACAGGTCTTGGCTTGTTGGCAAAGAACTTTTTAGTTTTTTTAGAGAACAGATTCAGCCTTTTTGTCAATTTAAATTAAATGTACGATTTAATCTTATAATCAAGAAAAGCTTATTTACTTTATCAAGCATCGAATGTACTCAGCGAAATTATAGCACGTGTCTCACTTCTCCATCCAATTTTATATATGTACTTTGTACATACATGGCTACTGGGAAATGAAATTTAACTAACGAACGACTTGGTTTCAATGGAACCGCGATAAAACGAGTTTCTCACTCTCCCATCCGCCGTCTGGACACGCATTGGCATTTTTTTATTAGATCATTTTAGAAATTCACTTGTACTCGTAAAGGCAAATATAAATGTTGTAGACCCTGGTATTTACGATACTCAAATATAAAAAAGAAAACAAGTTGTAATTGCTGGTTTCGTTAGACGCGAGTCGCGACTACTTAGACTAATCCCTACAGCACTGAATCGCAAAATGCGGCACATTATCAGAGGATGTCCTTACAAGCATCCTATTTAAGTGAGTAGGAATAAGTGGAATAGGCATCCCAGGAAATACCAAGCAAGTCCTATTAGCATGAAAACAGTTCACTTATAAGCAGGGATCGTAAGAGTTGTAATTTTTATAATAAAAATCATGAAATAAAAATTTTGTTTTGATTTTTATTATAAATAAAACTTATTTCTTATTTTTATAATAAAAAATCAAGAATAAAAATCAAATTCAAATGTCTTTTGAGCGGGAAGGTCTCCGACAACAACAGCAGCGATTCGTATAGATAGGTCAAGTAACGCTTTCTTCGACATGTTGGAAATAGGTGTATATAAGTATAATCCTAGGGAAGGAGATGGGGCAGCATCGATCCAAATGTGGATCAACGGATAAACAATCTAGTTCCGGCTTTGGGAATCACTCAGACAGTGTACAGTGTATGTAGGCTAACTTTGTGCTCAACCAATTAACGAAGCATGCCTAGCTCTAGGTCAGCGCTATGATTTCTTGCCACGTCAGAACAATGACTATGCTTTTATTCTAGCTAAATGCACTCTGCCGTGGCTGAGTGGGTGAAGCTGATCTTATAGTTGCTTGAGATTTACTCTATGCAATGTCCACTCGTGGACATTCAAAGTGTCGGCAGAGACAGTGATTTATGATCTGCATTGCAAACGTTTTCAAGCAGCGGCTAGTTAGCGAGAAATTAGGTAATAATTACAGCTTGAAGTCATTTAAAAAGGTAAACAACTTTATTTACTTTTTTTAAACAAGGGATGCGAGCGGCGTAAAGGTGATCGGCTTGGGTTGGGTTGGGCAGCAGGCGACAAATGCATGCTCACATCTGAGGTGTGTTCGTATCATTGCTTAGATTTTTAAGCGACTGCTCAAACTCAACGGATTCCACCTGACGCCTCACCGGATCATGAGGCGGCAGCCCAATCAGTTTTACAACCTCATCGTAGTCCAATGTTTCTCTTTCCAGAAGAGCCTCGGCCAACTGAAAGAAGAGAAGAATCGGATAGCACGTCGTGGAAAGTTAAGAGACAGAATATATAAGAATGTAGCTGACCTTTTCTAGCTTGTCGCGGTTTTTGACAAGTATGCCTTCAGTTATCTGGTAGGCATGAGCCACGATATTGCGTGCCTCGTTGTCGATCAGGGTTTCCATGGCTTGGGAGAAGGGTTTTCCACTACCGCCCGAGTCCCCACTCTCGGATTCGCCCGCATCACGGACATAGATGGGTCCTAGGTTCTTGCTCATGCCAAACTTCTTGATCTGGGAATAGGCGATCTTAGTGACCTTTTCCAGATCGTTCTGGGCCCCAGTTGTAATGCGATTGAAGATTAAGTTCTCAGCCGCGCGTCCGCCCAGGGCCATGCACATCTTGTCGAACAGCTCCTCCCGGCTGTACAGATGCTGCTCGCTGGGCGTGTACTGGGCAAAGCCGAGGGTCAAGCTGGTGCGCGGCACAATGGTCACTTTTAGCAGGATGTCCGAATGAGGCAGCATCCAGCCGACAAGGGCATGACCAGACTCGTGGTAAGCAATAACCTTGCGCTCTGCCAGAGACAATGCATGCGAACGCTTTTCAGTGCCACCTAGGGAAGGGAAAGCGGCAAGAAAAGCGAGAAAATACGGATTCTGATATTGTTGAATTTGCGAATTTGGAATGGAGCCTCTAACGCACCAACTAAACGCTCGACGGCGTACTCCAGGTTCTTGGTGCTGACCTCTGTCTGCATGTTTCGGGCCGCATGAAGAGCGGCCTCATTGCAGACGTTGGCAATGTCGGCGCCAGAAAAGCCGGGCGTTAGTCGTGCCAGGCGCTGTGAGAAGCTGCTGGGCGGGGAGTCCAGCTTGACTGAGGACAAATGCTTCTCGAAGATCTCCTTGCGCTCCTGCAGCGTTGGCAGGTCGATAAGTATGTGGCGATCAAAGCGGCCTGGTCGTAACAGAGCCTGAACAGAACGGTTTTAATATTTTACAAAATAGATCATCTGCCCAAGGGATTCCATGATTTCCTACTCACCTTGTCAAGAATATCGGCCCGATTCGTGCTGGCCAGCATGAGGACACCTTCCTTGGTAGCCATGCCGTCCATTTCAACAAGGAGCTGATTGAGCGTTTGTTCTGACTCACCAGAGCCACCCTGGCCCATGCTTTCTGTGCCAGACCGCTGTCGTCCTATAGCGTCGATCTCATCAATGTAGATGATGCAGGGCGCCCGCTTTTTACCCTCTTTAAAGAGATCACGCACGCGTGCGGCACCTAGTCCGCCAATCATCTCTATGAACTCAGATCCGTTCATACTAAGGAAAGGCACTTGAGCCTCTGTGGCCACTGCTTTGGCCAAAAGCGTTTTTCCGCAGCCAGGCGGACCCAGGAGTAAGGCTCCGCGCGGTACCTTGGCGCCCAGGCGCTGATACTTTTCCGGCGTCTTCAAATAGTCAACGAATTCCTTAACCTCCTGCTTAGCCTCGCTGAGGCCTGCCACGTCTCGGAATAGGACGCCACGTCCGCCGTCAAAAGGATCCACGAGTGTGAACTTGGCACGACCCATTTGATTCTGAAATGGGGGAAGAGATTACTCAGAGATCACAGATCTGGAATTATGTCAGCAATACAAACTTACAAACGAGTCCATGCTGAGCGGACTCTTGATGCTCTTCATACGAGTAGCAATGGACATGAGTAGAGCACAGATGAGCAGTAGCATAAGGATGCGCCCCGTAGTGTCTGACTGGCGATCGTAAGTAACAGGTACACCATCCTTGATGCCCAGACGCTTCTCTACGTCGCGAAGCTTCTCCTCAAACTTGGTGGCATCTGCCACAGCCATGTGAAATATGGTTGAGGTCACTTTCCTGCCCTTGATAACGGCCCCTTCGTGAAGTATAATTGTTACCATTTCCATGTCGGGACGTATGATCAGCTCTTTCACCTCGCCCACGGCCAGCATGTGATGCACAAACTCATTCCACGACACGTATCGCGTGGAGCCCTGTCCGCAGAAAGTAAAGAAAGATAAAGTAAATAGAAAAGATTGGAGTGAAAAAGTATAAGAGTGTTACCTCGGGCCTTTCCGACCGTGGGGTGATCAGCAATGAAAAGAATGCCACAAACATGTAGATGGTAAACAACCAGAGCACAGCCTTGGTTAACACTGAACGCACTTTCTCATCGTTCTCATTGCTTTTCTTTTTCCCGTCCTCACTTGGATCACTGCTGGAACTGCTGCCAGAGGTGGTATCGGCCGACGATTCATCTGTGCTGGCTTTGGGGGTGCTGCTACTACTGTGAGATGTGGGCGCTGCCGACAATGGTTTCTCTTTGACAGACTCGTCGTCACTGGACTTGGATGGCTTAGATTGCTTGCTAGCATCGCCAGTATTGCTGCTCTTGCTGTCAGGGTGTTTGTCTGATTTGTCTGTGCTCATGCAGCGCAGATGCATTTTACGCACCTCATTCGGAGTTAGCTGCAGAGAGCGTGATATCAGGCCCACAACCGCTTTGTACTCCGCCTCTAACTTGAGAACCTGGCAAAAAAATGTCCGATTTATTTGTCTATTTCTTGCATTGTGACATTCTTCTTACCTGTCGCCGGCTAAGCGGCAGGAGACGGAGCTCCCGCCTGAAGCCACAATATAGATCTGTCAAATTTTGTATCTGCGCAAATTGGCGGGAGCCGCTCTGCAGCAGATTTCTCGCATGCCGCAGTCCCTTCAACATCATTTGCATGAGTTTTTTCTCTTGTGACCTCCTTGGTACACGAATACGTAACTTGATGTTATTTGCTTGAAATTACATGAAATGACTTTGCAGAGTTGCCAGATCGCCGCAAAACGGTGACACCACTATCAGCTGTTCTGTTATTTTAGAAGATACCAATTAATTCATGCACTGCACTTATTCTTGTACTTTACACTACACTCAAAGCTAAGGCAGTGAGACCAGATGTAAAAACCTTACAGGAAAAGCATGCAGTGAGAACGAGAAATATATAAATATGCCGTGATTGTGCAAATTCTCAGATATAAGCTAGTGGTATTTCATTATTCTTCAATACCGATATAGTATTAAAGAAAAACATATTACGCTAAAATTGCGTTTAGTTTGGGGGTTTGTTGGTGTACCAACACGCACAGATGACTTATATACCATAAATTAATATTTCCGAGGTATGCATTTATTGTTTCTCTGCTCCTGGGCTAGCCGATAAATATAAGTGTATTAGTCCTTAATTAGATGACCTTGTGCTTTAAAAAAACAAATCGATTTTTGTTTTTTATTAAAAAAAAAATTGGTTTGATAAATCTTGGCCGGTTTAATAAGTAAACAATTAAAAGCGCCTATTTTTTTAATAAAAAATAATAATAATAGTGCTATACAAATATTACTTCGTACTACGTAATAATAATGTCACTGTATTGAGTAGCTAAATTTGTTAAATGTTTTCACTGTTCATAAATGGCATTCGATCGCACTGCTCTCAATAATTATTATTTACTGATCCATCGAAAGGACCCATATTGTCGCCAAAGTCCTGCATCTCCTCCTCCATGTTTTCATCGAAATCATCGCCCAAATCCTTAGATTCGGGGCAGTTTCGACAGCGACTCTCGTTAACACCGTAGTTAATACATGTCGAGCCCACGCACTCACAGCAACCGTCGTGGAACCATCTAATTTGTTAGATTTCTATTAAATACACAGTCTATTCGTTATATGCATTATATTCACCTGGTACTGCTGGCACCTGTGGTCTGACAACTCTTTCGACACTTGTTCCAGGAAACGCACTGGTCCAGATATATTACCGTGCAATTAACTGTAACAATATTGTCTCGCTCCTGGATGGCTTCATCTAAATTTTTATCATTTGTTCCTTAAATACAACAAACCCGGTTAAACAGGAAGTGATAATACCAATTTCTTTGAGAATTACATACTTAAATAATAATGGCCATCCTTTTCGAGTTTGGGACCCTTCAAGTACTTGTCAAAATCCACTTGAAACGTGAACACATTCCAATTGTAACCGAAAGTATCACTGTCATCCGGAGTTGTGACCAATACATTGAACAGCTCCGGCACACCATCGAAATCTTCGACATGGGATTTCTTTGACAGCGAATTGCGTGTGTCATTCGGCTTCGGACAGAGCTCTGTAAATTTAAATACAAAAAGGACATAGAAATAGGAAATTGGTTCAAAACATTCACGATAAAATGCCACTGCATGCTTTATAAAATAAAAAACATTCTCTCACATTAACAGCTGAATCACGGAATTGTATCAACTAAATAACCTAATATGTACTCTCGCAGCCCTGCTTCACACATCACAAGGGATATGGTGCCTTGAAATTCGACTTTGCTAACTTTGTTTCGAAGAAAAATATAGCATGAGCGACAAACCCCAAAATTAGTGTTCGAGCCCGTCTCCAAACACGTCTCCAGACTATCAGTCGAAGAGCTGAGGCACTATTCGTGAGAAAAAAGCAAGCCAGTAAAGGCCACATGACATTAGAATTTGCTAAATGACTCGTGCTTGGCATTACACCATTGCTAATAAGGTATATACACCAGGGCTGCGTCCTGCGTCTTTACGTCTTGCCGGAGACACAGCTGTTTCTCGCATAGGATATGCATAGGCCCCCTTTGTCAAAAAGTTGCGTAAATTTCGAACTAAAGTGCATCTATTTGATATATGTGATTAATTTTTCCCTTTTTTGTGCCCATCAGCACAACTATCACCACTAATAGCACCAAAACATAGATAAAAAGCCAAATTTTTGGCGCGCAAAAATTATAGCTGAGGGAAGTATACATATAATCATTCAATGAAATATTCTAAACTATTTTTCAGAAAGATAATGCTGTATATATAGGAGGAGAACGAACTTGACAAACTCTACAAAGAATTAATAAATCTGAGCCACATCTTTTTAGTACATTTTCTTGTTTGCATTTTTCGTCATCAAACTCACAAATCAGCTATGCTCAAGACGCAACAACCTGCGTCTGCTAATGTAAACGACTATTTTGGGTCATTGCGTCTATATCGATATTAAACGCAAGGCAGTGTAAAAGGGCTGGTTGGTAAACTACTAATCGGTGGCTCAAGCCCGCTATCGATACCTGGTTGACACACACATCGTTCACTCACACTAACACATGCACGAACACCACACATTTGAAAGCAACAAAAACAATGCGAGCCAAAGGCTGTCGCCCGATTGTCATCACCACATATTTTTATCTCGTTAGACCTCTGCCCAACCCCACCCTCAGGGCGGAAGGCCAACGCCAGTCGCATTACTTACCTACACAACTGCAGCACTCCTCGTAGTACTTCTTCCCCAGGCACTTGAGACACTCTTTGCAGCAGGAGCAGTTCTTGAGCTCGCATTTACAGCTCTGCGTCAGCATGCACTTGGATACGATGGATGCGCAGACGACTTCATTGCAGGACTCCACATGGCCATAGAAGCACACGAGTCCCAGCAGCAGAAATGCGCCAACTGTGAGCGAGCGCCAAATATCCATAATGTTAGATGTTTTGGAGGATTTCATATGATTGCACACGGTGGACAGGAGATGGCAGAGGAAACGGAGAGACACAACAGCAGTGGACGGTAGTTGGGGAGACTTTGATTGATATATAGATACTATATAGTGAATAATAGATGGGAATGCGATCTTTTCTGTTTCACACGTATATACATATGTAAATATATAAATATGTATCTTTATGTATGTATGGACCAGCTGCGCTTGTGTGATTGCAATTACAAAAAATTACAATTGGGGAAACACACACAAACACACCACAGACAAACTATTTGTTAACAACACATGTAATTGCACGGCATCATTCGATTTAGATACTTTCAATATGGATTATTGAAATATGTATTTATATGTTTGATCAGACTCTGTCTACGAATACATTTCGTAAATCATTGGACAAGCGCGTAACAACAGCAACAAGAAACGACTTCACAACGTACACTAAGAAGACAATAACTATCGAGCGACAGATCAGATTCGAGAGATCCGCAGCGCGGCGGCAACGTAACGGCAGAGGCGACAACGAGACAGAGACGGCGGCGTCAGCTAGCTTGTTTTTATTATTGGCGCGACCCGCAGCGATACAACTAGATACAAATACGAATACGCGAATTGAGCGCACACACAGAATCAAAACCACCACACACGCAACTCAGACTGGGGCTTAGAAACGTAAACACGTTACGAAGCGTTGATGATGCTGACGCCGGCGCTGCTGGCTTCCAGCTTTGATTGTTGACAATTCTGCTGCTGGCTGGTGCTTGTGCTGGTTTGGAGCAAGGGGACGGGGCGGTACGAAACGGATCGGATCGGGACACAGAGGCAAGCGCACGCGTACGTTTGCTGAATGATCAGCTACCAACAACAATAATCAATACATGCATATGTATGTACATATGCATGTGGATCAAATGACTTAGAGATGAGCAATATTATCCGAAAATGAAATCTTATAATATTATTGTTCCTTCATATATTACAGACATACTCATGTTAGACAAGGTAGCGCTTATAATGGTCTTTTACTTTTAAGTGGGGTTGCATTCTCAGCTTCTACATAAGAGCATACAAGATGAAACCCAACTTAAAAGTATAAGACCATCTGTAAATTACAAATAAATAAATAAATAAAAAAAAGGTTTCTCCTGTATTTTTGTCTACGAAATGACATCAATATGGCAAATTTGTCTTAATCAGTTATTTTGTATAATTATTATTATTTGCGTTATTTTCAATTCGAAATATGCCTTATAACTCTCATCTCTAATACTCAATTGCACTATCGCGTAACGATACTTTGAGACTCTGGCACTCGAGCCACAGCGATCTGGCAGCGCTATCGAAACAACAATAACAAAAAGACAGAACAAGCAAAAAAATGCAAAATTAAACATTTGAAGATGTTTATGTTTCGAAACTGTGCTGTTCTCCTGGTGATTGGTTCCATCTGCTGTTTCATATATGGCATCATTAACCTGTACGTAGATGTAGAGCCGAATGCCTGTCGCATGACCTATATGTTTGGGCAGCCGATGTTTTCAGTAAGTTTTCAGATTGACATTAGCACACACAAAAACATTCTATGTATTGCATATGCAGCGAGTCCTGATGAAAAACGGCGAGCTGTATCCCAATTACAGACTTTTCTACTACTACGAAGGACTAAGGGACCCGGTGGACCCACTTACGAAGCGCATGACTGGAGCTCCGGTTATTTTTGTGCCGGGCAATGCCGGCTCCTACAAGCAAGTTAGATCGTTGGCCTCCGTTGCCCTTCGCAAGGCTTTGACCAGCGACGCCGGTATTCATTTGGACTACTACACCATCGACTACGATGAAGAGCTGTCGGCTCTCTATGGCGGCTACTTGTATCATCAGCAACGTTATCTTAAGTTATGCATCCGCACAATCCTGTCCCTGTATAAAGGGCGCAGCGAGCAGCCGTCCATTGTGCTCATCGGGCACTCAATGGGTGGTAAGCTGGTGCAGTCTGTTCTTACAGACTTAAGCATAGGTCAGCACATAAATACGATTATTAGTATTTCCACGCCCCTGGACCATCCCGTCCTTAATTTGGATGCTCAACTGGATGCTTTTTACGCACAGACGGATGGTGCTCTCAGCAAGACTCGAACCGCCACGCTGCCGACAACTCGGACCAATGTCTGCAACAGCTTGCACCAGAAGCCGCCAAGTGTCGATAACATGGCTCTACAAGAGACATCGGCCAACCTGGACAACGTTTTGCTTATCTCGACGGGTGGCGGGAATCGTGATCTCCTCGTGCGCCCAGGTCTAACAACCTCCAAGTTCAATGATCTTCACGCCATGGTAGATGTCTATATAACTTGAACTTTGCTTCTTTCGCTCTCTATTTCGTATTCCTATTACCTTTCAGACCTCGGCCATACCCCGTGTGAGTCTAAGCTGCGATCATCTATCCGCTGTTTGGTGCTTGCAGTTTATTAAGACCATAAATAGTTTCCTCTTCAGCATTGCCCGGTTGCAAGCCGATCGGTCAGTGATCTTTGGTATAGACAAACAACGCAACCTTCAGTCGGCTCTGTCTCACTTTGTGGTAGATTCTGATGCTAATAACAAATTTCTTCATAATTTATCGAGTTTGGTTTTTCAGAAGCCTTCAAGTCGCCCGCAGAACATTATGAGCTTATCCGTAGCCAACAATTGGAACGAGGAGCGACGACTAGTCATCAATAAGTACTTCGCCAATGGTCTCAAGACTTCCTACTTTGAGCTGATTGGCCTAAGACGCCACAAACGCTACAAAAAGCTGGCCATTGAGGCGCTGAATGTGGACGAGATCGATTGGTTATTCGGCTGCAATGCCCAGGTCCACAAAGAGACGGGTCAGACTTACTGGTGAGCTTTCCTTTTTCCGCCATGGTAAAGACCAGCCCATGTTAATTCCTTTCTGCCATTTTAGCGAAAAAGCTACCCCGCTCAACCATCTAGTTCAGCGGTTGCCCAACAGAGAGCGAGAGCCGCGAAGCATTGCTGTACTGGATCTGCACAACCTTCGGAATACCTACTTAGAGTGGACACATGTGCTGGTGCGCCTACCAGCGGGCAGCGGTCACCTTGGCTACAATCTAGACATCTACGATCCTCGGGAGCGGCACGTTGACATCCGCCTTCCACGCTGGTACTCCTTTTCCAAGCAATTGGCTGTCAATGAAACGCTTCAGGGCACACTCCACTACAGGCTTCGTGTCAGCGACCTCTTCGATCCGTACCAGAGCCTGAGGGTGATTATTGAGCCCCTACAGTGCCTCAAACCACAGTATCGCGTCACGGCCAGGCTATGTGTTCCTTGGGCGGCAGGCTTTGAGCGCTTTCAAACGTTGACGTGAGTTGGTGTATAATTCTATTCTTTCTTGGTCAATATTCGATCACATATCCGCAGTTCTCCAGACGAAAAGCCTCAGCTTTATGCGAACGTACCCACCCTGCTTCCCAGGCACTATAATACGACCCTGAATCCTGTCACAGTAGACTTGTACCTGGACCCCATTTGTCGCTATCGTATAAGGTAAACAGTTTGCGACAAATAGTATAATTGTATACTTTCAGACTTTAAATGATTGAGATCAGTGTGGATATATAATTCTCTTTCTTTTCTTTTTCTTCCTCTGTCTATCTCCTTCGTCTTCTTTTTGACGTTTTCTATCGCACTCTGATTTATTTTCGAACCTAAGCTATGAGTACGGCTATTCCTCAGCCCTGTCCCGACTGGTCCTGGAGTTCTACAGCTGGCTGCCGGCACACCTCGCCTGTGTGCTGCTTATCGTTCTGCGAAAGCAGGTTTCGACCTTCCAGGAAGTGGGCAGCTTCAGGAGCCTAAAGCCCTACACCGGCTACCTGCAGTACACATCACTATACGTGGTCACAGGTTGTCCGAAAGAAATGCTCCACATACATATGTAGTCCCACAATGCAAATAAGTTTTTTGTTCTCTTGCAGCCTGTCGCCTGCTGAAGAAGCTAATACTGAGTAGCCGGGTGCTGCCCACCCCGGAGCCCTTGGACTACAGCATCAACGTGTCAATTGTGATCCACTGCGCAGCGATTGCGCTCTCCCTGGTGGCAGCCCTGGCCACCTGGCTGGCCCTATCGCTCTACGGAAACGCATTCTATCGCTTGGCCCTGCGTCTGACGCGCCACTCACAGGCCAGCTCCAATATACTGATCTCCATAATGACTAATCTGCCCATTACTTACGGCATCCTAACCATTGCGACGGCCATAGGCACCTGCAGTGGTGTGGGCCTGCTGCTGGCCTTTGTTTTCTACTTTCTCATGCTGTCGAATGCCTATAAGGACTACTTGGAGGACTTTCTCTGGCAGAAGGCGGCTGATCTGGTTCGCGGTACGCCGAGTAAATCGGCTGCTACAGAATCCGAGGCTCAAGAAGCTGGAGACACGCTTTCGGGCACAGATGATGGCCAGTCAGACGAAGATAGGTCACAGCAGGAGGAGGCGGAAAGAAAGGATAATGATTCAGAACCCTGTGTTGGCCTACAAAACTTTCCCTTTCACATAACCCTATTGTTGATGCTGCTCATGCAGCTTCTGCTCAATGCACCAAGCACATTGGCCTGGGTCCGAACCCGACGGTAAGTGAAAGTCCTATTCTTCAATTGAATCGTTGAAGGAATCGAATCATTTCTGCCACTCTTCTCGTATGCAGCCATGGCATCGATCTGCCCGATCCGAGTTTGCAGCCCAGCATCGTAGTCTTGGCATCCCTCAGTTTACTGCTCCAGTTTCGGGCTCCCCAGAAATGGTAACTAAAGAATACTACCACTAATCTTAACCAACACCATCTTACACAACCTCTCCTCTCCTATCCTCTTCCCTGCCTTAGCTCTGGCTATTGGATGATGTCCCTTGTCCTGTATGTGTTCGCTGGGATTGTTCTTTTGTACTGTCAGGCAGCCATCTACAGGCTGAACTTTGTGTTTGCTGGTGCCTTCGCCCTGCTGGCCGCCCACCAAGGCCTCTGGATTCTGTGGCGTCGCCTGGCCTGAACTGGTTTTAGCACGTGTGTTAATTTGTTATTTATTTTTTCATTAGTTAATACAGCTATTAAGTTCGAGTTAATAATGGCAATACCCGAGTCGAAGTGTGCGGTTAGGTCTTACATAAACACCCAAGCGGCCATAACAATTACAATTATGTCGATATTGGTCCTAGCGGGAAGTCCAAACTAGTCAAAAAGGCTTCACCCGATTTGCCGAACGCACATTGCTTCCAATAATTGTTTTTTACGCCTGCTGCCAGCGATTTCAGTAAGCGATTTCAGGTATCGTATCAGGTGGCAGGCATGTCAATTACCATTTATGTGAAATGTGTGAAAATTCCCATAAACAAGGCCACACTCTACTGCCATACGCGATTTTCCATTCAGCTCAAACCAAAAACCAATATATTTTACGAATTGCGTTGGCAAAGCAAAGGAAATTTTACTTTTTCGTCTCCTAGTCGTTTTATCCGTTCCCTCCGGACATGTGCAACTGAATGTTAGCTTCAACCAAAGACTATGGGCTATATATTTTAGCCTTTTCGGTACCTCTACCCTTTGCCATCATTTATATGACGGGCATTTTGTATGTGTATAATATTGTAACTGTAATTAAATGTATACATAATATAGCAAATACTACGAGTGCACATCTACTGTCTGCAAATGTTTTCCAAGGAGTAGATAGCCAGACTGTGGAAAAGGTATTACAAGCTTCGGTCCACCGAAGCTGATCGCGTCATATAATATATGTATACATATATGTATATACCTCTAGTTCGTAATATGTATACTCGTAGTTTTCAAACATAAATAAATTCCCAATACTTATCCTAAACTACCAATTGCTTGTTGCAGAGTGTAGGTTGGAGAGCGAAAATTGCTGCAAATTTATTGAATTCATGTTGGTGTGCTCCGAGCCCCGATATCAGATCGTAGCTGGGACCTCTTTGCTGAAAAGGGGTGGATATCCATCTCCAAGCCGGACCACTTCCATCCAGACGCAGCGTCGTCTGGCCTAATGTCTCATTCGGCACAGTGTTGAATGCGATTTGGGAAACTGGATCAGATAACATGTCTGTCACCGCCCGCGTCTTGCCGAGTTATGGCACAGCAGGGCGTGGCAGAGTCGTGCTGACACCTGCAGCAGCTGCAACCAGCGCCCGATTTGGCTCGATTAGTGGCTGTAGTTTCAGTTGCACGTTCAGTGGTCAAACACGATAAATGGAAAAATGCTGTACGGATCAAAAGATGCGAATATGGTGGTCACATTTGAAAATGAAGTGGAGAAACCCATCATCAGTTTGGTTATTTTTAATTAAATCAAATTTTATTCTTATCAATCTATAAATCGTATGACATTCGACTTAGCTAACTGACTAACGGATGCGACTCTGAGCGCACCAAGGAAACTCCATCTAAGCCATGGGCTAAGTAAACAAGGGACAGAAAGGTATGATGTGAACTTCTGTCTCATCTGTCTGAACCGTCTGCCAAGGAAATTGACCACCCTAAACTCCATTTAATTTGTTTCCTTTATGTTTTGCGTATTTTTTAAGGGTGTCCAACATTCTGTTCCCAAAAAATGCTCACTTTACTAGATTTATGATTACATTTTTGTATTTGACGTAATCAGTTTAGTTCCTGGCAGTTACCTAAGGCTTCAAGCTTTTAATTCGTACACTTATGTTTGCATAACATGCACTTGGGTTTTTTAAAACGCTGCACCTAAGCCGTTAATCCGCAGAATTTTATAAACGAGACCTCAATACGACGTCTAATAAACGTGCCTATATGATCTATAAAACAACGATAAAATATAAAATTATACATACATATATGTACTACACACAGAAATATAAATACCGCAAAAAAAATTATAAATACATTTTGCTTTTAAAAGCCTTTTATTTCCCACACGGTAAGCGTAAGCTACAAAGTTTTTGATCCTGACTTATAGCTGCATTCATTACTTGTTCAGAACTGCAACGTTTTTCAAAACTATGTGAAAAAACCAAGACTTCAACTGGAAAAAAAAACTATTTTTTAATCCCTAACCAATAAAAGAATAACAAAAAAACCCATTACTTATTAAGCATTATTTAAGCCCCAAGTCTATAAGATAAAATCGGTTTGATAGAAGGAGAATAATTTTGAGTTTGTTGCCTAGTGTAATTGAAACGAGCGGGAACGTTGTGAGCCGCGGCAAGGGCAGCGGCGCTCTTTTATGGCCGGTATTCAGTCAGTGTATGTATAAGTAATCTTATGATTCATATAACCTACATATACGAATTTATAAGCGTCGGAATTTGTATCGCAGATCTCTCTCCTTTTTGGGGACGGAAGGGGTTGGGAGGAAATACACCTGTAACAGTGTAATATCACAGGAGTCTGTACACAAAATTTGGCTTCTCCATCTAGATCTAGGACGGATGGATGGACAGACGGACAGAGAGACATAGCTATATCGACTTGGCTTTTGATGCTGATCAATAATGATGATCGGACACGCTTCCTTCTAGGTGTTACATGCACCACAAATCGAGTATATTCCTAATCTTTTCGAGTACCGGGAATAAAAAAGAGAGTTTAAACGGGAGCGGCTTAATAAGTCGGTGACCCTATGAATAATCCTAGGTTTTTATATTGTTTTTGAAAACGGTCCCCTTTGAGCTCTATACAGTTTCTGCAAAGTTTCTCTGATTTCTGTAACCCATTCAAAAATATAGGATTTGTCGAAGTCCTCAGCACGAAATTTGGTATTGAGATGACTTCATCGTTGGAATCATATCTCTCTCCGTCGAGCCACTTCTTCAGGTTTGAAAACGAGGAATAGTCAATCTGCACAGCCTTAATGAGCACACAGGAATTCAGTTTGTTCCATAAGAGGCGGGAAATCGAAAAAGTCACAGATCTATTGGACCACCCTCGCATTAATAGCCATCGAAAACATAATTCTCACACAAGTACAGTGTCTAAGTTAAAATATTTATTATTAAAACCAAATATAAAAAAAATATTTTGTTAAGAGAATATGGCATTACAAATATAAAAGATGCAGATGATCTGTACATAGATTACGTAGCCTATATATTATTTGTACAGTTCGAGCTTAGATAGAAAGGGAAGGACAGGTATAACGAAGCAGCGACTACTGCCAATAACCAGGAACGAGCTGTACTGGTCCCGAAACAGGGGCCAGATAGCCAGGCGATGGCATCACATCGACCCTGTAAAACAGAGGATGGGAAGTTTGAGAGAAAGTTACCAGCAGTGTTAGTGTTAAAGGATTATACAAACCGCATGGGCTCCGACTGCGAAGGAGCGGCGCGATAGTAGCGCGGTCTGGGCGCCACATAGTTGCCCGAGGCGAAGCTGCGTGGATTGGCAACGGGAAAGCGAATAGAGGCGGCGTTTGAAGGCCGACCTCCTACCCTTGCACGGGCTCGCGAACGGGAAACTGTGGCAGTGCGCGCTGTGGCAGCTGCTGCTCCGTTTGCGGCTGCAGCGCCCCCATCAGTGCTGGCTGCGGCCAAACCCCCACCCAGTCCCAGTCCTAGACCTGACAAGCCACCAAGTCCGCCCAGACCGAGGCCTACAGATCCTGCGCCAGGCACTGGCGTCTGCCACATGGCGGCTAGTTGAATTGGTACTAGGGCTGGCAGCGAGACGGTAACCGGCACACCGGGAGGAGGTCCGGCTGGTGCCTCTTGGGCTGGTGCTGGGGCCTCCGGTTCTGGTTCTGGTTCCTCCTCCTCCTCCTCGGGAGGTGCGGTGGTGGTCACCTCAGGCTCCGGCACATGCTCGGGCTCAGGGGGTGGAGACGGAGTCGGCTTGGGCTCGACATCTTTCCAGGCCGCCAGCAGAGCCAGAAGTTCGTCCTTTGTTACGTGCGGGCTCGATGCGGGTGGCAGGGGGCTGTACGCGAAGCTGTGACTGGGACCGGCCCAGCCGCCTCCGCTACTCCAGCCGATGGGTGGACCTGGTGGGCCAAAGAGGGATCGCTGCTGCCGCTGCGGGTGTACCGGTCCGCCCGGATAACGCATTGGCTGAACGATCTGGCCACGGACCTGGCTGAGGGACAGCAGGACCAGTGCTAAACAGCGCGAAATCTTGTGGGCCTGCATTGCTTAAGATCAGCTTGAGTGCGCGATGTTATCTGTGCATCTATTGGTGACCGAAGCCTTTTATATGAGCCCGGCCGCTCCAGGCCATGCCGTGTCTGGGCAGACCAGGCTAGGCCATGCCAGGCCAGTCTGGGCCTGATCAAGTCGTGAATTGGGTTAACAATTGTCTACGACAGACTGGACTGGCCTGGAGCGGGCCGGAAGCGTCGGATCGCGAGGCAATCGGCATTGGCATTTGGTCAACTGGTTCAAATCGTTATTTACGCATTTCAGTGCGCTAGGAAGCTTGCACCATTTATGGCTCCCATTGCATCACATCGAAGACTAAGTAAATGAAAATGCTGCAAATGAAAATGAAAACGAAATCCACATGGAAAAAGCATACACAGAAAGAAAGGAAAACTGGTTCGCAAGCTCGCAGCTACACAACTGTGTAGCACAGTGTTTGCGCCTGGTTGATGGCTCAGTTGGTGCCGTGAGTAGGCGAGTCGGGCAGACTTTTTGTCCTCGTGAAACTGTGAGTACCGCCACCGTCCTCTCAGTGTGTATCTGTATCAGATGCGGATCCAACTAATGTTAGCCTGTCATCGATCATTGCTCACCGACAGGAGTAGTTTCCTGGTGATGTTGAAAAACTTGAGACCCATCAGGGCCACCTCGTCGCTGTCCAGTTCGCGGGACACCTCCGTGTGATAGGCCTAGACTGCCCCCAGGCGATGCAGACGGAGCGGCGTTCACCGCCGTGGAACAGGAATGCTGAACAGGAATGCGAGCAAGAAGCAGATGGCATGAGTGTTTGAGGACATCGCCCTGACCTGGCGACCGAATGAGCTCCCCTTAAGAACGGACAAGGTCAAGAATTCCTAGGTGGGCTTAGAGGACTGACGATTGTGCGGACGATTATATGTACTTGAAAATCACCCAAATCAAAAATCCTTATGGCCATATGACTTAAAGTATACTATTGTTGTATTTGTTGTTAATGTTTCAATAAATATATCTGTAATTTAAATTTGAATTATCATAGTAATTTATGAATTAAGCCAAAAGAAGCGACGACAGGGGGTTCGGTCCGCCATTGTGTTTCAACGATTTACGCCTGCGCCTAGAACACCGATATGTTTTGCATAAGAAATATCGATATCCGCATGAGAATATATCGCAGGGCCATCGGCTAGGGCTGGAACGATATATCCAAACCTAGCTTTTCCAACTACATCGACAACGAAAGCAAAAACAAACATCAGCAACCACAGCTCGACGTCGTCACTCGCCTCCGCACTCACACTCGCACCCGCACTCGACCAAGTGGTGGCAGAGTTCTTTTCTCGCCTTTGTTGTTGTTGTTGTTGCTGTTAGTGTTGTTGTCGATTTGCGAAAGAAAATACGAACTCGGACGTGATCGGAGATCTCTTGCGCAGAATCAGCCGTCACAGCCGCAGCCTCAGCTCAGTGTGTCACTGCCAACGTCAGAGCCAGTGCTGGCTTTGATAACCATTATTCGGAATATTGTGTACTCTACTCGCGACTTGCCGACAAGTTCTAATACGTGTTATTGCCAATCTTTGTGGTTTTTTTTTGATTGGCCGAGTGCTGTGCGTCTAGCAAAATGCAACTACACAAATAATATTTCGAATCGATTAACAAAGACAAAAGTACCATAAAACCGTTCGGGTAAGCCAAGTCAGGAATCATACCAACAATTTGAAGCAATTGTGTAGGGTATTGTTGTTGCAGTAGGTACACACACACACACACACACACACACACATACACACATATGCATCCGTACATGAATGGATGTACCATAACGAAATGATAAAGAAACGGCTGTTCCGTCCCTTGTTTGCCTGCCTGACTGTCCGATGCAACGGCATTCGGAATTCAATTCCCACCCTCTGTCGAACAGCTTCGCACACACACCAAACACACACACACACTTGCACACATACATACACTCGGATCAGTCTTAATCATGCTCACTAATTTCCTTCGCGCTATCCTCCCGATTTGTCTTTTGTTTTTGATTATGAAGATAGATTTAATTGATTCAGGTGCGCAGATTTGGACTAGATTTTAAAACTGTCGTAACATCAATCTCCACTCTCTGGACAGATTCCAAACGTACGAATCTCCCTTGGAGCCCCTCCCCACCACCGAGTCAGAAACAGTTTTTTCACTGGCTATCAATAAATTTGCATTTTTGAGCTTCGATTAGTCAGCAGCAGCAGGGAGATACTACATACATATGTACGTATGTACATATGTATATTTTCGGTGCAATGACATCAAAGAGCACTGGAATACTTTTAGCTGCTTTGGAAAGATCAGAGCATCATGATTAAGCCAGTATTCCTTCAAATTGTTCTTGGTCCTGAAAGGGTATACTATGTGCTTATTTTCTTTTATTGTTAATACATACACATGTATATATCGTACATATTTGAAAGACAGGTATCTTCATTCTACAAAAATATTCCTTCTACCACTATCTCTGCACATATTTAAATACATATGGAGATCTAGAGACTATGGGCTAAACGTATAGTATTTGTATTTAACGTAGATCTATTTAAAGTGCAAAGTCTTCGTAGTTTTAACAATACCGAAAATATCTAATTAAAATATTTTTTTTATTTATTTATAATAGACATGTTTACTAAATACAAAATCCCGCCATTGGGGAAGACTTAAAACTTAAAATGGGATGGAGATATGTATGTATATGGAATTTCTATACTCTTTCGGAGACTAATCTGATTTTGGACAGAATTTCCATATATTTTGATCACCGTGAAAGTCAGCGTGGAAATATCCTTACAGCCCTTCTATTCGTATGCATGTGCATTTTTAATCTTTATCAAAATTGTATACAAATCTAATGACCAATTTCGTAGGCATAGCCAACCTATGACCGATCTATCGCCAAGCTTAACGGAAATTTACTTATATTCTGGCTGCAACAATTATCAGATCGTGACGAATACCCGTTTCTCGAAGGCTATAAAAGTATATTAGATGCATACTACATATAGTATGTAGTATGAACATACGAACATATATATTTACGCAACAACCAGAAGAAAGTCGAGTCGCTATAGCCTGTCTGACTCAGAGACTATAAGGAATAGGGCTATAAGGGCTCTTTGTTTTCCCCATTTATCAAATCAAGTGCAAGCAAAGTTGAGAAAAAGGCGTGGTCTGCTACACGAATCGAATATGCCCCTTACACCCATTGAGTACTGGGTATAAAAATTCTAGATGTAGCCTTAAATAGGCTTAAATCGTACCACTGGTATAGATTTATACATACATCTGTTGATCGATAACTTTTTGGGTGGTTTTGGGTCTTGTCTTGGGTTTCCGAAGAATTTCGAGTGGTGGGAACTCAAGGCTGATAAGACTGTTTGGTGTGTAATTCCATAAGTGTGCATATGTATGTATGTACATATTTATGTAAATAAGCTCATATTTGCTGAGCTGTGTGTGCACAATGCGCTTGTGGGGGGGAGTGAGCGCGTAGTAATCCGCTCATCCCGAGTGGGGGAGCCTTATCTCTTATATCTGTGCCATCATCATTGCCAACTGGTTCGGGGGGGCTTCACTGTGCATTGTGTACACTCACGCAGCTATGGGAACGGGATGAGATGGAGTGGGATTGGTTGGATGCATATACAGATTTCCATTTGCGGGCTCCCCCTGTCCGAAAATGAAGAGAACTGAAAACAAACACACATGTTGATCATGCATGAAAGAAACCGATTCGTTTAACTCTCACCCCAGCTGCCTTTCTGGTGGTCTGGTGGTCTGGTGGTGGTGCTGCAGCGTCACCAGTTCCCAGCTCTTCGGAGAACGTTCCATGCACCGGAAACATACATATTTAAATGCGTAACAACGTAACAGGGCGCTTTTTAATTTAACCGATCCAAATAAAACAAAACAAACAAAAACAAAAAATAATAATAATAATAAATGGAATTGTGTGTGTGCAAAGCAATTTGAGCATTTCGTTGAATTTATGCATGCGCGGCAGAAAACCACCCATGAGACTCAAACCCCAGCCTAATTGAGATTTCCATTGATTCAGTATATCTGCTCATTTTACCCACATAACATAACATACATACGTACGTATATTGTTTGATGCGTTGTCAAGTTCGTGCAAGTTTTCCTGTTCTGTTGACTTTCTAACGAGCGCAAAGCTGAAACGGACTGGAAAAGGGAAACAGAATCCATTTCATTGCATATTAGGTGCGTTGAAATCTCAGTGTGTGTGTGTGTGTGTGTGTTTGTAAGTGTTTGTGTGTGCTGGTGTGTGTGCGGAGGAGACTAATGCAAGACTGTTTCCAGTGCGGGCGCCGCTCTGCGCCACTTATCAACTCGAAAAGAAAAGAAAATTAAAATTGAATTGGTCGTAAAAAATACATTAAAATTGCCGCTGATAACTCCTTGCCGGTCCGCAAAGATAACCATTACAAATCCCGACAGTGAGCATTGGAATATGGAAGAACACATGATTGCACATTGTTAAGAGTCAAAGAACATGCAGTGCGCACACATTTAACAGTTTTTGTTCAGTTTTTGACGTTTCCACGAAAGCTTTCATAATGTTTGTTATGTAGATACTCGTAGCTAGTACTTCAAATCATCCCAACCACTTAATTGCAAAAATCAACTTTAACCGAACCCAAAGAGCAGAGCATATGTGTATGTATATTTGATTAAACAATTACATCTGCCTGTCGCATACCCGGCTCATCTTCACTACTAAGATTAAATCGACGCTTGAAGGCGTTGCGTAGCCCCTGCCATTTCATTTGTTTCTTTTGGCCAGAATAATGATCCGATACTGCGGCTTGCTCGGTTTTCTCGTAACTTCAAAATTGTGGATGCCACTGATTTTCTTCCTTAGTAGAGTTGCTCCTTCCTTTCTAGTCTCTCAGATCTAGGCGCTCATCAAGATGGACTAACACACATGGGTATATCGACTCTGGTTTTGATGCTGATCAAGAATAAATATACTTTGTGGGGTCGGAAATGGTTCCTTCTGGGTGTTATGCTTTAATCTGTATTCACGTCCTTTCCTCTACATTTAATTTAAATGCGCTTTAGGCGTCGAACAGTTTTGATTACAAGGTCCCTTTGGTTGAAACTATCTAATGTCTCCTTTTTGAGGCAATCATGGATCTAAAGAGGGTGCTTAGGGGCTGTATTTTAATTTAATTTTAAACCAGTCTATTTTTGTACTCGTTTATTTCATTGGTTGTCATTAGGATTAAAGAAAAATAGAGCTATGCCACTAATGAAAACATTTTAATTTATTTCCAACATATTTCTGTGACTGGTAAACTGCAAAATTTTTGAATTGTAAATTTTATGTAATAAACAAACATGACAAAAAAAACTGACTTGAAGAAACAATAGTACTTTGCTGCACATCACTGATTTGTCCTTTGTCCGCTGCTGACTTACAGTTGCAGGATACAGCTTTTTCCTTTCGCTAGCTTTATTCTGATTAAGGAATCCCATTTTCATCCCACGTTGTTTAGGTTTTGGATCTTTAGGAGAGTTTCATGGGAAAGGACAACGATCCTTCACTCGGAAATCAGTGTAGCGGCTACACCTGTGCATATGTTAGAAAGTTTCTTCATTTTTCACCATCAATGTCAAGAATATTGCATTCTGATCCGGTGTTCTGTATTCTACCCTATTAAAAAATTATACCCATGTACCAAAACCCAAATAGCATATCATCGTACTGAGATTTTTGAATTTCAAACAGAGGAATTCACTCGCACACGATAACACATTGGAAGTTGTTAGCTAATGTAAATAATTGGAGCAGCGAATATTCATTATCTCGAAACGTATTTTGCCATGGTCTACAATTTTAATTTTACAAACTTACCTTTAAATGAACACCATTAGATGCGAACGATTATTAAAATTAAATTGTTACGGATTAGACATTTGACTAGACGTTTTGTAAAATAAAAAAAATTATGCTTATGCATACATGTAAATGAGACATTCAATCAATTTTCCAAAACTGTAACACTATCTACGAGTGAAGTGTGTTTTAGCGGTGTATTTAACAAAATATTTAACCTCTAGCCATAGTACAAGAGCTTTGAAATTGAACCAAGACAGCCTGCAATATGAAAAATCTCTTTAAAAATTCGGCTTTTCCATTATTGTAATCTTTTAATTTTCTCGTTGACCGTAGCGTAAAGCCACATTGAAAATGCTCATATGTATATTAATCTTGAAACAAACTTGGTTCAGTCTGATATAACAGCAGCCTTCTACACTAAACTACATAATATATAATGTCAAATATTATATATACTCTTTGGACATCGGGTACAAGCAAAAATGTACCTATACATAAGTTCGTCCTAGACCTAGACTGCTAGGCTATGCTTTTTGGACGAGGAAGTTCAGATGGCAAATGGTAGAAAAAATACTGCAAGCCATGCAGATTTTAATCATTCGAAAACCGGATTGATCATTACTACATATGTTCATTACCAGTCCAGTTTAAATCTTATAACAATTTCAGGTCGCATAAATCAAATGTCAGGAGTGAA
This sequence comes from Drosophila helvetica, assembly GCA_963969585.1. NCBI lineage: Eukaryota > Metazoa > Arthropoda > Insecta > Diptera > Drosophilidae > Drosophila > Drosophila helvetica. Next base: position 13,376,352 of record OZ018401.1, on the reverse strand, counting down.
AAACAAGACTGAGAGAAGCAGTAGGAGTTCGTAGACTTCCTCGCTTATCCATGAGATCAAGTTTGTGTGAACCAATCGCTTCCGCAGGATGATTTTTGTTAATCAGTTTAACATCGTGTCAGACCTAGCAACATGTCTTTTGGGCACTTTCACTTACGCACATGCCATAAGTCAAGTCAAGTCTGTCGAAAAAATCTGTTGTGAACAGTGATCAAAAGGGGTCGTGATAAGCCAGACCTGCTGGCGCCGTTCAAGTGTACAGAGGGCTGCATCTGATCCTGAGAAAGAATACATATATACGCTTCCTTCCGCCCATCTGCATTCCCAAGAATAATACCCCTTTACTTGTTGGCATACATACTAAGTATTTTCTATGGGTAATCCTATCATAATTGAATTTAGCTATTTATCTAATCCATAGTTCATAAGTTGTTTACCAAATAAGTTGTTTAAATAACAATTTCTTCTTTCTCATTTAATCGTTTAATGCCAACTCTATATTCCAGCATGGACATGGACATGAACATGGACACGGACACGGGTTCCTCCGCATCCCAGTCGATATACCCGCATTCGGCCACAATGTTTGCCGCCATCAGTGCCTGCGTCTTTACGACCATTGGCGTGCTAGGTGAGTGCATAGACTAGATATTTCCTTCAGCTGCCATCTGCTAACCTGCTTAACTACTTCTGCCCCAGGAAACCTCATCACTTTGCTGGCTCTGCTCAAGAGCCCAACGATACGGGAACATGCGACGACAGCGTTTGTCATATCCCTGAGTATATCAGACCTGCTATTCTGCTCCTTCAGCATGCCTCTGACAGCAGTTCGATTCTTTCAAGAGGTGAGTCCGACCATTCCACATTCAGTATTTGACCTGAGAGTAACTCGTTTTCACCGCAGAGCTGGACCTTTGGCACCACCTTGTGCAAGATATTCCCTGTCATCTTCTACGGCAACGTAGCCGTCTCACTTCTCAGCATGGTGGGAATTACCCTCAATAGGTAGGAGCTTAGCCGCTCTGCGAAGGCTCTTGACTAATCCACACGCTCGTGTAATCCTCTTCCAGGTACATACTCATCGCTTGCCATAGCCGATACTCACAGATCTACAAGCCTAAGCTCATAACGCTGCAGCTAGTTTTCGTGTGGGCCGTCTCCTTTTTGCTTCTGGTGAGAACAAATAGATAGAAATGGAATATAGGAAATATAAAATGGAATATTACAGCTGCCACCCATTCTCGGGATCTGGGGAGAAATGGGACTGGATGAGGCGACGTTCTCCTGCACAATACTCAAGAAGGAGGGAAAGTCGATCAAGAAGACGCTCTTCCTTATTGGTTTCCTTCTGCCCTGCCTGGTCATCATAATCTCCTACTCCTGCATTTACATTACTGTGCTGCACCAAAAGAGGAAGATCCGAAGCCACGACAACTTCCAGATTGGTGCCAAAGTGGCGGGCAAGGTAACATCCGGAGGCTCGTACGTGACGACAACGTGCACGAGAAAAGTGCGCGAGGACAACCGACTCACTGTAATGATGGTGACAATCTTCCTGTGCTTTCTCATCTGCTTTCTGCCACTGATGCTGGCCAATGTGGTGGACGATGAGCGGAAGACATCCTATCCCTGGCTGCACATAATAGCCTCAGTCATGGCGTGGGCCTCCAGCGTCATCAATCCGATCATTTACGCTGCTAGCAATCGCAACTACAGGCAAGTGCCATGGGCAACCTTTCCCCCACCCTCCTCAATCATCCATTCATTTATATCCTTGCTCTTGCAGAGTGGCCTACTACAAGATATTTGCGCTTCTCAAGTTCTGGGGCGAGCCCCTGTCGCCGATGCCAAGTAGGAACTATCACCAAAGCAAAAACTCAAAGGAACTTTCGGGCGTTATCCGCAGCACTCCGCTCTTTCACGCTGTTCAACAGAATAGTACTAACCAAATGTGCCAAACATATTCAGTATGATTGAGTCGATATCGAGCCTTTTCCTTTGTATTAGAGCTGTAAATCATACCAATTACCTACTAATTACTTCCTAATTTATATATGTACATAAACATGTATCGAAACGCATATGTAAGTCGGAAGCAACCGAAATAAATATAACTTTAGATCAATTTAGAATGCCATGTCTGCGTCTGATTAAACTGAATGAATTTGCATTGGGTATGCATTGACACATAGTTGCAGTCACTGGCAACGGACTTGGGCCCCTTTTAAGGACTGGTTACGGATCAGAACCAAGCATAGCCAACTAGTTCGAAAAATTCCAATTTACGCAAAGATTATTCACGACAGTGAATAGCACTATGGCGCTTTCAAAATTCTTCAGATGAGGCACACGCGTTTTTGTACACTTTCAATTTAAGACGCTCACAGCATGGCAAAAAAAAGTTTTGTAATCACATTAAAAAAATTGTTTATTTTTCTCTTTCCTCCATTTCGCTGAATAACTCTTAACATCCTCAAGAAATGCAACGGGTATTAATTGTTGCAGTATTTATGCTTTGACGGCATATTTGCGCTGAGGGAAGATGGAACGCTTGCGAATTTCCTTCAGCGTCTTGCGGTTGGCATCGCGGGGCGACAGAGCCTTACGGATGGCGCGAGTCTTCTTGCGGCGCAGATCCAGGGGCTTGTACTTCTTGTTCTTGAAGACCTTGCGCAGGTTCTCCTTCTGCTTCTGGTGCATGACAATGTAGACGCGAGCGATCGCCTTGCGCACCACACGGCTGCAATTGCAAACAAACAAGTCGGTCAGTATTGGGGCCGGCCAGATGAAAGGGAGCTGGCCAAAACACTACTTACATCTTGGAGAGCTTGGATGGCGCTCCACCGGTGACCTTAGCCACGCGCAGATTGAGGAGCTCATTCTTGAGCTCATCCAATTGCTTGGTGAGCTCCTTCTTGTCCTTGGTCCTCAGTTCGGAGCACTTGACCTTTACCTGAGTGAGGCAAAAATTCATTGAATTAGTAATTATTCATATTATTAGTTTTTCACAAAGCACACAAACAAATAATATTCGCAACACGAATTAGGTATTGGGGTCTTTGTTTTTCACACATTTTTTTCATGTATTATGCACGGATGTCTGTTATTTTCACAGATTATTTTTCACACAAAAATTCGGCACCAACCATTTTTCTCGCTGGTCACGTCAAAAAAGAAAGAAGGAGCGATAACTAGTCGACGTCAAACCGATTGCGGAACCATTTCATGAACCAGCGCGCTGGTTCAAATTCCATGTCATCGAACTAGTGTCTCTTTGGTTCATTTTGCTTTGGATGCATGGCAATGCTTAAAATAAGGTGACATATCTGCACTTAATTTTCTACGATTATTTAAAGTAATTTGAGTATTTTGTTGAGATAATAAAATGAAAAATCCTCGACAAAAAGAAAATCGATGCAAAGAATCGGTTCATTCCGAGCTGCAATTTTGACGTATCGAACTCATTGTAGCGTCGAGCCATGTAAACAACTCGGAACCTTGCTCTGCCAAAGATTTACTTTATAATTAGATCCACAATTGTTCTACAAATAAATAGGAGCCAATGAGTTGTTCCAAAGAGTACAACAGAAATATTAATTGATTACAATGGCTGATAGAGCTATCAAGCTGTTAGTCATCGGAGAAAGCGGTGTAGGCAAATCTAGGTAAGTTATATATGTATTTATTTCTGTGCTCAAACCTGCTGCGTATATTCCATATACGAACACCCGACCTTTGTATGTGTACATATTTACGCACCAGAATATAAACGAGAATTGTTCACTATTTGCATCACATTTTTCTAATAGCTTAATACGGCGCTTTGTCGAGAACAAATTCGACGAGAATCATGACGTCACAATTGGCATGGACTTCAAGAGCAAGGTGATGAACGTCGACGGCACTGACTACAAAGTAGCACTCTGGGACACTGCGGGAGCCGAGAGGTTTCGCAGTCTAACACCGAGCTTCTATCGAAAGGCTCTTGGCGCCATCCTGGTGTACGATATCACGAACCGCGATTCCCTGGTCAAATTGGAGGCTTGGCTGGCCGAGCTGGACAGCTACAGCGATAATCCCAACATAGCCATAATCGTCGTGGGAAATAAAATCGACCAGGAGCGTGTTGTGGATCGCGAGGAGGGACGCAAGTTTGCCCGAAAGCATCGTGCGCTCTTCATTGAGACCTCGGCCAAATGCGATCAGTTTGTTAGTGATGTGTTCAAGGATATTGTTGAGAAGGTAACGTAACTTGATCCACGGTGAAGTTCGATTTTGTAACTGTGGTATGTCCAGAAGTAATCAATTTTTCTCCTGCAGATTGTATCCTCCGAGTATTTTGGCAACGGAAATGGATCCAATGGCATGGATATTGCAAGCAATAACGTTAAGGAGGAACCTGCATCGACGTGTAATTGTTGATGTCCGTGTGTTTCAGCCAGATGTTATGTGTGCTTTGTCAAATTTATAGCGTGTATTTTCTTAATTGTTTCAATATCATTAGTATAAAGTCAACCTAACCCTTCAACTTGTTTCGCCTTTAAAGCCCATGCTCGTACATTCAAACGAATTTGTCGCCAATGAAAGCCACCATGAATAGATCGATAGAATAACTCCAATTGTCAATACTTATTGAAAAATGCAGGAAAATTAACATCGGCACGCCGAAGTTTATACGCTGATTTAGAGCAATGAACAATTGAGGTTTCTTTATCTGCCTAAATCAAAAATTTGTCTAACAATTAGCGCTAAGCAAGTGACGCTTTTAATTATAATCGTTGTAATCGGTTCATTCATAAATATTTACATATGTATGAGTCGCGACACTATTCTACCATATCTTACCCCATCTATATCCAATTTTATCATTTATGTAATTTATACAATATATTCGTGCACTCCGTTTATCCACTGTCCACCTACTGACAAATATTCCTCTTTCTCTTTATCGCAAATTGTACTGCAATTTTCTCTCTCGCTCTCTTCCCAGCGAGACACCAACCAGTCATGGTAGAAAGAGGGAGAAAGAGAATGAACGGGAAATGTTTTTCTTCATTTCGGTTATAATAATAATCCGATCGGATCAAAACGACACATTCTGTTGGATGATATTCTTTTCTTTCCCGCCATAATCCAAACCCAAAAATATCAAGTTGATTATCGCTTGTTCCTTTCATTTTTTGTTTATTATTTAAATGACATTTCCTTCTTCTTTCAAGTCAAAATGTTCTTTCTTGAAGTACAGTACATACTTTCTGAAAGAATAGCGTAGATTGTAGAGTAAATTGATTTTAATGTCACTAAAGAAAATTAGGAAGGATGTATAGCAGTAGCAACACAAGTCCAATCGGCATGATAGTTTATGGTAATTTTAAAATTTTCAACGAAGGTGCATTGCAATATATGTATGTATGCATACTAGTACGATATTCCCTTCTCCATCTGCACGGGAAGTAACCTTAAAGAGCCACGCTGACTGAAATGCTGATGGGTTTGCGACAGTGTGGTTTTCGTATGGAGCTAGTATTGCTTCTGTTCTTGGTTGTTTTTTGTTTTGTTTTGCTTTTTGAGTTAAGAGTGTATTTACATTTATCGGCGATTAGATGTAGCAATTACCGCTATCGCTAACAAGGTGGATTGAGAAATCGTTGAGTATGCGCCGCCATTGCATAGGAAAGAAAGAGGATGCTTATAAAACAAAGCTCGACATTTGGCCGCAACAATTCCCGGAGCATGCCCTGTATATACATTTTGTAGTCGTATAGGTTCCGTAAGTGTAACTTAAGATCTATCAACGTATATTGTTCGTCTCTCGTGCAGCAAAGATCTGATCGCGATCCGGTTGCTGCTTCTACTTGCCCGAAATGCCACTCTTCTTGGCATCCAGTTCGTAAATGAGCAGTCGCCACATTTTTACTACAAATACCTCAGCTTCCTCATCCAGTACCTGCAGGAGCCGCAGCGACAGCACCAGCACCGAATCAAAGTGAGTAAAAGAGTAATAAAGAAATAGAGTATGGATTAGTTTTTCAGTTAAATTTAACCGGCTCAAAGGACAGCTTACCATTTGCACATCGTCCAGGATGCTCTGGGGCTGACTGCCGGCCAAAACTTTGGAACATATAAAGTCCACTAAAGTCGGCTCCGGCTCACCGATATACTCAATGATTTTCTTATTTATCCATGGACGTATTTTTCGTTCCATTAGACCGCTATCGATCTCGTTGCGGTCAAGTTTATAATTAAATAGTTCCTCCTTTTGCGTGGGTATCCTGTCAATAATGCTTTTTATATGGCGCCGTTTTTCATCATACACCTTTGCACCATTCTCATCCTTTTTGGTGTTTGTCGCGGCAGCATCTGCGCTGTTGGTCGCAGATGCAGCTGCATCATTCTTACCGTGTTTGCTACTGTGATGTTTGCCGCCCGACTGGTTGCTGGCATTTGCGCTGTTGTTATTTTTTCCGCCGCTCCCACTCCCGGACGACGCCGATCCGGACCCAGAGCCCCCGCCAGCTTGGGCTATCTTCTGGCTAACAGCAGCGGCAGCAGCCGTAGCCGCAGACACGGCAGAGCTCTGGCGTTCTGCTGCAGTCATACTGCTGCTGTTCCCAACGCTACCAGCTTGGTGATCGTGCTCATTGCTCATGTCATCGTAATCTTTGTGTGGGATGGAACGAAATTTTAGACAATGATTGTGATTTCATGATTGTGTGATAATGCCACTGTCTTACCTAGAGGAACAAGCTTGCGCTTCTTGGGGTTGATGTTCTCGTCGTTATCGTCGTCGTTGACGAAGACTCCTGTGGCTTCGATCTTCTTCTTCTTGAGGTTGTTGCCCAGAGTGAGCGAGATGAGCGGCATGGTGATAGGGGGAGTGGCCGAGGGCAGCATTATCGAATCGTTTCCAGTTGCCAGGTCATTCATGGCACTCTGAGAAGGCGTGTGGATGTCGGCCACCGAGTCCCTGGACTCACTATTCTGCCGGCTTAAACTGTTTTGACGCGACAGCGATTTTTTGTTGTTGTTCTTGGCATAGGCACTGGCATTTGAGGCAGTGTCGGCCATGGAACCATGATCATCATTTGATATGGAATCATCATTGTGCTCGGCTATGTCTGGATCGTAGGCCACCATCTCCTTGCGGCGCTTCTCCGCCGGTATCAGGGATGAGTCCTGATTGTCAGCTGTCGCAGCGCCTGCAGCTGATTGCTTAGCCTGGCGATCGCGTTGGCCGGTTGCCGGCTCTTGGTTGACGGTTACAAGAATGCGCGGTTCGTACAGTTTCTCGATTTCGCGGCGGGCCTTCTCGTATTCCAGCGAAGGATTCTCGAACTCACCGCTGAAGATTTTGGTCTTCAGTTCGGCTAGTTCGTCCGCCTCCTTTTCTCGGTCTTTAGAATCTGCATCCGCTTCGCGTACACGCTCTGCCAGACGCTGCTGGAGCTCCCGTCCCTTATAGTATAGCGGGTCGTCGCGTTCATCGTCGTAATCTTCGACGAACTCTTTCAGACGCTTGGCATCGTTCTCGCGCTCCTCATGGCGCATCACCTCCTTCAGGCGGTACTGTCGAAAGAAATGAATAGGACCAAATTAAATATTGCACGACGTGTGTAAGGATGCACCTTCCTACCTTTTCGTTCTCCTTGCATTTGCGCTTCTCGCGCATCTCCCAGTTGGAGAGGCGCTGCTGGTAGGCGATTTCCTTTTCTCGGGCTTTCTTCTCGGCCTTTTTGCGCTCGCGAGTCTCCTCCTCCATTTCCTTCTCGCGCCGCAAGTCGCGCACTGGCTTCAGGATCTTCTCCTCGCGCTCGCGCTCTCTGTCCCTCTCTCGTTCTCTTTCGCGCTCTCGCATCTCATTGCGCTCTCGTTCCCTTTCTCGCTCCCGGAGCTCGACACGCTCCCTCTCGCGGTCCCGTTCTCGTTCCCGCTCGCGTTCACGCTCCTTCTCACGGAGTTCACGCACCTCCCTCTCCCTATCACGCTCCCTCTCGCGTTCGCGCTCGTGATCCTTGGAACGGGATTTGGAGCGGCGACGCCGGCTCTCTTTCGTGTCGGGCCGTCGCTCCTTCTGTGTTATATCGATGGTCACGGGCTCCTTGCGGCTGCTGCTACTGCGCACCGAGACGGAGGCGGAGCCAGTGGCAGGGGCAGGGGCAGTGGGGGCGGAACCGGTTCCAGTCGAGGCAGGTGTTGTCACATCCTTTTCAACGATCACGACAACGTCGTCAGCTTCGCTGGCGCTGGCCTTCCGAGTGGAAGACTTCCGCTCACTCTCACGCTGCTGCTTCTTACGCTCCCTGTCGCGCTCCTTCTCCTTACTGGCGGCCAACTTCTCCTTTTCCTTCTCTTTCTCCAGCTCTTTGCGATGCTCATCGGCTTCCGCTCGTTTGCGAAACTTACCGATCTCGCTGCTAATCAGATTGCGTTTCTCTTCCTCCAGTGCATTTTCGTTCAGGACCTTGATCTTGATGTCATCCTCCCGACGCGTCTTTTTGTTGCGGTTAGTGCTCCCATAGAGATCTCCGCGAGTACTGCCATCGAAGCCTTCGAACTCGTGCTTGTGCTCTTCGAGCAGATCTTGCATCTGGTTGACGGCACGTTCGTCTTCAGTCTTTTCGTCCACAGCATTCGCTCCCTCACCGTTCTTGCATTCCTTCTCCTTGTAGTCTTCGATGAGTACTTTATTCTTCGCATCCACCTTGGCCACCAGTTTCTTACCATCGATTTCCATCTCGCTGAGCAAGCGAACGGCCCGCATCGCCGCAATAGGGCCACTGAAATAATGCAAAGTTGCGTGTTAGAAGTGTATCAGATATCACCTACCAATCTCCAATGACTGACAAATGAGGTAAAAGTTAACCGTTGAGGGGAAAACGGTCACTGCTACCTCGGGTTCGTCCAATCACTTCGTCAACCTACTCAAACTCGCAAAATCCGAACGTGGAGACGCGCTTCCAGTTGATGACCATGCCGCAGGTGGCGAGGATCCGTTTGAGCAGAGCCTCAGGGACCCGTTCGCTAATGTTGCCTACGAACACGGTTATGATTGGTCCACGGAACTGAGGCTGTGGCTCCGGCGGGCGGTGATATACTGTCGGCTGAGAGCTGATTGTGGCAGAGTTTCGAAAGCTGCGAGGCGGATTGCCCATGGACTGCATCATCTGCAAACATTGATGGAATCAACCATATTAGTTCTGTTGGCTGCCATTGGCGATGGAACTACAGGTTTCACTTACGTGTGGTGGCGGAATTGACGCGTTCATGTAGGGCGGCATTGGAGCACGCGGGGGGTAGGACATTTTGCCGACTTTTCTTTTCCTTCGCCTTTTTTATATATTTTCCAAATGTTGGCGTGCGTGCAAATATAAGCCGACAGAATACACACACACAGTTAAATGCAACCACACACAAGCACACCACACCACAGAGATACGCGCAAACGCCACACAGGAGAATGTGTGTTGTGATGCCTGAAAGATTTACTCCACTGTATAGCCGAAAATGATGGCCAATTTAATCGACCATTGACTTTAAACTAAATTTCTTATGAGCGAACTTTTCCGTACGCATAAAAAACTACACGTTAAATTTATTTAATTGTCTTCTTTTTACAACTCTGCGGCCGCTGCTGTAGAGATGGCAAAATTTCATCAAGCTGCTATCGGAACGGATAGCGATATCAGGTACACACAGGGCTGCCACACGTATGGATTTTTTTCCGCCCTATTTATTATATATCGTACGAATTATTATGTTTATTATTTGATGCGAATTTATTATTTATGCACTGTATGGTTATTGGTGGTACTTAAAGGGTAGGGGTCCCCTTCTAGTATTAATCGGTACTCAGCTAAATTGTGCATCGACCGAATCAGGGATGATATTTGTACTGAAACGATACAAATGCATGGCGTTTTTCAAGCGATGGAACATTTTTCAAAATATATTGCCGATTAATACTTGAAGGGCAACCGATACATACTGGAAAAGCAATGATGGGATGGGCACGAGCGGAATATAGAAATATTCTATATTTTGTTGATGGAAGGCAATCAGGTATCACAGAAATGAAGGGATGCAAGCTAGAAAGGCAATAAATAAAAAGGCAATAATCGAGACAAATATACGGATTTAAAATTGATTAATTTTATTTGCGGTAGTCATTAATTCTTTGAAAATGTTGATTACATATCTTTTCCACAAGAACGGATTTATACAATATTACAGTTCTTTTTCCCTGCATTGTCGAATGCTTAACTGATTTTTTTTGGAAATAAACACATCAAAATTTAACTGCAGAGCAGCAGATGTGCAGGTCACACTCTGCCCCGAGAAAAATATATGGCACTTTCCATCGATTGAATATTTTGCTGATCTGAGTACTAGGCTTTAAGGTTTTTAGGGCTGGTCTTACTCCTTCAATTGCAGTCTAATGAAATACGGTACACTATCGATAGATCAGTGTTATGTAATTTGCATATTGTATATTGCATTGTTCATATAAACAAAACAATGCGAGTAAGTAACTTACTTAGATTTCGCACCACTTCTCTGCCAAGGTGCAGCATCAAACAGCAGTATGTACCACAGCATAAGCCGGCGCTGGACGATGACATAAAGCGACTGGAGGATTTTCTGCTCTCGAAACCAAATGTAGTGGTCTTGACCGGTGCAGGAATCTCAACTGAATCAGGTGACATATTGATCAATTATATTTAACTCTAGCTGTTCAGCTAGCAGAACACTCATGGAACCCTTGTTGCTTTCGGCAGGTATACCCGACTACCGTTCCGAGGGTGTCGGCCTCTACGCCCGCACCAACCACAAGCCCATCCAGCACATGGAGTTCCTTAAATCCTCCAACGTACGCAAACGGTACTGGGCACGCAACTTTGTGGGCTGGCCGAGCTTTTCCAGCAAGCAGGCAAACGCAACACACCATGCTCTGTCCCGCTTCGAACGCGAAATGCGAATTCAGTCGGTGGTCACCCAGAATGTTGATCGTCTTCACTCCAAGGCTGGCACCAAAAACGTGGTAGAACTGCATGGTAGTGGTTACGTGGTCAAGTGCCTGTCCTGCGAGTACAGCACTGATCGCCATGAGTTTCAGCACATATTGTCCTCGCTTAATACCGGCGTCATTAATGTGATGGAAATGATACGGCCCGATGGTGATGTGGAGATTCCACTCGATTACATAGAAAACTTCAAAATACCTGACTGCCCGCAGTGCGGTGGCGATCTAAAGCCAGATATTGTCTTCTTCGGTGACTGCGTGCCCAGGCAGCGCCTCGATCGGATCGCTGAAATGGTCTACAATAGCGATGGCCTGTTAGTGCTTGGTTCTAGTCTGCTGGTTTTTTCCGGCTACCGCATCGTTCTGCAGACCAAGGACCTACAGCTGCCGGTGGCGATTGTAAACATTGGAGACACGCGGGCCGACCACTTGGCTGACATTAAAATTTCGGCCAAGTGCGGCGATGTGATTCCTAAACTGTTTGACTTCCGCAAGAGCGGCTCGGCCAATAGCAACAGATAATATTTGTTCTACCCCCCGACACGCTAAGCGTAGAATGGTTTGTTGATAACAGGGACACTGTGCTATAGTATCACAACTTTTGTATGTCTGTATATACTATTCTGATAAATTACAATAACTTTCTGTTTGAGGACCGACTTTGGCAATAACGGCGATAATATCTGTGTCTCTATACCAAACGCCCTCTTCGGTCATTAGCAGGTTCTATAGAGCCCCAAGAGATCGGCCCCTGATCCAGGGCACGTCTTCGGAAATTCGCAGGGTGCAAGATATTCCTTTGCTGTGTAATCCTGCGGCTTAAACACAACGAACTCGTAGATAATCAAGTGGAAGAGTGGGTCTCTCTCGGACAGGACTGCCGCAGAACCAAACTTAGAAAACATTTCTGATCAGGCTGGGAATTTAGGATGTCCTCGAAGTTTCTTAGTTTGCTGATGTCATAGTCGTTTCGACAAAATCGTCGTAATTCTGTCGGCCTGGTATTGACTCTGCCCTGTAATAAGGCTCCCATTCGAATTGTCGTCGACACTTAGTATCAATGTGCCCTGAAGCACTGTTCCACGTGAAGACAGATCTCGCATGTGAAGTCAACGAGCTCGGAACCATTCGACAGTCTCAAGTGGGATGGGAGGAATCAGATGGTCTAGGCCTTGCCGTTGCCAGAGAGAAATTACAGTATATCAGTACGCATCTTTGTTTTTCCGAATGCCGCTGGTATCGCCACCGTTTTGGCAAAGGTATATGGACAATAGTCAACGGATATATATGTAAATATGTATATGAATTTACTTAATTTTAACTTTAATCTTAACTTGTTATGCTGTTGGCTTTTTGCTGACCATAATTAGCTGTGAGTTGGACCATATCGGCTATTGTGCGAATAAATCTGTCTCACCGTTTCAGTTGGCACATTTACATAGTTATGATGAGTTTGTGAACCTTTAAACAATAAATAATGTAGGTATATATATATTATACAAACAATATACAATTTGAAAGATGTGAAAACCCTTATTCTCACCTATGTCGATGGATGGACACAGAATACTGTTTTTTTTTTCTTTGTTCAATCTTTTTCTGGACTCCCATAGAGATTGGAGTAGCTGTTTAAAATTTGGCTTGGCTGCTCGCAATTTGGTCTTGTACGTCTGAAATTTACAAATTTTAAATTCGATTTTAGATATGTCTAGCCGCCAATTACTTGCTCTTGCATTCGATGTGTTATTGCATTTTTTCGCTGTGAATGTCTATTATTCAGCGTTGCATTTAAGAACTATCAGCTAAATATCTCATAGATATGTGCAGATTAGAACATCCCAGGTGGATGAATAAATTTTCGGACTATAAAACATTACGGACCATCCCAGAATAGTCTGTGTTAATAGGATATTCCAATATTATATCAATTGTATTGTTTATTCTCGTTTTTGCCGTTCAAATTTCTGCGCAAAATATCGATATGTCGCGTAAGGGAAGAAAAAATATCAGCTGTGTTATCCAACACTTGTCACAAAAGGCCGAAACTAACAAGTTTAGTTGATGTTAATTAAAAACTGAAACAATGGCATACGACTTAAAGAAGGAGTCAGATGTGAAAGAGTACATCGAAAAGCTGGGCGTAGAGTATCGATTTGGATGTTATTCGGAGAGGAAACCGGAAGGTAAACAATGCAAACAGTAATAATAGCTCTGCTATAACCTATGTTTCTGTGCTCAAATTTTTTAATTACAAAACAAATCGTGACCTGAGATAACATTTTCATATGTATATGTGTTATTTGTAATCGCAGCTTGCCACCTGCTGGGAGATTATCTTGAGGGCATCAAGAAGGACTTTGAAAAGGCCTCAAAGGTATACAAATCGACATGTGACGATTATGGTTACGCAAAGTCCTGTTATAAGTTCGGCAACTATAGCATTTTGGGCAAGGGTAAAAGCGGCAGCAAGGGTGAACCCGGAGTGGCGTACCAGTACTACGAGAAGGGATGCAACTTGAACGATTCCGATGCCTGTCTCCACTCCGGCCTCTTGCTTGTCTCGCGCTCCATGCCCAAAGAGATCGACAGAAATGTGCCCAAGGTGAGTTGAGTACAAAGATTTGAAGATTGTGTCTGACTACTGTCCGCTTACTTATTATGCAGGGTTTGGAGTTCCTCACAAAGAGCTGCGACATGAACAATGCAAACGCCTGCTTTTATTTGTCCGGCATGCACATCTCAGGCATTCAAAAGAAGACAGAGCAAGGTGCTGTGGCTGCCGGCAGTGGACCCACGCCCGCAAAAACGCTCAAGGACTCCGATTACATTGTGCTCAAAGACATGAAGAAGGCATTTCAGTTTGCCTACAAGGCGTGCGAGTTGCGCAACGTGTATGCGTGTGCCAACCTAAGCCAGATGTATGCCCGAGGCGACGGTATCGAGAAAAACGAGAAAGAGGCTGAGAAGTACAAGAAGCTAGCCCTGGAGATGCAAGAGGAGATCAAGAAGCAGCAAGAAATGCTCGGCTTTCAGCAGGGCGTCGGCATGCCAAACTGATTCATCATAAAATCGTTCTATTTCTATACGTGTTTCGTACTGCAGTAAAATCGAGCCACCCAACTGTCTACTCAAAAATTAGCAATTACTATACTTCTGTTTCTTTCCCCACTTAGTTCAATGTATCGTTTGCATGTGTTTTGTTTTGTTCCCTGCCTTACTTTCCTCTCCAATCTGACCATTGTGGTTCTACGAACTAGCAACTGGGTTTTCAGTTTCAGTGTAAATAGGGGGGCATGTGCGTTTTTAGCATGTGTTCGTGAATGAGAGCGAGGCGGACGATGGAAACAAGATCGGAGCTGAGCAATCGGAGACAAAAAAATATTAATTCCTAGATTTAATTGTTACTGTTATCAAGAATGAAACAAAAACCTTATATAATTCTGTTGATACCCTTATTTTAAAATTTAAATACATACAAACAAGTCCAGCCAGGACCATAGACCAAACTTCTAGGCAAAACTACTGTTTCCGTGTTTGTACATATTCTATATACTCTCTGTAGAGATAGACACAATCAAAAAAGACAACAAAGCACTGGTGATTTATGGAACGCATGCTCAATTATCTTTATTTGCGATCGCCATTTGCCGTGACTGTTACGCGTGCTCAATTTAAAATCTATTTGAATGTATAGGTGAACACAGTGCGGCACGAAACTGTAGCTTAAGGTGTCGTGTCAGATGTCAAAAAAGAGCTATAGCTATCTAAAGAGTTTACATATAAAATTAAATTATTGGTCATTATTGGTTCCTTATTCTAGTTGTATTTGTTTAAATGAAATTTTGAAACACACTTGTAACAGTGAGATATCACAGGAGTCGGGATACAACAATTTGGTTTCTCCAGTTCTTATAGTCTCTGAGATCTAGGCGCTCATTCGGTCGGACGGTCAGACAGACATGGCTATATTGACTTGGCTATTGATGCTTCTCACATTATACATACATCCACTTTCACCAAAAAAGTAATATATATATATCCCTATACTCTTTGAGTATCGGTATAAAACTTGATTTCGTTGTCAAAATGATTGTTTTTTTTTATTGATTTTGATCTGCGGTAGGCATGCCTTTTAATTTGGGAGCAGTCCGGCAACAGCAATAAAAAAGAACTCTTATCTGGGAGATTTGAGGCGAGCAGCAATCACACTGCATCCACATATTGCGTATATTTTGTTTTTGCATTTTCGGTTTGGAGTCTCGGTGCGCACAGCTGCGTCCACACCCGGCGTGACGCAAGTCTAGTCTAGTCTCGGACGAAAAGACCATTTTTTTCAGCGGCCTGGCCTTTTTGGGGCTTGGCGTCAGTTGACTAAGAATAAATCTCGGACCAATAGGATCGTTGATGTTGGCAAAAGGAGAGAGGCAAGAAACGCTGACTTTGAGGTTATGAATTCTTGACCTGGACTCTGAGCTGGGTTGATATGGTCAAGTGCCTTCCCCTCTTTTGATTTTAATTCAAACTATATATTTTATAAAGGCGAATTCGACGAGAATTCGATTGTAAATAGCCATGGTTGTTCTATGTTCGAAACCAGATGCGTGGAAACATTCCTATTCCGACCTTTACATTTTTGAGAAGCACTGCCTTTTCGTGTACGTTTGTAACCTTAGAGTGCTTGACAATCGTCTGATCTACTTTCTATTTTAATAGATTGAAGCTTAATTAATAACGCTTTTGTTCAATTAGTGGCTGCTTAGTCAGATGCGTCCGCCAACATCCTCAACACGCTCGCCCCGGCTGTTCGTGGGTCTATTCATATTTCGCGGCAACGGTACACACAGCCACACAGTCACGTAAACTTAGCAAATTTTGAAAGAAAAATATACATAGTACGATTAGTAAGTAATCTGTTTGGAGAGGAGGGCCCTTCTCATATGTCACAGTCCTGATAATGTGGCTGTGGCGATGAGCAGTGAAATCTTTATTTAGATAGCCCGGGAAAAATGTGTCAATCGATGCGAAGTAGACGGTGCCAAAGCGATGGCACGAGTTTGCGCATAACTCCAATTAATTGATCGCTCTAGCATGACTCGACCTTTGGATATTGGATGCCATAAAAGAGCTGAACGTAAATACATACATATGTACGCACACACAAATGTACGTACATATGTACCTACTATGACAACAAATAAAAAGCTTGCGAACAATGCATTGGAGAATCCCACCCCCACAAACACACATGAAAAGCCTTATACACATCAGAATACCATGCAATCTGTTCTTGAATGAATGTTTGTATTAGTCTAAAGTTAGTTAAACGGTATTACAGTTGCCCATGCCTATAACATTAGGCTGTACGTATGCATGTATGTGCATACGTACGTACATATGTATATACTACACAACGATAGCTTTATAGAAAAAAATCAGGCTTGGCGAAAAATGTACGCTCGGCTTGGACTAAACACCGATTCAAAATCAGTTTAACGTCAACGTCGGCGGCATCAAGACAAACAATACACACAATAATATAAGCCAAGCCAGATTCAAACTACAATAAATCTGGGAAAAGAACACAAACAAACTAAGGCAGAGTCAATTTGGACACTAAATAAGTGGATATTTGTGGATAGTGCCCGTGCCCACTCCCAAAGCGCATAAGAACGAGTCGAGAGTCGAGATTGATTCTAACGAGTATCAACACGCGAGTGCGCGCCAATTACGGAAACGGGCAACGGAACGGAGAGAATCCAAACGAAACGAAACGAGAAGCTTCGAAACGGGATCTGTGATTGGAGATCCGCAATTTGCGTATTTTTGTTGTTGTGCGCTAACAAGTGAGAGTGTCAAGAGCAATAATACGCGAAACAGAAAGATCAAAGAGAGAAGAGAAGGCAATAGTCTGCTTTATTTCTAAATTTTCTTTCCATTACCTTTTTTTGTGCCTTTTGCCTTTAAAGCAGCGATGACCAAGCCGAAGCAGATCGTCTGCCCACAGTCACGAGCCGAACGGCGAGCCGATGTGGTGGGCAGAGCGTAAGCGAGAGAGAAAACCGTGAATCTTTTTGCCGTCTGTCTTTGGGCTACACTGACAGATATTTTCACACAACTTGAGATTTGAAATGCACGGTTGAAGAAAATCAATCGAGCATGTGCCGCCATTTTCCTGCATCTCTAATGTTGCGTTAAACTTAACCCATCCTTGTTATTATTTTTGAAATTTGACACCAATATTCAAGAATGTCTTATTCACCCATTACAATTTCGATTACATCTAAACAAGATATTTAAGATTAGCGCAATATTCATATGGATGTAAATATAGACAAATGTATGTACAATGTGCATACATTGGCACATGAGCTGTCAATTAGAGATCGCTTTAAGAGCTGTTTCAGAGATGGTAGTTGTTCGATCAGTGATGGAGCTTGCAAGGACTTGGGGGCAAAGTAATTCTCTCGTCAATCTCAGTTTTGTGGTCATCGCTGCTTTGCATTTCGTATTAAATCGTTATTGTTATCGACATTGCCCCCACAGATCGTCCGATTATCGAATAAAGCGAAATGCATTAAGCGGGACTGAAATCTTCCTGAGTTGTGAACGTGTCGGCGTGCGTTTCTGTTTCTAAGCCTGTGTCCGTCAGCGTCCGAGAGTGGGCAAAGTACGTTCCAAACCGCGCCTTCGGTCCTAAATTTCCTGCTTCACCGCCTTCCGCTCGCCATCGCATCGTGACTGTGATGTGGATTAGTGCTTTTGGATCATCAACAACAATTGAGATCGTACAGACATACATACGTGCATATATAGCTCTCGCTCGCACTGTTTGTCGCTCGTCGCTAGGCCGAGCTGAGTCTGTGTGTGCCAAAGGCAAAAGGCGGAATCCAACTATGTAAAGAAAACAAAAGTATAGAAAGGAAAGCAAAGGAAAGAAAGGGAAGTGAAGGAAAGGAAAGCAAAAAAGAAAAGAAAAGAGAAAAAAACGAAACGAAACGAAACGAAAAGAGAAAATCAACACCATTGAAGTGGGAAGTGACAGAGATTGAGATTGAGATTGCGCTTCACATAACGGCGCATCGCAGTTTACGAGTGTCCATCACCACTACAACACCGTGCAGCAATGGAAGACTATTGGGGTCTTAGCAGCACTACGGGTACATACTAATTAGCCAGCTTTCTAAGCCTTACTAGACTAAGCCTCTAATTAGAGGAATCAGAGGAACCAGAACCAGAACCAGAACCAGCGGCAGAGGCCCGCTGCCGAAGAGAACCTATCACAATTACCTGCAAGTGCCATAAATTAATTAGCAAATTTATTGAGCTTTATAGCTACTACTACATAACTATTATGACTGAACAACGTCATCCTAAAATCATTTACCGCTGATTATGCAAATGGGAAAATCTTTTATTTTTTCTTTCTGTTTCAATGTTTTTTTGTGTTGGGGCACCAGCAGTGGAAAGTGGCAAAGAAAGAACATTTTCAAAAATCACTTCAATTCAGACGGAATGGAATCATTTTAATGCAATGCAATTAAGTGTGTGTGTCGTTGTGTCTGTGCCTGTGTCTGTGTCTCTCTTTGTGTGGCTGAATTAGTGACGTCATATGCAAATACATATATACATACGAGTATGTACATAAATACACAAACATGTACTGGAATCCAAAGATCTAGCTAAGCTATCGCTGTCGCCACCTTCGGTTTTTTCTGCACATTTCGCGGACCTCTGCCTTGATCCCACTCGCACACACATGCATGAACATCTGTGCATTGCGGCTTGTATGTGTATGCGTATGTGTGTGTGTGTGTGCGCGCGGGATCTCTTTGTGTGTGTGTGTGTGTGTGTATAAATGTATGTCGGTGGTCGCGTAAACTAAGGCATATGGATCAATTGTCTAAATTGGCTCATTAAGTGAATCTTAATGACATTTACTATGAACAGCCACAGCGACATAAAAAACAACAAAAAAACTAAATTTGCCCTGCCTTGTTGTTGTGTTTTTTAATAGTTTTTTTTCTCTATTTGTTGGGTTCCTGGGGGGATGTTTGTGCACTTCTTTTAAATGACTTCATATACACTTTGTCCGCACCACTCGGCATTGTTAAATCAAGATTATGTACTTTGTTCTGTTAGACAGACATTGTTCTGACATAAAACCAGAAAAATGCATTCAAAAAATAAAGTAGTGTGAAAAATACTAAACAATAGGTAGTTTTCATTATTCAATACATTACATAAAAATAAAAAAAAATACAAAATTCAAAATAATTTATCAAATTTCAAGAAAAACTCTTTAAAACGCAATGTAAAAAAAAATGTATTTAATATTTTATATATGTATTGTCTCGGAAAAATGTTAACATCATGAAAGAAATCATCCGAATCCCATTGTGACAATTATTATTAATAAATCCATTGAAAACCAGTATGAAAGATTCCCATAAATTGGTTAAGAGGTAGCTGAAACCGTCGAGTCGTCGGTTTCACAACAAAACCAAAATGCACACCAAACCAAAGTAAAAAAAAAAAAAAAAAAATGTAATCGAAAAGGCCAACCGCAATCGAATAAGTCTTTGTGGGCTAGCATTGAAGCGTAAAGTCAAAACAAATTGTCGAGTAAAAAACCCTCACATTTGTACGACAGATGACTGTCAAAACAAAACAAAAATTGAGCAGAATAAAGCGAAAATAAACAAATTAAATATCTTACCTCTTCCCCAATGCATCATTGGATCACTAGTTTTTCGTTCTTCTTCTGCTCGGAATATTGGTTTTGCTTGGTGCAGGTGCAGGTAAACCTGCAGCCAGTCACAGGGATGGGACATCAAGTAAGACTTACAGTCTCAAAATGGGAATCACTCACACAAGAGCCGAACACACAGATATACATAGATAGATACAGATACTTGTGTGGTTCTGTTTAGTTGAGCTGTGCTGTGCTGAGCTCGCACAGAATGTTTCCTTAAACGGTACACAAAAGTCATATTAAAAGGCATTGTCGTGTTGATTCTTCCTTACTTATGTACTAAAATGAACTTACATATGGGCATTCACATACGACACAAATAAGGCACACAATTTGGTCACTCCCTCTGTGTGGGAAGCGAGAAGTGGTGATATTTTTCTATAAAACAATTGTGACGACGGGGCGTATACGTAATACAAATTTATGCAGCCTCAGTCGAATGCTATTTAACATAGATCTGTTAAACTGTTTGTCTCCATGTCCCCATCTCTGTTAATCAGCTCTGTAGTACTTGCTATGGGTAAAGCCGAACTCCTTTCGTTCGTGTCTGACTTCGTTATACAGCATGGATAAAATTTCAACGAAGCTTCGACGATCTTTGCAAGGGAGGTCGGATAATTATCAGTTGTAGTTAATTTCTCCATTCTGTTAATTAAATATTTACATATCCGTTTACATTGTATTTACTTATAATTGTTGATAATTTTGAATTGGTTAAGCTTTCTCGAAATTCCCTGAATAGTTTATAGTCTGTAAAATCACAACAAGCGATAATGTTAATGTACCTTCTGATAACTGATCAAGCTTGAAACGTTCATTTATTCCATAATTTTTAATTTTTTTCTGAATATCACATTCAATGCCATGAATAAATATATTTAGGGAACACGAGCCTGATACGTATACAAACCTTGTGCAACATTTTCGAAATGTTATGCCGGGTTCTTTTCTCTTAAATCAAATCCCTCAAATGACATCCGCAATATGGAAGGTACAAGAAAACCGTAAATGCAGAATGATATTATCTGCTAGATTCCTGATCGATGAGAATCGATCTTTTCATACCCGTTGCTCCAAGAGTTTAGAGATATATTAGTTTTGTGGTGGATGTTTATAACAGACAGAAAGAAGCATTACCGACCCCATAAAGTATATTTAAGGTCTTGATCACAATCAATAGCTGAGATGTCTGTCTGTCCGTCCGTCCGTCCATCTTCATCAGCGCCTAGATCTCACAGACTATAAAAGCGAGAGCAACCAAACTTTCTATCAGGTCGGATCATTATTATAGCCAGAAGGAACAAATGAAATTTCAGTGGCTACGGAACGCATTTCAAGCGCTTAATTATTCCCTCTCTCTCTCTCTCACATACTTCCACAAGCCACTTCCACAATATGTAAAGATGTAGATGTAGAAATGTCGAGAAGACAGGTGCAAAAAACATATTTAAGCAAAAATTTAAACAGATAACATATAATATACATATAAAAATCATCCAAAGGGTCCGACTTAATTTTTTTTCTATCTGTCCCTATTTGCGGACATATAATTTATGAAATGTATTTTATATACTACAAAAGTCGTAAGCTCACATACATATATACTGACTGAGGACCGGGTAGAAAGTAGAGCCGCGGGCTTTGCTGCTACTCACAACGTTCCCCCTCGTTTTTTTGTTGACTAGAATTTCATTGCAGTTTTTTACTAATTTGAGGCCGCTGATTTCAAATCTGATTTCAATTTGTCTCCACCAGCTCGCGTTTCTAAGTTACAGGTATTAACCGTATTTTGTACCTTTTTCCAAAAATGTTAAAATGTTACTTCCCATAAAGCGATTTCCATAAAAACAGTAATCTCGTTTATAAAAATCCGCGTATAAAGACCTAAGCGTAGCCGTTTGAACAGCGCTTAAGCCGCCAAAAGTCCCTCTCATTCATTCATTTATAGCTTTTCAGAATTGCGCCAAAAACACAATCTAGCGCGGAAAAAGGAGAGCGCAGCGCCGCCCTGTATATACTATACATAATATACTATCTCATATAGTTCTTGTTTTCCGATGTTGCTCAATCGGACTTACATATACTGCATATACTGAAAATAATGTCACGTGCAAGATAGTTTCCAAATTGAGGGCCAAGTCTGCGCAGAAAGAGACGGACACATACAATTTAACTTTTTTGGACGAAAATTCTTTAGAAATTACTTGCATATATCTATAGTCATATCCTCATGTATTTTCGGAATAGTCTTTCTTGAAAGTCTGCTTCAAACACGATACTAAATATAAATATATGTATCCATTCCAAAATGCTTAGCTCTAAAGTTCAAAAACTCACTTTCCATGCATTCGATACAGTTGTTACCATTTATACGTCCCTTATTCAATTAAAGTGAACTTAATTTACTGTGATTGAATGTTTTGCTGATTGTTATCCACGATAAATTGATTACACTATGCAACAGCCAAAAAAAAAAACTCTAACATTTCCTGATAGAGCTCGGGATCCAGAAACGTTAATATTGTTTTCTAAATTTACTGTCGGAGGTCACCTTCCTTTTTTTTTAATAACCTTATTATTCTAAACTTTTTTTTAAGACTTCGCAATTATGAAAAGTGAATGAAGGAAACTAATACCAACCAACCTTAAAAACAGTAAGAACTTATCCGCTTGATAGCTGCACTCATTAACTTTATAAAATCGCAAAGTTATTTAAAACTATTTACTTATTATTACTATTATTTATTATTATTTAACTATTTATTTAACCCAAGTTATGGGGAAAAAACAAGCGTATTTATGAAAAAAAATTATTTAAAAAAACCCTAACCATAAAAAAACCATTAAATATTTTAGAACTTCACGTGTTATCAAAAGACGTCGGCTTATTTCCAGGAAAAATAATTCGGTTTTGTTGCATAGTGTTATCATTAACAGCTTCAGCCGACACCCTGTCTCTCTCTCCCACTCTCTCGCCCTTTCTCTGCCCCTGAACCCATAATCATTTCAGTTGTGAGAGCTGTAAATGTTTATTAAGTATTATTGCATTATGCGGGTTGATGGTTACAAAATGCATTTGTCTCAATTGACCCAAGACTCCGACCATGTCTTTGTCTCCCTGTATCCTCTCGCCCTCGCCCTCGCCCTAGGCATCGCATGTACATACATACGTATGTGTGTTTTTATCTCCCCATCCAACTCCGACTGACCGTGCTCATCGATTCGATCCGAGTCTGGCTCGAGCCCCATCCCGCGGGCGAGTTGAAGTATGCAGAGCCAATGGGAGTTTATGCGGCTCGTGCATGGAGGAGTGTGCCATAGAAAGAGCCTCGTCTCCGTTGTAGAGAATTGCCTATCAACACTTACCCGTAAACATTTTGAATTCCAATCGAAGCTGAAGAGCTGAAAAGAAGAATCTCGCTGAAGAGAATGATAATATTTTTTTTACGAATGTAAAATTTGTACTTTGATTAATTATTGGTACGAAACTCTTAGGTTTGCGAACAAATGTCAAATTTGGTAAGGCTCCTTAGCCCCGACCTCTGTTTTACACAGCTCAGCAGCAGAACGCTTTCCTATCCTCACGAGATGGGGCCCGGGCGCTGCCGACCAAGGAGCTAAATAAATCCATATACTATAGTCTGCCTTGGTGTTATTGAAACATTTAGACATTCGTATGCCTAAATCGATCGAAAAATTCAATTCCTCTAGGGGACAGTATAAAGTAGTGTTTAGCTTTGATCGGGAGCTTCAGCTCATTAAACCGTGAATTAATCGGTAATCTATTGCGTTAGACTAGATCGAAATCATTCCCGTATATATGTACATACCTAGTACGTATGCTCGTACCAAATTGATTATTCGAAAACAATTCGCTTCATTGGATGAGCCACACAATGGTATTTCATATGCTTGACTGATTGCTTGGGTCCAGCTTCCTAATTAGTGAATATGTACATCTATCTAGGCCCACCGTCGCCTCTAGGTCTATGACTCTATCAACATACAATATGCCGCCGCGCCATCGATTGTTATTATTTCTGCTGTCGCTGTCGCTGTTGCTGTTGCTGTCGCCATCGCTGTGGCTTATGCTGTTTTTTTTGGTCAGCTTTTATTGTTTTAATTTATCCGACCAAGTCGGCATTGCTTCTTGTTCTCGGCACGGGCTCGTACTGGAGACCGAGTGGAACTGGGGATCGTCGTCTCAGGTGGCGCTGATCCAGAGGGCTGCTTCGGCACAGTTTCCAGTGGCCGGCCTTGGTCGCAGTTTCGGTTCAGGCCTGAGGCCTGAGGCTTGAGGCTTGAGGCTTCGTTTTGTTGTTTAGCAATTCAATTTGATAACATCAAAGCCGTATGTGTTCGCATGTACTTCCGTTGCACAACAGTAGTCTCTGTCGATGATCGCTGACCTGACCGTTGGGCAGTACATTCGACGCATTCGACATATTTGATCGATGATCAAGTACTCTGCGCCGCAGCGGAGATCGAGACATGGGCAGAGCAATAACAAGTAAGCGCCACAAATGTTTCGTCTCCGCTTTCGGGTTCTGCTTCAGCTTCAGCTTCAGCTCCAGATATTGTATCTGTATCTGTATTTCACACTGTTACTGTTTCGGTCTCGATTTCGGTTTCGGTTTCAGCTTCTGTTTGTCGACTCCTCGGCTGGGCCGGGGCCGGGGCTGGGGCCGGGGCTGGGGCTGGGGACTCTGGCCCGGCCAGTCTTGTGGTCGTTCTTGCAGCTGTGCTGGTTCAGTTCATTACCGGCGCTTGACTCTGACACAAAAAGAAAAGCGCATAACGGGAGCGACGCATTTGGGAATTTCGGAGCATCTTCCCCTTAGTGGATTGTTCTCTATTAATTTATTAAGTTATTTTCGTGTTTGTTTTTTTCTGTGAATTGTTGCTGCTGCGCGGCGACCCAACAACATGAAATGTACGCAATATAAATACGATCTGCTCAGATTATTTAACATCAATCTCATTTGGCAAACCCTTTGCGAATGCTTTAAAAAAACAATTAACCGACTCAAAAATCGTCTCCGAAACGCAAAATCGCTCGAAGTGGAAAACGCATGTTTAAACCTAATCAAAAGACAAATTTCCAATTCCAACCAAGCCGGACACCATTTAAAAATAATTAATAATTTTCTTTTATCAATGACCTCCATCTAGAATATCAGAATCTCCATACAAGTGGCGTTAGTTGCAGTATTATTATATTATTGTAATAAAAACGAAATCGTAGAATGTCTTTGATGCAAAATATAATTTTTAAAACGAAACGAATATCGATTCTAAAACTACAAATTTACATATACATATGTACGCACATATATATCATATATCATATATACATAATTTAATTTCGGGTTTAAAAAGGAATTGGAAAATTGAACAATGAAACTTACCAAAGCTCTATGGGGAATTTTGCCACTTTTTGTGGCATTAATATAGCGGTTAAAAATATTTCATTTTAACGACGTTTTGAAAATGGGTTTTGGCCAGAAAAAGTGGCAAAATTCCCCATAGTGCAAAGTTTGGCACATGAAAGAAAGAGTTTTGTATTTTTGCCTCATGGGCCACTCGGGACCCGAAAGTAGGCAATGAAATATAAATAACATTTGCGGCTAACGACTAAGTGTCGATTAACTAGCGACTAACTAACGACTAACCAGTGCGCATGCTCGACCTTTATGTGTATGTATTGTATATGGATTGATTTGGATAAGTGTGCTTCCCCCCGAATCGTTGCAGATATAAATTGCACTCAGCCCGCCATTGACGACTTCCCCAGAGACCTGTTCTCGGAGGCGCAAAGACAGTCCGGTGCTGTTGTACTTCATGTTATAGCCAGTTTATATTTATTTGTAGCCTTAGCAGTAGTGTGTGATGAGTACTTTGTTCCAGCAGTTGAGAAAATATGTGCAGGTGAGTGCCGACGGGCCCACGCCCACCGCCGAACGCCCAACGCAGTGCAGTCCTTGACTCTCGATCCACAACCGAATCCGATCTAGCACTCAACATGTCCAACGATGTGGCGGGGGCCACGTTCATGGCCGCGGCCACTTCCGCCCCGGAGCTGTTCGTCAACGTGATAGGCACCTTCATCACGGAGGGCGACATCGGAGTGGGCACCATCGTGGGATCGGCAGTCTTTAACATCCTGGCCGTGGCTGCCTGCTGCGGCATCGGAGCCGGCATGGCAAGTATACCCCAAAAAGTATTCCCCATTGCCCCTTGGTCTAGCCTCCCCCCAATCCCTTTGCTTACAGACCATACCGCTGGACTGGTGGCCGCTGACACGGGACAGCATCGCTTACGGCGTCACCGTTGCCATCCTCATCTGCGTGATGCACGACGAGCGGGTCGAGTGGTATGAGGCCCTCATTCTCGTATCCCTCTATGCCGTCTACCTGGCGGTCATGTATTTCGACAAAACGTTCCAGAAGTGTGCCAAAGGTGGGTACCCACACTAACACCGTTCCACAACCTAATACACTGTGCTATTCTGTTCCAAGATACGATACATATGTACAATTGTAGAGGGGACTGGGGAGATATTAATGGGACTGGGGAGATATTAATGGGACAGTACTGGAAGAACTCAGTTGTCTGATCGTTTCACTGATCCTGCTGGAGTGTACGGCATTGGCTCAGTTAAGCGGATGATGACACTGCTGATGCAACATTTTGAGGATGAATCGCCCTTTGGGAGCTGTTTCAGAGTAATATTTAGTCCGTCCTAGTACCCAAGGGTGGCACATATAAGAAATGGGATTGATGTGCCATGTACATCTTAAAAAAAAGACCCTGCAAATAATAATTAATTATAAAGCATAGCGATTTCGGGAAAAAACTTATAGCGCAATAGGAAAGATTGTTCAAAAGGTAGTTCCCCGTGAGAAAAACATGTTTGTTAATGAAGATATCCACATAACTCTCCCATATAGTATATATGCATTATATCAACGATACACATATTATATGTACAGAGATGCAGATGGTTGGGTGTGCTGCTCTGAGGAGATCGAGATACGAGTATTAGTATTTTTCAAACTTCGGGACGCTGGAGTATTTCTTAAGAACTGTCTGACAGCTGTCCGGTTTTGTATCGAGTGTTGATAACAATGAATACACCTAACAGAAGATATCAAAATTAGAATCGTACGTTGCATGGTTTAATAAGCATTCCACTGGCAAGATGCAGCATGTGAATAAAAGTGGAATACATTTTTTCACACTGAAACAATTTGTAACATGGCGTGGTCATATCTCCTAAACTAAAAGTCAGATTATTTCGAAAGCTTTGCAGAATACTCTATATATTAATTTTATCCAAAGCGGTCATAAAATACTTTGTCTTTTGCCACCTTTTTTCGGCTGATGTCCTATTGTGCACCGAAGTGAACTTCCCTTCCTGGGTTTTTTTTTGCTTTGGAATCGTTAATAACCATACATTAACGATTAATAAACGAATTAATTATGTATGTATGCTGTGGTATAAAATAAAATAATAACAATAAATAAAATTGCTGTGGTTCAATGGTAATTGGGTAGCCAACCATCGAATGATCGGTAAACTGTGATAAAACTGTGATGAAAAAATACCGAAAAAGTCAACATTTGCTTATTTGAAAAGGTTTTCAAAACAAAGTTAATGATATTATATATCATTTGGGTAAATTAGTTAACTTTCAATAGGTTTTGGAAACATACATTTTTTTTTACTTTTAACGTCTTTTGGGATGGTGGACCATTTGGAGGAACTGCCCATATGCACTTAGATATTATCACTATTGTGGCGGGTTAGTTAGAAGAGTGCAATACATATATTTGCTCTCACAGAGCGTAATTAGTTTGTCCTGGCACCCTGTGTTTAAAGAATAGCATTCCAAATCGGTTCAGCTCGGATAGACCGAAGTTTGGCCAACAAGTTCTGCCACTGGGGACAACATTGGATAGGTGAATCCTCGGCCCCAGCTCCAGCTCCAGCCCCAGCCCTAGACCACTCCACCCAAAGAAACAATGCCTGATTGAGAAACAAAGACATACATATATACATACATCCATACATACATACCTATACCTACAAACAAGTACAAACCTCTAATACACAGGTGGCGTAAAGCAGGCGCGCACACGCAGCCGGTCCTCCAACTGCAGCA
The DNA here is from genome assembly GCA_963969585.1 of Drosophila helvetica. Taxonomy (NCBI): domain Eukaryota; kingdom Metazoa; phylum Arthropoda; class Insecta; order Diptera; family Drosophilidae; genus Drosophila; species Drosophila helvetica. The sequence continues at coordinate 13,348,415 of OZ018401.1, read as the reverse complement.
TCCATACAAAGAACAGCAATGAGAAGGAACCAGGTACACCACAGATCTACCACACTACCCAACACCCACTCGACACCTTTTCCATCCCACCCTGAGCTTGAGATAATGGCCAGGTCTAATAACTGATTCCACCTCTTGTAGACCTCGTGGAGAACCGCATCTGTCAGAATATGGCCAGCATCCAGCTGAACGGGGGCTTGAACAATGACCAGGCCAAGACCTCAACGGCAACCATCGCCACTTCTACAAACACAACCACAAACACAACCACAACCACAATATCGATCACAACAGCACCTGCAGTCGCAACCACAACAGGCGGCGGCGGCGGCGGTGGCGGTGGCGGCGGCAGCGGAAGTGGCAGTGGCAGCGGTGGAGGAGGTGGGGTCATAGCTGACATGTCACCCCTGGATAATGCCGAGACCGAAGCGCAGCCAGTGGTTGCTCCTCCTGAGCAGCAGGAGGAGGGCTACTCACTGCTGACGTACCCGAAAGACAAGAGCTGCTTTGCTCAGTTCACCTGGCTCATCATTTGGCCCATACATCTGCTCTTCCGAATCGCCATTCCCGACTGCAAAAAGGCCAAAAACAACAAGATCTTCCCATTGACCTTCATCATGTGCATCGTATGGATTGGATCCCTTTCCTACGTGGTGGCGTGGATGATCACCATAATTGGTAAGCTTTGGAAGTACAATTTTAGCTCTGATTGAAAATCCTTTAATATTACTGCCCGAATCTCAGTAACGGAGCCAATCTGTCCTTGACTCCTTGATCCACTCATATTTCTGATTTCATAAATTGTATCCAAACAGTTTCCAACAATAAGCCAAAATCAAACCACATCTCACGCGTTGCGGAGATTTCTTCTTTAGAAATCTTTCGAGAATGCAATATATGTAGCTCTGTCATTCCTAGGAGAGTTTTAATGACAGTAGTGTTGGATAGTAGCCGTGTAGTAGTAGGATTTCGGTGCCGTAGATGCCGAGTGGTATTATTATAAAGTATATTGAAAATGCCAAGTATGGCCATGAGACCCAGGCAGTCAAAGTACAAAAACCTTTTCGCACAGTGCACTTAGTGTTCTTGTTCTTAGCCAACCTTTTTTAATATTTTTGTGAAGTCTGAATAACAGAGTCCCCCAAAGCGTCGGCTACATCCAATACTTCCAAAACTGTATACTTTTGATCCTTTACCCCAAGTTGGCCAATGAATGCAATTAATTTTTAGCTCATTTTCGCCAAATTTTGTTGGTAGAATCTAATAAACTTCTTTCCCGTTTGCTTCCACAGGCGACACACTTAAGATACCTGATTCGGTGATGGGGATCACGTTCCTAGCAGCGGGCACCAGCGTGCCAGAGGCCGTGTCCAGTGTGATTGTTGCCAAACGCGGTGAGTTATCAACTTTTGCACTTTTCGGATACAATGCAGAATGTTCATTGATATTTTTGTTTGCTAAATGCGGTTTGTGAATTGCTTTACAGGTCATGGATCGATGGGTATTTGCAACTCGATCGGATCCAACACGTTCGATATTCTTCTGTGCCTGGGCGTGCCTTGGCTGATCAAGGCGGTTTTCTTTCCTATTCAGCCGGGCCAGAACTATGTGGCCATCAACTCGGCCGGACTGGAGTATTCGGCGATCACACTTCTGTCCACACTATTTCTCCTCTATTTGACATTCTCGACGAATAAATTCAAGCTGGACAAGAAGGTGGGCACCGCGTGCCTAGTCATGTATTTGGTCTTTATGGTCTTTGCCTCACTCATCGAACTAAATGTGTTCTTCCGCGTCAATCTACCCACCTGCGGACGGTCATGATCTTGCACAGATGGATGGATGGATGGTGGATGGTGGACGGTGGATGGATGGATGGATGGAAGGATGGAGGGAAGCATGGATGAATGGATGGATGGATACCCTTTACCGGATACTGATGCTGATTGTAGTTCTGGCCCTGCTTCAGATTCAGGTTCAGGTTTAGGTTCTGCTCCTGAATCGAATTTGAGTTCTGATTTTGATTCTTATTCTGGGAGCTGGCTGGAAACAACTATGAGTGCAGTCGTTTAATTAATTAATATGTATTTTCTGTTCTATTCTATCTACCTTGATAGTTGAGTTACGTTATACGTTATGCTGTTATTGTAATAATACTTTTTTTTTTATTATTATTATTATTAAAGTAGACTCTTTCACGACATTCGGTCGCAGTCGCAGTCGCAGCGCAGTTGCAGCGCAGTCGCAGTCGCAGTTGCAGTCGCAGGGATCAAGTGAGCAAAAAGGCAATGAAAATCAAATGAAAAAGAAAAAGACAAGAGATGAAAGAAACCCAACCAAAAAAACCCCAACAAATTCAATAATGTATTTTTATGATTAATATATGAGATTTAACAAAGAAACGATTACATTTGGATTTCTCTCCAGAATAAACCCACAAATATGTACATACAAATCTGCTCGCTCAAGTGTCCGGAACACGTACTAATTACGGCACAATCGCATTCGCATGTACATTTGTACAGTCCGGTTTCTGCATGTCCTTTTGACCTGTTTTCATGCAGACTCTTCAATTTTACAGAGTACAGAGTACAGAGTACTGGCTGGTGCACTACCCTTTTGGCTGGTCTATGTAAATTGTACATACATATGTACATATATACCGGAACTAGCTGTACCTGTACCCTGCCACGTTTCGCTGTGGCGCACACACACTACAGTCGTTGCACGGATAAGTAACGAGGAACAAGACAAAGCAAACCGTTCATTTAAGTTTATTTTGCAGTACTTGGGAGTATAAAATATTGGTTTGTTTGCCAACACGGAAATTCCGTGCAATATTCCGTTCCCGCTCCCGCCATTTTCAATAGATCTTCTTCCGTTCTTATCGTTATCCCACCACATCCGTTTCCCGCTACGCCTCTGGAGGCTTAGTCTGTTGCTCACTCTTTCGGATGCCCGTTCTTCTTCAGCCATATTCGAAAGCCGTCTTCTCAATCCTTCTGGATTCTGCTGGAACCTGGATGCAGACGAAAGGATGCGAAGCATCCGTATGGAAACGCTGCTCGATTCAAGTCATCCCTAGATGCCCTTCCTCTTGTGCTTCGAATACCATCTCATCTTGTTTTTGAACTCTACGTGAGCTTGAAGATTTGCTCTGCTCTTGAATTACGGCGTTGTCGGGTAAAATTCGATCTTCAGAGTATTTGTTCAGTTAGTATACGTTTGACAGCCCTGGCAGGGCCTACTTGATACAAAAATACTAAAATGCTATAATCTGCGGTCGCGTTCCCGATTCGGTATATAGCCCATAACCATTCTGGGACTGAAAAATTGTGAAAACTACAGCTCAATGGGGGAAGGCCTTTTTGGGTTTTTATATGAGCTAGAAACCAACAGAGTATTATTGTATATAAACCAAGATATGTACAATGTACATTGTGCATACATAATTCTAGTTATTATTTTGGCACTATCAAAGTGAGGGAGCATCAGCATTTTCGCGTGGAGAACCACGTACGTACATACACGTGTACGTGAGCGGCAGGGCGGCAGCAGGGCACTTTCCCATGCACATAAGCCAGGCCCTGGCATAGAGCAACTATAGCTACAGCATTCAGAATGCTCTCCGTGAGAGGCTTTCGACTGAAACATCAAGTGTTGCTGTGATGGTGGGAAATTTAGGTAAGAAACTCGCAAAACTTCAAAACTCAAAAATTCCCTGAACTGGGTAGGCTTTGAGAAAACATTTCCCTGGCTCGGCCAGATGTATGTTGTTTTTCAGTCAGTAGTGATCCGGCTTGTGTGAAGTTCATTTGGCTTTCCTGTAAAAATTCGTTTCGTTGTTTTCTTTATTTAAAAAAATATATATTTCGTATTTTTTTTTCGTGAGCATTATGCTTTTCGGTGCAGACACCGACTTCCAGAAGTTGCTGAGGGAGAGCGGCTTTGGTAGGCGGGAGGGAGCGAGAGCTCAATAGGTATACATATACTGATTTTCATTGTGTCCATAGAACGTAGTGATCACGATGAAGATGACCTAAATTGCACTCTGCCCGCTATTATGGAATTCCCCAACTTTATGCGAAAGAAGAGCATACTGGTGACGATACTGTGCTTCCTCCTCAGCATGTATCTGTTCGTCCTCCTTGCAATTGTCTGTGACGACTATCTCGTGCCGTCCATGGAGCGTTTGTGCTACAGTAAGATCACAAGCGGTTTTTTTCTCGTCCTGACTATTGAATCGGCTCGCACAAACTGGGACAATGCCCGCCCCGGGGTATTAAAAGTCTTTCCTCTTGTTCAATGGTCGGTGGCGGTACTCGTACTCGTGGACTCATCACAGTTTTCATTTTCATTTATAGCTCTTCGCATGACCTACGATGTGGCTGGTGCGACTTTCCTGGCAGCGGCCACCTCAGCCCCAGAGCTTTTCGTTGCCTTTATCGGCACGTTTATCACAGAGGGCGACATTGGGGTGGGCACCATTGTGGGATCTTCGGTGTTCAATTTGCTGGGCATTGCTACAGTCTGCGGAATTTTTACAGGCGTGGTACGTATCATTCAGCTTCGTCAGATCCTCAGCCATTACCCTGTACTTTCATGAACTTTGCCTGCAGTCGGCTAGGCTGGATTGGTGGCCTATTACGAGGGATAGCTTGTGGTACATGCTCTCCATAACCGCACTTTTCATCACGCTCTGGGACTCGGAGGTGACTTGGTATGAGGCGGCCGTCATGCTCTTCTTGTATTTTGTCTACCTGGGGACCCTTATCTTCGATCGGAGGATTCAGGGCTTGTGCCGATGTAAGGGGATTAATCAGTAATCCGCAATGCTGCGGAGAGGCAATTTTGTTACCTATTTTGTTGTCTACTTTGCAGCGCTGGAAGGCGAGCGGGAAATGATGGATGAGGACCCAATGTTGCGGGAGGAAGAGCCTCTGATGACATTTCGCGATCATGTTTGCAGCAAGCCAGAGAAGGGAGCTCCTTGCATCGAAGTCACTTGGTGGGTGATCAAGTATCCGGCCATTTTTTTACTGGCCATTACCACGCCCAGTGTCCGGACCATATTCGCTTTCACAATGATCGTCGCCGTGTTATGGATTTCCGCGATATCGTATCTGCTCTCTTGGTTCCTAACCGTGGTCGGCTATAATATTGGCATACCAGACTCGATTATGGGCCTGACCGTTCTGGCCGTTGGGACTAGTGTGCCCGAGATTGTGTCCTCCTACATAGTGACCAAGAAGGGTAAGAGAATAGTCTGTACTCGTGAGCTGGTATTCCTTTAACATCCTCAATCCTAGGGTACGGGTCAATGGCCATGTGCAATGCGATTGGCTCGAACACATTCGACATATTCGTCTGCCTGGGACTGCCCTGGTTGCTGAAAACTCTCATATCCAACAAATACATTGTCATCAATTCCAGTGGCCTTACATTCACTGTAGCCATGCTCGTCGCTACCGTTGTCCTCCTCTACGGCGCCTTCCTCTTGACCAAGTTCACATTGGGCAAGCCTGTGGGCTGGATGAGCCTCGTCACATATGTCCTGTTTCTCATCTTCGCCATCGCCATCGAGATAACCCAGAACAAGATGAACAACTGCGACCTCGAAGACCACGCCTATACACATTATCTGAACAAGAATCTGTGATCTTTCGCACCGCAAAATTCTCTAAGCTAATTTAATACAAATCGCTCGGCTGCTTCTGGTGGAACAAATCTTTGGTGGAACAATCTCCTCTGTATTTTCAGTAAAAATTCATCCGTATTCTAGAATAAATTCAGAGAGCCAGCAAGTATAATATATTATATATTATATTATATTATATTGGGGCGGGCGGGCGGTCTGGTCTGTACATCATCGATAGCCGCCACTCGAAAGACTTATCAGCATGCCTTTTGCTTCTCCTGGCCCGGTCGTAAGTACGAAAAATTCACCAGATAAACATCGTAATTATATTCGAGCCAGCTGCGCTCCCCGTACCCACGTAGATGGCGGAAGATGATCTCGAGGTAACATTTTTTTCCCTCAAGTGATCGAAGAGCTGGGAAAAACTGATTGATTTGGTCGCTGTGAGCGAACTGAGGCGGCATCGATAGACTGGGAATAGTATTGGTGTGAAAGCAGCCGAGAGGCAGGTACCACCATACATATGTGCATATATGTACATGTGTGGCTAAATCTATTCCTGTTGATCGTCTGTACACCAATCAGCAGTCACCAACGATGACGTCAATCGACGGTGCTATGACATCAAGGAACCATACTATCGAATGAAGAGATACTTGAATTTCACTTTGTGGTTGATAATTCACGTCTGTACGTACATATTCCTTTACCTACGAGTTTCTGTAATTTATAGCTATTATTGAAACGATTTTTTGTTAAATTTTTTCGAGCACGCGTCCCCCTACCCCTCCTTCTATCGTGTCTGAATGGTTGAGCGAGATACCATAGATCTGTGGAATAGATCGGCACCCATACACCGCCATGCTTCCACTTTGCTTGTGTTTGTGTGCGTAGACAGCAGGAGAGTGAATGCCGATCGCTGCCGCCATAAATACCACAGATACATATTGCACTCGAGCCCGAGCTGGCCATCCCACCCGGTCGCAATCAGACATCAGACTCAAGGGTTCCCATCACCTGCTGACTCACAAATATTTCCTCTTTCCCACCCAATCAAAGAGCGAATTGTACACACATATGTACATATGTGTGAATGCACTCGAGAAGTGTGCTCTCAATCCCTAACGTTCTCCGAGTTCAGAGCGTGATCTTTGGTCCCCGAATTGGGGGTGCGTCCACAGGCCAACTAAGCGTTAGCTAGCGCACAGATTAGATTCCATAAATTTCCAGGAATATTAAGGGGAGGGGTCGCTATTCTTTGGCAGCCCTCCAGCCTATTGGGGATAGGCACAGCACACGAAATCGTTTTCATTATCGGATCGCACAGCTCCCGTGTCAACTATCGGAAACGGATGTGCAGCTCAGGTGAGGCCTTGATCTTGATCAAACTCTCACTTATGGACTAGCTGGATTGAGTCGGATTGCGTTGGTTTGCTGGTTTGCTGGTTTGCCTGATAGCCGTGTCCACTTGAGTCGCTACTTAATCGTATCTACTGGGTACTTATAAATGTAGCATTGTATTGTTCTTTTTTGCCAAAAAGGAGAAAGCCAATATGAAAATATGTATAGCCTACGCACATACATATGTACATATATTCTTTTATTACCAGCGTATCGCTGTGGCGCATTGTGGTGGCATGGATGGGAAATGCCGAGCAGCATAGCAAACGTTTCACATAAATTCCATTTTTGCAATCCTCACTGGCTTAGTGGGTATATTTTTGTATTGTTTTGCTGATACGCAATATTCCGTACAGATTCCCCTCCTCCCTCATTCAAATTCGAAATCCATCTTCTTGATCCTTCTCTGTGGATGTTTTTTTATACCCGGTACTCGAAGAGTAAAGGGGTATATTAGATTTGTGCAAAAAATTAATGTGTGTAACACCCAGAAGGAAGCGTTTCCGACCCCATAAAGTATATATATTCTTGATCAGCATCAATAGCCGAGTCGATATAGCTATGTCTGTCTGTCCGTCCGTCTGTCCGTCTGTCCGTCTGTCCGTCCGTCCGTCTGTCCGTCTGTCCGTCTGTCCGTCTTCATTAGCGCCTATAGCACAAAGACCATAAAAGCTAGAGGAACACAATTTTGTATCCAGACTCCTGTCCTAACGCACTGTTACAAGTGTATTTCAAAATTTCGCCCCGCCCCCTTCCGCCCACTCCAAGGACGAAAATCTGTGGCATGCACAATTTTAAAGATACGAGAAAACTAAAAACGCAGAATCATAGAGAATGAGCATATCTATCAGATTGTTGAATCTGGATCAGATCAGATGATAAATATAGCTACAATGAAGAAAACCATTTCGAAATGCATCGTTCCCTCTCGCTCTCTCTCACACACAGGGGTAGGCGCTATGCCTGATCGAATTTTTTGACGCCTAGTTCTCAGAGACTATAAGAGCTAGATCAACTAAACTTTCTATCCAAGCTCCTGTGATATCAAACCGAGACGAGTTTGTTTTAAAATTTGGACAGGCCCCCTTCCGCCCCCACAAAAGATGAAAATCTACAATTTTGAAGATACGGGAAAACCAAAAACGCAGAATTATAGAAAATGACTATATCTATCAGAGTATTGAATTTGGATCAGATCGGATTATAAATATAGTCAGAAGGAACAAATGAAATTTCAGTGGCCTCCCAAGCGCAGACTGATTCCCTCTCTCTCTTGCACACAGCCGTGTATGTATATGTAGGAAGTAGATAAAGACATGTAGAAAAGGCAGATGTAAAAAAAGTATGTAAACAAATATGGAAACATCTAATATATAAAAATCTCCGAAAAGGTTGACTTAATTATTTTTGTTTGTCTTTTTTGGCTAAAACTAAATTTATCCCTTTTGCGAACATGTAATAATGTAATTTATTACAAGCTCACATACATATATACTGACTGAGTACCGGGTATAAAGTAGAGCCGCGGCGTAGACGCGGCTCACAACGTTCCCCCTCGTTTTTGATGTTTTTGCGGAAACTTTGAGATAGTATTTTAGTTTTCAACTCTATTTCATATATAGGTATGTATGTACAATTGCCGACTGATTTATTTACGTGTGGTTTGTGGCTGTTCCCTGGAATAACAAATATTTTTCGATATTTCGTAGACTTTAGGCTATGCAAAATAATAAGGAAACACATATAAGTATTATATTTCGTGAAATAACCGTTTTTATAATAGTTGTTTGGGCTTACACTATTGAGAATTTATTATTAGTAGTATATAGTATGTAGTGTTAGTAGTTTGAGGTGTACAAAAATCCATAAAACAAAGTTCAGATACTTATGATGGTAAAGGACGTTCAATGCTGCGCACAGCTACGCATGGGCATGAAAGACGTCCAGAATAAAGCATTTTCGCTCCGGAAAAATACCGAAACATTGAAGTGTTCCAAGGTAATGATGGATATTGAAATAAACTCTACAGAAAACTAGGCTAAGATCCGTGAGACAAGTCAATTTTCTAATAATTAAAAAACAAATTCTCTCAGTAGATGAATCCTTCTAAACCACGAGTAATACTAACATCTAACAACCTGATGTACAAAAGAACCACGAAGAAGGATATACCCAAAACAGTCAAAACAGCTCTAGGCGAAACAGAACTCCTGCTAGCCTCCACCCGCCTCCCAAAGGACGTCCGCGACTTAATGGTGCACAATGTTGGACACTGCACAGGTCGGACACCAGAAATACCAATGTCCGATCCTCAGCACATAAATTCCACATGAGAATCCCAGAAACACCGATTGGGACCTTTTCCGATTTGAACTTTGAACAACGGCAAACGTCTCTAACCGTCCGATAAGTTAGAGTATGATGGATGAGCTAGAGTATAAAGCCAATCAACGTCAGTCTTCAGGGAACGGCTCTCTGAGAGATCTAATGGCTAAGGCAAGCACTCTGTTCCATAGGGAGAGGAATGGGACAGCAAATTGGGACACCTACAGAACAGCCTTAACACTCTCTGGAAAGAACACTCCATGACCCTGCACTACAGATTCCCGTTAAACAAGCAGAATATGTATAACCATTAAGACCATGACTTTCTTGCGATTACATTGCCAGCATTAAGTGGTCAAAATTGTGCGCCCACCGGCAGCAGCTGTATCAGTTGTTATGTGGAGTCCGGCTGCCACAGAAGAATTATCTCTGAGTAATTGACACACCTATATAGCGATATCAGTGATATCAGTACATAATCTTAGAGTTGGTGGCAGCTCGCCAGCTACGCCATTATTCCGCCCATGACGTATGGCCCTCAGACTGCGTCATGACCACAAAGAAAAAGCACAGGAATCGGAATCAAAATCAAATTCAGGGGCGTGCTGATTTGATTGGCCGGTAATCGGTGGCACCGATATGATAAACGAACAGAAATAACAACGGCCCGCGAACATTATCTATCTTTCTCACAAGTTAGTATAAATATAATTTAAAAGCTATTATTTACAATCCTTTGTGGGAAACGAACTCTATAAGCCGTGGCATTATAACTAAAATCGGGGCATACATATCATATGAAGTATGTATGTATGTATAATATATTATTGTAAATAAATTATAACAAGGTCTGTCGATCGTTCCTATGTCATCCGACTTAGATTAGTTTGTTGCTGATTTATATGATCCTTTTATGACGTTCCAGCGTTATAGATACATCTTCATATCTACAGTACATACATATGTATATGGGCTAGTCCAAAAATCCGCTTAATTAATTAAAATAAATACAATCTCGGATGTAAAGTGCAATTCTTTCCATTCGGTTAATCTACAGATGCTCCCATGCAATTACAATATGTATATTCCAAACTAATTTTTCTTTTTCATTAGATTGGCAATAATTGTAAACTACCGGACAAAGAATCAAAGCCCGAGTCAGCCTCTATCCATATGTACTTATAATATACATATTATATATATTATATAGTATAGGTACGCAAGAAATGACCTATCCATAAGTAGACACCAAAAACCAATTGCTTATGGATGCACTCAATTACCTAATTATGCTCGTCTGTTTTGTCAAATCTTAAAACAGCTTCGTAAAATCAGTTTCAATGTTGAACTCAGCAAATGTTGACATTGATTTGAAGGAATATTCAATAGGAAACAGATCATATGCAGTATCTGATTGTTAGACGACAAAAAGACAAAGAGAATTTACAGGAGAACTGCGATCTACGAGTGTTTAGTCTTTAAATGCTCCTTGATGATGATACAATTCGATAGAAGAGACCCCAACTATCATCATTATCATCTGATGTGAGCCCACTGCACTATGGGACCAATGACCCCGTTTTGTGGCAAACAGTTGCCCTCCAGAATATCCTTCCATCAACAGACCTCAGATCTGATTCTTAAATCCATTACCTCTTTAAATAACGCCTCTAGAATAACCCCTTTTCGTAAGCATACAATTCGAAAAGTTGCCCTCTCAGGTACTATTAAATATATATTATATTATAAATATATTTATATATACATATACCGACTCTTGTAAGGGTGTAAGACCATTCTGAAGGCAAGGAACCGCTACCCCGATCGTTTTATGTACTAATTTGTATAGCGTTCTCCGACTTTCCGATCATCATACGGAGTCTCAAATCCATTGAAAACATTTCTTCCCAAACTACCTTCTAATATCTTATGCCATTTTGAACCGATTTCCGATGCTCAAGCGTTAAAGAATACGATCCTACTTTGATGGTCTCTTGGAGTGGTCTTCGTCTTACTTCCTGAGGCAGGTGGCCGTTTAATCAAACCGCTTTTTTCGAAATTCTTTAAAAAATTGTTTTGAGAAGACTTGTTTATCCCAAGTTTGGTGTTTATAGTGCCAAAAATAGTGTTATCTGACTGCACAGCTAATATACCTGCCAATATGCGCCTTCAGTAATTTATGACATTTCTAAAATTTTTACATTTCAGTTTTGATATGAAAAAGAGACGTTAATTAACAGCTAATGAATGTATGTACGTATACAAAAAAAATGTTTCCCGACTGACTTCAAAGAATTAGTTAACATAAATGTGAACTCATATTAATGTCCGCTACTGTATGTACGAATACATGCATATATTGTTTTTGATGTGCTCCTTAAATGTATAATATTCGTTTTTTGTCAGCCCTTGTTCCAAAAGGAGAGCCTCGCTTGCAGAAATATCTGTTGGCTTAAGGACTTGTGAATGTATTTGGCCTTCTCTCAATATAACAAGAACTGAACAATTTGAGGACAAATGAATGCCATTAGACATATGTACATAAGACATCTGTACATCTGCAGCGTTTTTCATTGTGTTCTAGAACTCTTGGCCGTAATGGCACTGCGGGGCGTCCAACTGGTCTTAGCTTTATTTTAGTTTGTACGCTTTTATGTGAATTACCCAATCTAAATGTTTTCTTTTGAATTTTTTTCTTCATTTTTTGTGAAATGTTTCCAGTATATCGAAAAGTGGTAACAAAAGCCTTTACTTGTATATTTGATATATTTTTCTCTTTCGGCCTAGAAAACTTCATTTAAGAGAAGGCGGTCTAAAAAGGAATTTAATATGACATGCATATTAAGAAGAAGCGAATACTCTACAAAATGCAGTAAGTCTTTTGCTTGGAGTAGTAGCTTGGACTCATTTTGTAGGCCCTTTAAAAAACTAGTTGTCGTCACAGAAGTATACTCGCTAGCCGATTATTAATTACACGAAATATGAGGGCAAAATCAACTGTTCATCATGAACAAAAAAAAGCAAAATCAAAATTAAAAAGCATTCAAGAAATTGCACTTAAATAGTTTAATTTTAAAAATAATAGCACTTAAACAGCTGATACGTTTTTGTTGCATTCTTGTGTGCGATTAATGTTTATCTAATGTTTGTGCATATGCATGTATGTGTGTATACAAATATATTACTTAAGCGTCTTTTAAGAATTGGGCCTTGGCCATAGAAATAGGTTGTTGGTCCCATAGTGCACTATATGAGAACACATACTGACATTAATACCTTTGTATATACATATGTGTGTATGTAAGAGTGTACATATAAGGAAACCGATATTCCATATGCCATTGAACACTATCATACGGACATCAATCGAATACATCCATATGTACGGGTGCGGGTACTTGCGTAGCTCGGTTAGTGACTACTGCCAATAGATTGATAAAATGTCAGGCAATTGTTTTTTTGCTTTCTTATCAATTAATGACTCCACGCACAGATGGAAAGGGAAGGTATACCCACACACATACACACACACACACACACACACACACACACACACGGACGTACGTATTTGGCAACTGCTTGAGCCGAAAAGCTCGACTGTCGGATGCCAATATCTGCCCTGCCAAATGTACTGCCCGAAAATCTTCTCTGATTGCTATAGATAAGAAGCCTATACATTCGTACAATAAAGAATTTGATTGTATATCGTATATACATTACAGTAGCAATTGGATCTGCCATCGTAGATCGGCAAAGCTCACTTAAGGTAAGCAATAACATGAGAAACGGCAAATAAAAAATATTAGTGTCAATGTCAAGGAAGATTCCTCCCAGTTCCAGAATGGTTCGGGAATCCCCTAACCAATTCGCGCTGCTGCTACATATATATTACAATCTTAAGGGTCCCGTCCCCCAAAAACCCTTTCGTGTTGTACCCTACACATACAATGCACGCGAGCAGCCGGTGAAAAACTCAACTCGATGGACAGGTGAAAAAAAAAAAAGCACACATGAATCAGGCAGGGTAGGGAAAACGAGCAGAATTAAGCCCGAAGCAGCTGCCAGTGTGGAGGAGAAATAAAACATATAATAAAACCGACAACGTGAAGTGACTGACTTGAGGTGACTAGACTTACTAGAGAAGATATCTTTATAAAACCGTCAATACAAAGCGGCGCTGGCGCTGGCGCAGGCACTGCCACTCGCTCTGACACTGGCACGGGCGATGGAGTTGGCGTTGCCGTTGCCGTTGGCGTTGGCGCAGTCGCTAGCCGGTTGCCAGTCGGCGCTGCCACTGCTGTGTCCGCCGGCGCTGACGTCGGCGTCGCAGTTTATTATTAAGACGGGCGCGCTCTGGTCGCTCTTAATTAGTTGTGCGATATAATTCTAGCCAAGCGGTTTGCTGGAGGAACCAACGGGAAGCAGCGTTGAATCGAAACGAAATAGCCGGAATTCGAAATCCGCACGTTGCGCATACGCCGTGTACTCCGACGCCAAGCGAGTGTCAGAACAAATCCGAGAGGAAGCTTCAAATAAATGCCAAGTGATTTCAATTTCGGCAATATTTTTTTACGTTTTGTTTTTTGAATTCGAATCTGACTCAAAGTTCTGGTGCAAGCTTTAATAATGGTGAAAAACCTCGGCCTTTTGCTGGGCCTCTTCGTATTATTATTTGGCAGCCTCGCAACGAGTACCCACGCATCAGGTGAGTCCGAAAAAAAAACTCTGCGTTGTAAACTGTTCAATTTAGATATATATTGGCAAGTGAGCAGAACCAGGATGCTCACCGCCAATGCAATGCTTTTTGTGCAGCATTTCCACACGCGAAAAGCATAAAGGGAGACATTTTGAAATGTTTTTTTTTCCATACTTGCTTATTTGTGTCAACATGTGTCGAGAGTTGGGGAACCTGAAAGCGTTTTCCGGCCCATTATCTAAATGTTTTGTCACCACAGATTACAGATTACAGACATCGGACAAATCAATGGATCGATCGAAGCGATCGGAGCGATCGAATCGATCAATGAAATGTCACTTATCCATTTCCCTGGATGCTTTTCCCCAATTGCAATTTTAATGGACTTATCGTATTCGAGGACTCCAGGCAATGGCTGCCATGTGCCACATGGACACGAGCTGGTATGTGGCTCTTATCTGGGGATGTGCTCCTAGCAGCGATGATTTATGAGAATTTATTGGGCCGTCGCAACATACAAATCATGATGGCTTTATGACACATACAGAATGGGATTTAGATTCGGAAATACACATTCATCTATGTATTTATATAGCTGATGCCATTAACAAATCATGGCTGGCCACTATCTACATACTTCTCCTGCTGACTGCTGCCTGTTGCCTTCTGCCTGCCACCTGCTTCTATTTGAATCGCACTTGGCCCATTATCTCCGAAAGTCTACTTCTCTTTCATGTCACTTGATTGCGGCCAGTGGATGTGGATTGGCTCGAGGTAGCACAATCACTTATTTCAATTATCAGTTGGACGGATCCATTCTATGATCTGCACGGACTTATATGTTGATTTCTTCAGTAAGATGGAATAGTAGATACGGCTGGTTTTTTGATAACATATGTCCGTTCGTCACCATTATAAGCCACTTCTTCGATTGCCTGATCTAGGAAAGTATATTTTCCAGCACTTCGATTTCCGTTCAACCTGTAAAGTTCGATTTACGTAACTGAGCTGCTACCCTCTTATTAAATCTTTTTCTCTTAAATCTAACAATACACGAGTCTTGCGGCAGCGCCCCTCGGTCGATGGGTAGGGAGGGGGCTGCGTTCCTGGCTGCCTGGGATCCGCGCGTAAAAAAAATGTGTATTGTATATTATATAAATACACATATGTACTTATATGGATGTACGTATTCCCTCTCTCTCACACACTCTATGCCGTGCAGTGTGCGCTCTCTGGCGGAGGGGAGCCATACTGACTGAGTATCGATCGTGTATAAATGTAGAGTCGCGGCCCTAGCTGCGACTCGCAACGTTCCCGCTCGTTTTTTTGTTTTTTCGCCACTATTTGATAGATTCTGACAATTCTGATAAGTGATTCCAATTAAAGAAATAAAGAAATACTTTAAATACTATTAAAGTGTCGAGTCATGATCAGTGCATTTGCACTTGCTGATCGTCTCGCACTCTCTTTTTGTCAAACACGAAACGAATCGGATGAGTCGCTGGACAGAGCATGTTTGGGTATGTTTGACCGTCGCTCGGTAATCGGTGAATGAAAGCGGCGGCCTGGGATTCCCGGGTTCTTCGGAAACACAAATCCCGACCCGACCCTCCAACCCATGCATAGAGTCAGACCTACACTCAACCCCAAGCCCAGATCTATAAATACGCTACCCATATATGTATGTACGATTAATATGCTCATTTGGCTTTTGGTTATTCCGAAATGGGATTTTCGCTGGAATAATGAAAAGGAATTTATTCGGTTGGCGCTGACGTATCCATTAACATTTTGGGCGATGGCTCCTCCTAATCACCCGGTCTGGGGGACTTTTCGACTTCGCCTATGTCTCTGTGTCTGTGTCTGTTCCTGTCTCTGGCTTCTGATTCGATTCGATCTGATCAAAATTGCTGCAGTCCAAAGTGCCAAGTGATCCCCCGCTCGGCGGGTGTTGCATTTATTTTCCCACTGCCCCCACAACGCTTCGCCTCCACATTCCACAGATCCGACTTGCTTTTGCCTATGCCATGACATGCCAATGGTGTTGGGCTTGGGGGCGCCTGCCTCTTCGAGTTTGAGTGTTATTGTCTATGCTTTGTATTTATTTGTATTTAGTTATTTGTGTACTGCTGTTTCGCTTCGTATTGTGTTGTTTGGGTTTGTTGGGTCGTAGCCAACAAGCAAAAAGCAACTCGACAAACAACGCTAGACCATGCACCATGCACCATGCAACACGGTTTCCACAAGCTCAAAGCCCAAGCTCATAGTTCCACTTCAGTCCGATAAAGTAATTATTAATATCCAATATTCTAAGCATACTCCATTATTTCAAGTGGTTGATCTACATACATATGATATGAGGGATTGCTTTTAATCACTGTGTACTTGTTTCATTATAAAACACTCTTCCTCTCGTCATTCTGTTTTCATGTCCACCCATGCTTCCCATGCGCATAACAGAAGTCATCTCTTAAGTCTGGTAAGTCAGAACGCATCGATTTTTCATTCATTCATACATTCGTACATGTACATATGCATATTCACATACCCTTTCTTTATTCGAATATCATTTATACATATTTCATTTCAGTTGTATTCTCCGTTTCCCGAAATAGTATTCGCCATTATTCATGATATTTCCATGATGATGTGCTACAAAAAACAAAAATATATCTAGTAGAGCTGTCTATATTTTAATTTTTAGCTTATTTAGTAGCAGTTAGTCTCAGTCATTTTTGTTTATTTCCGTTTTTGCGGAAAGTGTACTAAATTGTAGTTCGAAAGGTAATTTATTACATGTATGCACATTTGTATACAAAAAAAACGAAACAGTTAAACAGTACTGTTTTAAAATTAGGTGTAGGTGCATATGTATGTATGTACGAGTAGGTGCATATGTACATTTATTCAGCATTCATTTCATTTAATAGCCTACAAGCCAATAATATGCATGACTCTTACTTAGCTCCCAGTTAACGTACCCATACATTTCATGGCCCAGAACTATGTTGTCCAGTGCAAGTACGGCATGACCCGCCGAGAGCCGAGAGCTGAGAGCTGAGAACAGCCGCCAGGCAGCAAGCCAACCAATGAATTGCATTTTCATAACAATTATCCAGATACTTTGGAGTCAGTTGGATGCCAATTGGCTCGATTGCCAGCAAGTTCTTTTCGCATTGAGCCGCAACTGGCTTTCAACGAGTTTCCCAAACTCTTGGGCCAGCCCTCGCCGCGTAATTTGAACGAAGTAAAAACGAAACAATTATTGACTACAATGTAAGCAGGGTGGAGAGGGGGGCATGGAGCAAGGCTACGGGCAGAGTGAAGCATTGCCAAATGCGTCAAAGGGCAGATCGAGGGGTGGTAGTGGTGTTCACATAATTGCTGGCTTAAACGCCCTGAAGTGAGCCGAAAAGCCATCGAATTTCCACAATTTCCGCAAGTGGGAAGGAGAAGGGCATGGCTCTCAAGGAGTTGTGGCTGGGACTGAGGTTGGGGCTGGGGATGGTGCTGGGGCTGTGGCTGAGACTGTGCTTGGGGCTGGAGTGTTCCCAGCTTGTGTGTTTGGGTTTTTCAGTGCATCTCATAATCGCTCTGCCAGACAGCTGGCAGCAAGTTCAATAAACTTGTTTGTCAGACGGCAAGTCAAGCTCAATTCGGATCGGTCGCTGTGCTTGAGCTTTGCTTGGCTTAGAATGGAGCGGCACGTCTCAGTTCGGTTCGGGCCTGAGCTTGAGCTTCAGCTTCAGATTCAGCTTCAGTTGGGGCTGCATACTTGTGGAGCCAAATGCATTTCATTTGCACAGCCAGCGCGACTCCAAGTAAGATCTCTGACAGCAGAGCCAACCAGTCCAATGGGGTGGTTGCTTCTTTTTTGGCCGTGTTTGTGTGTGTATAAGTGTTCGAGAGGAGACATATTGAGAGGCACAGTCGCAACTGCCACTGCCACTGCCACTGCCACTGCAACTGCAACATATGCACAAACCACATGCATACATATGTACATACGTGCGTATCGGCCTATACATATGTACATGCATGCATGCATACATATGTACATACTATGACATGGACCCATCGGTATCGGTCGCTGCAGCCTGATGTTTACTCGTCTCGATTGTCTTCTGCTCGCCGTGTTTCAATTTCCAGATGGCAGTGTTCTTCTTTATTTTCGCTGTGCCGAGTGCATCTAATTATTCAATTATGACTGATTGTGCAGCCGTTGTTGTAGATCGCTGTTGTATTTGTTTTTGTTTTTTTTGTTGCTGTTGTTGCTGGCGGTGCTGGCATTGCTGGTGATGGTGCAGGTGCATTCTGGCACGCAATTCTCTACAGATAAACACAAACAAAGCATAAACGGGGAAAATCCGCCGAGCGTATCGCACGTGATGAAGGAATTTCGAATCTCTGCAATCAGGTCAAGAGGTTAGTGACGTCACAAGCTGGTTTTTATTTCGGTAAGCCTCCCCTCCCCTCCACCAACAGTGTCGCCCGGGGACTTGGTTAACAATATGGAAACGAAAAGAAACGTATCGTAAAGGCCAATAGTAATTAATGGGCTGCTTTATGAGAGGTTGGGGTGTAAACGAGAGAGTGCTGATAACCGTTAACTGTCCCATACATACACAGAAACCGCAGACAAGGTCCCAGCATTCACCCCCCCACCCGTCAGTGCACCCATCACCTTCGCTTAATTTCTTGGTAAATCTGACTAGATAAAATAATCACCGTGTCCCTGTGCCAATGAAATAGATTATAAAGAGACATGTCTAGCTCAAGACCGCACTCTTTAATACCCTTTCAGATCGATATGTCGTCCTCCCTTGTCATATACTTTTGGCTTGGCTGTTGGCATCTTCCTATTCCAATGTTGTGCTGAAATATCTTCAGGAAAAGTAATTTATATCGCAATAGCTAAGACCTTCATACATATGAACGATAAGCAGACAGAATAAGGATACACACAAACGTACATACATATGTCTTCAATATATAGTACATTGTACAAACATACATACATACAATGCGGCTGAGGGCCTATGGCGCTATCGATTCCGATGTCAGCGGTAGTTTCGTGCTCTGCATAAATCTGGCCAAGATCGTACAACTCTCTGCAAGAGTATACCACTTGCACGAAGCCAAATCAAAACAAACATGGGCGAACCGAGACGACCGAGACGCCTCCATGACTGTCCTATTTATTTTGGACTGTCGATTCAACGGCTGCTTCCCGCTACGCGACGCCAAAATGCACAATAGCCATAACAATGCTATAAAACTCCAATCGAATTGCCAGACCCCACCAATAATGACCCTGGCCACGACTGGCGGTGCTGTCTGCGCTGGAAGACGCATTAGATTGACATCCAGGCTAGCTGCTCGCCGGCCATGCCATAGAAGTGGTTATCTGACCAGGAATTCCCATATAAATGGAATACTTTTATCGTTTTTTTCTTGGCGTTCTTGGGTACACTCTTTCGTGAGAATTCTGAATCATAATGAAACCAAAACAATACTGAATACTTTGGCAATGTATGCATGTGTGTATGTAGTTCCGTTGAGTGCCATGACCATGACCATGCAAGTTAATTTTGCAGTAGTGCACATATGGGCATTTCACGGATGTCGAACGGGACATTCGTACCGAGCCCTGCATGAATCCACAGTATTCATAAAATCACAGCTATGTGCCCCTACTCATGCCCCTTCAATGCGTTCCGATCACTACGAATCCTGCCTTCAGTCAGATTCGAATCCCCCCGAATCACTAAAAACCGAATCCGAGCAAGTATTGTTCGCATGTTTCTGAAGTGATCCAACATATATTGTTCAAAAACGAAAACATTATTGTATTTAAAGATCAAGCATCTATACACGTTCACTGAAGTAAACAAAAACCGATCTCTAAATTTAATAGAAGAAATTTATGACTGCTAGGGTGTGAGCGGAGAAATGTCAGCCCATTAACAAGTACGACAACCAAAAAACACAAACTAAACTCAACAAAAACACACTTACAATACAAACTTATCTAATATATAGTCAAAAAATAGATGTGCATGCATGCACTCAGATTGTCACCAGCAGTAACGATGTATCCTTTCCGAGGGTCTAGCGATAATAATAGTAGAATCTCATATAAGCATCGGACCTTAAGAATAAAATTAGTTCGAACTTACAACTCAACTCACAAATGTCTAGACCTCTTAGCATATACTACGGTGAAACCCATTTGCGTTTACATAGTTTGCCTGATTGAGAGAGTGATTCGAATCTATGAGAAAGACGAATCGCTGATTCCATCGGACCGAACAAAGCGAATCGCGAATCGATTCGGTTGGCCGCAGGGCTCATGCAGGGCTCTAGTATTTATATACAGGTGTGTATCAATCGCAGACACAGACTCCTTCCTGCCAAATTTTGATAACAGAGCAAACAAAAATTTGCCAATCGTATGTTAGATGTTTTCATTCTCGGTGCTCGAATAGCTTAGGGATATATGTATGTACCAAATATCTGATCTGCATGGCTCCACTCGAATTGAATTGAGGTGACTTAATGGTGTGACGCCCACTCTGAGTTCAGTTTATACAGATTATAGTAAGTTTATAGTTGAGTTTCACAGCAGTGATGCCAAAATTTCAGAGTCAATATAAGCACCGAAAAAAGTGCACAGTCTTAAACATAAGCTAGATAAAACAAAAAAACGTACGCCAAAAGCGGCTAAAACGGAGTATAAATAAGCAAAAAAAGGTGCTAAATAGCAAGCTTTGAATTTTTAGTGGTTTTATTTAAATTAGCGATAAATTAAGAACATTGTCAACTTCGACATCCTCCCTTCGATGAAATAAAATAGTGATTTATCGCTTTTTTAAATGATTGTTAAATATAACAATGAGAAATTGTAGCTCGGGCAACATTTGGTATTTCTGCGCAACCTATAGTTATACAATTTACAACAGCATTACAATGTTTTAAAAAACTACACTATGTGAGAAAATGAAATCTTTTTACTGTTCTTTGCACGATACTAATCTTTTTGGTTGTAGGCTTGGATTAGTAAATATGTACTTCATATTTAGAACTAGCCCAGATCTCAGAGACTGTAAGAGCTGCAATGTCACACTCTTACCTTTAACCACCTATTTACGCCTCCACAAAGAGCAAAAATCTGTGGCAGAATCTTAGAGAATGACCATATCTAGCAGATTACTGAATTTGAAACATATCGGATCATTATTATAGCCAGAAGGAACAAATTTCATTGGCTGCGATAGCATAGCCACGAGCTTACTCCTTCCCTCAGATGTACAACAAATGTAAAGGAAATTGAAAACAGATAGAATCCAAAATTTGTATGACCTGTTTTTTTGCCAAAAAATCAATTTGTCTCTTTGCGGACAGAGATATTAAATGACATACATATGTGCATTTCCGTGGGAAAATCAACCGAGGCCAACAAATTTAAAGTCAATAAAAACACATTTTCAAATACTTTTGTCCCGATATTATCTTCTAAATATATGAAAACTCAGTTATTTTAACCAATTGACATAATACTATCATTAATATTGTTCTGAAAACCTATTATAATAAGCAAAAGTTCACATTTTCGGTATTTTTTTATATTTTATAGTCATGTTTTCCATAACTATTTTCTCCTATAAGAAACATGATTTTTGTTAAAATGTTTTCCTCAAAGTCTCTTTAAAAAGCCTACAAAGCTGTCTATGTAGAAAATATAAATTGATTTATGGGAAAATGTCTCGTGATAACCGTTAGAAAACATATAGAAAAAAAATACGTTCGGGACCGTACATTAGCGACCTTAATTTAATTTAAAAAAAACCCCATGAAGATAATTTATTGTGTAAGTACTCAAAAATGGAAAAAATGTTTGTATTCTTTATTTTGCTTACAATCAAAAATGTACGAATGTACGTTCGGGACCCGGGGAAATGCCCATGTGTACGTATTTATACTCGTAAAAGATATTGTGTATATTACATAAATCACATATATCACATATATATTTATATACCGACTCTGGACCGGGTATAAAGTAGAGCGCTTAATGCATGTACATAAATCCATATGTGAATATGTATAACCTTTTGAAAGAGTCCTTTTTTGGCCTCATTATATTGATAGTCGGTTAGAGTTCGGGTTTTTCTGATTGACTTACATTGCGCTTTTGTCAGTCTCACGTTGGATAGTTGTTTTTTTTTATTTTTTGCCTAATCTTATCGTTTTGAGTATTTTCCATTGAATCAGGGCCGATGTGCATATCAGAGTGGATGGCATTTCGATTAATTCTGTTTTTGGTCTGTTTTTTTGCAGCCGGGAATGAGAGCAACTTTCTGGAGGCATCCCTGCTGAGATACTTCGATGAGCAGTTGCTCTACGACATACTGCCACGTGCCACGTGCCCGGGCGACGATGAGACCTCACCGATGGACGAGTTCGCTGATCTCTTCACAGGTAAGTTTTCGATGTGGACAGTCGAACTGGCGGCACAATTCAAAGTCTGCAGATAACCACGATCCAGTATTATCCGAAACTATAATTTCAATCGGGCATTATCGGGGTCGGGGCTCTCAATATAAATCCTAGAGTGGAGTGCGGAATGTGCATTAGCACTACAATGGATAGACTTGAACTTGTCAGTGTGGGGTGTCCGGTGTCCAGACTCTTGGGCCTTTTTGCTTCACACTCCATATTATCAGCAGGTTCCCCCGATAACGGACTATTCAATGGGAATCAAATCAGGCGAGCTACGAACTTCTGTTTATGGACTCTACGTGTGTGTACGTACATACCTACATATATGTAGGTGCAGACAGGCACAAGAGACAGTCGACTGTCTGTTCATGCGGAACACTCTGGGAAGGCGCTCTTATCGCGCACAAGCTTGAACTGTACCGAGCACTACAGAATACTTACAACTTTGATTTAGATAGCTCTTCTGGTGAAAATGAGGTGTCTAGATTTTAATAAGAGCAGCGATTAGATGTATCAACTATTTACAAATACCTTTTCGGGGTAGATTTCGGAAATGACAGGGAATAGATGCCATTCTCGAGGAATGGATTCATTTCCTTATGAGAATTGAATTCTACAAAGTCAACGAAAGTGTTGCCTACTTGAAGGGCATTCGCTCACATACATATGTACATTGTACATTCATATGGGCATACGTACTCGACGGAGAGTAACTAGAATGCTCTGATGACGGAGAGTTATCAAAATGCTCCTCCCTTGTGTAATATTCCTCCTCCTGTTGTGGCACTCCTGAACTCGCCGTTATTTCTCTATTTGCGCTATTCACTATTCATTCATTTGTAACTCTGCTCCGTCTTGCAGTGGAACAGCTTCGTCAGGGCTGGGTGGTGCTTCATGTCTTTGCTGCGATATATTTCTTTCTACTGCTGGCCATAATATGCAACGACTACTTCCTGCCCACGGTGGAGTGCATCTGCGAGGACCTGCACTTGTCCAAGGATGTGGCGGCGGCCACCTTTATGGCTACGGCCACATCGATGCCGGAGTTCTTCACCAACACCATCAGCACCCTGATCCTGGAGTCGGACATGGGTCTGGGCACGATCATCGGCTCGCTCATGTTCAACACCTTGGGCGTGGCTGGTCTGGCGGCCCTGTGCATTGATAAGGTATGCATTCCCCTTCGATGTTTTCCCAGAAAACATTTTCAAATCTACACAATTCGAAATTCCTTTTGATTGGCAGCCGGTTCAGCTGGACTGGTGGCCAATAGCGAGGGACTGCTTCATCTACATATTCAACACGATAATCCTGCTGGTACTGGCCTGGGGTGGTAGCATTACCTTCGTCGAGTCCTGCATCATGATGGGCTTCCTGGTGCTATACTATCTGATCACCTTCAACAACAATAAGTTCATGCCAGCCATTCGCGTATTCATTGAGGATCGCATGAACTGCTGCTTCTCCACGCGCTACGGTAAGTCCACTATCTTGCACCTTTGAGCCTTTTCCATTTTTATCCTGGATGCCTTGCAGATCTAACGGAACCACCGGAGAACAGCGCCAAGGCACAGCTTCCGCTGAAAAAGGATCCCCTGTCGGGCGATGGCCTATTCGTGGTAGTCTTGCCCGAGAACACTGCGTCCATGTCCTCCACCGCAAATCTGACCCACTCCAAGCATTGTAAGCGTTATCCCTCGCTCCGCGACAGCTGTTTCTCAGGATTCCTTTTATCACAGGGAACGGCGAAGACAGCGATGAAGAAAATATGCCACACAGCATCTACGCCTATCCTCACGACGCCTCCCGCTTCATGAAGGGCTGGTGGATCTTCGTTTTCCCCATTAGGTTCACCCTCTCCTGGCTGATCCCGCACCCGCTGAAGCATCGCCGCCTCTACCCACTTTCCTTCATCATGTGCATCCTCTGCATCGGGGCCAATGCCTACCTGATTGTCTGGATGCTGACGGCTTTTGGAGTAGCCATCCATGTGCCAACTATAGTAATGGGTCTGACCTTCCTGGCTGCCGGCTCCACCATGCCCGAGGCCGTCTCCAGTCTGATATCTCTGAGGAACGGTAAGCGGAACGCTCCCAGTTCGAGTTTCGAGTTGACCATAGCTGTCCTATGTCCTTAACAGGTGAAAACGGAATCGGAGTCTCGAACTCGCTGGGCGCCAACTCGCTGGCTATCCTGCTCTCTCTTGGCGTGCCCTGGTTCATCAAGAACTGCATACACTATGGAAGTGGGGAGCCGCAACAGGTCGGCACTCAGGGCATCGAGTACAATATCATGATACTTATCATATCAACCGTGGCCCTCTTCGTAATACTCAGCTGCAGTGGCTACCGCTTGACCAAGCGGGTGGGTGTCGCTCTCTTCTCCGTCTATGGAGTGTTTATCGTTCTTCAGATTCTGATCGAGATGAATGTGTTCTTCCCCAGAGACTGCAGTAGCTAGTGGTGGTAGTGTTGCGTCTGTGACATGTGCTTCTGGTGCTGGCATCGGCAGAAACCCACATTCGAAAATCAATTTTGACTTTTCAGAGGGTTTTTGTTTTTGTTTTTTTTTGTTTTTTTTTTTGTTTTTAGTTCCGAGTACGTTGATTACTTGTTTTCTATTTTGCATGCATTGATTTTTGCTTAAGACTGTCTTTAGGGTTAACAAAAAAAAAAAAAAAAAAACGAGTGCAGCCGAAAAGCTTCATCAGAAGGAAAGGAAACCATGAGCTCTGCAATTTTCTATTTATTTGCCCGTGTATATATGTGTGTATTTATGTAAATATGTTTGTGTGTATAGTCCCATAGTTGTAGGCATATAACGACGACGATTCACAAATGTTTGAACTGTTACCAAAGCCCAAAACGAGATACTAGGAATTAAGCGAAGTGAAGGGAAACCCTCGAAACCAATCAAACCAAATGTTGTAGCCACATACAAATCTAGATGGTCTTTTGACCAAGTGCCCCACGATATTTCCAGTCTGCAGCCAGACGATTCTCCATTCTGACCAGGCTCCAGGGCTCCAGGGAGCTCTGTCGTACTTCTACTGATATTGCGTTAATATGTGTTTTATGCACTAGTAACTATTGTTAGCGTTACGTAAAGCCCTTGTTATCACTGTTATTAATTTATAAATAAATTCTAAGAACAATTTTACAAAACGTGACTTTCATTTCAGTTATGTATGCGTAATGGGTTGCCGTTTCGTCAAATAAAATGAAATAAAACAACATCGTTGATCGGTTTTCGTATTCGTTTCTTTTTAGAGGGAATTATGGCCTCCGTAGTGGAGGGGCGTTGAAATTTTCCAACAGTTACATCACAAATCACAAATAAATAAGTAAATAAATGAGATCAAATATTCTGCGGTTTACAAAGATAAGCCATACATATGTGTACATAAATACAAATAGGAATTGCAATTTAAATACATGTACATATATACATGGAAATACAGTGGAAATAAACGCGATTTTGGGGAAATGTTTTATGCTAGGTATTTTTTAGGTTTTCCGGGTGTTTATATTATCCATCTTAAAGATATCTATATATTCATTTATTATATAAGTTTTTCCCGCTGGAGGGGGCTTCCTATGTTCTTCCTTCAGCTAAACAAAATGGTAATTTATTTTAATTAATTAATTTTTTTTTTGCTTTCCACTTTAGGTTGGCAAATGTCTTGGAGATTTGGGGATGGGCTAAGCGAATTTTGTCACAATATATGTTTGTTTATTGTATAATACACAAATACTTAGAGCTAGATACTTGGATTTCATATACACTCATATGTATATTAATTTGGTATTTCCACAAATGCAACACATGTTCATATACACACACATATATATATATATATATATATATAGATATCAAGGAAGTTTTAGAAACTTGCCACATATGTAACATTTGCCAATCTTCCCCACCTCGGGCAGGGCATGCAAGGTGGTTTGCATGCCGTCTGCTCCTTTCCTTTCCTTGTCTTGTCGTTTTTTTTTTTAAACAAATCAGTCTGAGCAATTACAATTCAAATGTGCTTGCGAATGCGAACCGGCAGCTTTAAGCTGCTTCCTAACAACCTGTCGAACCAATTGGCACAAATTACAATCAATATTCACAGGCATTGTTCATATAACGACGACGGTGATGCACTGATCATTGTGCATACAAAGAACTGATTAGGTAACACAACGCTAAGCTAATAAGCAGCATATCCCACCCAGCCTCGGGTCTGAGAAATCTTGAATGCCGATTTTAGGCTGGCCATTAAGTGCAGCAATGGTGTCCGTTCTTAACGTAATAATTGTGCATGGCTACAGTGCCGTTCTTGCTATAGCTGCCGTTGCTTCCGTTGTACATGTTGCTGGTTAGTCCGACATCCGCGCCGGTATTGCCTTTTGCACTGAGGCTGCTTCTGGCTCCAGTGCTATACGGGGAAGGGAATGGTGCTGCATTGGCAGCATTGTTGTCGTCGGTGCTGGTTGCCGCATCAAAAGCTTTTATTGGATTCTGTATGATTTTGCATGTGAACTGGCGATGAGGTCCCGGCTCCTGGGGAAGTAAGAAAACTTTAGATGGCAGGCTTGGGCTTAATCAGACTAATCACCTACCTTTGGCTGAATGGGAAAGCAACACCAGAGTATGAAAGCTATGAATGCTACTAATGTACCCACAAGCAATATGAAGTCCTCAATCGTCTGCACATGGACAAAATCAATGTACGATTTCAGTCTCACGTACATACATAAGTACATGCACACATACAGATGTACGAATATGTGCATGCTTAAATGTAGGTCTTACTTACCGGCTCTTCGCCTAGCAGCACATGATTAATTAAATAAACAAAATCATCGAATGGTGTCATTGTGAAGCTCCCTCCGCTGTTAATCAGTTTCCACTTTGTTTGGGTTTGGGTGCGACGTTCCGCCGGCAGTAACAGCGACTGCTGCTGCGGCAAAATCTGCTGGTACTTACAAATGGCGCAACGCGACAGAAAACCACATGCTTTCAGACTATATACTAATACAGATCATAATCACTATAACTAAATATTATTTTTTATAACTTCCAAATCTTAGTTCTACTCTGCTACCCAACGCATTGAGATGAACATGGCGCGATGTTGTACTTTTGTACTGTATCGATTAGTATCGATTGAACGTATCGTGCATCTTCATATTGACTGGGCGACCTGGCCTAGAGATGTAACTCACAGTCGCTCTAGCCGATGTAAACGGATATCGATCAGCCGACAGCTGATGGAGTAGCTTATATGCCATCCCTATCCAAATTTCAAAGCCATTTAGTTGGCGTTTTTTGTTAATATTTGTGACTTTTATAAACAACAGCAATGGGCAAACGACGTAGCACACCCAGCGACCAAAAAGAAAATTCCGAGAGTAACGACGAGGACCCAAAAATGGACGAAAAGAATGCGCCTAACCTCAAGAAAAGCAAACGAAGAGAACCACGGTACAGTTCGAGCTCATCTTCCAGCAGCGGGAGTAGCAGCAACAGCGACAACAACAGCAAAAATCAGAAGCGCAATAAGAAAACAAATCGCAACACAGAGGGCGCTGAAGAAATACAAGAAAAACGGACCAAAAATGTGGAAAAGCAATCAGAGGAAAACAGCCAGAGGGTGCAAGAGCAACGCTCGAAGTGGGACAGTCCCGACCGTGCCAGCGGCGGCCAACGTCACAATTCCCATAGAAACACAAAACAACGCAGACACAGTCGTAGCTGCTCGCGCGAGCGGCAAAGGGAGCGCGAGACAGAAAGAGAACGTCACCGAGACAGCGACCGGGACAATCCTATGCGCCGCGACCGGCGACGGGAACAAAGGCAGCGTTCACCTGTGCAGCGACAACGAGCACGCAGCAATGAGCGAAGGGAGCGACCACGACGTTCCCCCGAAAGGCGTCCAGAGCGGCAAGTACAGACGTACCATCCACCGAGACGCCCCTTGAATAATTTCGCACTTTTTTTTCAGGCGCAGTCGTAGCCGCAGTCCCTGCGATCGATCAAACAGAGACGGACGCGACTTTGGTCGTCGTAAACAGCAGCGCCGTGATAATCGTAACAGAGGAGACGACGAACACTTTGAGTGGGGCAGGAAAGATGACAGCAAGGCGCCGCCGGATGAGGAGCCCGTCGAAAAGGAGAAGCCCAACTTCGGGCTAAGCGGAGCCCTCACCGAGGACACCAACAAAGTTAATGGAGTTGTTGTCAAATACTCGGAGCCGGTCGAGGCTCGCAAGCCGAAGCGTCGCTGGCGCCTGTACCCGTTCAAGGGCGAAACAGCACTGCCCACACTGCACATACATCGCCAAAGCTGTTTCCTGGTGGGCCGCGACCGCAAGGTGGTCGACCTGGCGGTTGATCATCCTAGCTGCTCCAAGCAGCATGCCGCCCTGCAATACCGGCTGGTGCCCTTTGAGCGCGAGGACGGCAGCCAGGGAAAGCGTGTGCGTCTCTACCTTATCGACCTGGAATCGGCCAACGGAACGTTCCTGAACAACAAGAAAGTCGATGGTCGCAAGTACTACGAACTGATGGAGAAGGATGTCATCAAGTTTGGCTTCAGCTCCCGCGAATACGTTCTGCTTCACGAAAACAGCAAAGAGGACCAGGAGGATGATGACGTGCATATCAAGGAGGAGCGTTCGGATGTACCAGCCGAGGAAGTAAATCCCTAGAGTAGCCAGTGCGTAGCCGGGCTCCTGTCACCCCTTAGCAATTGTCTAAGCTCATAACTTTACATGACAGTAAAATGGCATGTGCTTCATTTGACCCTTTCATCATGTACGATTTTTTTATTTTTCGCACCTTGGCTGAGATCAGTATACAACATTTACATACGATTTTTTGGTTTTGCGTGCCCACTGCCAACATATTCGTAAATAAATTTCCAAACAAAAATTCTCTGAATTTTACCTTCCCAAAACAACGAAATGGAAATCGCCCCATCAAAAGCGAACCAAAAAGAAGAGGCCAATGAAGAAATTCCCAGCACCAGCAAAAACTCAACTTCACGACTCGAAGCGTCGACTCGCTCCAATGTCAGCTTTCAATGTGCATTTGAACCCGAAACGGGCAACAGTATGCGGTGGCAGCTCTTAATTTTGCTGCTTGGCTTGGCGGCAGGCGTTGCTCCTCGTCTGCGTCGCCAGGTAATTGCACCCACCTGGCTTAGGGATCCTGTGTTGGGACCCGCCTCGAAAGTTTCTAAGGTGGTAGTAACTCCGCAAAATCTGCGTGAAACGGCTGCCATACGCACGACAATACAAAAGGCCGTCGAAGAGGGCACTTATGTGGTAGCTGCCCCTCCACCGTCGGTAAGTATAAACCATTTCGATGGCCGACATTTCAAAGCTAATCACAAGTGTTAACATACCACACGACGGAGAGAATGTTTCAACAATTGTAAATATCAGTCAAGAATCAATCTTTTTCTATACTCGCTACTCTTAAATAAATGCGCTATGAATCTAACAATAATTACATAAAGTGTTAGGTAAGATCACACAAGATGTGCATACGGTTTGTTTGTTACCAAATGTTGAACGTATTCAAAACGATAGACTAGTATAGTCACGATCGGAATAATAATACCGATAAAATAGAATGTCTTACAGCTAGAGGAAATATGGTAAAAATCGAATAGTATATAGTTATATTTACATATGAATTTAAGAGCACGATCGACTTGCAAGGTAGCCTCACTACTTATGCTTATTCGAATAAGAATTAGCGATCGCTAAAATTAAAAATGTTAAGTGTCACAGCGCACAGTCCTTGGAGAAATTGGTAACCCATATATTAACAGTCTCTCTCCGCCTCCTCAGGAACTTCCGACGTCACTTGGCAGCACATGGCCAATGCCAATGCCAGTGTCATTTGCACCAACACCACTGTTCCAACCATGGAATCTGACGATGCCAAATTTGGGAGCATTTAACCTCTGGCCCAAAATGGGCTAGGCCGCTTTGACAAAGTCAGAACTTTAATTTATTACTCGAATGATAATATGTAACAATATTTAAAGTTAGATGTATCTGTAGTAGTATCTGTTCTGTATCCGACACGCAAGAAAGCACTCATTGATCGAAGATATGCGGAAGCCTGAGCAACTTCGAGCTGCGCCTCCTGAGAAACTGAAAGGATTGATGATGATTAGTGTTTAGGATTGGTTTTTGATCAACCTGCAACCTCCAGGCGGTGCCTGGAATTTGTTATGGTTTTTATGGTTTATGTATGGTTTTTATTGTGGTTTTCAATCAAGTCAAATCAAATCAAAGGAATAGCATCGGATGTATTGTACTAGAATGTCGTATGAAACTATGTACTACAGTTCGAACAGATTTCGAAAATATGTTGTCTTTTGCCTGTCGTAAGACAATTTCAATTCTGTCCGTTTTTGGGTGTACAAAATATCTTATTAAATAATTACTATCCATTTGGGTTTAGCTCTATATGCAAGCTACCATAAACAAAAAAATTGCTCTAAAATATATCTATATATGTATTATATATTCTATAGTGTGTCTTTATGTGTTGGTTGGGACCGCAAATCAATGTTAATTACAAATGTGTAACATTTATCTCGGGGAGAAACAATTATTGTGTTTAATTTTGTGTTTTATAACTAGACCATGTATGTATGCATTTACTACATACATATACATATATATACTATATAGTATAGTAATTAAACATACATATATTATTCCTATACGCAATATATCATTTAAAAACATTTCTTCGACATGTGTCTTTATAAATTTTGTTCCCTTTGTAATGAAAAACAAATTCTAACTAGATTTCAGTGTCTCGTACACGAAAAAACAGAACAGAAACAGCTAAAAATGCCATGGCCAAATAGATTGACCATTTATTCATATTTGAATACTTGTGCACTCTTCTAAGCAGACGATTTTCAGTTTAAATATCTATTGCAATGACGAGTGGTAAGGGGAGGGGAGGCCAATAGAAGCCAATTTCCCAAGGAGTGCACATACATGTATCAATCGCCATCCTAACTTATTGTACTCCCTGCTGGCATTGGCAACTGGAAATTAAATGGTCTGCTTTGAACAATGAATGTTGGGCTTTGGCATCTCCATCTCTTACGCGAGCTGAACATTTAGAGACACAAACAGACAGACGAGACGGATAAACGAACATACATACGAATACGTTTGGTTAGATCAGCTCGGTAAATGCACAAGAATGCACTGAATTACGACTGGCACTGGCGGGCACAAAAAACAATGCGAGCTTAATACAATACAGTTTTGTTTTCGTTTTAGACATACATTTATATATTATATGTATGTATGTATGTATGTATGTAAGTATGTACGTTGCGATAGTATTTCAAGTTCAGCTTGGGTTCACATTAAGTTTAGCTTAAGGGGTCGTAGAGCTGCCGCAACAGTTTATACATATAAGGCGTCTTCTCAGAGAATGAATTGGGCGATGCAGCACTTGGGTGCGGTGCTTTTCTCGGACTACGGAAGGTTATGGCCTTTTTTTTTGCGATTTTTCCGTCCGAGCGCAATCCGAGGAACGACATCTGCCACTAGGTCAGAGGTGCACTACATGCAGAACTGGCACAACATATGGCTAGTCTAATGGTTGCTTTGATCTTGGGCATGACGCAGTATAATAAAGGAATAACGGTATAACGATGATAATGACAATGAAAACTGTACAAATAGCTGTTAATAATACACAACTTTTGCAAATGAATGCTAATGGGATAATAAATAAGTACGAGGGGTTAAATTTTCATTTCAAGTTCGACTCAAGCAGCAAGGAACGACATTTAGCTTGGCTGGGCACTGTCCTGAACGATTCCAATTTCCGTCCCTGTTTGGTCTATTATTTCTGCGGCTACTGCGGTAGATGTTTCTGTCCATGGCCCAGAAGATGTGTGCGAAATGTGCGTGCATACATGGGTACAAGCATGTACACATGGATCTCTGTCCTATCTAACCTCGTCGATGTCCTCGCCCTCTGAGGAGCTGCGAATCGTGTTGTACTGGGAGTTGCGACTGCGCAACATGCGCAGGAAGCTGCCCACGGCGAAGATGGTGCGGCGATGTCGGTGAAAAATACCCTGATATAAGGCGTCACGTAGCGTTTTCCGATCCTCCACGTCCACCGATGACGTCAATGATGTTTGATGTGACACACGTGCTGCGAATACAAAAAAATGAATCCGATCAATATATGATAAGACGGTGGCATTCAATATAGGAGAATTAATCTTTCGGAAAGGTAATCTCTTGCGCAAGCAAAAATAAAATATATATTAACACGAATAGAACAAAACAAAAGGAGGATCTTGACCCAGTTTCATTCGAATAGATTCGATAGATGAATTGTTTTAAGCATTAATTAAGCCCAAAATAATTCAGTTTCACAACCGTCAATTTGCTGTCAATAGGTACTTTTAATAAATTAATTTAATTTAATTCATTTTGAGGCAGCATGTGGGACGTGTACGTGTGTATGTATTTATGTATATATATTGTGTATGTATACTAACCCGCTATGGGCGACTTGGGCGACTTAAGGGAGTACTCGTCCAGGCTCTTGCCACCCAGATCTAGCTTTAACACCTTCTTGGTCAGCTGCTGTCCGGCGGGCTCCATGTTAGCTTTCTTCTCGATCTTGATGTCCACATTGCGCTGGCTAACGGCGCTTTTTGTGGTAGCTGTCGGCAATACGGGAGCGGCCGGCTCTACGGCTTTGATCGAATCGCCGATAGAATCGCTGCTTTTCCCCTTGCCAGCATCGGTCATATTGTCGCTCGTTTTAGAGGTGACAGGCGTGTTGTTGTTGGCCTCTGGCTCCTGGTCAGTCGCTGGAGCGGTCTTATCAGTATTATTATTATTGAAGGCCGATGCTTGTGTACCGCTAGAGCTGGGTGCCGTGAATTCAGCAGATTCAACGCTGCTGCTGCTGCTGCCACTGCCACTGCCGCTGCTGCTCTTTTCAAAGACGTCGACGGCAGCAACAGCAACAACCATTGTTCGAGCGCGAGCTTCGGCCAAGACGCAGTTACGCTTCCCAAATCCGTTTGCCGCTTGTTG
The DNA here is from genome assembly GCA_963969585.1 of Drosophila helvetica. Classification (NCBI taxonomy): domain Eukaryota; kingdom Metazoa; phylum Arthropoda; class Insecta; order Diptera; family Drosophilidae; genus Drosophila; species Drosophila helvetica. The sequence continues at coordinate 13,314,748 of OZ018401.1, read as the reverse complement.
TTGATTGTTTGTCGTTTGCATATAAACTATTTCCGCTGACGTACGCGCGGTTCGGTTCGGTTTGGTTTGGTTTGGTTTGGTTTGGTTTTGTGTGGTACCTTCGTCTCGTCTCGCCCTCGCTCTGTTTGTTTTTGATGAGTATCTGTGGATTGTTGGCCCAGCCCACCTTTTTTTTGTCTATTGTTAGTTAAGTATCGTATCTTTTTAATTGCAATCGAGTGAGTATTTGCTGCTAGCTTGCTCTGGCTATGTTGGTGGTCTGGCTTCGTTGGGTATCTGCAATTGATTGGTTGATTGGTTGGGCGGCAATATCAAAACTCGCGCTGTAAAGCGCCACCTGATGGGGTACAGTCGGTAAGCGTGATTTGCGGAATGTGCGGACTATCGATACTATCGGTCAGGCTGAGATGGCTTAAGTTATCGATGATCTCGTATAGTTTCAGCTGATCTAACGTGGATGCTGTCTGCTCCGCCGTACTCCTCTGCTTGTTGCTCTTCGAGTGATTCTGCTGGACATAAAAATCACACATAATCCTGGACCTGGACACCGGCCCTAGTGCTTTTGTTATCTCCGAGCTGCGATCACCTGCTACTGCTTCCCCAGCATGCGACTTATCTGCTGCTAGTTTTAAGGGCCTTATGTGCACGCTGATGGGATCTGCCGGACAGCTTTTCCCTCGCTTCCTCGAACTACTGGCCGCCTTGCGCCGCAATCCCTTCAGCAGTGTAACCAATCTGGCGTTCAGCTTCTGATCCGCTGCTTGCCTCTCCCCCGAACGGTCGCCTGTGTCCAATATTGAGCGCGGCGACGACAAAGATGATTGCGACTGTGACTGCAGCTGCGACGTGTGCCTTATTGCATTACGCTGGCCAATCGATTCCAAGTACTTGATGTTGGCGTGCAACCCCCGCTCGTAGTATCCGCTGGCCAGTTGCAAGTACGTGTAGTAGTCCACTCTCTCTCTGTGGGGTTGTCGTTGTAGGTTTTCCACCTGGTTATTAGAAATATTTAGATTATAATTGACATGGTTGTCGCGGTCGCTGCTTCTGCTTCTGCTACTGCCAGTGTCGTTGTCTTTGCCGTTGCCGTTGCCGTGGCTGCCTTCTTCGTCTTCCCCGCTGACAACGTCATCACTGCGGTTCCTCGTGTTGCGTCGACGTCGCTGCCCACTGCTGCTGATCCATAGGGCGCGCTGTCAGGCCAACTGGCATTGGACAAGTTTCTTTAGCTGGTCGACGCTTTGGGCACTCTTTATTCGGCGCACTGCGTCGTTGTAGGTCTCATCGGGCGGCTCACCTGAGCAAATTGTTAGCCGTCCACGAGCTGCATACGTATCGTCGAATCTGTAATTAGTGGAAGCACCACAACAAAAATAGTTGAACAAATTTAGATATGTAGAAAGGGCAACCAAACAAAGCATTAATTACAATGGCAAAAGCAAACACGTACGACAAACAAGCCAGCAAACAGCCACGCCCCGAACCCATGCTCGCTCGGAACCGTGGCGGGTAATATAATTAATGGAGAATGTGCGGGCGGGGATGCCCCCAGCAACTCCATCGTCTTGGGAACTTCAGGGAAGACATGTGTGTGCGTGTGCCCCTTAGAAGCAAGCCCCAGTGCTCCGATATCTCGATCTCGATCAGTATCCGCACAATCCCCCAAATATAAAGCCTTCAATTGCACTACATTACACATACATACATACATATGTACATATATGTACCTATGTTTGAAAATGACTTCCAAAGAGCTACATAGACATGGTCTATCAAACGCTACCCCTATATAGGAGGTGTCCCATATTAAAGTTAAAGCTCGCGCAATTCACTGTTCATTTTCTGCAACAGAACGCCAATACTCGGACGTCATCTGGCAAGGCCGTGTAACTCGAGCTGTGAAGATGCGTCGGAAGTTTTAAATGAGGCACAAAAGCTATCAGCCAGATACCCGCTATCCACGGCCCGCAATCAACCTATATTTATGGCTGCAACTGTCAAACAGATATCCACCCTATGCCACCCAGCAATACACATACACATACACATGCACATGCACACAAAACACCCACAAAACATGGATGCAATCAAATTACGGCGGGGATGGGGATGTACCTGGGAAAGTAGTGCACAGGGGTGGGCCACACATCGCGCAGCTGCGCATACGTTGGTACTAATGAGGAGGACATTCTAGATGCATCCGCTGCTAATCCCAGTCCTGTGCCCCCACTAAACAACTGTCGGCGACGCCTCCTTGGGTGGCGGTGGCGTTGACGGTGGGCCAGCGGATGCTTCTGATGGAGATGGAGGTGCTGCTGTATCTGGTAGTCGCGATAGTGATTGCCGATCTCATGACGGTAGCGCTCCGTGCGAAAGCACTTCGTGTTGAAGACGCGACGCATGGTCAGCCGGGGGGGATACTTGCTGCCCGTGCGAAGCGGAACACCCACGACCATCAGGGCACAAGATGTCCCTTGAGCTGTCCCCATGGACATGGCGGAGAGGCTGAGAGGCTGCGAGGGACCGCGAAATTGACAGCGGTGCAGACTGGGCCCAGCGACAGGGACAACCAGACAAAGGAATAAGTTAACCCGTGCCGCAAATCGAACTGGCCCGCCGGAGCCAACAAAGCAAACTACGAGAATTGACATTGATGAGTCTGCCATTGTTATTAGGAGCGACTGAGCAGGAAACGGAGGAGGGGATGAAGGGTTTGCTTTGGGTTGGGTTGGGTTGGTTTGGTTTGGGTGCTTTAAATTATGTACATTTATTGAACAAGAACTATTCTGTTAGCAACAACGTTTGCGGTTATTTGTTATCACGTCAGGCCGCGATTTGTTGCCGTTTGTTTGACATCGAAGTAAAATGGAATAAAATGATGAGCGAGGACACGACTCCAAGCTAATGCCCGAGCTCCACCCACTTAAAACCGAACCGAACCAAACCCAGCACAACCCTACCTCACCCGAACTTACCGAATCAGAATCATTTAAGTTAAGTGGGTATAGGTATAGGTATGGATGTGGGTGTGGGTGGTTCTCAATAAAAAAAATTAGTACGAGTAGTGTTCATGTCGTTAACTATTGTAACTGGTACATTTTAGGAGGAGCCTCTGTCCCTGCCTCCCGCTACCTGACTCCCACCGACCGACCCATTTGCATATTTCGGCTCGGCTCACGATAAGCAACCATAAAATACGTCAAGAACAATGTCTAGAAACGATAGAAAAATAATGGGACAAGCAGGGACCCTCAACACCATAATTTCAATCTTGATACATTCATACATAAATATGTACATACATACATATACATATATACATGCATATACATGTACATATGTACCAATGTTAGTACTGAAAGTATAGGCTGAAACGTTGACGAGAATCTATAAGTTAGTATAATTATCTAAGGCCACTACCTTCCAAATGTTGTTCACCTTTTCAGACGAGTATGTACAGTGTACATACATATGTGCATACATCCAACCGCTGGCCACATTTATATTATTATTATTCTCTATCCATGGCGTATTAGTTGTTTATTATTATTCCATCCTAGCGCGACCAACATATTATACTTATAAATCCTGGAAAAATGAAACCTTGACGAAAAGAACGAGCAATATGAAATAGTAATTATGAAATAATAGTGGCAGTGGCGGCCAGATTCATAGAATAACGCAAATTGGCCAGAAGCGAGCACAAGCAAGATTCGATTCGGATGAAGCGAAGTGGGGACATTCGCCAGGGGTTCGCCCTAAATCATGTCTTTTTCCGATGAAATACCAACAAAAATTAAAGTTTGTCAAATTGTTGGTTATTAGATATCAGATATTATGGAAAAACATAAAATTATCCGATATACAAACATACATAGCATGGATTACATATGTATGTACATATGTACTACGAGTTTTGGGTCACCCTTCCTCTTAAAATTAAGTTTTTGTGATTTACTCAGGACCAAAAAATGTTGACGAATGGGTGGGCTAAGCCTTATTTATTAAGCCATGCGTCCATTTTCAGATAATCCGCGGACTCGATATACTGGGAGAATTCGATCCAATCCAATTCCTGATAATCTAGTAGGTAATATTTATGAATCTGTCCGTGCATCTTAAAAATTGTGGGCTCATCATACACTAAGAAATGTGTTTTTACTTGATATGTAGTTCCAATTTTGCTGCATGTATAATTTACAAATTTTAAAACAAGCTTTTCTCTGTGTATTAAAATATGGGGTTGATTTACAAAATAGCTCGTAGCTTCGACATTCTTTGAACAGCTTTATTGGTTATTGGCTTTTTTTGTTGGGAATCAATGCCACTAAAGAACTAATGTGCAAAAATGGGAACATAGCATGCAAAAGAAATTGTAATAAAATGGCAAAGTTGAAAAACATTATCCCTATATCTTCGGGTATATCCCCTTTATCGATACGAATCAAAAATCCCAGCAAAGGTCGTACAATTTACTTTCCATATAAACTATTTTGGATATCGTGCTGTAAGTGCAGACTGGAAATTATTAAAGTGCACAAAGTCACTAAATAAATGTCGCACAGTGTAATTATTATAATATTATAAATTATACTATTATTATTAATCAATTAACTATTATTATTATAACAAACATATACTGTTTGAAAGAGACAAGCGCAGGGGCACTTCATTTGCTTGTTTTTCCCATTCTGGTTAGGCAGTGAGAAACGCTACCTACTCGCTGTAGTCCATTTATTTGTAATTTGTTTTTATTTATTGCAGATCGAACATTTACCAAAATATCGAACTTGAATTAATTGAAGCTGTTCTCGACGATTGTAGGCAATTGCAGCCAAACAACTAATTAGATTCGTGTAGATGTGTACGTACATACATATATAAACACATATGTATGTACGTATACATATCTTCTGGGATACCCTCCTGGCAGATCATATTCCTGATATTGTATTTTGTGACATTATAAAGTAACGCAAAATTCACTACAACCTGTTGAAATTGGTTGAAGAGAATTTTTATTCAAGCGATCGTTCCTATCGCAGGTGCAAATTAAGAATACATATGTACATACATATGTATCTGTACATATGCACATGCATATGTACATACATAAATCTAAGATCGCAAACGTTCTTTGTTTGCTTTGCAAACATCTGGTCAAAATTGTATACTCTCAGCAACGGTGTATGTACGAGCGGGTGGGGTTAAGTTCTATAAAATGTGCGCCTACATATGTAGATATGTACATGTACATGTGTACATATTTCACAGTAATTTTTCCTATTTGTGTGAGATACGCAATACAAATTATTGGCGTTCGAGTATTCCACAGAAACATGCGCAAGTCGCCATGAATCCAACTGCGCCCAAATGTAGGCAACGCCGCCCTGTAGGCAAGGGGAAGAAGGCAGACAGGGCAGTCTCCTCCCGCCAGGCTCGGGCCACTTGTACATAAATACGTGAGTAGAAGGATATACACAATTAAGAACAACAGCAAAAGTTGTCGGCAGTGTGGTCTGATAATGTGCCTTTTCCAATGGTTGACAACGTGTGACATGCATTTGCCGGCGTTAATAGGTATGTACGAGTATGCATGTGTATGCAAGTGGGTGTAACGGGAGCACTCAGTCAGCAGAAGGCTCCACTACATTGACATAAGAGCCAGCCACTGCTGTGTGACACACTTATTGTCCCTTATCCCTTATCGCACACACATACAAACGCACAATGTCAAACATAAACAAACAGCGCAAGGAAAGCTGGTGGTCGTGGTGCACATGATACGCTTTTCATTTGACTTGGCTGGGAAGTCGGTCAATAAACAGACAGAAAGCAGAAATGATAACACCGTCAGAATATAAGCATAAGCATAGGCAACATCTGCAACAGCACCATCAGCCTCATATCATCGTCAGCGGCCGCACTTGCAACGGTGCCACATGCCAGCGAACAAATCTTTCAAATGTGCTTAGAGGAACAAAGCAAACAAAAAAGGCACAATAAACCGTATTGATTGCTTACCAAGAAAGTGAATGTACCGCTATCGTCGTGACTTCGTAGTCGTCATACGTCGTACCCACAACAGCTGGTCGGTCCCACTCCTGTTGTGTCAGTCGCTGTGGCTTAGAATGTTCGTGTGTAAGTGCGAGCGGAGCTCGTACTTTTTCTATTTATCACTGAATTTTTTCACAATTGATGATCCTAATTTCCATACACATGCACAGTTCGTCTTAAATTCTATAAAAAAGAATAATTCCAAGCATTCTAGTGCCTTTATTTTATTGAATCCTTATGCTGATAAATGCGTTTCGTTTTTTGTTTGATTGCCACGCTTGATTGTTTCGTTTGAGTTCTTGTTCTTTGCCTGAGGCTGTCGGCTGTCGTTATGTTTGCTTTGCTTCTGGGAAGGCCAGTGCTGCCACCTGGTTGAATAATATCGATGGATGGTAATCGATGGATGGTCTGTATCGATTGCGTGTACACCACCCCAATTAAAAATATTTTTATTTATTTATTTTATATATTGAATATGTTCTTATTGCTTTGATCGAATCTTGTACTGAATATTAAAATCGAATTTTCCAACGATAGGTATCAAGTACACCGACCATATCATGCCATACCTATGACCGATAACAACAGGGATGAAATTTCTATATCAACTCGTTTAGTGTATCGAAGCCGCATTGCTAAATTATTTATTAATTTGTTGCAGTTTGGAGAGTGGATTTTTTTTTTCGTGTACGTGTTGTCTGTTGCAGTCAAGAGACTTGCAACAGCTTCCTTAAAGACGAAAAATAGGCAAAACGGCGCAATCAAAGGCCTTAGGCCAGCCGCCGGCATCTAGTCGAGCGGCACCAACAAGTCAAAACACAATGACGTCTGCACGGGACCTCATCAAAATTGACATAGTATGTATTACTTAAAATTTAAATTGTTTACTCGACTAATGGCTGCTTCTACCAACAGGAATGGGGCATGGAACGCTTGGTGCGGGCCCAGCAGGTCGTCGAGCTGCGTCCGTACAACATTGAGTCTTGGTCGGTGATGTTGCGTGAGGCCCATTCCCGGCCCATCCACGAGGTGCGCAGCCTTTACGAGTCACTGGTGAGCGTTTTTCCAACTACTGCTCGCTACTGGAAGCTCTACATTGAGATGGAGATGCGGAGCCGCTACTACGAGCGCGTGGAGAAGTTATTCCAGCGTTGTTTAGTTAAAATACTCAATATTGATCTTTGGAAATTGTATCTGACGTACGTAAAAGATACCAAGTCCGGTCTCAGCACACACAAGTAAGTGGGACGAGCGAATGCATCAACATCAATAACATATATTGTGTAAAATAGAGAAAAGATGGCTCAGGCTTACGACTTTGCGCTTGAGAAGATTGGCATGGATTTGCACTCGTTCAGTATATGGCAGGACTACATTTATTTTCTGCGCGGAGTCGAGGCGGTGGGCAATTACGCGGAGAACCAAAAAATCACCGCTGTGCGCCGTGTCTACCAGAAGGCGGTTGTTACGCCCATCGTGGGCATTGAGCATTTGTGGAAGGACTACATATCCTTCGAGCAGAATATCAATCCCATCATATCCGAGAAGATGAGCCTGGAGCGTTCCAAGTAAGTCCCCTTTGCACCTTTTGTTCTCCAACTTAATTCACATTCCTCACTCTCTTTTTCGTGCGACCCACCAGGGATTACATGAATGCACGCCGTGTAGCCAAGGAACTAGAGTATCATACAAAGGGTCTTAACCGCAATTTGCCGGCAGTGCCACCCACACTCACCAAAGAGGAGGTCAAACAGGTGGAGCTGTGGAAACGCTTCATCACCTACGAGAAATCGAACCCACTTCGCACCGAGGACACCGCCCTAGTCACCCGTCGCGTCATGTTCGCCACTGAGCAGTGTTTGCTAGTGCTCACTCACCATCCGGCCGTGTGGCACCAGGCGTCACAGTTTCTGGACACCAGCGCACGTGTCCTCAGCGAGAAAGGCGTGCGTAGTGGTCTCATCAGACTGATCTGTAGTCAAGCAAATAGAATAGACTGGATTTGGCACTTGACTTGCCAAATCAAAATCAAAAAGCAAATCACGTCTATTGTTGCACTTGCTCTGAAGTGTCGCCCCTTGGGTAATGTGGCACGCACTGTTGCTGTTGCTGTTACTGTTGCTGGTGCAATGCAGTCGCTTGCCCCGTTGCCCTTGGCTCTGGTCGCACGCGTTTTACTTGCCTACTCCCTTACAAGTACCGAGTACATATACTAATCCATTTTATATTCCCTTGCAGGATGTACAGGCAGCTAAGATATTCGCTGACGAATGCGCCAATATCCTTGAGCGATCGATCAACGGCGTCCTTAACCGTAACGCTCTGCTTTACTTCGCCTATGCCGATTTCGAGGAGGGACGTCTCAAGTACGAGAAGGTTCACTCCATGTATAACAAGCTGATAATGCACCCAGACATCGACCCCACTCTGGTAAGAGCACTCGGATTCAATGCAAGATCTAAGCAAAGAGATTATCTCTATTTTTATCGTTCCAGGTATATGTGCAATACATGCAGTTCGCCCGTCGCGCTGAGGGCATTAAATCTGCGCGAGGCATCTTTAAGAAGGCGCGCGAGGATGTGCGCTGCCGCTATCACATTTTCGTTGCCGCTGCGCTAATGGAGTACTACTGCTCGAAGGACAAGGAGATTGCGTTCCGAATATTCGAGCTGGGTCTGAAACGCTTCGGCGGCAGTCCTGACTACGTCATGTGCTACATCGACTACCTCTCGCATCTCAACGAGGACAACAACACACGTGTCCTCTTCGAGCGCGTGCTGAGCTCGGGCGGCCTGTCGCCACACAAGAGCGTGGAAGTTTGGAACCGTTTCCTCGAGTTCGAGGCAAACATCGGAGATCTGTCTAGCATCGTCAAGGTGGAACGCCGTCGCAGCGCCGTCTTTGAGAACGTATGTTTCCGCAGCATTTTTTCCAACTTATCTCGAACGAACCCTTTCTTGTACAGCTTAAAGAATACGAGGGAAAGGAAACCGCTCAGCTGGTGGACCGATATAAGTTTCTCGACCTGTTTCCCTGCACCCCCACCGAACTCAAGTCCATAGGCTATGCTGAGGTGAGTTACGTTACTCTCAAGTCCGTAACTTGGCATTTACATATTTTCGCTATCTTTCAATAATTACAGATTGGAGGGATCATCCTTAATAAGGTTGGCGGTGCTCAGAACCAGAATAATGGCGACGCCGAGGGGGATGGCGAGGCGGCTGCTCCACTGCCGCGTCCCGATTTTAGGCAGATGATACCCTACAAGCCACGTCCGTGCGCCCATCCTGGCTCCCATCCGCTAGCAGGCGGTGTGTTTCCCCAACCGCCGGCTTTGGCCTCACTCTGCGCAGGCCTGCCGCCACCCAATTCCTTCCGCGGCCCCTTCGTTAGCGTCGAGCTTCTCTTCGATATATTCATGCGCCTCAATCTGCCCGACTGTAAGTGTTATTTGTCTTTGTCGATTTGGCTAATGAACTAATGGGTTACCATTTCCATCTTCATAGCGGCTCCCTTACCCAATGGCGACAATGAACTGTCGCCCAAAATCTTCGATCTGGCCAAGTCGGTGCATTGGATTGTAGACACCAGCACATACACAGGCGTACAGCACAGCGTGACGGCGATACCACCACGCCGCCGTCGCCTTCTACCAGGTGGCGATGACAGCGACGATGATTTACACCCTTCTGCCCCTCCCGCACACGACATTTACCGCCTGCGCCAACTGAAGCGTTTCGCCAAATCCAATTAAGTACTGAAGCCCGTGCTGCTGCCACTGCATTGTTCCAACCATTTTTTTATCTGCTGCATTTACAACAAATACAAAAGCAAAGCGACAAAAATATTTATATTAGTATTCGAAATTTATACATTATTTATTGTTACCTGGAGAATGATTAACGCGTGCTATAATTAATGACGGTTATTATAACATTTGTTTAAGAGTATAAGAGACGTCACAGCGGGAAGATTAAAGGATTGAAATGGCAAGAAAGTGGCGTGGATTGACAAATAGACAAACAGTACTCCAGCCTTTTCTAGTCTTCAATGATAATCTTATAAACTTACTGAAAATTTAGTCGAAACCGTGTCGGAAAATGTGTAAACCGAACTTTATCTTTCTTTTATTTATATTTGTTTTCTATCTATTGGAAATGGGTTTATTACAATGATGATTTTAAAATGATACTACTGGTGTCAACTTGGATACCTGGATGTTAATCTTCAAGATATTGGATTTCATAAGATTTCGCCATATTACCCGAACTCCGGGTTTCCGGGTGTATTTATTATTTATTTCTGGTCATCCTCAAAAATAGATTTGATATAGCCATATACTTCTGTCTGTGAATTGATGTCAGTGACAGTGAATTTTGTGGATAATATTTACGAGAAACCTTTATGATATAGATCTCTGATCCACCCATCTGATAAATCATGTCATAAGGGAAAACTAAATCATTTCGTTGAGATAGTACTTCAACCCAGAGTTCGAGGTTAAGTTTAGTAGAAACATACGGATATATAGCCATTAGATCATCTTTCAACTCAGCCGACAGGGTGCGCATACCTAGGAACGACCGGATGGGCTATAGGGTGCGCGTGGCCTTCAGCTGGCCGAAGTTAAGAGAATCTTCCTTGCTGGCTTTAGTTGACTATGAAGGCATACCACTGCGGGTATGTTCATAATAGAATTTTGTACTTAAATATGTGTCTATCCAAAATGAATTTGGATATTGAAATTAATTTACTTACTTAACAAATGAATTTCTAATATCGCGCATGAGGAATCGAATGAAACTAGATGCAGGAAAGATCTAATAATAATCTAAATTGCATTAACCAAGCAAGGATAACAATAAGCTGGAAGAATGGAAGACCAAGTCGGAACAAGAGAGGGACGGATGCCATGCCTGATCCCTAATTACTCCTCGGTCTGCACATCAGTGGGAATACAGCGTCGGCGGTGCTTGTACAGGCCGGCGTACTGCGCAAAGCGGCGACTGCAGTTGGCGCAGGAGTAGCGCTTCTCGCTGCGGTGGAGGTTGAGGTGGGAGTAGTAGGCGCTGCCTACGACAAAGGCCCGCGAACAGTGGGGGCAGACCTTGTCGCGTATGTTTAGGTGGGCGCGAATGTGCCGGTCGCGCTCGTGGGCAGTGTAGAACGCCTTGTCGCAGCGGTTGCAGGGGAAGTCGCGTTGGTTCCGGTGCCGCTTCACGTGCTGGTTAAGCTTGCTGGCGTTGACGAAGCCCCGGGCACAGTGCTCGCACACATAGGGCAGCTCCTTGCTGTGAGTGCGCTGGTGAACGCGTAGGGCCGTCGAGTTGAAGAACTTCTTGGGACACTCCGAGCAGATGTGAGTGCGCTGGCCGAGATGCCGCCTCAGGTGAGCCAGTAGACTGTTGCGCAGCGAGAACTTTAGGCCGCAAATGTGGCAGACGTTGGCTAGGTCATTGGGACTGTCCTTGTCCTTGCGACATCTGCGTCGCAGCACGAATCCATATTCCCCGTTCAGTACCTTCTCCTGCTCCAGGTGAACGTTGCGCTCGTGCTGCAAAAAGTCTGAGCGCCGTTTGAATGAGGCCGTGCAGCGGGGGCAAACGAAAGGCGCCACGTGGAGCTCGAGGAAGCGAAGTTGCTCGTAGTACTCGTATTCGGGAGTCCAGGGCTCGGACTTCTTGATGGCCGCAATCCGCGCTTCTTTGCACTGCCGATACTGGCAGCGGAATTCAATTAGCCGGCCCTTGAGTCGCTCCACGGTAATCTGCAAGTTGCACTCCTCCTGCAGGCGCGTGCAGAGCGATTCCAGCTGCCGCTGGCGCTGCCGCCGCTTCGTGTAGTCCGGGTGGTCGGTGCACCAGAGCTGGGCATAGCTTTGGTATACGGTGATGATCTTGAGGGTGCTGTCCCGCTGGTTAAGCGTTTTCTGTATTTCACAGCTGATTGGAAGTACGTCGTCCAGGAAACGGAATTCCTCATAGAAGCTCCAGCTAGTGGCCTCCTTCTGATCCCTCTGTCGCTCCCGGCGGTAATACTTTGTGTAGTCCGTGATCTTTCGGTGCAACATCTGCCAACTGTATCTCTGGCCCGTGGCTTCACACTCGCTCGCGTTTAACTCGTCCGTGACTCTCTGCCAAGCCAGGCGGCGATGTTTGCGTGTATGGTAGTCCAGGTGGTTGGGATCCCACAGGCACACGTTCGCTCGGTACAGCTTGATCAGCTTAAGTGTCTGCTGCCGGCTGAGGCGGACGGACGAGCTCTCTCCTGGCTCCAACTCTGATGGCACCGCGGACGAAGCTTCCAGTTCGGTGGCTGAACAGGGCGGGGATAGAGTGGGCAGTGAAGTGTCCTGATCGACTTCGGGCGTAGATCCTACTGTACCCTCCACAATGGGCTGCTCTAATGCAGGCTCATCCACCTCCCGGAGATTCCCCTCCGGCGGGACATCATCCAGCATTTGGAGATCTTCATTCTTCTGCACTTGAGGAGTATCGGGAACCGTCTGGAAGTTTATAGTCGGGTGAAGGTCCCCTAAAGGTTGGAGATTCTGTTCTACCTCAAGGTGCTGCGGATCCTTCAAAATGTGGAAGCCGTCCACCTGGTGAAAGTCTTCTTCTGGTTCCTCATTTTGCACAAGTTCCGACTTCTCATCCTCCCCCTCTTCAGCTTCTCCCTCTGGGCCAACGTCCATTTCCATCTGGCAGTTGCTTTGTACGTGCGCCTGATGACTCGCTAAATTCTCAAAGATCTTGCCGCAGACAGCGCACACATATGGATCAATGTGCTTATGGAGGAACTCCATCTCCTCGTAGTGCTCGAAGCCGGCGACGAAATCCGCTTGCTTGCCCTCCACCACGCAGTGCAGATAGCGGATCTTCTCCAGGCGATATCGTTTCCGCAAAGACTGCAACCGCCGCTTAATAACCAGCGAGGACAGATTAATACCAGACAGGCGCAAAGCCAACTGAAGGTCGCGGAGCGCTTCATGGCGCTCCCTCACAGTCTCCGCGCATCGCAGTCGCTTGTGGGCATTGTGCCAGAAGATCGGGTAATGCTCATAGAGCTCGATCAACTTGCGGTTCTCGCGAACGAAGTGCTGCTGGCGTTTGAGCAGCGCCTGCTGCTCGCAGAGGAAGCCCAGCTGGTCGTAGTGGACGAACTTCACGGAGTCGTCGAGCTCGCCATCAGCTTCGAGTCGCTCGCGCTGCTTGATGAACCGCTGGCACAGAGTGGAGACTCGTATGCGGACGTCGGTAACAGTGAAGCGGCGGCCGCAGTGCACGCTCCAGGTATCCGTGATGCGGCGCCAGGACTGCCGGCACAGCTCCGTATCGTGAAACTCCGCGTGCGATTGGTTCCAGAGACGTGGCTCCGCGCGGTACAGTTCGATAAGCTGGTTCATATGCTGTGTGGTCAGCCGCTGGCCCTCCGGCACGGGCGCCGGGTTCTAGGTAATACTCATGTCAGATTGTATTATGGTCGCATCCTGCAAACTCTACTCACCTCAAGGGCGAACTTCACTTGCTCACTGACAACGGTCGGTTCTGCTGCTGCTTCTGCTGCTGCCTCTGGCTCTGCTTCCGCTTCTGCTTCTGCCACTGGCTGACCCATGGCATTCAACTGCTGGACCAGCTGCTGCTTCAACTCATTATCCGCTTCGCTGGTGCGCTGCTCCGCCAGCACCTCCTGCATCAGCTCATCTACGGCGGCTCCAGGTGCAGCTGAATCTGCTTGTGAAGTAGTTTCATCATCGGTGGAAGCTTCTGTCGCCTCGGCCTCCCAGTCGGAGTGCCAAACCTCCATATGGGCGGCGAACTCGTTGAGCGTGCAAAGGGGCCGCTCCTCGCAGAGGGCGCACTCGATGCAATACAGCTCTCCAGCACAGTTCCAGGTGTAGACGGTGCCACATTTCTGACGCATTCTCCAGCGCTCAGATCCGTCTTCTCTTTTTTTTCACTTGGGGGCTCAGCGTAGGTTTCACTTTTTAATCTGTATCCGTTGCACAGCAATTTTCAAACTCTGTATTCCGCGGCCATCCGCGAGCATCCGAAACAGTAACGGTAAGTGTAATCCGTAAATGTCTTCGACTGTCAATGGGACTGGGACAGCGACTGCGCAGCGTCTTTCTCGGCTTTCTGGCGTTGTGAAAATGACAAAGTCACATTCGGGCCAACAAACTCGCTCTTGGCTGGATTAAACATGGCACATAAACACACACGAACACACACACACTTACTTACGGCCACACCAACACTAGTTCCAGCCTCGGAATCTTGTTCAAGCCGTTCTTTGTCGGCCAGCCGCTACATCTTTGGTCTTTTCAATCCCCTGCTTATACTGCTGCTTCGTTGCCTCTATCGTGTCCCCTGTCCCCTTGTGAATTGAATGGGTGTGAGTCTGTGTGCGCGTGTGTGCATGTAGGCGCGCAACAGGTAGAGCTCACAGTACTGACAAAATAATAACGACTTTTGTGTGACTTGCGTTTCTGTTTATTCATTGTGAGGAAAGAAATGTACTTAAATCGCGGCCTGAACCGCACTTAATCTCAAACCGTACAGCCCACTATCAATCAAATCAGATGTCAATGTCCAACACCAACGCCGTATTCAGTAAAGCCATTTCAATTCGTGTTTGAAATCACATTTCGGTGCCGTGTTTCGAAATAGCTGATAAGCAATGGAAATAAACAGACATTCAAGCTATTCAATAACATTTTTTACTCATTACATGCTCAGCCGACCAAAATGAGCTAGGATTGCAGCCCTGATTATCCACAGCTGCCTTCACCGATTACAGGTTGGCGCTCTCACGTGTTACTTGTTTTCAGAAAAGCTATAACGTACACAGCTTTGGTTATAGCCGGATGACATTAGACTTTTTGAAGCTGCACTAGCTGCAAAAATAGAGACAGCCTTATGGAAAAAGCATGCAGTGAGAGCGAGAGAGATATATGCGTCCAGTTGTTTTTCCAGTTGAGCCTGGAGCAGCGCTGCGGCAGAGTTTATAGATTGCTACACTTTTTAGATACGATTTTGCTGGCTGGCTGGCTGGCTAGCTGGCTGGCTGTGTGTGTTTAAAAACATAATTTAGTTAAAAATTGAGCCTCATTTCATCAGACGGAAACAAAACTTTGGTAGACGTTGGGCTTTGTTAGAAGTTCCAACTCAAACCTTGAACTATCTCAATTCTGCTCGCATTTGTCATGAGTACCACGACCTCTAGTTATTTTCTAATGTTAATTCTTGCACTTCGTTTATCCTCTTTCCACCTAATGACCTATTTGATTCGAATTTTACATTATTTTATAAACGGAAATGCCTCCTTCTGACTGTTACACACATCCACTTCAACCACAAATCTAATATACCCCTAAACTCTTTGAGTACCAGGTATAAAAATTAGGCGAAGACTAAATTAGCCTCAAAATTAAAAAATTTAGTGTTTTTAGAGGTTTTATTTAAGTTAGCGATAAATTAAGAACATTGTCAACTTCAATATTCTTTATCCTATCCTCCCTTTGATGCATTACAATTGTAAATTATCGCTCCTTGAAATTATTCTTAAATATTATGATGAAAAATTGTAGTTGGGGAAACATTTGGTGTTTCTGCGCCACCCATATTTATAAAATTTACATAAGGATTCAAATTCTTTAAAAATTACACTTAATTACAGAATGCTAAAAGTATGCATTTGTGAATAAATCAACCCCATTTCATATTATTATTATATCAAAAATATTCAAAAATTTCCACAATATCATCTGTAGTTTTTTGCGCGCATCGAAGCAACGTTTTTTTTTCATAATGAACAGAGTTGCCTTTACGAAATGCAAAAAAAAACTTGTTCCAATACTTTTTATGCAATCTACATTTAAAGCATCCGAAAATACGTTTGCTAGGCGAACAGTGCCCATAAAAAATACTAGCGGCCGAGTGTGACCAGGTGTGCATGCCCTGCGGTAATACCATATACAAATAAAATCAGTTAACAATTCTGTTAACACAGTATAAATATTGTATCAGGCGCTGTTGCGCTGCAGGACGACAATGCACGGAAAAGCAGAGAAATATTGGATCGATTTTTGCGGAACAGAAATGCAATCAAATATTTGTTATTCCCTTTTCTCGACAGTCTTTATTAATTACATTATGTCGTTGCGAAATTCTCCTAATCGCTTGTTTGGTTTTTCTTTTTTGCACTACATAGCATTGTGTTGTTATCGTACTCACACATATGCACGTATACAGCCTCAGTTTTATTGCAATTTGAATGAAAATCAAGGGGCCTGGAAAAATAACCCAAATAGCATTTAATACTTTTCCCGTATATATTGGCATGATTGTTTGTCGATCTGAGTACTACCTGCGGAATTTACCTAGCAAAACCATTTTGCAAGCCAAATTTTGTATCGGTTTCATACGAATATCAACCCTGATTCTGTTCGCTAGCACTTGTTTCGCATCTGCACATCTGGTCGCACTGGTCACAGCTACAGGATCTGTAGTGATTTCATTTTTCGGACACTTTTTTCGGAGTTCACGTGCAACAATGAGAATTACAGCACAGAGCTGTAGTATGTATTTTTAAAAATTATTTTGTGAAATTTTGGTCTTCGCTTATTTATTTTAGTGAGAGAGCTGAGAGAAAAGGTTTCAAATAAAATAACCTAAATACCAACAAAAACTATTGGCTGTTTTTCTAGTATTAATCGGTATTTAATTTTTCTGATCTCGGCGAACAAGGCACAGCAAAAAATTTCACCGCACAAAATTTCTATCGCTTTCATACGAGTCTCATCCCGGTTTTGAGTACTAAAATGTTGGCACCACTGCTTGGGTTTTAAGAAAATACTTTTACTATGAATAACATTTCGGGGAACTGTGACATTACATCAAGTCGTTTTGTGAACTGTAGCCGCTGTGATTGGTGATTTAAAAATATCTGCGATAGGTTACAGATACGTTAATATCGTCCATCCCTATTGACAGTGATAAACAGGGCTACAGCTCAAACTGGAGCATATAAACAAACAACAACGCAATGGGTTTTCCGCGCATTCTCAGCAAGAATAACAAGATCTACACCAAACTGGGGGAGTTCTGTCTCTCTGGCGATAGCTTCTGGATAGTCTGCCACACATGCCAGGAGGAACTACAGACGCAGGATCAGTTCTGGAAGCACATACAGGACGAACATAATTTTCTCCATGGCGTTGCCAAGGTAAGCTGATGGTTTAACACCCCTAGACGTCCATTACTGATTTAATACATCTCGACCCACTTTAGGAACACAGTCGAACATCCAGCTACTGCTTGACGGATGTGGAGGCGGCGGCAGCCACTTCTGGCGCGACGACGTCCCAGGGCGCAGGTAGTGTCACTTCAGTGACAGTTCCCTTGGCCCTCTACCACTGCTCTACGAAGTACTCCGAGGACGACCAACGGGAAATGGACCTTCACGATGCCCAGCAACAGCAGCACCAACACCAACAGCAACACCAGCAGCAACAGCAACTGCAACAACAGCAGCAGCGGGATGTTTCCAAGGAGCTGGCCGAGCTGCATGCAAATGCTGTAGCGGCCGCTTCTGCTGCCGCTGCCGCTGCCAATGAAAGCAGTACTCGTAGCAGCAGCGGCATAGACATTAAGATTGAGCCTCCATGCCTTACCCTTCCGCCGGAGATGCAAGCAGCCGCGACCACCTCCAATGCCACCATCTACCACTTGCCACAGCTGGGGCCAGCGGCGGTACCACCGCCCCCGCCTACGACGGGCTTCGTCAGCGCCAGTGTTAGCACATCTACTACAGTCAGCACCACCCCGCCAAATGTGACTGGCAGTCATTCGGTCATGCAGCAGCAGGCGGGGGTACTGACGGGGAGTGGTCTCTCTACGCTCAGCATGTCAGTGGGCCCCTCAACTGCGATGGCAGCGGCCCTGCTTTCCACCCAAGAGCTGCCCAAAGACTCGAACAGCACCACGGCCAGCGCCGGGAGCGCTGTCTCCTCGGATGACGGGGAGCGTTGGTACATCTGCGACTACGAGACTTGCGGCCTGAAGTTCAAGTACAAGTCACGTATGGAGCTGCACCGCGTGGTACATAGCAAGGAGCGGCGCTTCAATTGCGAACTGTGCAGTGCCTCCTTTAAGCAGTCGTGCAACTTGTCCACGCATCGTAAGAAAAAGCACGCGCTGCGGGGTATGAAGAGCGAGATCCTTCCGCAGCGGTTCTAGACGTCATACATGCTTTTCCACTCCATAGGCTACCTCTCTCCCTGCACACACTTGTTTAAAACCCTGCAAGTCCTTGCAGGATCAATCTGACTAGATGCTAGTTTCTCCTTCCCCTCTATTTTTAGTCTATGTTTAAATGCTACACTACACTTAAACAAAATTAAATATACATTTATTTAATTAAGGCTTAGGTCCCTGGTCGCCGTTTAGCCCATGTATGTACATGTAGTGTTAATGTTCTGCGAGGTTGGTTATGTTAACCCCCCCGATGATCCGGCAGTGCGAATTAGCGGTTAATTACGATCTAGAATCTAGATACTATACATACATATATGCAGTCTTTTATATAGTGGCTAAGATATTGCAGTTACAGTTACAGGTTAGTGTCTAAGCCCAAAGTTACAAATAGGTAATGCCACAAAACAGCAATTTCGTTTTGAGGCCGTTAGTCAGTTGTTTCAAGTGTTGCTGTGGCTAATGTGACGTCATAATACATGGATACTCAGCAAATGCGGTGTATGTGCGTCCAGTCAACTAGTCAGCAATATAAGCAAATCTCAATACCAACGAAATCAAAAGAAAAATACATAAAATACTTTCAAATCTGTTCAAAATGAAGCTGTATAACATCTGGGAAGAACGGTAATATCGACGAGCAGTAAAAGTTCTTACTCCCTTTAAAAGCGACAAAACCCGAAAGCTAGCTTTTATGGCTGAAGCTAGGTAGGTCCTTGTAGAGGTCCTATACAAAGGTAAATACATATGGCAAAGAGACATATATTCCGCCCAAACATTTTCATAGCGGAGATATTTCACTAAATTGGAGACTTGTCGTTTTCAAAGAAACCCATAACCTTTCAGTTTAGTGTTTTTTAATAGCTTTCCGCAATTTTTGAAGGATACAAATTTGTATCCGATAAACGAATTTGACTTTATTAATTTACATTTTTGATCGATAAAAGCTAGAAAAAACGTATTGGCCCACTTGTATGTAGTTTTTAGTTATCTATGTTATCTGGCTACCTTACAAATCCCTCATAGGAATTACCGTTAGTTGGAATTCTATGGATATGGCAAAAGTCGAATGTCAAAATGACTCAAATTTTCGCCTAATCTGTTGAACTTAGAAGTTCTAAGTTCTTAGAAGAATCAATCAAAAAGAAACTAACCAACGGAATCGTATCCTGATATTAGCAAAATGGTGGATATATGTACATACACTACGATAGGAAGGGCGATGACAGGCCGATCTACAACATTTAGCAGCCGTGAATGTCTTCAAAAAGGTCAAAGCTAACCTGAAAATATCTTCGACACAGATAGCTGCTACCGACTTCTTCTTATAGATATTTATATATATTTGATTTATTTATTGCTGCTCCAATTTTAAATAAGTGGCTTAAAACAAGTATTTTATCCTTCTTCTAATTTATTTTACAATTAGTTAGTACATTTTTTTACACGGCCCGCTGTGTGGCGTGGAGTAGCGATCTTGTAAGGGGATATGGATAAAAGGCGAGCTCTGCTTGATGTTTTACCTTTTGTTCTAGTATCTCATATTTTACGTTTTTAATGTTCAGGGGGAGGCTAGCGGTTATTTGCCAGTAAAGGCAATTGGCTTTAATTTTAAGATGTCCATGTGGACGCCCAGGTCTGCATACAATTGGGTTGCTCTAGCTCTATAGCTCTTATAGTCTATGAGAGTTACGCGTAAAAGAAGATGGACAGCCACACATGGCTATATCGACTCGGCTATTGATCCTGATCAAGGATGTATATGTATGGTATATACTTTAGAGGGTCTGAAACGCTTCATTCTGACATCCACATCCACCACAGATCTTGTATATCCCTAAACTTTTCGAGTACCGGACTTTTTGGCTGTTGATTAATTATTAATTATTCTCAGTGATTTATTCAGTTATTGGATATAATTATTGTGTAGTAGTAGTGCTTATTTAGAATTTCGTATAGTTGTTGTGCTATTATAACTAGGAATAGCGAATTTCGGATTCCAATTGACGGATACGATCTTCTAGCCCATCTTCCACTTGGCCAAATCCATATGTACTTTTTCCGGGTCTTCCCCACTTTTTAGCTCTTCCATACAGTGCTTCAAGAACATAAACCTGTTATAGACTACGAATGTTTTTAACTAAATATTATTTAATCGTTACATATTATTTATTTGCGTAGAATGTTATAGGTAGAGTATACTTCTTGGTTACAGGTTGAACATTTAGGTTTGAGATTAAAACTTTCGGCCAGCTTATGACTTTATTTTAATTCTTACTATCTGTTCAAACATTCAAAACTTTATTGTATTTAAAGAACAAGAGTTACACATTCTCTGATGGGATCCCTATCGATCTCTATATTTCAAATCTGTTCAAAACGAAGCTGTATAACATCTGGGATGAATGGTAATATCGACGAGCAGTTAGAGTTTTTGAATCCCTTTACAAGCAACAAAATCCGAAAGCTAGCTTTTAAGGCTGAAGCTAGGTTGGACCTCTACCTCTAAGCTGTGAGCGGAGAAATAATCTGTCAACCCATTAATACATACATACGACAAACCAAAGTCAAGTGGACTAAACCTTTATGTATCTAATATAGTCAAAAGTTACTTACGCTTGCTTGCACTCAAATGCTCACCCGCAGTAACGATGTGCCTGTTCCGTGGGTCTAGCGATAATAATAGAATACAAAATCGTACCTCATACCTCATTGTAACGTCACATATAAGGCTCGGTTTTTAAGAATAAGAACTAGATCGAATTTACAACTCAGCTCAGAAATGTCTAGACTTATCTCTTAAGGTCTTATGACTCTCCTAGCTTTTAAAGAAGCAAAATCATATTTTATTTGTTTTATATTAAGGGATTGCGTTACAGAATACTCGATCGACAACATACTGAGACTGCTACGAGTACGTCTCTCCTGTCCCATTGAAGATCTTAATTAACTTCAGTTTGCTAATTGAATGCTCTGCTGATGCTGACGGAGCCGGAATGGTTAAAAAGTCCTCTTAGAAATTTCCATATTTTTTTAATTTGAAATTAAATCAAAATTTTGAAGAAGCGGGAATTATTTTTTTTGCATTTAAAACTTCACTTGGCAGACCCTCTGGACTTAAATCAGCAGAACATTTGATCACTAAATTCATTGCAAGCCTGTTAAAAAATCAAAATCCTCAGATACGTTTTCACATTCATCAATAGTCTCATCCTCAAATTGACTCTGACTCCGCAATTTTCGTTTATGTTTTAACTTCAGTGTCAACACCCAAATGTTTTTCCAAACCCAGACATTTCAAGAGAGCCTGGAACCAGCGCAAAAGCCGAGCAAAAAACATCGAGTGCAGAAAATTTGTATGGCGTTGCTCAGCTAAGGTCAGGGTCAGGAACGCCTATTCAACCCCTTGCCATAAGAGGGCTGGAGTACCAGAGAGAAGCGTTCTTGGCCCGCTGCTCTACTCAAAATATACAGCAGATCTACCCTGCCCTATCGAGTACCATATGGTGGTTCCCAGGAAGGCTCTTCTTGCAACATACGCGGACGACATTGCTCTTCTATACAGCTCAAAATGCCGCTTGGAGGCAATTGATGGACTCCATATGTATCTACAAGCATTGGCAGCAAGGTGCAAGAGATGGAATTTAAAAATCGACCCACAGAAGACCACCAATCCCTGCTTCACCTTGCAAGCACCCCACCCGTACAGCTGGAAGGAGTAACTTTGGACCAACCATCGCAGGCAAAGTATCTCTGCATCACCCCTGACAATATAGCATATAGCTATATTATTTACTTGTGTTGTTAAGATACTAGCTGTGCATTGTATGGATTCAACGCTTAATAAAATAAAATTTAAAAAATTACAAGAAAAAATGTATTTTATGGACAAGTATTGCCTTTGCTTGCACCCGCCACCTGTTTACACTAGGGTTGCGTCATTTGTATCATACAAATTAAAAAGTTATGTGCTTTCGACGCCCCTAATAACATTTTCCTCGTAGAATGCTGTTTCATTTGTAAATGCTATGTATTACTAATATTACCTATTAAGGGGTGACATCGTTGGTCGCTGATCAGTTCTTATTTCATATCTCTATATAGGTGCGCAAGTGTGCAGGTGAAACGTTACCAATGTCTTCGTTTTTTGTATTATCTAAATCCTCAATTCTACTAAGAACGTCTGCTAACGCTTCCTTCTGCGTGTTACACACATCCACTATCACCCAAAAATTTAAAATACCTCTAGAGTCTAGACTCTTCGAGTACCGGGTATAAAAACCCCCAAATTATATTTCACCAGGACGACGCTCCCCCCTCACAAGAGCTTGATGAGCGCCATGATGAAATTGTGTGAATTATATCTTTTGCTACAATATTATTTATTTAATGAATATACAAATATTTGTTTGTTCAAAAATTATGATTTTTGAAAACTGAAATTCCAGAACGAAGGGAATGTCGACGGTCTCGCACTTGTAATTAACTTTTGGACTCTCAGAGGATCCAGTCGATGAAGGGACTAACAAATGAAAAGCGTATTTTATTAAAGATTACTTTTAATACGGTTTATTCAATGATATTTGTATATATATTTTTTTTTTTTAAATATGCAGACACATTAAAATGTTGAATATATATCAATCTGATTATTATCGGTATTTTGCTTTGAAGAGCAAAACATGGTAAGGATTTCATTTTCTTTTTCGAGATATTTGTGCTTGTGTTTCGGTTGAATATGCCTATATACATACATATGTATATACGGTATATGCTGTGTATGTATTTGCTTCAACGTTTACAACGAATTTTTATTCATATTTATACTTACATATGTAGTTTGGTGTTGATTTCTGTCTCATTATTTCCCAATATGCTAATTTGACCTATTCTTTTATAAGTTTTTATTTCTGTTAATATTTTGATGTTTTACTTTGATCTTCTTATGATTTAAAATTGTCCAACATTTCCGGCCTACTTTGGTATCTGGTGTTTGATTTCGTTTTAAAGCATATTTCTATATGTGTACTATGTATATATTTGCTTCAACGTTTACAACGAATTTGTAATCATAATTACAGACATATATTAATCCTTTTTTTTAACTATGTTAATTTTCCACATTCGGGCTTCCGTTTCCATTTCCACTCTTCCTATTTGATGTTTTTACTTTTGTCTTCTTACGATTTAAAGCTACGTAAACTTTTCTGTGGGCTTGCTTACCTTTCATTCGGGGTTTCTTCCTCTTCCAACCATCAATAATATTTGTTAGCTGCATTGTACATATGTACATACATACATACACATGTGCAGCGACACGTGCAATATATATTTTATATCATATAACCATATCGAATGCTTTTAGATAGATTAATGTCCGTATGCAATGGAGCTACTTGCGAAGTACTTTGTATACTACATACATACATACATATGTTTGTAGATAAATATTTCTTTTGGGTTTTCGTTCCTTGAATTCAATTAAGTTTCACAGAGATTTGTGCAGTATTCCGCCATACACTAAAGATATATATATATATATATTCATATTACATTTTGTATATGATAGCTTGTAACATTTTTATTCTGCACATTTTCAACAAAAACGTAACCGCAACTTTCTCTTTGTGCAGTGATTTGGGATTCCGTTTCCCCTTCAAACGGGGTTCCCTTACCCATGCAGCGCCAATCTTGTCCGGGGGGTTCCTCTTATGCTTTTTAAGAAGAGGGGAGGGTGGGGGGCCTGAAGTCGAACCCCAAAACATTGGTTACAGTTCATAATTAAGTATGTATAGTTAATAAGTCACTACAGCGATTCTTCTTCGTCTTTAAATACAATTTTTGTGCCTTGGATTGCTATTGGTAGTAATTTTTGATGTCATGTTTTCCTTCGGTGTTGATATTGTTATTTAACATCGGTTTTAGCGCAACACATTATCATTGGATTTTTTATATAAATATAAATATATATACAAATACATATGTTTGTATATAGAATATTATAAATAAATAACTACATAATCGTATATGTGTGTAAATGTAGTTTTAATTTTAAAGCGTTTCTTAACTCTTGGTTTTATTGCTCCGCCTCTATTTCCTCCATTTACTCATTGATTTTGATTCTGTTTCTTTCTTATCGATCCTAAAATATCGTTGTTGTTCTTGTTGCATCTTGGTGTTGCTTATGTTGATTGGCTTTTTGTGCTTCTGTTTGTGCTTTGGCATTTTCCTCTTTTCATCCGTCCTCTTATTAAAAGTCTTACCATATCCAGTTCCAGTTCCAGTTCCATTTCCAGTTCCAGTTCCGGCTCCATTTCCATATTCATCTCTATAACTACGGTGTACAAATTCAACGGAAAAGGTTTCGCTGGGAAGGGGCTGAGGCTGAGGCTGAAGCGTTGCTTCCGTAGGATTGACTCAGGGCAACTCAGGGTCGAATCAAATAATACTTCGCATTCAGATCCAACTTCTTTTGGGCCACTAGGTCGCCGCGAGAGCCGAAGCCAAGCTTCGACTCCTTCAATTCGAATAATCGTAGTATAGGCTAACTAAACATATATATCTTCCATACATATAATGCAATGATCACACTCACACACCCAAGTGTACACACGTACACACCCGCTGGACATCGGCGTGCCCCAGACTATACTCTAGTAAAGATGGTGAGTGGGTGTTGGAGGTAGGCCTAGGCTGATGTCAAGGTCTGGGGCAGATCTGGGGCTAAAAAAGTTTACGATTACGATTTTACGATCAATATTGGGTGGCTTGGCTGAACACGTTAATGCTTATTGTTGTAATCGTATTTGATCATTTTTGTGCTGGTTGATTTCTCCTGTAATATTGCTTTGGCTGTTCGTTATCGGCTTAGTCTAGACATATCGGTAAGGCTTAGGAGATTCCATGTACGTACAAACATACATATGTACGTACATATGTTGCTGGTTTATTGCTTCGTTTCGTCTCGTCTCGTCTCGTTTCATTTCAATTTGTGTGCGTTTCCTCTTTTTTGATACGTTTGACGAGTTTTATTGGTGTTATGTTCATTTTAAGGCTTCCGTGGTGTGTACTGCTAACTGTCCATTACTGCTAATGTTTTATGAACTGCGGCAACAGGCCAGGGGCAGGGCCAGGGCTAGGGCCAGGGCCAGGGCCAGGACCAGGGGACAGTAGAGCAAACAAAAATTGGGTGGAGAGGAGGAGGTACCTTCTTATATAGGAAACATTAAGCAAAATGAACCATGCGCATCAAGAACTGAAAAGTATAAAGCTCAGAAATGATAGATAAATAAATAATATTCGCTTATCGCATATAAAATGTTTTATTTGAAATATGTATGTTTAAATACAAATATAATTTTGGTTTCTTTTTAGTTGTTTTTTTTTGTTTGCGTTTTTCTGTTTTGTTTGTATTTTTTTGTATTGTTTGCAAGATCAAGATGAATAACAATTTAAAGCACTTACAAAAGCATAAGATAAGGTAAAATAAGGTAAACTAAAGAATATACATATATATATGTTAAATATTGTATATTACTTAGATTGAGGCTCCTACACAACTATCCATATCTAATCGATTTGTGGCTGCTTTCAAAGGTGTGGGCTCATCTTTCTTATATATGTATAGGGATTCATACATATATTCTCGTTGATTTTCAGTTTCTGATCTCTCTCTTCGGTTTCTTTCGGTTTCTGTTTCAGAAACGGGGCAGCGCTCAAGGTACACACGTTGTACATACGAGTATGTACATATATAGAGTTTGATTCTGTTCCAACTTTCTATACTTTCTCTTCAAATAAAGCCTACATATAGAACTGAGCACTCGAACATAGACAGAGAAAGAGAGAGATACATGTTTATAGAGAGACAAGCAAAGAGTATGAGAGATAGAGTGGGAGAGATAGAGAGACAGCGCAGCGACAAATACAAAACTAGAGTTGAATTGCAGAAGAGTTCTGAAAACAAGATTGATCCATTTAAAATGTAACACCATCCTTAAACTTTATAAACTATCGAGTTATCGAGTTATCGAATTATCGAATACGTATACGTATACAACACATATAGAGATATCGTAGAAAAATATGCAGTTGCCTATAGCTCACACATACACATACATACTAGCGATTTGCGCTACAAATTAATAAACAATTCTGGGCATGCATGCATACATACGTACGGTATAAGGTATACGGTATACGGTGTACGGTACGGCTGACTGCTATTTAGAACATTTTCAAACTGCTGTCAAGTGTTTCGTTTTGTATTTCTGAAGGGGTAAGAATTGGGCGGCGATATTTATTGTGTTAACTGCGATCTTCAAAGAATGTACTCAATACCGGTTCGGATTCATACGCATAATTTTTGCCAAATGGTTAAGTTAATTCCAAATGTTCTTCTAGGAAGCTTTCATGCAAAATATATTATTTTATAATATAAGCTTTGCATTTTTGAATATATTCGGTATTTGCACGTACGGACCTGGACCTAGACGTTTAACTGATATCAACTAAAATGCGCTGAAGAAGCATCTTTTGATTTCGGAAACATTCTTAACTAGAAAAAAATAAACCCTAAGGTTGGTTATTCGGTTTCAAAAACACATTTTCGGTTCATACATACATATGTATGTACCTATGCACATATATGAACAATATATAGGTACAATGAATACGTACATGTGTACGTCCTATATATTAAGGTGCTGCCAAGCAAATGATACTGCATCTATGTAAATAAAAGATATTCAATTGTAACATATCATCTAAACAGCGAGAGAAGGATCTGCGGACAAAGCTGTTGGTGGGGTATAGATGTTGTAGGGTCGTAGGGTGAATACAGTATGGATAAAGAACAGATAAAGTACATATGTACAGAGATATGTACATACATATGTATATGGAGCATTGAATCGGTTGCTATGCAAAATAAACTTAGGCTAGGGACGATGCGATGCCATGACAGTTGGGTCAACGTTGATTTGCTTTCCTATTAGCTTAGCTATTCCTATATCGTATGCGTATGCGTATGCTCCACATGCTCTCTGATTTGTAGCCATCTGCTCGTGTCTGTTCTCGCCGCTACTGAAATCACAATCAACGTATGTACATGCGCTCATACATACGTAATATTATCCTTAATCTCGTTCGTTTCCTTTTGATTTCTCAACACATACAACCCCAAAACTTGATTCTCTTTCTGCTTCTGCTTCTGCTACTTCTTATTCTTTGTTGCTTTACTTCACGATTCTCCCTTCATACATCGGAATTGTTGCAGCTACGCTCATGCTCGTACAAGGATTTCTCTTCGTGTTCCTCTTAAAAATCTACTTCATATGTACATAAATATCCCTGCGCAGGGCGGGAAGTTTTCTGTGTGTACGAAAGGAATTTTGTCTGAGGACGTCACTTTCGAATGGGGGGAGGGGGGTCCATTAAGAACTTAAAGCGAGACAATTAAATAGAATACATACATACATACATACATATATAACTAGGAATTACACACAAATTAAAAAAAATATATTTAAAGCTACAACTATTACAAAAAAAAATCAACACACACACACACTAGTGTACATACAATAGTAAAACGATTAAAGGGTGGAGAGGGGGGCGGGGGGGGGAGGGCGACATTCTGTGCGCGTCTTGTGGGACTGGTGCGGGGTTTGGAGCGCGGACGCGATCAGAAGCCTTCGGTTGGTGACGTTCTCGGCTGTCTATTGCGATAGAATTAACGATGTCCCGGGCACGAGGATTCAGAAATTCATTTGTCATGTTTTTCGCGGGGGCGGCGTCGGTGGCGCTGGCCCGGACAGCGACGCGGACGCAGGCGCTGAATGAGACTGAGACGCAGCGGTATAGGAAGACGCATGGTTCGGCTGGCGCAGGCCGATCATGTCTTTGGGAATGTTTTTGTATTTTGCTGAAAGATGATGGGACTGGTGAGCAACTTGAGTATACCGGGCCGGGGCCAGGGCCGGGCTCGGACCGGCTGCGGCGGCGGCGGCGGCTGCGTCTGCTTACCTGATCCCACTGGAGCGACCGACTGCTCGTCGCGCTGGTGTTGCTGCTGCTTCAGCGAGTCGCTGTAAAAGTGCGACTTACGCATGTTGCCGTGCCCCAGTCCCAGGCCCAGGCCCATGCCGAGGCCCCCAAGCAGCCCGTTCAGGTTGCCATTGCTGCTGTTGCCGCTGCTGCAGATGCTGCTGCTTCCGCTGCCGCTGCTGCTCCCACTGCCGCTGCCACTGCTGCTGCTGCTGCTGCTGTTGTTGTTGTTGTTGTGGTGGCTGACCGATGCCGGCAGCGGGGGCTGCTGCTTGGAGCCGTGCTTGTTCCCGGACATTGCCGTGCCCATCGTCATGCCCAGTGGCTCCCCTGTCGCCATCAGAGCAGCTCCTGCTCCAACTCCAGGCGTCGTTGGTGCTTTACTTGGCACTAAGCTTATGGTAGAAATTGCTGGTGGTAATGGAGATCTTTGTGAATCGTTGCCAATCTCGCCCGTGTACCTGGATGAATGAGGCGTTAGAATCCATTAAGTACATTTTCCTGGACTCCAGCTCCTTTCACGAACACTCACTTGATGTTGGTGTACTCTCGGCCGACCTGGAGGCTCTGCTCCTCGGCCCGCTTGCGTGCGATCAGCGTCTGGATGTAGTGCTGAACCGCGTAGTAGACGAACTTGTACTGGGCCTCCGTCTGGACCAGGCCTGAACGCTGCGACCGCACCATTTGAATGGTGCGCTGGATGTCGATTTCTGTGTCCAGTCCTGTGCATACGGATGGGATGGGAACAGAATTAGTTCTGGGCTGGCCGAAGGAGAGTCCAAGTCTAAAACTCACCGTTACGCACGATCTGGTCGAGG
This sequence comes from Drosophila helvetica, assembly GCA_963969585.1. Taxonomy (NCBI): domain Eukaryota; kingdom Metazoa; phylum Arthropoda; class Insecta; order Diptera; family Drosophilidae; genus Drosophila; species Drosophila helvetica. The sequence goes on along the minus strand of OZ018401.1, from coordinate 13,285,572 downwards.
ATCATGTCGATCACGATGAAGGTTCCCGTGCGCCCGATGCCCGCCGAGCAGTGCACACAGATGGGGCCCTGCCGAAGAGAGAGATATATGTATGTATGTAGTTGTGTCCCTTCGCAGATAGTTTCAGCTTAGACTTACCGGCTTTTCGCCGGCCTGGGCCAGATTGCTCTGCTTCGTATTGACGTCCTGCAGGAAGTTGAGAACACAGCCGGGATCCGCAGGCACACCGTGGTCGGGCCAAACCTGGAAGTGGTAGTGGTAGATGCGGCGTTGCGGCTGCTCCCGCCAGGAGACGAGGAACTCGCGCAGCGTGTAGTCGCTGGTGGAGTTCTCCGAGACGCACTGAATGCGCGCGGACCCGAACTGCTCGCACTTGCCCTCGTCCGGCCAGTAGCGGGCGCACTTCTCTTTGCCACGTTCGTACTCCTTGGTGGTCATTACAATGACGCGCGTGTTCTCCTGCCACACCATGTTCCAGAAGTCCGTCACCGTGTTCACCTGCTGCGTCAGCAGGCATCCCTGTGTGGCGATGTACGTCTTGAACATCTCCCGCTCGCGCTCCCTTTCCCTCTCCCGTTCCGCAATCGTCATAGACCCGTAGGTCGTCTCCCCGACGTGCTTCTGTTTCAGCAAGCCACCCAGGCACCCCAAACTGGCGCCAGTGACGCTAGTGGGGGTCCCCGGTAGCGGACTCCCGTTCATGCCGCAGCTGCCCCCGATTCCGTTGGCGGAGAGGGGCGCGGACTCGTTGCGCTTGTGCTTGCTGAGGGAGTCGGACTTTCGGGTGCAGGTGGCGCAATTGCTGTAGGGCAGCGTCGCAGACTTGACCGCGCACTGGACGCAGGTCTTGTTCAAGAGCTGGCAGTTGGGACAGCTGCGCTGCGTCTGAGCCGCAGTGCAAGCCGGGCACGAAGGAACCGAGCTGTTCAGGCTCTCCGACGAGCTGCTCATGTTGTTCAGGTCGCCGTCAGTGGGTAGTCGGATGTAGTTGGCATTGATGTACTCCGCCCCGGCCACGCTGTGCTCGACGTCCAGCAGCTTTACCCGCGTGTGGTCATCTGTGGCATGGACAGAAAGAGAGTCTTTAGTGTTTGGTTCCCCAGAGGGGCTGTGGCCTCCACTTACATGGCAATATGTTGCGATAGCGGTTCTTCAGACGGTTCTCCGTTTTGTAGCCTTCGTTCCGGGAGAAAGTGTCCCGACTGTCCTGCTGCAGCGACTCAAACTCCTCCCAGAAGCCACCCTGCATGCGGAAATACATTCATGTATCTATGTTCCATTACCCTCAGCTGCCAACCAGGACTCACCTTCACCAGCTGCTCCACACGGGCATTGATTCCGGCTGCCGTGATCCGGGTGGCGTTAAAGGGCTGCCGCAGGTGCACCACCGTCCCGCACGTCTCCACCATTGGATTACGCTTGTAGTGCTCGATCAGCTCCGAGAGTGTGACAAAAGATTCCCCTCCGCCCACGTCGTACTTCTTGTCCTGCAAAAGGGAATGAAGCAATGAATGTAGTGGAATGGATTGGAATGGATTGGAATGGAATGCCATCGAATATAAACCCAAACGTGACTTGACTGCAATCGGAAAATGGTAAACATATTAAAAAAAAACGTCCCGTTTGTCATGTAAATGGCATAATTGCAATGGAGACAGACAGAAAGAGCAAATGCTGTTCAGCAGCTTAAGCTGCTGAAGCTGCTTGCCACTGCGGCCCCAGGTGATGCTGCTAGAGCCCCTGCGGCTTCTTCAGCTTTGATTCTGCAACACTTGGTTGGCAGGTCGCACCAACCGCACGCCCGAGCATAAAAAGTTGCGCCGCAGAACAGGCTGAGGCTTTTGTGGTGGCCACAAATGTTTTACTCATCGATGTTTGGCCATAGATATCGGTTGACGACGCCAGCAAATACTCAGAGCGAAAACCACCGACAGACAGCACAGATGTCATACATATATGTACATACATACAGTAGAATATCTGCCCTAGAGCTGGGCAGCAAAGAGCGCTCCCCATACGAGTATCCAGAGATGCGAAATGTGTTTTTATTTCTGACGAGTATTCATATGACTTGTGCAGCCAGACGTATGTAGATACATACATATGTAAATCACAAGGTCATTGGGAACTTTATGACCTCTCGGTATTTTGTGTTTGTATCGATTTGCATTCAACTTTGTTGGGCCCTTATTGTGGATGGATATATGAAATATATTTTATATACATATGAAAAAGTGTATAGTATGTAGGGATGTATGGATGTACATACCTGCCATCGAATCATGACATGAGTTACTTTGTCGTCGGTTCGAACGGAGAGAACGAAATCACCAGGTTTGCTTTGAGATTCACGGACAAGAAAAGAACCATTCTTGCCCCGCTCCAATATCAATTTTTCCGCTTCCTTGCCGGAAAGATTGCCATGAAACCATCTGAAACGACAAACGAGCAAAAACATTCAAGGATTATGATTATCTGTATCTGTATAAGTTTTTAGTATTATTTGTGGAAAAGGAGAAGCAGAGTTAGATGCGCGTGCTCCACCTAGTAATGTCGTATCCACTGCACCGACTCGACTTGGAACCACTGACTGACTGAACGACTGAGCGACTGAGCGACTGACTGTTTGACTGTGTGACTGCGTGACTGAGTGCCTGACGAGCGACTAATACGTGCGCGCTCGAATAGCACTTACAAACTACACTCTCGCCTTTATAAGAAGCGTGCAAAAGCGGAAAATACTAGCACCTCCAATAACAGCAGAAACTATTGCTATGTACATATGTATGTACATACGTAGTAGGAACCAGGCAGCGCAAATACAAATCGAATATAAGTAAATACATTCAATATGTACGTGTACTCGTATACCGTAGACCGTAGACCGTATACCGTATACCGTATACCGACACAAACATACACTGACCGAAACCGACAATACGACACAGGGGAGCAGCACCCCGAAGTAAACAGTCAAATGCAAGGCAATCATCGGGAACTGCAGTTGCAGATACCCTTTCAGATCGATCAATCCTATCGCTTGATCGATCATGAAAATGATGGCGCATGTCCCATCTTTGCTGTTTCAACATACATAATGTTCTGACCAAGGTCTTAGGCTGTTAGGTCGAATTTCAAAACACGAAGCACTCAAGAATCTTTATAATGATCAAGAATATTCATATTTTTCTTGGCTTTTGATTCCATCTCTGAGGTGAACACATTCTACCCTTTGCAAGGGTATTATAACCACACCACATTAAAACTCGCAGTAACACGGATACACTATTTGGAAAAGTGCAAGTTGAATCGGTTCTAGTTGAGTCTTGGACTTATAAGTCGACCCGCTCTGGCCTGGTCTGGTTTGTGTTTATAGACAGACATAGACGTAGAAATGAGCATGTCTATGGACAGAGGGAGATCGGGTATTGGCTGAATTTGTCATTGAGCACTCGGTGTGAACATAATATGGAAAACAAAAGCTGAATGATGCCCCAGTTCCACACTGGGCGAAACAGTCAATCTAGCGGAATAAAAGGCTTAATATCTAACATCTTAAAGATGATTTTTTTAAATACAAAAATAAAAAAAACGATCCACTAGTAATTGGTAGTAGAATGCAACAAAAAAATTCGCTTGATTCGCTTTTTTGCCCAGTGGGGGTTAAGGGCAATTAATTCGCTGCCCTTAAGAACTGTTCGTTGAACTGCTTTACAAGTTCAAGCAGTGGGCGCAGTTTATTTGAGATAATAATTATAAACAGAAACAGTAAAGCTCCTATTGGTATGTCATATTTATATTGGAATAATATATTTATTGGATTTATGGGATTATTATTAATGCATGAAACCCACAGGGATGGAGCTTAGGTTGCATTTCAGATATTTTTTTTCAGGGTATTATCTAGATGCTTTACATATATTGTAAGCTTTAATTCAGTGGTGGGCAGGCTTTTAAATTGGGAAGAAGTCCAGCAACAATAAAAATAGCAAGAAGACCGAGCGGGAGCGTTGCGAGCCGCGGCAAGGGCCGTGGATCTACATTTATACCCGATACTCAAGTATACATATATGTAGTTTTATGATTTATGTAACATACGTATACAATATGCTTTACACTTAATAACACTAGACTTCGTGTCGGATATCGTCTGTTTTTTTATATCGCCGCTCATTTATATATGTATAAAATATATTGTATAAGTTACATACATAATTCAAAAGCTCACACGCTATATGTGTATACTGGAGACTACCGTGTATAAGAGTAGAGCTGCGGCCCTTGATGCGGGTGGCATGTATTTTTGGTCACTCCCTGTGGACAGCCTTACATCGTGCGTCTGGCATTGCTTGTCCGTCTGGGTTGCGTCGGTTTTCGAAAAACAAATCTCGGAGCAATAGGAGCGATGGGAGGATGGAGAAAGGAGCAAGGAAGCCCACCGCTGCTCTAGTTGATTGTTGTGGTTTTGTTTTGGCTTCGCCTTCGCACTTTACATAAATGACACTAGCTTAAAAAACTTGTTTCAATTTCATAATTGACCATGTGCTTTGCTTACGCTCTGTGTTAGCCATGCTAGCCCCCTCAGCCATGAGTCGCCTTTAAGCCACACTCGTGCAAAAAAAACAAACAAAAGAACAGAGGGGGAGGCAGATACATAGCTACATATGCGAGTGTATGTATATATGGATGTACGGACATCCATCGACTGTCCTTAAGCCGGTTCCAATTTGGGGTCATAGATACAATAAAATATGTCATCGAGTGAGCAAGGGAGACAACTGCTCATGTATTATGTATATGGCAGCATAGAAGTGCTCAGCTCAGCTTCGCCGATATATGTACATCCATACATTAACACATTTATACCTCCCCCGCCCCACGAGCTATATTAAATCAATTCATCTTCCGTGTGTCCGTGTGTCTGTGAGTGTGTGTGCTATTAATAGAAATTCATGTAGAAACAATTAACATTACATTAGAGCGTATCATACACTGCCGTGCATTTCAATGCTGTTTTTCTGTCTCCCCATCTCGCTCTGTATTGTCAGCCTGTTACAGATTCAAGGTGGCCCCTCCAACAGCAAACGCACGCCCGCCCGGTCTGGTCTGTTCTGTTCTGGTCCGGTCGGATCTTGAGAGCCGAGTTTGAATGTTAAAAATTAAAAGTCGTTTATTTTTAGCAAAACGGAAGTTCTCATGTACTGCTTGGAAAATCGACTCCTAGCATGGTCGAAACATGAACCGATACAGAGGGCTCTTTGGAAACCCAAACGTTCTTGCCCAACGAATATCCCTATTATTTATTAAATTCGCATTCTTCTCGATCATTTAACAAGAACAAACACTTTTCAAATCCTTTTTGGAATCGAACAAGAAGAATGTTTTCGCTTTTAAAAATCATCCAACTGAGGGTGGGTTCCTTTTTGTGTAATTACATGTTAATACATAACCCACAAAAGCTTCGTGAAAACCTGACCACTATATCATAAATGCACATAGTTGACATAGTAACGAAATAATGATGGCACAATTTCAAAGCTCTCAACATAGCAAAGCAAGCAGTGTGCGCACTTGCACCCGTGAAGTGTGTTGGTCGGAGCTTTTAGAAAAGGATTCGCCGCCAGCTTCGGCTACTCCGATCCGAACAATGGCCCAGTGCTTTTGTGTGATCTGATCCTTTTTTAATCTTCGCATCTTTGTCCGCCCATATTTCTGTTGATCTTTTATTTCAGCATTGTGACGATAATACGCACAGAAAATATTTACGGCCCTCAACTCGATACAAATCGGACCGACTGACTGGCGAGTGAGTAAATGAGAGCCGACAGAAATGACCAGTTCCATACATACATGTGTATGCATATTCCTTCAAATACGTCAGTGAATTTCACAACTTTTGGCATCACTTACAGTTACACTTACAGTGACAGAGGTAGCCACAACGAAAACAATATTTACATACGAAGGAAGCTGCGGCCCATTCATGAAAGCGCCGCCTAAGGTCAACAAACAGATATGTATCATGAATTTATACATATCTATATGTAAATACATATGCAAAACATATACATACAAACATACTCGTATGTACATATGCACATTGTGAATCTTAGTATGAATATTGTGCTTATTATATAATTTCATGACTTTTGTCACAGGTTTATTTATTTTTTGTGTGCCAACGCACCTCGAAAGGCGTCAGAGAAACGGGTTGCTGGGAGGGGAACAAAAGAGTGAAGTCGAGCTGAAGCCGGCTCGCCTTCGTTTAATCAGCTCTGACTGTGACACTGACTCTGAAGGGGCGCGCGCGCACACTGTATAGAAAACTTTTCTAAATGCTCCGCGTATAGTAGTGTGCACGCGCCTGTGCCTGTGCCTGTGCCTGTAGACTGGAAGTTAACTGTTGGCTCATGACTACTACCCTTGTACTGTAAACAACCGCTAACTCGCAAGCAGTTCATCGCTATGTACATAAATATGTATGTATGTAGCTCCTGCCATCGAACTTCTTATTCTTGCTTAGTTAGAGAGGTGGGAGAGCTTTGTCTTCAACCAAACTCTTCGAATTAATTTGCAAAAATTAAACTATATTTTTTGTGAAGTGGAAAACAGGAAAGATGCAAATCTGCTCCAAACCCAATTACATACGAGACATTTTTTTTTTAAAAGTGACTATACAAAATTTTGAAAAAGTAAAGAAAAAACGTGAAAAAGTGAAAACAAAGGACAAAAACACTTGAGCACAAACAAACCAGTCAATACATAATCGGATGGAGATGGGATACGAATGGAGTGAAATTAAATACGAATTTCGGAGGGATAGAGACCCTCCACATTAGAGATAAGAAAAGATATGAACAAGAATAGGGATTGAACAGAAATGGAGATATAAATCCATATACATAGATAAGCAACGTAATGGGATAGGCATACAAATACAGTAATATAAGCTAAGGTAAAATAATAGGAAAGAAACGGAGTAACGATTGAGTCGGAAATACACATATTTAGTTTGAGATGAACAGGCCGGCGGCATGGCCATTGTATGGGTTGAGGTGAAAAATTGTGTGAAAAATTATCGTTTGCTAGAGAACCCCGGAAAAACAAAACTAGTTTCTCATATGCCAATATAGAAAGTTTAATTAATTTGTACATAAACCCAATCTAGAAGAAGAAGAACAAAATAACTTACAAGTACACATAAATATGCACATACTATGTAAATGGGGGTAAATTCTCGGGAAATTTGCGATTTTGATTATCCTCAGATAACTGAGATAAAGTTAAGAAGTGGAATGAAATCTGGGACGGATGACTGACACAGGCCAAACATTTGGATGCTTGCAGATAAGAGAAGTCTCTCCAACAAAGATCCATACTATTAATACCCTAATCTCTCTGATGCCATTTCGGACCCGATTTCTCTACACAATCCAAAGCGAAACCCTAAAAAAATATATAATAAGCAACTTGGGATTGGATAAGTCCCATTCAATATCTTTTAGCTCTATCTCTGTCACTTATTCCCATTCTCTTCCCTCCCTCCGGTGAGCCCTCGCTCATACCTATTAAATTGTAAATTGACGACTTTATCCTCTCTACGATTTTTGTGTCTTGTTTTTGTTGTTGTTGACTGCTGCTGTGCGTAAATATTTACTCAATTTGCGTGGCAATTTTGAGCACAGCACATGACAATTTGCGTTGTGATGTTTGTGTGGTTTTTTTTGTTTTTTGTTTTTTGGTATAGCGTCAACTGTATGTGATAGGCGGCCGCCTTATTAGGGTTAATGCTAATGAGGGGAGATTGCCCCAAGAGTCTCGACACGTTTGGTACTCCGCTCACACATCCACAGATGATTGGGATGGGGGAATGTCGCATTTGCTTTTCTATCTTTCTTGATCGTTGCTGCTTTAGTTAAAAATACTCGAAATATACTGCCTGTGGCAGGCATACTCATTTCATTCATTCTTTTGCCTTATTCATGCACACTATCATGGGCTACCATACCTCTCCTTTACCACTATTCGGTTTCATCCAACTCTACCAGCGACTATTTGTACAGCCATTATCCACACTATTCATATTCTCAAGTCTGCTCTACTTTTACATATGCTTAGGACTGCTTAGGCTTACACCGCATTAATTCTTCCTTCTCGAACTTCTCTTTATATCAAATATCTTTATATACAAATCAGCCCATAAGTGGTATCTGAAAATTCGCATCTTATCTCCGTCCTACCCCCACTTTGGGAATCATTAAAAAATTCACTTTCGCACGCGCCTCAAATAAGTTAATCGCGTTCCACAGGCCATTTCTCCGCACTTACGTGTATCCATAAAGCTGGACGCGCATGTTGGCCAGCAGTGCTAAGGTGCTGGTGGAGCAAGTCGCGCTTCCGAAGCCCGCTGGAAACTGGGGAGGTGTGGTCGACCAGGAGGTGGGTGTGGCGGGATAGGAGGCCGCTCCATTTGGTTGGGTCAGTCGGTGCAGGGATTCGGTAGATGTGGAGGCGGAGGGCGCCGATGACGCCTGGGTCGAGACCGGTCGCCGTCTATTTCGCTGGTGCTGGTTGTTGTTATTGCCCTTGATGATCAGGGCCAGCTCTTCGTGGCTCATGCACTCGCGATTCCCCATTATAGTGCTTGCCGTGGTTGTTGTTGTTGTTGTTGTTGCTGTTGAGGGTGCCGGTGCGGGTTCAGGTGCAACTGCAGGTGGTGTGGTAGCCTTTGACACTCGGCCTTTGCCCGATTTGGACTTGGGTCTATCCCTGACCCTCTCCCTGTGCCTATCTCCATCTCCGCATCCTCCAGCACCTCCGTAATGGGCCTGAATGGCCCGCTCGTATTCAAAGTTTCGTTTTTTATTGTATATATTGTTGTTTTTGTTATTAATATAGTTAATATTATTATTATTATTATTACTATTATGGCTGTAGACTTGTTTCTCTTGTAATTTTTGGTTAACAACATTTCCCAGTGAGCTGGACAGCTTTTCCAGACATTTGTTGAACAGCATCTTGCCGTGTCCTTGGGACCGGAGCTACACAAACTCAAAAAAGGTACACAGGAAAAAAAACGATATTGCAATATTTAAACAGGCACTGAAAATTTCCACTACGGAATAACGCGTCGGCTGTCTTTTCTGTTGTTGTTGGCGTTTTTTTTAAATTACTGTGTTTGTGTTTTTCCTTTTATGTAACTAGTTACACACCGATATAAAACAAGAATTCTTGTTCAAGTTTGTTTTTTATTTGTTTTCGGTTTGCTTAGCTTTTTATTATTTATATTAGTCAGTTTGATAGAGACGAACAGTGCATGTATTTTCGAAAATAGTTTTCTATTTCTTCAGTTTTATTGCACAATTTTCTTCAAAGCCAACAATAATTTCTTCTGATATGAATCGACTTTGCTCGTTGCTGGAGTTGCCAGTGCAGTGGAGTTGGATGCAGATGTGGGAGCCGCTGGTGTTGCTCTTTGGGCCTCGTCCAGACGGGTTTGTGCCGCCATCAAATGTTCGAGGACAAATGTGGCTGAAGGCATAATTTGCGGCACAAAATTCACTTTATTGGGATAAAAAAATTTCGCCGCTCCACTAAACTGCTTGGACTGCTTGAACGATCTTTATACAACGAACACGATTTGTACAGTATTTTACGCTTACTGTTGATGCTGTCGGCTTCTTGCTTGTTGCTTGTTGTGCGTGTGCTAAACCGTTGAACCGCAACTCGAGAATGAAGCTCCAGCTGCTGGGTCTAAAGCTTTTTGCCTCGTTCTTGACGGTGTCTCTGCTACGTTGCTCTGATACCTCTCTCTCTCTCTCTCTGTCTCTGTGTTGCTCTTTGTCTCTGTTCTTGTTTTTCCTCTCACACTCTGCTGTTGGAGATCGCTTGAATTGAGTTGAGTGTTCTAACCGCTTGCACTCGTGCTTGGGTATGAATGAATCTTCCCAGGCTGTGTCCAGCGCTTTTGTGTTAAATCACCGCAGCGCGGGCTAACCCTTCCTCATCCACAGCTCCTACGCCCCTCCTACGCCGCTGATCGTTGCCCTGCTGTTGGGGGTTGTTGTTTATTGGGGTTTTTTTTTGTATCATAAATGTGCGAAACAAAGTACGTTACAAAAGTCGAAGTTTTTGGTATTGGTGTTGGTGTGGGTGTGGAGACCTGCTTGTTCCTGCTTATAGCACTGCTTGCGTGCACTGCGTCAGGCAGGTCAGATATTTGAAAGGCTAACTAAACTGCTTGCTGGTTGAAAGTTGTCTAGAAAGTGTGAGAGCACGGCCTGCACTTTAACTGTTCAGCCACCTTGTGCTTTATGCTTAATGCTTATGAGTGATGACTGTAACTGTCTAGTTACACACTCTTGATGAATCACCCTCCCCGCAATCAGAATCCGAATCAGATTCTGAATATATGTACATATGTACATGTGTATATATGTACATATGTGTAGATGTACATACATATATGCTTCGAAAGGCAAGCACAGAATTAATTTGAATCCAAAAATGGTAATATCGTGATGTGTGTTGGCTTGTAAGACGAAGCTTAAAGCACAGTACGTTGCCTGCCAGCGGAAATGAAATTGAAACCGAACAACACAATTGTGGCGGCCATTTAGGCAAGAAAGGAGTAGGGGAGGGGTAGAGGTGGTGAGCGAAAGAGATGGCACTGGCACTGGCGCTGGCGCTGGCCTAGCTCTCTTACAGCACAGACGTCAGAGGAGCGGACGTGCCACGCATTTTGTTCCCCAGCAGAATTGGACGATGTGCGACTGCCCCGGCCGATCCGAAGTGCGATCTTAGATACACTTCCACACGTTTCACCCCCCTTCCATCACTCTACCAGCGGGTGGATTGAGCTTTTATGACAAAGTTTAAACATTTTTTTTGTTTACTATTTTGCATCGTTTCGTCATCGGTTTTTCGCTGGAAGCGAAACGGAATCAGAAATACCCGCGAAAATTATGAAACCTGGAGAATTTTAGCGCAGACCAGGTAGCCCCGAGGCAATATAAAAACGCCCAGCACGTGCTCCTCAGTCGCCCTCCCATCGCACGGGCACGACTTGCACCACTCGCGATGCGACGAGAGAAGAGTCTCGATCACCGAAAGGATGGATTCGATTACCAATCAAATATTGAGACTATCGAGATTTCCGAATCTCGATCAGATCGGATCGGGTTAGCCGGAACGAGGAAACCATTTGCCGTTTACAATCTCTGCAACTCCTGCCACTGGCGCCCTTTTTCGTCCATTTTGTGCACCATGGCAGGACAAGCGAGATGGCAGGATGGCAATTCGTTGGTGGAAAGGATAAGAGGGAGAGATAAAGATATTCAACGGACGGAAATATCTGGAATAATGGTTATTAGGTGGACTGGGGACGAACGGAGTGTAATTGATTATCTATAGAACATAAATAGCGCTGGCGATCGCTTTCTAGTTGCACCGAGATGTATGTACATATATTCATCAGGGAATGAACGGAGGCGGACCTTTAGCATTTATTTAGTCATATCGATATTTTTACTCCGAAATTTACGATACAGCTCCACATGCCCATTCATCATCGCGAATTATCCACATTCTCTTTAACTATATGTACATACATTTCTCGGGATTACATACATACATACGTACATATTTACATCTACTCAATAATTTGTTGGGGTATACGTGTGTCTTACCACGTAGCACTTTCCAACCCAGATTAGCCCAGAAGTTGGCCGGGGATTCACGGCTATTTTTATTAGGTGGGAAATCTTTATAGCCAAGTAATCAGATCATACAAATTGTTTGCTGCCGAAAATTGTCATATCGTATTATTCGCTAGCGGCGGTTACATTGTTTTCTGTTTGTTTACAACTTAATTCTGCTCAAAAGTTAAACGGTATGAAAGAAAAATGAAATTTATTTATTGTGTTCTTGGCGTCTATTAATGTGGCGCTGGAGGAGAAAGCGCCGCCCATACTTGCGGGAAAGAAATGGAATGAAAATGTTTTTTATCTCCATACGAATATGTATAAAAATATTAAATTAATAAATTCCAAATAATTAAATTCGAATTGTGTTCGTTATTGCAATTTCTAGCCCTCACCCTGCCCTGCCCGGCCAGTTCTTCGACGAGAGATAGAATATTTCTATAATCCGGTGCTGCCCAGCAAAATAATATTGATTTGGTTGTCTTTCTAGTGTTGTTGCGTATTTCATTTCTTTGTGCTGATCCCTCAATTTTGTGCTTTGTGCTTCTTTTTCCTTTGAAGGTGATGGTGTACTCAAGCGAGGGATTTACCTGAATAAATAATTGCCTGAAAGCAGCGTTTGCGGTTGCCTCTCAGTCGCAGACGTTCGTGATGCGAGAATTAAATTGTCATGCTCCGTGCAGTTAAGGATACTTAATATAACGATTGAACATTAAGATCCACGTACATACGTGTGTGCATACATACAAACAATGCATGTATAACACGTACATACGTACATAGCTAATAGCTATGCATGCGTACAAGTGCATACTATGACTTTTCCAATCAAAGTCCAAAAACCGAAAACGAATGGAAGAAATGTTAGATCAGACATTAGACCCCCAAAGGACCGTGATTAAATAGAGCACCAAATCTCAAAGATCAGCAGAATAAAATCAGTGATCGAATTTCAATTACAAATGCTAATCCCAGCTCAAATGTCACTGATTTCAGTTGACCCCATCTCTTATAAAGCATTAATGATCAGTTAATATCGATATCAGCCCTCAATTTCACTTGATCCCTTAAATGCAGTAGAGACTCGTGCTTACTCTCTTCAAAGTGGTAAAAATGATTTTAAATATCTCTCTTGTGTTTGGTTTAAGTCTGCCCTGAAGCAGCGCTGCTACCAGTTAGATAAGCCTAAGTGTTCTCCAAGTTTAGTTCAGCTTAAAGTCATTCAAAGTCAGTGAATCTATGGCACTACAATTGTACAAAATAATATCCCCATTTAAACTTATTTTCGCAGCGCATTTATTGAATATTCGCATAGTGTTCTAATGATTAAACTACCCGTCACAATCCACGCTCAGTCGCGAATTACATACATGTTTCATAAGTCTGGGTTTAGTTTAGTTTCGTTTCGAAAACACTTCAGTTTGATTGGGCGGGGGATTCTGGCACGGGGGAAGTACTGAGAAGTACAGTTTGCATTAAGCAGTTAAGTCGGGTTAAGTAATTAAACAATTTGCTGTCCGTATAATCAGAGTCAGCTCGTAGGGGGATCATATCTCACGGGGATATGTCTCTCGGCTAGTCTGGAGACTTCTCCGTCTCAAATTGGAGATAGTTGATGGAATTCCCCAGGGATCTGTCCTCAGGTTGTGGCATGTGATGAATGACACATTCGAGAGCGGACGGTGTGTGGGAGGAGCTGACAGCAGGCTTATGAGTACACACGAGTATGTTTGTACAACCAAACTAATCCATTTTATTTACGTATCATTCTTTAGAGCATTTATTGCAGCTGTAGCTGCTTCTCGGCGTGCTGCTGCCTTAGATATAGATACAAATATGTACGTACATAGATATAAAAACGTTGAGATCGAGATACACGTATAGGAGCCACAGCTCAACAGCTCAACGTGCACGGCATAATTTGTCGGCCGTTTGTAGGCTTGTCTTAATGGTGAAAATTGAAATCATTTAACATTTCAGGCACTTGAAAATCGAATAGATAGGTAGATAGATAGATGGGAACTGCGATGCCATGATAATGGGGCCTGTGGGTTGCAGTGCTGTGAGGCATTATTCAAAACGCCAGAATACAACTTGAGAATATAATTAATGATTGTCAGATTTGTTTTTCCGAGGAAGCTCAGACCGAACAACTGCTCGGGTCGGCAAAGCAGTCGAAGAAAGTCGGCGAAACTAAAGCAAACTAAAACTAACAATTATCATCTTTAATTGCAACAATTAAATGAGCAAGTAAATAAACAGAAAAGGTAGTAGTAATGGCAGCTCGAAGCTGCATCTTATCGAATAATTTTCCATTCGCTTTCCTATCGGAATTCTAATTCGACCAAAGGTCAAGATCAATGCCTGACAGGGGGACCAAATGCCTATGAATACGAATGGGGATTGGAGTGGATTGTGAATTGTGAATTGCCCCAGGAAAATTTAATGAGAGAAGGTCGGGCATCGAGAAAGTGTCGCCTGTCGGGGATCCGCTTTCATCCAGAGCGATCCAAGGCCAAACATTCTAATTTTTTTCTATCCAGCATATCCAGCATTTTCAGCATGGTTACAACTGATTCACTTATCAAAAGGTTAACGGACAACCAATTCATACAAGAACTCAGATCATTATAGCTTATAAGTCACACTTGGGCGAAAAATATACCGATCCCGCTTTCCGGCTGTTTCCGGCTAAAAAAGCTTACACTGTATAAAGAATGCTACCCTTAATAATAATAATTACAATATTTTATTTCACCGAAATATTTGGGAAAAACGCTATCCAGCCACATTTTCTTTCGACATACGCTGGTTACCAATTATATTTGCAATAACAGCCAAACCAAATTCCATTCGATGTCATCCCATACTCTCCCTACCCTCCCCTCCCCTCCCCACCCATCCAATCTGAGCTGACGTCATTCGTTGACGTTTTAAGAGAGCAAATCAAAATTATATTTCCGGCTTAAGTATTACTGGACAAAACCTTCTGAAGCTATAAATACACGAGCTCGGGTCGCAGCGCCTTAAAAATAACTAAGCCAGACGAGCCGACCCAGAAAACGTCACAAAGGGGCTTGTGGGGCGGGGCGGTGGCAGATGGAACTGTTAGCGTCATGAACAGTACAGTATGCAGCACATGACGGGGAGCAGAAACGAGTACAGGTTTGTGGGTCTTGTATTTAGGAGGGCACGGAATGAAAATCAAGGAATTAAATGATCCGAAACTCTTTCAGTATCACCTCCACTTTTGTACAGTTTTATTTATACTTATATTATTTATAATATCATTAAAAACACCTAAATTTACCATTTTCATTGACCCAACTTACTTAGTGCGAAAAGTGTTAATGGTCAAAGTGGGTTTGAGAGCTTTACAGGGTTTTATTCGGTATACCTCCAGTGTCATCCTGGAGATCCTTGAAAATATTGCCTCGCAATCACCATCTTAAAAATGAAGAAAGACAAATTTTGAACACCGAAGGATACTTCCGCTTTAATCAGCAAAACGACACAATCTAATTTTCTGTTTGTTTCACACCTACACTAAAGTTTTTACTTTAAAATTGGCTTTTTCAAGATAAATGCATATGTACATATCCCCCCATACAATTTGTCCCTTTTGCGAACATATAATAAATTACATAAATCGTAAGCTCACATATATGCTGACTGGCTACCGGGTATAAAGTAGAGCCATGTCCTTTGCCGCAGCTCAGAACGCTCCCCCTCATTAGGAGTGGCTCTGGTATTTTCAATTCCATTTTTTTTTAAAGATAAACCATTTTATAAAGCTGTATTTATGTTCTATATCATCCGATTTAGTTGGTTTTGATACATTCCACACACAGAAATGAAGATATGGACATTTCCGCCGAAAGTTAAATCCTCCTAAAAACATTAAAAGCCAATTAAAACACATTTACATATAATTCTGTCCCGATATTAATTTCTAGATAGATTGAAAATAATTGCCATACAATTTCATTCATTTCCGGCATTTTATTGCCACGAAATTTTATTACGTAAATCACGTAATATCCTGGCTTTATCTTTAATACCATTCTTTCGATTGTCGCCGATTTGTTTTTCTGAATGGGCCACTTGATTGCTATGCATATAAAAAAAAAATTTGTTAATTAGACTTTTTCATTATGTGCTTTACATTTTGTCGTGCAAACGTAATAGCCTATTCCCACAGGCGACCATCCAGACGTGGATGTTCTGGGATGGTCCGTAAAGCTTTGCCGTTCCGAAAAGTTCTCAGTAAGTCCACCATATGTACATCTGGCATGTTCACAATCCGCACGTTTCTATGTGATTCGAAGCCGATAGTTTTCAAATGCAAACCTAAAAAATAATTGGTTTCAAGTAAAAATAACTGGCACCAAATCATATTTCAAATCGTATCAGAACGAAGAGTCTCATTCTAAGAATTTGGCATGATAATATTGCGAATTTCCGGGGATCCCGGAATAATGTTGTTGGAGTCGGCACCCACCAAAGCTACAAAACTGGACAACCTTCTGGATATTGATCGGGAAATGCTGGAAGTCCAGAAAGAACCGCATAAGTCACTTCCATATTTTTAAGCGAGTCCAAAGAGTAACGTTATATTTCGCATACATACATATACATATGTATGCATATTTTTATTATAGCCAATAAAAAAGTGACTTTATTCTTTATTGCGTGTTGTCAGAAGAGACGATTCATGTACATATACATATTAGTGACAATTCTAAACGGCCAGGGGCGTAACTCTGAATGAGAAGGGAGGTAGCCTCCAATGGCAGCCACACAGATTTTAAAACATTAGTAAATGCACGAACACAATACTATCCATTTAGCCTTGTGCGAGTACGCCAGTTTCGATCTGGCCAATTCGAGTTCTGCCTGAGAAGAGCGGTGGAGAGGAGACCTGACCAAATTTAGACTGCCGAGAAGGTCGGTCGGCCGACATATGCATGAATGTACATACATACGTAAAATGTACAAAGTGAATGGGCGTGGACATCAGTTAACGAGGTGGCTGACCCGTTAGGATGCTTGAAATGCAGCTCACGAAAAAAACCGAATGCTCATTCCATTGAACAAAATTAAAGGGTTTGAAACGAAACGAGACAAACGATGACAGTTCAAATAAGATATCCCCTTAGAGAGGGAGGGGACTAGAAGACACGTATAAAATATGGATGGACTTGGGAGAAGGAGACTGAAGTGGACAACAGACAAAGTATGTATTAATAGAAATTTAATACAATAAATAGCGGACATATTTCGCGAGTGTGTACTGTAAAACCCAATATAACAATAACAAGAGCAATGACAGGTAACGGTCCATATTTTCGCCGAAAACCAATTTCTTTTTTATGATTTCCAAAATGTTTTATTTTATTTTCTAGAAGAAATTATTTCAGCCGATCAAAAAACAGGATCTCAAAACTTTGTTCACTTTATTTTTCAGGACTGCTGCTTGGACTGAATACTTCACAAGGCTGGCTAGCCTGTTACGCCAGACGCCAGAGTTCCAGCGCGATCTCCCTCGCAGGGTTGCATATCGCCGTCCTCTTTACTGTGTTTTCCAGGCCTTCCACTGGGAACGACAGCTTTTGCTCGTCCGCAGACCTCTACAAATCTGAGCATGTGCTCAGCGTTTACTTATATTCCACAGCTGGTGCATAGATCGTATTCCTCGTAGCCAAAGCGATGTAAGTACTCGCGGTGTATTGCTCGCTGATCTGCCATGTTGAGGTCGCTGCCAGTCGTAGGCTCATGTAGAAACATCTCGAGCCTCGTTTGCTAGGCTTCTAGTGCCTTTCCGACTGCTGTTTTCACCTCCTCCGCGCTATGGATTAATGGATCTTCAGATCGCCTTTGTTGTCTTCCTTAGATTCCTTAGGCTTAGGCTCAGTGTTGCGGCTCCCTTCACCGATTTTAGTAGTTCTGCGCAGGTGATTTCCTACCATTATGGTATCTGATCTCACCTTTCTCAGAGCCCGCTTTTTGCCGGTTCCTGTGAAGGTTCAGGTTGACTGGATTTCCGTTTCATATCTGCCCGCTTTTCCTGGTCGTTGCCTGATGGCTTTTGGTGCCATGTGACTCCTCCGCTTGACTCCTCTCCGAGGTGTCGAACACTCTGCCGTTCATGTTTTGGCCAAGTCTGCGTATCTGCCTCTCTATACTCGTGGACCTTACGGGTCTCCTGACCGCAGAGTTCGGCTACTGTCTCGTGTAGGTTGAAAAGTTGAAATAGGCCGTCTCTCAACTACCTCTGACCAGTGAAGAGGGTCGATAGGTCCTATTGGGCTTAGCGCGTCCGCCACAGACTTTGCTGCCTTATTACAGGTGCTTAGCGATTCAGCAATTTAGTGCGCTAGTGACGTGACCTTCAGCTAAGGATACGATCTTGTTGCTGTGCTTTTTGCGAAAAGATTTTCTACCTCCACGCCCCTTGCTTCTTTCAAGTCGGTCGATAGGGCACCCCACCCTAGCCACATGTTTCCACTAGGTTCTAGTTGATGGGCGAAATACAGCCCGTTCTCGGTCCACACAGCCCCTTTTTCGGAACACCACCTAGGCGGGGGGTGTGTGAGCTGGTGCGTCCCGAGTGGGTGCTGCGCTTGAATGGAATTAGAAATAGTTGCCATACAAATTTCGACCCCTTTTTGCAAAATGATAGTAAGCGAAATTGTTCGAAATTGACTTTTTGATACCTAAAATCTTTGATTAAACACGCATACAAATATTTCAGCAAATGTCGCATAAATTGAGTACTCATTGATTACACGCATTCTGAAAACGTTATAAAATAAAAAGTATATTTCAAGTATATGAAAAATGAAAAGAATACAGCTGAAAAAAAAAATACTAAAAAAATGTAAATAAAAATAACCCTGTCCATAAAAAAATCTTCTTAATTAGACATTTTTGTCTACAAGTCCATCAGAAAAAGTTTAATTTCGTTCGATTTTGTTTCTCCAGTATATTTCAAGTGAAACATACATTTCCAATTTAATTTTGCCGCACTTTGTTCCTCCCCATTTGCAAAAAAAAAAAAACATTATCCTAAAAAATTGTATTTTTCGCGCTTACGATCATTTCGTAAAAAGATTCGATTTGATTTCAAATTAAATTCAGAGGGCCGCGCACACCTGCGATAAATTTGACAAACTCCTGGGTAACAGCCAGATAAACTATTAGCAACCGTGCATATCAACAGTCCACGGCCAGTGTTATATTACAAGTTATTAACAGCAGTGCAGTGCGCAATTATGTATGGACATATAACAGCGGGCGCATTAGCAGACAGCGAGTCGTCTGCAATACATACATGCATGGGCATGTGTGATGTTTGTGCATGTGAGGGCAAGTACGAGTTTTGTTCGTTAATAAACAACATAGTAAACAATTCGACAAGTGTTTATTTACCCCCGGAATACGACTACGAGTACGAGTGCCGTATCCAATTTCACAAATCGAAGACGCGTGACACAGTTGTATCAGTTTTTTCAAAGTATAATTGAAATTTCTCACAGAACAGCTGTCTGCTGTCAGGTTGGGGCGGGGCCCCAGAAAAAGAGGCGCAAGCAAACCAAAAACAAATCACATCGATAGCAATTATGAAAAGCCGGGGGAGAGGCTTCTGGCATTTGCATTTGAATTTATATTTGATTTAGGAATATATGTTCATATACATAGGTAGGTGTTTATTATACACACATACGTATATAATTTTCATTTAAACATTTTCTGTTCAAAATCAAAGCAATCCTACTAAACGGAAACATGAGGAAGCCACATTGCATAAATTATTCAGCATCTGCCTTGCGCGGACGCACGTTAAGGAAACATTAGAGTTCGCCCAGGACTCACTGGATTTTTTGACATAGGCACCGTATTGGGTGAAGGAGCCACATCTCTACATTACTTCAGTGATCAAAATCAAAAACAGATGTAGTTCCACAACCCATAACATAGCATGTGGGACTCACCTTTCCGTGGTGGGCTCTGCGCATATCAGCGGCTGCTTCAGCTCAATGGCCTGGCCATTCTTCTCCTTCAGCTCCCCATTCTCCATATAATATTGTACCAGTTCCGGCAGTGTGGCAAACTTTTCACCTGCAAGGTCGGGGAAGGTTAAAAAAATCTTTTGATAACACTTGGAGGAGACCACTTACCGCCATAGAGATCAAAGAAGTCGCCATTGTTTTGGATTTTGATGTGTGTAACTTCGTTGCCACGGCGAACGGAGAGCGTGAAGGCGCCGGGATTCGAGGAGGAGAGACGTGCAAGAAACGAGCCATCAAAACCTTCTTCCTGTAGCAATTTCTCAGCTTCGATGCCAGATATCGTTGGGTGGAACCATCTGCGCGGGCAAACAAAGGATCAACATGGTGATAGAGTCATTAATTTATTTATTTACTGCTGATCGTTCATATCCTGAACAATATTGTATCTACACACATACACACATATGTACATGCTATTCCATCAAACCTCATTCTCATTCCCTTCCCCAATCTCGCTACATGGGCGATTTGATTCGATTCGGTACCCCAAACCGTGTCGGACTCATGCCAGCCCCAGCAACAGCTGTAACAGAGTAACAGTTCACTAGGCTGCCCCTTGCTTCTTTCCCAGAGCTTATGATGGGGCGGGCGGCAATTCTCTTGCACTTTGTTGCACTTTTTATCTCAAAAATGTTGTTTCTGCTTCTTTTTGCCTTTTGTATATACTTATACATATGTAAATAGCCCAGTTGGGAGCGTGTGCCGTGTGTGTGTTCCAGTGTGCGTGTGAACGAATGTGTTGGGACCTGGGCGGTGGAGACGGCGAGTGTAACGTGTGTACATATACCATGCACACTCGCTGTGTATGCGTGAGAGCATACGGGTGTGTGTGTAAGTACATTGTCGTATTTCTTATTGGATTTACCTTCGCGATGACATTTTCTTATTGAATGCGCACTTAAAAATAAATTAATGGTACACCAAACGAAAAAAAATGAAACTTATGTCTATATGATTTCTTTAAACTTATTTTACGGTTGGATTTGGATACAAAAAAAAAACTATGGATAGGCTAGGCTAGTCGTAGTGATGGAAACTATCGACAGCCTTGCTTATCGATAGCTATCGGCGATAGAGAACAAACTTTTTTCCCATTACCACCATTTGCGCCATACAGCACTCAGAATGCTCTTAACAGCACAAGCTGCGACTAACCTAACAGCGTACTTGAATACTGAAACAGCACAGAAAAATACTTACTCGCAATGCGTTTAACAGCGCATTTTGATATTGGAGCGCACAATGCCGCGCACTCTATAAAACGGACTTTTATATTGACAATGGGCTTAACATATAATAATTAATTAGTCCTATAATTGGTGCTTGGTGCCTAAGGTTGATTTTGGGCAAAAAATTTCGGAAAAAAATTAAATAAAAATCATTGTTTCTTATATATCAACATGATCCATCATCGATTTTCGGCATGTATTGGATCACCTTCCTACTACGAAAACCATGCTTTTTAGCTCTGTGGCCAGCTTAAATGGATACTTCTTGCTCTCATGAACCAGTAGTTTTACCAGAAATTAGGATACCGCGGACTTCTTCTACGTGTTTCTTGTTGTAAAAGCATTGCGAATATATATTGTATGAATATCCTACAATTAGCAGCATCTTAGCATGGGTCTTGTCTTCTGAAATTAAAGTTTTAATACGAAAAGAAAAAGGTGTAATACGAAAGCGGTATTAGTGCTATTTGCGTTGGTGTTCCATTTCGCTCCTCTGTCACTAAATTGTCCTAAGTAATAAGAACCGTTTGGATTGAGAAAGTGTGCTTACTTTCTTCTCTCAGAGAGCAGACATGTAATAATACTTGATGTAACAGTAAAGTGCACCAAACATTGGACAGTGATCATGTTTTGAAACAATAAAGACTGTTGCTATTTTCTCGCCGCCACTGTAAGTAAAATTTGGGTAGACTTGTTAAGGAACAGCGTTAGTAACGACAGCACCAAATAAATAAAAAATAAATATATGTATAAATAAATACAACTAATAAAATGACATTTAATAAAAATGTAATGGTTTTTGCTCGTTTTGATTTTATCATGGGTAGCAAAAGTGGCGACCTGAAAAGAAAGAGACATACTCCATTTGCAATTGAGCAAATAATAATCTATTAATTTGCTTTTTTTCTTCGTTTATTATTATATAAAGCGTGACAACATATGTATGTATGTATGGTTCACATATACATAGGTTTATATAGAATCTTAAACATTTATGTAGTTTCTCTGTGTGTTTGTCATGTATGTATATATATCTATATATATAGGCATTTATGCATATTGTTTACTAACAAAGGTACCTAAGATTTGCATTAGATTTGATGGATTGAATTATTCCTCTATCCGAGAACAATGAACGATGCTCAATAGCGACTTGCGTCCTCTGCCGAAGACTGTGGACAAGCTCCGGTGAGCCCCAATGGGGGTGGTGTCACCGTTTTATTTTATCTTTGGTTTTTACTCTTCGTGAAATGTAATACATGATATAAATGTTGTTCTTGTTGGGCTGGCTTGACGATGCCACTTTTATATAATTGTATTTTTAATTTATTTATATATATTTTTTCTTTTGGATTCTTTGTTTTTCGTAGATCTAAGTCTGAAAGTAGC
Source organism: Drosophila helvetica (assembly GCA_963969585.1). NCBI lineage: Eukaryota > Metazoa > Arthropoda > Insecta > Diptera > Drosophilidae > Drosophila > Drosophila helvetica. Next base: position 13,263,180 of record OZ018401.1, on the reverse strand, counting down.
TTAATAATTAAAGAAGAAAAAATAGGCGTCGTAATAATAATCGTAATAAAAAGAAAATTACTATGCGCCTGACTGCTTTTGTAACTATTTTTCTTTTGTTTCATTTTATTTGTATTTTTAGTATTTTTATTTATTAATTGTATTTATGCTTGCTTGGTAAAAGTAAATAACACAGCGTTTTTTTATGCAAATTAAAATTACATTAATCCCTTTCATATCTTTTGTTTGGAACAAAACAGAACGTGTTTTATGGCCATGAGCAAAAACAAAAAAAATGAGTACAAAAAAAAAACAAAAACGCTTAAATAATGTATATAAAATATAAATATAGATATGAAACATAAATTGGTGCGAAAACAATCTCTTGAACCTAATTCGCATCTCAAACGATGAAATTTTGACGCTTAAGTTTGAATAATTTCACGACGAACACATGTGGAATCGGCGGCATATGGAAAGGTCCCTGTCCAGCTAGACGGCTGCGGCCATACACAACTTACAATCTATACATATAAGTTACATATGGTACAAGCTAGGGATTTGCTGCCGAACAACGATAGTCCAGTTTGGATCAATCAATACAGCGAGAATTAATTTAAACTAAACAATAAATGTATGTATGTATATACATCCTCTGTGCAATGTCTGCAATCTGTGCAATAGAGATAGTTTGCCACTCCCCTCCTTAGACATAAAGATACATTTATGTATTGTATTTGTAGATATATTAAGCTTAGTTGGAATCTGCTCTCTAACAATATGACTCGATTTAGTGTAAATATTACTGGCTGTAGAGGAATTTCCAAGCGGATTCGATTAGAGAGAGGTGAGAATTATCGCCGTGGCGAGGACTGGCCAATTACTTCTAGCACACTCTCCACAAATATTTAATTCGGTATTTACGTCTATATATGTATGTATGTAAGTGTTACATGTGTATTTGTTACATATTTGATCTATATATGGAAATCTCATCATCTATCTTCTTAAGCATTTTCAGTGGCCGAGAAAGTGTTTTTCAGAAACGAATAGCAATTAAAATAATCGTTTAAAATACAATCTAATCATTAAATTATAATTTGTATATGCATGTATGTATGTATATAGATGTACGGTATAGTTGTATAAACACAGACAGAGAGATAGAGCGACAGATCGATCGGGTTCCTTAGCAGTTGCATCGTTTATGTGGGGCAGAGAACCTTCAGTATGTAGTCCGTGAGAAGAGCCGGCACCGTGGGGCTGTCTTCATTTATGGCCTTGAGTACTGCGGGCGGGAGAAACATTATTGCTGGAACGATTAAGGTTCTCTTTCGCACTTACTCTTGATCAGGACCTGCAGGGACTGATTGTTGGGCGTACCGTTCTCTAGGTGATACGGAATAACAGTTGTCAAATATTTGGGCTCGGGACCTGTAGGTGTCAATCAATATTATTAGCAAGTAGGAATGGTATAGTCGACCTTCCGACTATGCAATAACCGATCTCAATTTTATTCTACTTGTTAGAGATCTGCATGCTACGTAAAACTCGTACACACAACATTTAAACGAAGCGGCACGAATTGAATGACTGAGAGTGAGTGTTGCATCTACATATGGGCAGTATTACCAACTTTGCAGAAGCTATTTTCCGCGCTATATTAGAAGTATATTGGCATATGAAACATATACAAAATAGCATTTCTTCTTCAAAGTGTCATGATGCTCTAAAGAAAACTCTAAAGTAAAGGGTATGTGAGCCCAGAAAACGTAATTGAAATAGTGCACAAATGCTATCGATTCAAAATCCTGTACACGCAGGATATAAGAATACGTTTACACGCAAGAGAAGGTCCCGCAGTAGACCCCGAAGAGCCATGCAGATCTCTAATAGTACTCATATGCATGAGCAACTTATTTACAGAAGGTCCATAATAGTGCAAGTATAGTGAGCTGGAAAAGCTTTCGGCTCTCTATGGTGTACAGCTCGCTGCAGTATACAAGTGGCAGGACAAAAAGGTATCCCTGACGTTCCGTCACCTACCCTGGAACTTTCCACGCTTCTTCTCCACGTGGTATTGGCGACGCTTGTTTTGCACGGCCAGCAGCAGGGAGATGAACGAGTTCTTTAGCTCCTTCTCGTACTCGAGCTCGTCGCGCAGCGCCAGCTCGTTGATCAGGGTCTCACTCAATTCCTGGATCAGCACCTCCATCTCCATGTACAGCTCGTTCAGCTGTGTTGTGGTCAGATATTGCAGCTCTTTTGGGGAATTCAAAAATATTAATTTCAAGCCAATTGAATTCGATTTGTTGCATACTTTCTGCATAGAGGGGCGCCCCAAGCACTTCGCGAGCCTTCTCTATGACCTCCGACTCGCAGGTGTCGGGCTCGTCCAAAGGACTCTCCGCCTCGTCCATGATGTCGTCAATCTCCTTGATGACCTCCTCGACCGTCTTGATGGGCTGGTCGTCGATGTCCCCGTTCAGACCGTTCAGGATCAGCGCGTGCATGTCCAAGTCGTTGGCAACCGCCTCATCCTCGCTGGCCAGATCGTTAAACTCGTCCCCGCCTGGAGTGTGTGGATACGAGTGCTGGTGTTTCTGGAGCTGGTTCTGATTGCGCTGATGCTGCTGCTGCTGCTGCTTTGTGTGGCTCTGGCCCAGGTTGAGTGTGGGCATGTGCATCTGACGGGTATACGACTTGGACCAGTCGATGGGCAGAATGTTTCCAAAGTTTCCAGTGATGGTCCACCACATTCTGAAGAGGAAAGAAGAAAGTTAGGAGTTAGGTTTCGTTTATGGTAAGTAAAAACCAGATGAAACGTTATAATACCCCCCTGGTACTCATTCAGTATACTTATACATATGTATTTATGCTTATGATTTATGCTATTTATACAATATACTATTTTATAATGTAAAATATAATAATATAACTGCTGGTTTCATTATTTCCTAATTATACGTAACCGCATGCTCTCTCTCTGTTTTTGGCATGGCTTTGTGTAAAAAGGACAGATTGAGGCGGGTGGTCTATATCCATCTATCTATGTATATCTATAAAAAAAAAACAGATCACTGCCAAAGGTGAAGCTGAGGAATTCTGATAAATACATACTACTGGGAAGTCTTGGAAGTAGCAGCAGCAGGTAAAGAAAATACGAGAAACCATAAAGGCAAAAATATGTATAACCCAAAGCAAGAAAAATGGACAAGACAAGATGAGATGAGAAATGTACGAAGCAAGCAGAGCGCATAAATTGTCCGTGACAACACGCAGGGTATAATAGTAGGGGTGGTGGCTGGTGGTGAGGCTGGGCTGTGGAAGGGGGGTAGATGGGGGACGGTGACTGCGTCAGGCAAATGAGTGTATCCACACAAATTGAGTGTTTTCACAATTAAAGTTGGAGCATGTGGTAATTCTGGCTGAAGAATTTTCGTATAACAATAATAATAAATGTTACAGAACTAAATATTTTTGTGTTCTGATGATTAAAAAGTATACAGAGTACGGAACGTTCTGACTCAATATAATATGAGTCGCAACATGCCGCGAAACTACAATGCAATACATTCCTGCACTTCATCTATGCTCGTTCCACCTAAATAAACATATTTCAGCTGATTCCATCTCTCTCTCTCTGTCTCACTCACTTCCCAGCAACGAATTACCAGGAGACGAGGTGGCCGCCACTGGACGAGGAAGGGTGAGAGTGAAGAGTTTTTCCAGCTCTCTGGGATCGGCTATGACAACTCGACTACTGATGATGATCAAGAACATATAAATACATATATGTACATACCTTATGGGGTCGTTTACGACAGCCTTCTTGCTGTTACATACATCCACACGACGCTAATGTACCCCCCCATACTCTTTGAGTACCGAGTATAATAAATTCACATATTTTTCTAGTGATGGGCGGCTGGCTCTTGTTCGTTGAGTGCCACGGACGGCATATACATTTTATACATACTATATATTGTACATATGTACGTACGTACGAGTACATTTTTCAACGATCACGCATATTAATATACGAGTATAAATACATGCCACATATTTTCTCATGTGGGCAACAATTTTGGAGTACTCAGCGACGAGGCGAACACATTACGAACGAATTTTTAAAATGCCAACCAACAAAAAAATGCATAGCCGAGCGAGTGAACTAATCTAAATCGGAAACGTTAAGTGGAATAGTTTTATGAAGTAACATTGACACATCAAAAATGCTGATGACATTCTCCCGAATTCGGGTCACACACATACATATGTATTTATGTATTTATATACACACAAATACTTAGATGCTGAACGCTCCTCCTCCCTTCTTACAGTGAAATGATAGTGTCGGTATTTAGTTCTTTGTGTAAAATTTATGAAACATTTTTATGTAAAACACATGCATATGTACATATAGTACATGTATACAGACAATATCTGTTTTGAACATTTTCAAGTCGACAAAGATATCTCGATGCTATTCTACGATTATCCCAGGATGTTTAACATCAACTTCCCGAGCTGGAATGTTTCGTCTGACCGACCAACAAACCCTCAACAAGTTTCTTGGAATCTTGGAAAGTAGATCTTCAAAAGAAATTGGAAACTACTTGAAATCAGACAGATAATATCTAAACAATATGATATCGATCCCTTTGTGCGAAGTGATCGTAAGCGACATTTTGTTGAGAAATTGATTCGATCTATGCAGAATTTTATCAGGAGGGGTATACAAATGTTTCCCCAGAACGGTGTAGCGTTTCTTCTGCTGTTTCGAGAGCTGTGGGGGTGACCCTGACGGCACGCCGTGGAACACAAACATCACGTATCCGACATGGAGCTACTTCATTATTTTCCGACAATTAACAGTTGGCTTCAATGGCATGGCAGATGCCCGACGAATACAATTTGACTGATATACATTTATGATGGAAATACATAGGAACATTTTAATGAATTCTAATTGCGTGAATTTAGATAGCCAAAGAAATTGTTGGTCGTCTGGGATGAATCAACACACAGAGGCACAAATTAGCCATTACATCATCATCATTATAATGAAGATGGATTGATTATTCTGATGATCACCACAGTCACACATGGGACCAACACAACCCACTCGCATCCATGCAATTGGATTCGTTGCGCCAACGCCAAAAACAGGCAACAGTTTTTCCCATGACTCCTTCAACTCCTTCTTCCTCCTGTCTTTAAGTTTTTTAGACTGGAAAACTCATTGGTGAACCAATCCCTTCTTAAGTCATTTCTTCAGGTTGTGTACGGACCTGGAATGAAAATGTGAAACTCTCCTGGAAGTGAGTAAGCCCCTGGAATTCCGATAAGTCACTACAAGAGAAGAAGTTATTTTTTGGATGGGGTGGCATGGAACAGGAGAGAAGATGATGATGGAATTAGGGACAACTGTGGGGGGCTTCTTTTTAGCCTTCTTTTTGCACCAGCAAAATTTTGGCACAGCAAATGGTTTCGAATTGACTCGGAGAGACGCTTAGCTCCTTGGCCTCCTTTTTCTGTGCATAAAAGCAGTTACATCATTAGATGTGAGGTCTGGGGCCAGTCGTGAGACGAAAATTTGCCGCTTTGGTGCGGTCCCTCATCAGTGGTTTTGGCCCCACACCACGGGTCTGGTACCTGTTGTGATGGCAATATCCGGTGGTCCGGGACGTTTATTTACTGGTGTGGTGGGATGGAAAGTTAAGTTAAAGGGGACTCCACGTATACGGACACGGACACTACAAATGTTTCTGGCTAGCAACTGCTGCACACTTGGAGAGGTCGGAGTCAGTTTTTGGCGACCAAGAGTCTCAGTCAGCAGTTGCAGACCGCTGAATTGAGACTCCATGGGTGGTAAGAACCGATTTGAACCGTACTGATTTTTGAAGCCAACGGTCAACCACACGTTTCGAAATTTCCAGTACGATCTCAGTAAAGGATGCTCGGCTGGTCAAGGGTGTTCTACTTATTGCTGTTTATTAAAAACGAAAATAATTCCAAGCATATTGCTATCAAAGCCTTAAAGCCCATTCATACCCTTAAAATTTTTTTCTTGGACCTTTTCTGCTCTAAAGATTTCACTTAACGTGCAGGATCTGCACAAGGAGCTTTATTATTTAGGTCTTTATGTCATGTCCTAATGATCCGTGCACCACAAATGGGTTTTCCACTCTACGACAGCATTTTAGTTAGTTTAGTCTTGTTATTTTTCCATAAAAGTGCTCTTTGGCATAGTCCCAATAATTTAACGCCTTTGAGGGGGTATCGCTCTCCCATTTTCTCTGGGATTGCGATTAATAGTCAAGCAATCGGCGAACAGCGTGAGAGCACGTGTAACAAAGCATGTCCAAAAAAAGAGAGGGTGTTGTTGGGTTGTTGGTGTTGTTGTTGTGAAAGTTTTCGCTTTGCTGTGTGATTGGGCCCAGCTTCTCTTCTCTCCAAAAGGTGACCTTAATTTGAATGATTTGGGTGTTTAGGTAACAAATAGCGAAATTGCTGCACTTGAATATGCTGCATACGAGTATGTACATACATATATTTTGATGTACGTACATCTAAACGAATCAGGAATATCTCCATGCTACCTCTATGCGGGGTATACCAAAATATATGTAACAACCACAGGAAAAAAACCATCTCTCTTACGCAAACTTCAAAGTGCTTCTAATTTTAGGAGATTTACACTTTGCGTTGGCAGACGGCAACGACGGTGTCAACAGCAGCATCAGAAACAGAATCAGACTTCGATTCACAAGCGTGTCAATGGAGAGGGGGGAGTGCGGTTGGGGGGATGGATTTGGGGACACTGTCAGTGACAATCCCAACAACAACAAGACAAGAATAGAAGAGCCAACGGCGACGAGTCCATAAGCAAGAATAAGTTGAAAATGTTCTGGGAAAATTTCACTAAGCATTATTTTCATTCTATTGACAATTAATGTGTATACATGGGCCATTAAAATTAACAAAACGCACGAGAGAGATAGCTGACGTCCGCCAGCCAGAGAGTCTGCCATATCGGTGAAACAACTTGGAGAGCCACCACGGAGTGGTGAGCGGTGAGTGATGAGCGGAACGAGTGGCAGAGCGAGAGACAGAAAGAAATTATAAATATTTATGGCTTCCATGGCCATCTAACAGCGTTAAAACCGCAGTTAAATACCGCATACATATACATACATACATATGTGGCCCATAAACAAATAACTGCAAATATGCGAACACCCTTTGGCATACATATGTATGTATGTACATAGGTATGTTGTTTTCCTCTGTTATTTACGTAGATACTAGAGATGGGCATGGACAAATATTTTTCGGCACGACGCAGAATATTGAGAGTTGCGGAGAGGCAGAGCAAGGGCAACATTTAGTCACATGTAGCAAATCGGAGAAAGAGAGAGAGAAGGAGTAAATGGGAGATAATTATGTTTTGTATCTTTAAACTGCACACTGAACGCAGCAGCCTACAGTAAACCAATCTATATTTCTGCGTTCGAGGCATTATTTTTTTTTTTGCCACTCTCACACACAACTGCAACAATGTATGTACATATGTTCATATCTAGCCTAATATTGAGGAAGCCCTCTCTCATAAATACCCTGTAGAACCAAGGAGGTCAATTGACCCTCTCCTCTCGAACTAGTTCCGCGCCGTTTATCACGCAACTAGCGAACCCCCGAACCAGAAATGTACTAGTTCGGCGACTAGTTACGCGGGAAGCGAACGCCGACCAGTCGAAACAGATTCGAAATACGAAGCCGCCTTCGTTTTGTTTTCGAAGTTGACAAATACCCATTGACCGTATACCCTAGAATCATGAAGCAACAGCGATACAGTGCGGACTCAGTAAGTTTTTATCTTGCAATTTCACCAAAATGGTAAGTAATCGTGATATTGTACTGTATTTAGTCAGTTGGTGGACGATCTTAACTTCAAATAGGCCTAGCCTGCCAGCTAGAACGACATTTTCAGAACCTGAATATAATGGAAGAACTCAATTTTGATTGCCTACGAGTAGTCGGTTGGGAACTAGTTACTGGTCTGGGGAATCGATCGGAGACTAGTTGCTGGCATTCTACTGGTAACTAGGTCGGAGCTAGCTTCCGAGCAACTAGCTACTGGCAATCGAAGGGGAATCGATCGGGAACCAGGGGTGCTTCCCGCCCTATGACATGATGTATTCGCTTCTTCGCTGACATACATTGTCAGTAATCGATTTGGATATAGCGAGGTGAGAATAGTAACTAGTACGACACCAGTGATATTAGAAAGCTGTTATTCACGTGTAGTACACGTCGCGTACGTGTGCAGCAGCGTACTTTCCTATACACATAGGATAGGAGCTTGCCAATCCGGTCCATTCGCGCTTCTACTCAGAGCAGAGCTAGTCCGATACGTGGGCACGCACCCAATTATATAACATCCACTCAATTGTTCTGTTCCATACTTATTCTGCCCCCTTTTCATCCTTTTTGTCTTCTTCTAATATATATGTATGTATGTATGCACGTATATCTTCTGCTGTTGCTCTTTCAGTTGTCCTTGACTGTATTCAAAATGTTATTTTTCGTTTGTTTGCCTTGTTTTCGTTGCTTTATGATGTAATAGTCCAAAGCTGTGTATGTATGCATATTCCGGGCTAGTGTGCGTGCGTGTGCGTGTGTGTGTGTGGTGAATTAGTCATCAAGTCTATCTCTTACGGAAGTCAGACATCTATAATATGCTGAACGGCGCCAATATTCGCAAAGGCAGCCGCGGAAAAGGTTTACTTGTTTAGATTGAGTGAGGTTAGGTTCGCTTAAGGGAGGAGATCCCTCCCACATTTAACATGCACGTAAATAAATACATACATAACTACATGTATGTATGTGTTATCTAGGCTTTCAGAAGGGGGTGTCTGTGTCTGTGGCTGTACCCTGGGCGACGCCTCAAAACAATGCCTAAAAGGTTAACGTCCTTTCAGCTACCCCCGTCCGACCCAATCCAGTTGGGTCCGTCCGAAATGTTTGCGGCTCGGAAATGGCTCTCGTGCAATAAGAGCAGCAACAACCCCAAGCCAGGTCCTGCTGCCCCGCACTGTAATGCATTCAGATTGATACACTTTAAGCTTGCTCGCTCTCTCTTTCTCGCTATCTATCTATCGCTCTCTCTCTCACCCTGTAAACACGCTACGACATGACGTTCGGATGACTCATCCATCCATAAAGTGACAACTGGTGGGGAAGGAGAGAAGAGGAACAACTACCCACATAAATACTTCTACATACTATACATCCATATATAAATGTGTACATTTGTACAGACATTTGTATAAATTATTTGATTGTTTTTATTTGGCTCTTACTACATAAGAGGGCGGTTGTCGGTTGCTTATCCCGTCCTCGCCCTCCCCCTCCCCATAATATTTAACAGCCAACAACCTAGAGCAGAGACGGGCTTTGGGTGATTGCAAAAACGTACATATGTATATATGTATACATTACATGAACAACACACGAATAAACTAGCCTGAGCACATATGTACATGTATGTTTGTATGTATTTACACATTGATGTATATTAAAACGTCCATTTTAGTTGGATTCGATCAATTCTTCGGAAATGTATTGAAAATCCCGACCACATTGCCGAAATCTCAAAATGTAAACAGTCATAACAAATCACACGCAAATATTTTCTTTAGTGAAATTTAGCACAGCCTTGAAGAAATCATTTTCCTACAAATTGAGTTATTCACTGTGTCCTTTTCTGTACCTTTTCGAAAGAGAATACCGTAATTATAAAAGAATACTGTAATACCGTCTGAAAGGGTACATACATATACGTATGTATGTAAATATGCACAAATGCAACGACAAATAATGTTTTTCCAGAAGTTATTAATTTAGCCAGCTGAAATGGCGGAATGTCCCACTGCACGTCGTGGCGGATGGGTGCATACACACATATGTACATTTTATGCAGATGTATTTACATATGTACATATTTCCCAGCTGTTGGACTGCTCAGAGCAGAATGCAGGACATTGAACTGTAGTCAAAACGGGAATCGGTTTTGGGCACAAGAAGCACAATTAAATGTTGGTACTAGAGATTTGGCATCGTTGTCATGACTTTCACCTTCCCCCGGCTCTTTTCGTGCGAGCCATGCGATCAAAACCGGAAGAGTCCGGCCCATATCTGTAGTACTGTACATGATTGGCATATGGTCAATCCGTTGTCTGGAAAAAGCTTCTACCCATCCTCTCTCTCCCTCTCTCCCTCTCTGTCGCTTGCCCAACGAACAGAACTTCTATCCGAGTTGTTCTTAGATCAGTTAAATTGCCCAGGATACCGTTTTGACGTGGTGAACGTAGAAGGGCAGAAAGTCCTACGTGGGGGGGGGGAATGAAACAAAAGATCGACATTCGCACCAAACAAAATTAAATAAATTTCGACGGCAGGTGTTGACTCTGACGGGGTCATTTGCGCCTTGCGAACATATTTAACGCTCTGCTGGACAAAATAACCCCAGAGAAAGAGCCAGATGGAGCACCTGAAGAGACGCCCAGAATCAGGACTGAACTAGGGGGTAGCTCGCCAAAGGCAGGAATTTAATTTTAGCCAATAAAGAAAATTAAGAAAAATTAAGTCGAATCATTTGGCAGATTTTTATATATTAAATGGTATCCGTTTCCGTTTTTGTTTGCATATGTTTTTTACATCTGTCTTCTCTACATGTCTATATCTACATCTACTATAATAATGATCCGACCTGATCCAGATTCGACAATCTGGTAGATACTGACCGCATCTACAGTATCTTCCCCATGATTCTGCGTTTTTGGTATTCTCGTATCGTAAAAATTGTGCATTCCACAGATTTTCGTCTTTTGTGGAGGCGGAAGGGGGCGTGGCAAAATTTTTAAATACACTTGAATTAAAGTGATATCGCAGGAGCTTGGATAGATAGTTTGGTTAATCTAGCTTTTATAGTCTCTGATATCTAGGTGCCCATGAAGAGGGACAGACGAAAGGACGGACAGACATGTATGTACATACTTGCATTGGAAAGAGCAAAAACATTGACATTTAGAACCGTCCACCGGTGGAAACAGAGGATTGCAAAGAAGGAAAAACGCAATTAAGGGGGGCAACTGGTTTAGATGGTTCCAAAAATCCAATTCAAGAATATGTAGTTTAATTTTTAAAACAAAATTTCAAGGTAAACACCGGTTCATTCAGTGCCCAAGCGAGCGGTCGTGTTCAAATGCTTTTCGAAACAACTTTTTTCAACTTGCGGGAATTCTACCTCGAATTGACGAATCGATCTGACAAAGTTTGTGAATATTCTTCATTTAAATATAAAAAATATGAACCAAACTCCGGAATGATATTATTATATGTTCAAACACCTCCAAAACACTCTATTTTCAACTCTTTTGGCAGGAGCTAAGTGTATATCCTTAGAAAATATGTTACTAACGAAAGAAAAAAGAAATAAATGGCGAAAATGGCTTTCAAAAATTTCAAAATAGGAATCCAAGTTTAGGCGGACTCTAATAATTCTTTCTCAATTAAAAAAAATTTCAAAAAACACTCAAATTTCCGCCTCCTAAACCAGCTGCCCCCCTTAAAGTAAAGTTCAAGCCTAATACAGATAATAAGTTCACATCTTTCCAGCTGGCGATAGCAGAACTAAATGGTATTCATATATTCCTGGGCACGAGCGAAAGATAGAAATTTGCTAAGAGTATCTTTCGCCTGCACAAAAAAAAATTGAGGGAAGCAAGCGATAAAGACGGCCAGAAAAATGAAATATTGAAGAAAAATGGACAAATGAATTTAATAATGGCCGACTAAATGGAGCTTGTAATGTATTAATTTGTTTAATTTATATGTAGATAAAGCACATGCTAATTCCATTGCTTTCTGGCATGTATAGATCTATCGAATATTGACTGCGAATTCTCTGTTGATCCCACTCCATTCCCATTCTAGTCCCTCAATGATTTCTGCTTGCTCTCATTCTTGCTATAATTCAACATTTTAATTTTTAACAGAAGGCATTTTTTAGAAAAATGCAAAGCAGTGCCGTAGAGCCGTAGAGCATTTACAGCTGGTCCCAGTCTGACGCCAACGAAATACATATGTACATATGTACATATGTATGTATTTTATATGAGTAATAGGCTTTAACAGAGAAGCTCGTACTGCGAGAATGCGCTCAATATTTGGTACATTTGTCTTTCGCATTTGCATATTTTTGTGTTTGTTTATTCTCCATTCCACGATTATTTATTTGTACAGGATGTGGGCGAATATTTGCGCTCACAGTCGAATGCATGGCTGATGTCACACGGACTGCCATTGGTTTTTTTTTTTATTACAATTATCCGCTGGACAGACTAAGACTAGAAGCGGGCCCTAGCCTAGCTATCTACTGATGCTGTTTATTTGCCTGTCTATTTATAGTCTAGTCTATGCCCGCTTAAGTGTTTATCAGTGGACATTGGATATGAGATAATTTATTGCGCCCCACACTCGAACTCTCTCCCTTCCGGTATTGTCATGGTACAGCTTCAGAGTAGCGGGACGGAACTTGACAGAGCAGAATTTCTGTAGTGCATCAGCATCCTCATGCCCTCATCCTCCCCCAGAGCAACAGTGTTCCCCCCCATATGCACTGCGAATATATCGAAAGAGTGAAAAAAAACTCCCGACACTTTTATCGATCCAGAAACTACCACCACCTACTAGGATTACGTCTTTATGTGGCGCCGGGGTTAGCCTTGGTTGGACCCGGGGGAGGATGAGTGGGGCATGCGCACTACCCGCCAGCAGCGTCGCAATAGAGACAAAACCAGCACACAATGATGCACTTTACATAATCAAAGAGCCCTGGAGAATGTGGATACAGGATGGCTAGGCTACTCACTGGCATTCATTCATGATCTCCTCCTGGCTGCGCACCTGCACCGGAGCCAGTTCCTCGACGTTCTCCTCGTAGTTGCCGAAGCACTTGGTTATCTTGTCGTCGAACGTGTTGACCAGATCCTCCAGGCTGCCGCCGAATGTCTCTGTGAAGTTGTCCACATGATCCCCCTGGGCCGCCGGCTTGTCCAGCCCCTCTCCGTCGCCCGGCACCAGGCCAACGTCGGAGACGCCCAGATCAGTGACGGATCCGCTCAGCAAGGAATTGCAATTGGGACTGATGGACCCGGCGCTACTGCCGCCGCCGCCGTTCTTGCTAATGTGCGCATCACGGACCGCATCTTCAAGAAGGCGAAGCTTAGCGGCATCTGGCTTTCTGCCCACACTGACCTCCTTCAGGTTCAGGTTAAGCGTGTCATTGAGGGCGTTCTGGTTAGAGATGAAGTCGCAGCCGCCCCACTCATCTGTCTCCTCGAACTTCGCCAGGGGAGCCTCGAATTTTAGCTCGGCCATTTTGGTGCCGAGGTCACGCATGGCACGCGAGCAAGGAGCAGGAATCAGCACTGGGCACTCGGGTCACTTGGTTATTTTTATTTTATTTAGTCTATTACGATTTAAACACTTGTCCACAGTTTCGTTTCTTAACCTGCACAGTTAGGAAAAACAATAAAAAAAATCACACACTCGATCGATTAAGTGAGTAATATTTGCTGAACCGATTCGCTGGCAAATTGAATTCAATTATAACAACGACGACGTACAAAGATAAACAATCAGCCGCGGAGTTAGCACGTAGCACGTAGCAAGACAAAAAACGCAATAGTGTGGAGCTGAAGAAACATCGATGGTAACATCGATAGCATCGATGTTTTGATGCAAGCTGCAGTCATCGATGCTTTTTCTCAAGCACACACACTAGAATTACTGGCAAAGAAATTGTGTAAATTGATGCATCTAAAAAAATAGTAGTAGAAAATAATAATGTTTGTATATTCTCCTTGTAGATAAGCTTTCCCTTTTTACTTGAGCCTAGTACTCAGATCGGCAAAATTTGCAATCGATGGAATTAGCCATATGTTTTGCTCGGTAACCAATTTGCGCCAATTTGCCAATTCACGAAGAAAGCTCCAGAATATTCAATAAATCTGTTCCTAAAGCCTAGTACTCAGATCCGAAAAAAATGCTATCGAAAAAAATAAGGGCTGATATTCGTATGAAACCGATACAAACATTGTTCTTAGTAAATGTTTCGCTTAGCGAAATTCCGCTGGTAGTACGCAGATCGACAAAGAAAACATGCCTTTATATACCGGAAAAGTATTTTATGGTATTTGGCGATTTTTCAAGGCATCTTCATTTTTATTCAAATTGCAATGTGTGAGTTCAATAACAAAAAATGCCATGTAGTGCAAAAAACAAAAACCAAACAAGAGATTAGGAGAATTTTTCGACGACGACATAACGTAATAAATAAAGGCTGTCGAAAAAAGCGAATTGTTATGAAATTTACGGGATAAACAGGGAATAAATAATATTTGATTGCATTTCTGTTGCATTGTCCTTGCATTGTCGTCTCCAAGCACCACAGAGCCTACAAATAAACAATTTCTGCTTGCTTTGATACAAAATTTGAATTTTTAACTGATTTTATTTGTACACAGTGTAACCGCAGGGCATGCACACCTAGTCACACTCGGCCGTTAGTATATTTATATGGAACTTTTCGCCTAGCAAACGCTTTTCGGATCTGAGTACTAGGCTAAAAACATCGATGTTTGAGATAAAGCATCGAAGTCGATTATATCGCTGTTTCTGCAGCTCTAATCGATAGTGCCTTCGATGGTTTGACACCTCTTGTACACAGGAGTTACGGACATCACTAGCACCCAAATAAATATTTTGTAATAAAAGAAAATATTAAAGAAACCAGTTGCAGATCCCGGTAACAGATGGCCAGTCGTGGTGGCGGCACTGGCGGCAATGTGACGGCCACAACGGTGACAGTTGAGTCCATCTCTAATGTGCTCACAACCGTGACCTCCCTGCACTCGAACAGCGTTAACATCTCTAACAATATATCCGCCGGATCGGGATTGGAAATCCAGGATGGGTCCGCCGGTACTGAAGGAGATACCTCCAAACCAATGTATCCGCGTCTCTTCAACAAAATCGTGCTGACGCTGGAGAACAGCCTGATACCCGAAAGCAAGATTGATGTGACGCCATCTAGCCAGGACGGGCTGGACCACGAGACGGAAAAGGATCTACGCATACTGGGCTGCGAGCTAATACAGACCGCTGGAATACTATTGCGGCTACCACAGGTGGCAATGGCCACCGGTCAAGTGCTCTTCCAGCGATTTTTCTACTCCAAGAGCTTCGTGCGCCACAACATGGAAACCGTGGCTATGAGCTGTGTGTGCCTTGCTTCCAAGATCGAGGAGGCGCCCCGTCGAATCCGCGACGTCATTAACGTGATCCACCATATCAAGCAAGTGCGGGCCCAAAAGTGAGCGAACGAAATCCGAATCCGAATCTATTCTGTATCTGATTGATTTTCCCTTTTGTCTTGCAGGGAGATCGCGCCCATGGTATTGGACCAGTACTACACAAATCTAAAAATGCAGGTGATAAAGGCCGAGCGAAGGGTGCTCAAGGAACTGGGCTTCTGCGTTCATGTAAAGCATCCACACAAGCTGGTCGTAATGTACCTGCAGGTGTTGCAGTACGAGAAGCACGAGAAGCTTATGCAGCTCTCGTGGAACTTTATGAACGACTCATTGCGCACGGACGTTTTCATGCGGTACACCCCAGAGGCGATAGCCTGCGCCTGCATTTACCTGAGCACACGGAAGCTTAACATACCGCTTCCCAGCAATCCGCCGTGGTTCGGCATCTTCCGCGTGCCAATGGCCGATATCACGGACATCTGCTACCGAGTTATGGAGCTGTATACGCGTCCCAAGCCCGTCGTAGAGAAGCTGGAGGCGGCCGTCGACGAGCTGAAAAAGCGATATTTGGACGCCCGCACTAAGACAAAGGAGGCCAACACACCACCCGCCGTTATCACGGTGGACCGCAACAACGGCTCTCACAATGCCTGGGGCGGATTTATCCAGCGAGCCGTCCCACTGCCACTCCCCTCGGAAAAGTCGCCCGAAAAGGATTCCCGGTCACGATCACGCTCAAGGACCCGCACGCAATCACGTACCCCACGCTCCCGATCGCGCTCCCGGTCACCAAGCCGCGAACGCACGAAGAAGCCCCATCGTGGGCGCTCCCCGAGAACGCGCTCTGGCACGCCGCCCAAGCACAAAAAGAAGTCTCGACACTACTCGCGATCCGCTACGCGCTCCAGCTCTCCCCACAGCAAGCACCGTAAGAGGTAAGTGGCAGATATCTTTCCTCCGGATAATTTCTTTAATATTGACGGGTCTCTTTTCAGGAAATCGTCGCGGGAAAGATCCGACTATTATACGAAAAAGGATCGCTCCAGCCATGCCGGCAGCAACAATATTGGCGATGACAAGTATCGTAATTCGAACTCTAGCTCTGGAAAGCACAGTCGCTATTCCTCATCGCATCGCAGCAGTGCCGGTGGCGGAGGCGGTGGCGATCCCCGTCATAGTAGCCGGACCAGCCACAAGCATCGGGATGAACGATCCAGGGACCGCAAGCGCTAGGAATTGACTATGATTTTTTATTTTTGCTTTATATTTTCACAAATTCTTAGGGTTTTTATATTACAGCTCGCATCAACCTATTTCTCGGAAAATGTAACTTTCTATTTGAAAAAAACGTCCTGCTTAATTAATAAACGTAATTCCTCTATACTGAATCGATGCGAAGCCTTGCCCAGCTCTCCACTTGGAGGCTGTCTAATTATTCATCTTTGGAAACATTTTGCATATATGTATGTATGTATGTACACATCACAGTATCTGCTAGAGGAAGCTAACGACTGAGAGGTACGACGGAAAGAAGGAGATCAAGGGGATTAGCACCATGAAGTAAATTATTCCTTGTCGAACGAGTGAAAAGCTTCGCGTGCAATGTATGGAAAAGCGAATGCAAACAAATGCATTATATCATGGGGAATCTTTCTCCATTCTCCATTACATACGGGTGAATCATTGTTAATTTTATTTCAGAGAGCTAGATGCTGTATCAACATCCTCTCATCCTCTCAGTCAATAAATTAAATTGTTGTGGAATAGGACATCAATGCAATAGGGGGATGCGAGAGCGAGATATCTCGGAACTCTGTGGTAAATGTCAGAATGAAAAAGCTAAAAACGGTGGCAATGATCCACTCTGAAATTGAACTGATCACGTGAAAGTACCAGCCACCGTCCGAAGGATACCTAAAATGAATACAGATGCTTATGAGAGATACTTTTGACATACACAAACCACCACGTTTCTCACCATTTCCTTGGGTTCTGGCCCTTGAACAGGATGTGCGACATGAGCCCGGTCACGGCCAGCAGGATGAAGAGTATCGTACAGCAGACGGACATGCCGAGACGCAGATGGGAGTAAATTCGAGTCCCAGACATGGGTAAAATCATGTACGAAATTAACGCCTGCATCCAGAAGTAGAGAGTGCCGCAGCCGAAGCAGCAGAAAGCTCCAATGAAGTGCACAATGCGCACATTTGTCTCCTGGAAGTTACCCACGAAGCTAATGCCCAGGCAGGATAGCATTCCGCACCACAACGCCACGCGACTGTGACGCTTCACAGCGATGTCCAGATCGGGATGGTGCTCGTACAACTGCATCACTTGTCTGTAGCGCACATAGATGGTAATTCCTACTGCAAGCCAAACCACAATCAATTACACAAGCCAACAAAAGTAGCAGAGTCGCTGATTAGCATCGACACATGACTCATTAGCCAGCCACTCCGCCCGAGAGGGGGACTCACACAGAACACTGCCGATATTAATGAGTTGGCCGAACACACAGCTCTCTGGCGAATAGGTGGCAGCATCACTTATATACGGCACCGTGGGTACAACGTGTCCTTCCAGGACAGCGGCAATGTATCTTGAAGGGGGAAGGGAACCAAAAATTTAAAGATGCTTAAGGATACTTCCTTTGACAGGACTTACGTGCCAATAAAGGTCACCTGGAACACCAAGAATACGGCTACCGGCAGTAGGTAAACTTGCGACATCTTGCAAATGGTTCAATAAAACAGAACAGTAGCAGTGGAAATTTTCTGGCTGCATGCAACATGCAATTGCGCTGCAGACAACAGAAACAATGCGAATTGCCAGTATTGGGTATTTGGTTAGCGAGGGGGGGCAATGCACGACAGGGCTGCCAACCCGCCTTTTACTGAATGTAGCTAAAAAATACCTCCTAGGTATTTAAACCAGTAAAAGTAAAGGTCACCAGACTCTTTCCTGGCAATTAGAGAATTATTTTATAAGTATGGACATCAAGGAGGTAGTAGAAATAGATGGCTCCTACTTGGAGGGCGGCGGGCAGGCCCTGCGTAACGCTCTCAGCTTAAGTTGCATCCTCAGACGTCCCATCCGCGTTGTCAAGATTCGCGCCAATCGACCCAAGCCCGGCCTGGCCAACCAGCACCTGCATGCCGTTAACATGCTCAGGGATATCACCAATGCCGACGTCATCGGCAACGCTCTACTCTCGACAGAGCTGGAGTTCACGCCCCGCACCATAATAGGAGACATGTACAGGGTAGATACGCACACGGCGGCCAGCATCACGCTGATATACCAAACGGTCCTGCCCGTTCTCCTCTTCGCCGGCAGGTCGTCGCGCGTTGATGTGACTGGCGGAACGAATGTGTTCTTTGCGCCCCAGGTGGAATATATGTTGCAGGTGCTGCAGCCGAACCTGAAACGCTTCGGCATCTCCTTCGAGCTGAAGGTTCTGCACTACGGATTCTGTCCACGAGGAAACGGACGCTGCCAGCTAGACGTGGAGCCGGTACGCCAATTGAGTGCGGGTCAGTTTCTCGAGTTCGGCCAGCCCCAAGGGGTAGACGGAGTGTCGTTCTGCGCCGGCCGTTTACCCATCAGCCTTGCGACCGACATGCAGGAGACGGCCGTCCGGGAGATTCACAGACTCTGGCCGCACCGAGACTGCCGGATTCAAGTGATTAAGCACTCCCCGGAAAAGGCGCGCGACAATGGAGCTGGGATCGTAATTGTGGCCCACACATCCACTGGCTGTGTGCTGGGCTCCTCCGCTTTGAGCCAGAAGAAGGTTCAAGCTCAAATGCTGGGATCAGAGGCATCCTCCCAACTAGCGGGATACATGAGTAAGGAGATTTGCGTGGATGCCAACCTCCAGGATCAGCTGATTATCTTCATGGCCCTCGCCAGTGGCTGCTCCCGCTTCCGTACCGGCCCACTCACTCAACACACCCGCACCGCCATCTACGTGGCCGAGAAAATGACTGGCGTGAAATTCGATGTCGACATCAATCAGTCTGGACAGACTGTAGTCAGCTGCGAGGGCATCGGCTACCGCAACGAGTTTCTCCAAAGAGATGTATGATATGTTCTATTCTTCATTTTTTATTTTTAACGAGTACGCAAATAAATGTGGAACTGCCTTAGAGTCGGCGGAATATGGCCAAGAAGTGATCACCTTTGTTTCGTACCACCTTGGCACCCTCCTCGCTGCTCTGGTATAGCTTCGGTGTGATGGGATCCGTGTTCTGGCGGAGGTAACAGGAACATTTAAAAAATCTCCGATTTGAGTTTAACTTCGTATTAAACTTACTGCCTCCTCTTCATCCAGACGCTCGTACAGCGGATGCTCGTCCATGTGGGACACAATCCAATTGTGCAGGTCCTCCACATCAGTCATGGTGTACACTAAGCCCTGCAAAAACGATAATGAGTGTATGAGTCAATAAAGAATAAAATAAACCGAGACAGACGAAGCGTTACTCACTCCCTTGCGCAGGACATATGCATATTCGGAGAGCAGGGCCTGGTTGATGATGCGCCACTTGTGCTTGGCGCGCTTGAAGTGCGGATCTGGATAGAGAAAGAACATCTTCTCGAGCTGCCCCTTGCGAAAGTAGTTGGGTAGATACTTCATAGCGTTGGTGCGTAGGCAGGCGATGTTCTGATAGGCACCAGTATCCGAGCTTCTGTGTCTGAGGGCCGTGATGCGATCCAACACATAGTCTGAAACTTTGACCCGTATTTCCATCCCAATAGATATCTTTTCGGGAAACAGTTCACCAAGTGTGACCAGGAAGCCACCGTAGCCACAACCAATGTCGGCAAAACTTACTTCTTGGTCGGACCGAATGCTCGGGTACAGGGAACGCCAGTCTACATCCTCTGGCCGTGCTGGGCTATAAGAAACAATAGTCTAGTGAAATTTCCCGCAGGTTTCGGAATACGATGCACTCACTAGTCAAAACAATGATCCGCTATTGGATTAGAGTGGGCTCGCTGGCGATAGTAGCGTTTCTGTGGAAGACCCGTCACTGCTGAGGTCGAGGATAGCACCTCATCTTCCTGTATATTGGTTACCATGATTTGCCTGCAGGAACAAAACACTAGCCTAGCGGACCAAGCAAGCACGTTGACAGATACACAATTGACAGCAGTTGGCAGCGCCATTGTTTGTTGCAGTGTTGTAAGGCTGCAAATCGTATAGTGGACGTTGGCATTAGACTTTGCTAACTGGCTAACTGAAAAAAAAAACAGCCTTATAAGAACAATAATAATAATACAAAGTTAGCATCAAATAACTGGTCGCAAAAAAAGGAACAAAACATTAAATATTTGTTCGATATTTTGAAACACAAATATTACTGGTCCATACAGTAAGGTGTGCAAAATAATTAAACTTACAAACATAAAAACCTTTATAAAATCTATAATTTTCAAGATTTATTATTTTTTCTAATTTTACCTTATAGTTAAAAAAAACCGATCCAGAAAAGGCCAACTAAAGTTGTATAAGGTTATGTAACATTTTTCAAAAACTAAATTAATATTTTCCGGAGCAAACTGATAATATCATGAGTATGTTATTTTCTTATGGTGATTTAAATAAAATATTCTTTAGTGAACTTTAATTACTTAAATGTGCCCTTCCTTGCTATTTAATGTCTTCATCATACGTCCTGGCATTGAAACTACAATTTCGCGCACTCTTTCACAATAGACTCCTTTAATTCTTTGAATGTACTAAATTGTCTTCCGTCCATGTAGACTTTGCTGGAAAGTATCGAGTTTTTGCAGTAACGGTAGGCGACCCGTGCAAGGCGTATTCCCGTGATTTTCGGGATCATTTAAAAATGTTTTAATTATGAAATAACTTCTCTTCACTTTAGTAGCGATTTGTTGTGGTGACAGTAAACAGTTTCATCCGGTGATTAGTTATTCTTTGCTTAAAGTTTAAACCCTGTTTTATGCACAATCAAATACAAGAGAGTCCTTAAAATTTAGCCATTCTTGTAGAAAATTGATTAATTTACTGGTTTTAATTATTTGGTCTGTGCGCAGGGTAGCAACAGCTAGTTGTAGCTTTATATTTAAACTTTTTAGTATAATTCTTATAGTTTCTGAAAACTATGTAAATATTATAAATCTCGAGGAAAGTTGCCAGTTAAAACATTGGTAAATTTCAGCGATTTGATCAATCTATTAAGGTTCATTGGTAATTTTCAAAATTACCGCCAATTGTTTAAAAAATATCGATGTTTTGTTGCATGCTCCATCCATGAGTATGAGCTCATACTTGACCCGAAAAAATTAGCGAAAGAGCGTAATTGAGTCGATTAGGGAGCCGATCGAGCCTCTCTTTGGTTTGATCGAGCCATTGAACCGCTGGGCTATGAAAAGGTATGGTCAACATGTAAACACGGGAAAGGGAAATTCCAAAGGTCGTACCAACCCTCACTTTTCGACGATATACCGTGAGGACAGGCCTGTCCTCAGGTCATGTTAAGCAGATGGGGTGGGTTTTACCTTGCAGCCATAAGTTTCCTGGGCCGTTTTGCCTCCTATCCATACCCGTGTTTTTCTTCACTTCCCCAGCATTTCCCAGCGGGAAATTTCATAAACTTCCCTTCACGGAGAAGATATTTCCCAGCGGGAAGATTTGAATGAACAGATAAGAGTTGCTTAAATCAAAGTAAACAGTCTCATCCGGTGATTAGTTATTCTTTGTTTAAAGTTTAAACCCCATTTTATGCGGAATCACCCAAACCTCGCCAGTGCTGCCAGTGCTGTGATCAAACTATGTGTTTTGGCTGATTTTTGATAATATATTTTTGATATATCGCACCGATACTATCGTATAAAAAAATAAGAATATCGCCCATCCCCATATCAACAAAACTACTTCGCGGATCGCGCATTTTCCTCCGAATAAAATGAAAATTAAACTTTAATTTATTTAAAATTGAAAGAGGTTGTGTAGCGCACGATTTTTTTGTTTTCTTCTTCTTCATTGCTTACGAATGGACTCGTACACAGAAAACAATGAAGAAAATATGCTATCATATGTATGTATTATATGCATAGGACGTATCCAACCTCTGCTGTAAAGGCTGAGAAGCAGGGGCCAAACCAAACCGCGCAAAATGTCACCGAAGTACACGCACGCGATTGTGGCCAGGTGAGTGGAGTACAGGTCACGCTGCAGATCCTGTTTCGAAAGCCTTTGAATGGGTGGTGCCTAATACGAGGAATTAGGTCATTGTGTACACATGATTGGTTGGGTGGGGCATCCAATTCCCAGCTACCCCACTACCACACCAGCCACTCAAAAACACGCACACCCGTGGGTGGGGCGTTAATTAATTATTTCGTTGAATGGTAGTTTATCTCGCACAATTCTTCCCGCCTTTGTCAAGCAGAATCTCGGAGGCTCTACTCGAGAGCGGGCCTTTCGATGTGAAATTGGCCAAGCGGCAGCACGAACAATACTGCACACTGCTGCGGGAGATTGGCCTGGATGTGATTGAGCTGCCGCCCGACGACCTCCTACCGGAGGGCGTATTCGTCGAGAACAGTGCGGTGATCTGCAACGGAGTGGCCCTCATAGGCCGATCGGATAACGCCAAGCGTCGACGGGAGGCCGCCAGCATGGCCATTATTCTGAAGAAAGAGCTTGATATTCCCGTTATAGAAATAGACGATCCTCATGCCCGGCTAGACGGCGGGGATGTGCTGTTCACGGGTAAGCCCATTCATCTTCGATATAGGCACATACGAACATCGATCTCATGACGAATATTCCCACAACTAGGACGAGAGTTTTTCATTGGCATATCTGGCTGTACCAACGAAGAAGGTGCGCGAGCCGTGGCAATGGCCTATCCCGAGTATCCAGTCACACCGATTCGGGTGAGTTTAACCACGGATATCCGTCTGAAAACAAAAAACTGCCAATTGCCAATGAGTGCCGCATGCTCTCTCTCTCTCTTTTTGATATCGATATTCAAAAAAAAGGAATGATCGATTTGTGGGAGAGACGACATGCAAAAGGCAGAAACAGGACCTTAAAGAGTCTTTATTCGTCAGACATAAGGCATCGCCAAAAGCTTGAAATATATGTAATAAATATTCAAAAATGCATCTATTTATCTGTCCACTAGGTCAGTGGATCAAAACGTTTAAAATACTACGTCACCATGGCCGGGCCAGATGTTCTGTGTGTAAGCAAGAGTGCACCGTGCCAGGAGATCGTGAAGCGGATGGAGCGAGAAGCTAGCTTCACTTACCAGAAGCTAACGCTGCCCGAGGAGAGTGCAGCCAATATGTTGTACATAAATGGAACAATTGTCCACAGATCCCCAACGGAAATTCCAGATGCATACAAGGTGCACAGAAACATGCATATATTTTCCATTTTGGTCGATTTCTACTTTCCGATTTTGTTGCAGACTTTGAAGGAGAAAATTGACATTCCAACACGCAATATAAACATAAGCGAATTCAGTCAGTATTCCAGTGGGCTGACCTCTTCCTGTCTATTGCTGCGAAGATGGAAGTCCATTCGCAGCATCTGAGAAGAGTGGAGCATCATTACCTTACCTTATCCCTAAAGATTGCCATCAGAAACACGCACAGCGCTCTGTCACCATGCACATGGTGACATCTATTAGCAATATCGTATTATAATTTACACCTTTCTTGTTATTATTATTGTTCTAAATATAAGATAAACTATTTAATATTGATTTAAGCGCAACGGTCATGACAATTGGGGTGATTTATTTACTCCATTTAGCATTGTTGTCGAATCATTTAATTCGTTATAGACCACATCGTAATCATCATCATAATCATCACATATTATGTGCAACTCGAATAGAAACCAAAACCATCATGATGGTTCATCACTCGCTCCCTCTCTAGGATGGGAAGTCGTAGCTGAATCCAGAAAACAAATTACCTTATAATTACTAATTGAAATTATAAAAGTGTATATTTACCTAACAAGAAGTTGTTAAGTTGTATTCCATCAGTCCTCAAAATAAATGCCAACATTTGTAATCTCTTTAATAACTTTAAACCGATGTCTATCTATGTATATAATACTCGTATTTAGTTTAAGCCAAAGAGGATGACTGCCATAGACGATATTTGTACTTATTTTATAATATGCGCATCTATAAACGACTGGCATTCGAGGATAAGGTATGGGATGGTGTACTGTACGGATGACAAGGCTACCGGATCATGGCTGCCAAGAGATATATAACCGATCAGGACTACCCTTTCTAGCTTGGCAGATGAGGGATACTTGTATTTATAGTCAGATATAATACAGATATGTATCTGCAGCCTGGACATCTCTATGCTCTTTCAATCATATGTGCTATATGTCGTTCTCTTGACTGGTAGATTCCTCCACACCTAAATACAAATCAGAGACGCATGGCAGTCGAGTGTGAACATTTAATTTATTTATGTGTAAATATGATTTTAATGTAGATTTAAATGAGTTCTGTTTTATCAAAGGCTTACGTAGGAAGGGAAGGGGTGGGGGGGGGAGGGTTCGATGATTCATGAAATACAAATATGCTATTTTAATAATGAAATAATCTCATGGTGGGGTGAAACGAAAAGATATGGGTAATCCAGAGTACAGAGTTATAATAAATAGTGTATGGGTTGGCTGGGACTTTTCCTATAATTACAAGTTCATGTGGCTCGCACACCCGATCACAACAGGGATGCGCCTCACAAATACAGATGGGTCGGGTCAGGTCGGGTCGGGTCGGGGTCGGAGTTGATGACGATACATATAGTATCAGTGTGTCTGCGGGTGAAAGTATCATAGTTTAAAACTTAGGTTATAATGACGAAAATAATACTTTGGCATTGGCACTTGGAAGCTTCCGGCCAAGCACGGCGGGATACGGAATGGGGAATGGGGACTGTTGCTGGGGCGCGGTGTATATTTTCTGTATATACATATGACTATGAGCTAAGTGGGTCAAAGGTTAAAGTTGGGACTTGAACTGAGGCTACGGTACTGTCCTGTACTGTGTGTGCTAGCCCACGAGCTAACTAGGATAGCCCCGGGGTTCGTTGCTGGCCCTGGGATCGATGTACGAAATGACGCTACTCTGGCTACTGTCATCTTCGATTGTTTCATTGAGATTTTCGTGCGATTTGCTACTGCTGCTCACTAGGACCTCACTATTTGGATCTGCAGCTGCATCTGGCATTCGTCCTGGCTCCGGCTCCGGCTGCGGTTCCGTTTGCACCACTCTCTCTTTCTGACTCTGGCCGTTTCTCTCCCTGCACCTCTCCCTGTCACGATCGAACCTCTCGCTTGAGTCTTTGTCCTGCTTGTTGCGCAGGGGACTGCGACACTTGATGGCCTCGTACAGCTCGTCGATGGATGTGTCCTGGTCGTGGTCGAGGTGATGGAGCTCCTGATCCGCGCTACCCGGTCGGTCTCCGCTGGCCGCCACGAACTCATCATCGAACTCGTTGAGCACATCGACATCGGCGTCGCTGGCATTGGACGACTGGTAGCAGCGGAAGTCGTCCGTCAGGGTGAGGTTGAGGTCGTTGTCCGCCTGGGGGGCGTACAGGCCATGGCTGCGGATGCTAATCTCCGAGTTCTGGTAGTTCAGGTCGCTCTCGTTGGTGGGGCTGGCCGAGAGAAGGCGGCTGTCGTCCTCTGCCCCCTGATGCCCCGCTGCGGCCGAGGCCGCCTTCAGCTGGCTGAGGTTGCTGCTGGAGCAGGAGTACACCTGTCGATGCTGCTCCTGCAGGGAGCCGGAGCCATTCTCTATGGGAAAATGACTCGGCTCATCCTGCGCTTTGCCGGACGATCCCGCCCCACTGGCATCTCCTGCGGATCCGCCTGCTCCACCTCCTCCTGCTCTGAGCATCTCGCTGATGTTGTTGAGGGACTTGGACTGCTGCTGCTGGCTGAATCGAATGAGGACGCTGGGGAAGTCGTCGTCCAGCTGGATGCTGTTGCTCGTGGTCACTTGAAGCGAGTTGGACACGTAAATCTCATACTTCTGCAGCAGCGGCTCTTCCTGGCCGGTGTCCGGCAGGCCCAGGCTGTTCATTGCCTCCAGGCTCGGCTGTTTCATTGGAGTCGAACAGACCGACTGTGACTGGGACTGGGACTGAGACTGACCCTGTACGTGGCCGCGCGGCCGGAACAGGCTGTTCATCGTGGTAGGCGTCTGCACAGTGTTGGCATAGAGCGGAGCGTGCTCATCCAAGGAGCTGGCATCGTCGCCTTCTCCCTCTTCCTCGTCGACCTCATCCTCCTCCTCGTCGTCGTCCTGTTCGTGCAGCGTTTCGTCGAGCAGCGAAGGCGTTCGAGTGCGGGTGTTGCGGCCATTCGCCCTCAGCTTGATCACCTCGTGCTGGGGTGTCAGCGTCTCCGGGATGTTCGTGTAGATGTTGGCCTGCATAATCTGCATCTTGGCGGAGGCGGGGGCGGACGCGGGAATGTAGCGCTTAAACTGCAGCCCCTCGCCCTGTACCTGTGCCGAGGCGATGGCGCAACCACTCTCCTTGCCCCGGATCAGCTGCATCCCGGCTGGCGAGGCGCTGGGACCCGGCGCCGGCGATTTGTAGTGCAGGTTCGTGTTGTTCACCTTTGTTCCCCCGGCCAGCAAAGTCATGGCATTGTGGTGGCGACTGTAGAGCTGCTCCGAGCTGGCGTCGCTCAGGCTGTGATGGCTCTGGAGCTGCATCTGAGGCATGGTCTGGCGCTGCAGCTCGAAGTTGTTGCGCTTCGCCAGTCGCTTCTGCTTCTTGAAGAATTTCCGGGCCACGTTGATCTGGTTGGGATTGTAAAAGATCTCCGCCGAGGGGATCAGGTCATGGCTGGAGCCGTGGAGCAGCGCGTTCAAGCTGTGGGGGGCAGCTGCTGCTCCACTGGCGCCCACCATTCCCAGTCCTGTTCCTCCCGCTGCTCCTGCTCCTGCCACTGCCCCGACTCCTTGCTGGCTGTTGGTGTTGTTAATGATGGTCACGCCAGTCACGCTCAGTAGCTGCTCCTGCTGGCTGCGCGTCTGACTCCGTGTCTGGCTGCGCATGCTGCGTGAGCACTGGCTGTTGGACCGGGATCCGGCCGAGTTGTTGGCGTCATACAGGCTGCCCCCTCCCGGGTTGGCCTTGTAGGCAACGATCGATGCGGTGGCGGCACCGAGTCCGAGGCCAGGGCCTTGGCCATTGCCATGATGCGCGGATCTGGCCTGGCTCCCGTTATTGTAGGTGACCAGCTTGGTGGGCTTGGCTCGCCTGCCGCGGTGCTGCGACCACGCCTGGCGGGCATCGTTCCGGCTAAGGTTGTAGAAGAGCAGCAGGAACAGGCCCAGGCAGGAGGAGCACCCGGCGAAGCTGAGCACAAAGATCTGCCTGCCACTGTTCACGTAGAAGGCGGCCGAGAGCCAGACGCCGGCGAAGAGGATCAGGAATATGAAGTGCCCGCGCAGATGCGACATGTTGGAGCGCTCGAAGTCGTCGACGATGCTGCTCAGCGGGTTGCTCAACGTGCTGTACTGCTCTTGCATATGATCTTGCAGCTGTAGACTGCTGGCCTCTTTGCGGGCGGCTGCGGCGGCGGTGGCACTACCATTGGCATCCAGCCAGTCCAGATCAATGTGTTCCGTGGCCTGGGTGTTGTTGTCCGAGTACTGGCGATGGTGTTTCTGCTGCTGCTGCTGCAGCTGGAGCACGTTGACCTCCTGCTGGTTCAGCTGATAGTAGATGCACAGGGACAGAATGGCGCTGAAGATCACTAGGATTCCGGCCGGCACGATCACGGCATTCAGGGTTGTGGGGCTATGGAGGAAGCAGTAGTTGTAGGCGGCGTACTCGGCTATATTGACGGCGCTGCTGATGCCACAGATGAGCAGGGCGATGCCCCAACCCACGAGGTAGATGCCCAAGATGGGCTTCCTTTGCTGCTCTCTGTCGCGGTCGCGGTCGCGCTGCAGCTCCGTCTCCTGACTCATTCGGCCCTGGCTGGCGGAGGTGAACTTGGTCAGGCGCTTGTACATGCTGCTGAGGCTCACGCACACCCACAGCAGCACGCAGAGGCTGAGGTAGTGCATCAGCAAGCCGAAGAGGCGGCACTGCGTCTGGCTGGCCGTCTGGTAAATGCCCAGCACGAAGGTGAGGGCGAGCACGGCCACAGCCAGCCAAGTGTTGACCAGGGCGTGCCGCTGCACCCGATTCATGCGTATGGACAACCCGAAGACAATGAACGTGACGATGTTGACGGCGCAGCAGGCAAAGAGCACGGCGCATCCCGCATATATGGCCACCGGAGGATGGTGGAAGCGGGCGCCCGCCTCTTCGCTGCGGTAGTCATTGAGGTGCGCGCTGCGTTGCAGCAGCCCGAAGTAGCCTGTGCGGCTGCAGCTGAACATGACCAGGGTGAGGTGCTGGTAGTGTTGCTGGCACACCTGCGGATTCCACTTTTGCTCGGCGGCATCCCACCATGCCGGCTGAGGAGCGCTCAGCTTGTGGTGGTATGGATGGGCCCGCAGCATCACCGTGATCCTCTGCTGGTACACATCCTCCCTCCCGTTATCATTCAGATCGAGGTCGTGATCGAGATCGGGCATGGGCGTTTGAAGTTCGAGGGACTGTCCTTCGCTGCTGTAGGCCAGGGCACCGATTATCGCCGAGGAAAGGGTCTCGTTGAAGGCGCCCCTCAGATTGGGCAGCAGCTTGGCGTTTCTGTGCAGCGAGATCATGATCCGCAGGTTCTTGGAGCTGGCAGCGGAGCTGGCGGAGAGGGAGCTGTTGCTGATCACGTTGTAGGGCAGCTGGATGGCGGCGTCGATGTCGCCGTGCTCATACATGGGTATCGTGTCGTTGGAGCTGTTGCACTGGAAGCCGCGCGGACTCTCTTCCAGCCACACGCAAGAGAGGCTGAAGAACGAGTCCAGGCTGATGTTGAAGAACTCCACGAAAATGTTGCGCTGCTGCACGCCCCTCCAGGAGGGCAGTGCCTCCGGTAGCTGGTCTCTGGGCTGCGCGCTGCCCTGGGCCAGGGCCAGGCGCATGGCCGAGGACTCCACGACGTAGAGCAGTCGCAAGCCCGTGCCCTGCTCCGCCTGTGCCTCACGGAACAGGCGAAAAGGAAGATTTAGAAGCTGCGAGACAATGTCCATCAGCAGATAGCTAATCTCCTGTTGCTGGGACACCTCCACCTGATCCAGGTACTTGACCAACGTGCGTGCTATGTACTCCAGGTCCATGGGGTCCCGGATCTTGTTGAGCTGCGTCTGCATCTGGGTGAAGTTGTGCAGGCGGCGGGCAATCTCCACTGCGTTCTGGCCCTTAGTTAGCGTCAGGTTTACCTTGGCAAACTGCTCCAGGATGCGCGTGGTCTCACTGACGTAGACGCAACTGTCCGTGTTTAGGTTGAGCCACTCGCCCTCGGGGCTGCACTCGTAGGAGGCGCGCCGGTGCTGGGACACATCGGTGGGCTCCTCCACGCACTCTTGCAGCACGGTCTCGCCACGCATGGTGCGGGGCCAGTGATAGGTCCCCTTGTTGGTGTGCACCACCTTGGCCTCGCAGTAGAGTGTGCCCTTGGCCACCACATGGAGGACGATGGACTGCGAGAGATTGGCCTGCTGGGAGCGCAGTGTACAGTCCCACATCCCCGTGTGGTTCTGGGTGAGGCTGGCGATGCGGAGAATGGACTTGAGGATGCCCGAGTCGGTGGAGTGGCGTGTATCCAGGTTGACATTGTGGAACACCTTGGTCGGGTCACGATAGACGATGTCTTCGGTGGAGTTATTCACCCGAATTCGGTCCGACCAGCCCCAGAAGACATACGCTCGCGTGGGCAGATCTTCAGACTCGCGCGGCGCTCCAATGGCCACCCGGGGCGCAAAACATTTCAGCTGCAGCTCGTCGCCCTCGAAAGCCACCTGGTTTTGGCTCGGCACCAGTTCCAGCAGCGGCTGAGGCAAAGTTTCGCAGTGGAAGTCGATACCCACCTTCAGTTTCTTCAGCGGCATGCCTCGAAAGTTGATGGGCGAGTCGCACTTGGGAGCGGGCTGGAGACGAACGTCCCGGGCATTCGACCAAGCAATTAGCCAAATCAAGCCACAGTCGCAGGCCAACGGATTGCTGGAGATATCTCTGTGCGAATCAAATACAAATGTATAAGAAAACATTTAAAAACAGGATTTGGCTAGGACACTTACAGCTGCTTTAGCTTGGGCATCTGCTCGAAGGCTCCCTCGTAGATGTGACTGATCGAATTGTTGGCCAATTTGAGTTTCTCCACCAACGCCAGGCTGTCGCCAAAGGTGTCCTTGTCCAGTTCGGTGAGGAGGTTCGAGGATAAGTCCAAGCGCCTAAGTTCTGTAAAGTTCCTGAAGTCATCTTCGGTGATTTGGGAAATCAAGTTTTTGCTGCCATTGCTGCAACGCAAGATATTCATTATTTAAAACTATGATAAGCAGGTCCTTATGGCCAAAGGATTCACTTACATGCTGACTATGTTGTGCACGTCTTCGCCAAAATCCAGATCTCTCCAACTGACGATTTGCTGATCATCGCATCGCACGCGCAGGTTGTGAATATTTTCCGAAATGTTCTTGCAACTGCATTTCTTGGGACACATTGTGACCTGGGCCTGGGCCTGGGCCACAAGAGGCTGCGACGGCAGCGAGAAGAATATGGCGACAAGGGGCCACAGTAGGAAGAGGAGTGCGCTTCGAGCACACCCCTCTGGATTTGTCTTGGCGCTCATTAGAATGGCTTACATACTGGGCGCAACACACAAACATTTAATTGATAATTTAAGTGTGCAAGAAATGCATAATAAACAAAAACACATCCCAGTTTACAATAAATTAGCCAGTGTTGCTCTACGGCTAAATGTTCTAGTTACAGTGGTAAACTAACGATGGTTTTACCGATATTTTTACCCTCCCTTTTAATAGTACACTATCGATGTTTATGATACAAAATTAAACAACAAATATATAAGCCAACTTTATTACCTAATTTGTACATTCTGAAGCTAGAGTCTTATACATTATTAATTCATTATATTTTCTTCTGGATATGAAAATGAAATATGTTTGATTGTCCAGAGCTACCACCCACTCCAGATAAAAAATGTTTGGGGACACACTGTCGCCAATTGGAGTAGTGCAAACACTGTCGCAATATTGTTTTTATAAATTGACGTGTCAGAAATTAATGTAGAAAAAAGTTCTGCATATAAACCTATTTATTCAGGTTTAAGGTGGATGGAGTTCTTGAAAAGTGGCATTAAGACCGTCTTAGGCGGCACGGAGCCAGGTCAACAGCCTAGCGCTGCAGAGACGGTCGAGAAGCTTGTGGATCGAGTTTATTCCTCTACGCTGCTGGAGGACCGTAGAGATGCTTGCCGGGCCCTGAAGGCGTTGTCGCGCAAGTACCGCATCGAAGTCGGCGCCCAGGGAATGCCGCCTCTCGTGCAGGTCCTCCAAAACGATGGCCAGGATACAGAGATTATAAGTTATGCCTTGGATACGCTTTGTAACATTGTCACCAGCGAGGAGTTCGAGGAGGAGGCTGACAACCCCACTGTCTCGGTTAACGTCGGCGGCCAGTTCACGGAGATGTTTATAAAGACTCCGGAGAATGTCACCATGGTGATGAGCTATCTGGACGAGTACGATTTCCGGGTGCGGAGAGCAGCCATTCAGCTGATCACCTCGCTAATATCAAACAAGACACGCGAGCTGCAGGATATTATCCTCGTCAGCCCAATGGGGGTTTCTAAGCTCATGGACCTACTAACGGACAGCCGGGAGGTCATTCGCAACGACGTTCTTCTACTTCTCATCGAGCTCACCAAGGGAAACTCAAATATACAGAAAATTGTGGCCTTCGAAAATGCCTTCGACCGTTTGTTCGACATTATCCGCGAGGAGGGCTGCTCTGATGGCGGGATTGTTGTGGAGGACTGCCTCATCCTGCTACTGAACCTGCTCAAGAACAACTCGAGCAACCAGCAGTTCTTCAAGGAAGGCAGCTATATCCAGCGCCTGTCCCCCATGTTCGTCTTGGCGGAGGAAGTGGAAGAGGCCGGCTGGTCACCGCAGAAGATGTCAAACTTCCACTGCCTACTCCAGGTGGTGCGCGCCCTGGTCACACCCAGCAACCAGCAGCAAGTTGTCACCGCCTGCCAGCGTGTCATGCAGAAGTCCAAGCTGTTAAACGCTCTCTGCGAAATTCTGATGAGTAGTGGTGTGCCGGCGGACATCCTCACTGAGACCATCAACGCCGTCGCGGAAGTGATCCGCGGCGATCGCGAGAACCAGTGCGAGCTCAGTCGTGTGATGGCCCCCAGCAATCCGCCCCGGCCAGCCATCGTCGTCCTACTCATGTCCATGATAAACGAGAAGCAGCTGCTGGCTCTGCGCTGTGCCGTGCTCTACTGCTTCGAGTGCTACCTGTACAGGAACGCGGACGTTCAAAGGGCTGTTGTTCAGACCCTGCTGCCATCGAGTGCGACAGATGTGAGCTCCTTATCGACGGGCCAGTTGCTCTGCACCGGCCTTTTCTCCAGTGATGCCCTGGCCAACTGGTTTTCTTCGGTGGCCATCATGCACACCCTTGTCGAGAACGTGGCACTGAAGGAGGAACTGCTTCGCGTGCTCCTGGCCCCGACAGGTGGACAGCGCCCGAACACTCTGCTCGAGATGTGCACCAATCTGATGCAGCGAGAGCGGACTCGCCTGCAGAGCAAAGTGGGACTGCTGATGCTGCTCAGCGTCTGGCTAGCCCATTGTCCTGGAGCGGTGAAAGCTCTGCTGGAGACGCAGGGCACCATTGTCTACCTGACCGCCCAGCTCTGCTCCAATGAGCATGACGAGCGTGAATTCCTGTTTCAGGGAATGTGCGCCTTCCTTATGGGCCTCTGCATCCAGTTCAACGACAACTCTCTGCCCAATCAGCGACGCGAGGACATCAGCCAGCTGATCATCAAGCGTATTGGCCAGGAGACCTTCTGCAACAAGCTGGGCGAGGTCTCGCGGCACGAAGCCTACAGCCGGGCTTGCAAGCAGGCCCAGATCAGGGCCAAGTCTGCCGGCGAGCTTCTGCTTGACTACGAGTACTGCAAACTCTATAAGGGACTGGAGGCGCTGATTGCCAAGCTGGTGAGCGGCTTCGACGTAGATGGCATAGAGCTCACGGAGCTGACACTTAGCTCGGAAGCCTCGGCTCTAGTGTCCCAGTACAAGGGCATCATCCGCGGCATGGATGGCCAGATTCAGACTCTCCAGCTGTCCGCGAAGGAGCTGGAACAAGAAAATACTGAATTGAAGGAGAAGCTCAGTGAGGAACAGTCCCTCAGAGCTCAGCTCTCTGATCAGAATACCCTGCTAAAGGCTCAGCTGGGAGCAACAGGTCAGACTCCGGTCCAGAGCCAGGACATTTCCCCGGCCAGAGAGGAGGAGCTGAACGCGGCCCGGTATCAGGCCAATATGTACTTTGCTGAGAATATTCGACTTACCAAGGAAATTGAGATCCTACGCCAGCAGCTCGCGTCCGAAAAACAGCGTGCAGATGCTGCCCAAGAATCGCTCCTGTCGACCCAAAAGGATCAAGAGGATCTCCTCGAGCTGCTGGCCGATCAGGAGCTCAAATTAACAAGCTATGAGCATAAAACAACGACGCCGGAATCAATTGACAACCAGAGCCAAACACACACCGAAACTGCGCTGGAGGAGGGGATTCCAAGCGATACTGCCAACAGATAAAGATCACCACGATATTTACATAGATAGAAGGAAGAGATGTTGACCAGACCGGACCGGACCGAAGTCCGGACCCATTGCTCGACTGTCAATAACCTCAATACACATAATCTGTATACATACATTCTATTTGTTTTTATTTATACACTTACCAGCATACATACCATACCTATAAATACATGCCCAAAACGAAATGGAAAACGGAACGAAATCTTGCTTCGTCACTGCAGCCAGCTTCGTCTCTTTGATGCCTTTGATGCTTGCTGTTCGCCGGTCCTTGGGCCGCCACCGTTGGTTAGATATATAAACTGTTTCTAATTGAATTTCAAATGGGATCAGTTACGGGGGTAGTCCTAGAAGTGCCTGTCTCTACGAAATTGCCGCTTAGCTCGATACATTAAGTCGTTTTCCCAATTGTTGTATTCCCTTCAAATTAGACAGGTTCGTAAATATGAAATATTCGCAGGGTCTTTTCTTGATAATATGCTGCATAAGAGGTAGTAGTTCGTAGCCAAATTTATTAATTTTTTGCTATGTGTGCACTTGTAATTGTATTGATAGAACAGCAGCTCTTCGTCGGCTATAGTTTTTGAATGATGGTCTGGGCAGCTTGTACCTTCACCTTTTATTTCTTACACCTAATATTTTACTGTTATAAGCGAGGGAGCAGACGCAGAGTCCCTCAGAGTGGATTGTAGCTCGGCTTTTGGTACTTTCGAAAAATATTTTGTCAAAGAGCGGTTATAAATAAAAGTATTTACAAATACATAGTATGTCTGTATCGTCCTAGTGTAACCTCTGTGACTAACATATATTTTATTAAAGACGGTAAGTATTTCCTATTTTTTCGGATTTTCGGCTTTAGAAAGGGATGTAAGAGACAAATTTGGACCACCCCACGTAATAATCACCTTGTCCATGACATAACGCCTAGGACTCAGATCGAAAATATCAGGGATCGTAAGAGTTATAATTTTTATAAAAAAAGTCAAGTACATATGAATTTCAAAACTGAACTTATTCTGCAACTGACTGCTCTTTTTGGTGCTTTGAGCGAGGACACGCACCAGCGCCAATAATATAAATCATTAAAATAACGAATTTGCAATGAAAATATGGCAATATGGAGAGCGCGTTGCGGCACTTTGGAGAGCAACACCTGCGCAGCTTCATTGCTGTCAGGACTTGGGATAGGGGATCAGAAGAGTATCATCCAAATTCTGTTTGAGAGCTTCTTAAGATAGATTCACCAATTATAGCAAAACTTTACTTGTTTTAAGCACCTTTTTCTTTTTCTTTTGGATATTATTTTGATCATTTTTATCGGTTATGTGAGTAAGAAATAACTGCAGAAGCCATGGTATGGACTTGGCTTTCGCAATAAAGGGACTGGAAGTCAGGAAAGGGAAGAGAACAAAGCTAGTGGGGATCAGGACGCTCATGAAGACGGACTGAGAAGAATGAAAACTGATAAAGACCTCGCCATAATAATGGAGGGATCCGTCACCATTCGAGAGACCGGTGGCAGTAAGATTTGGAACACAAGCATTACTCTCACGACTAGCGCTCTATAGTGGTGCAGACTAGTTAGTTAGGGACGGCAGATCAAGTATTCCGAGGATTAGAATAGTCTGTCTTGGCTCAGAGTTGCTTAGAACAACACGCAAATTCTTTTCTAAATAAAACCTGTGTAAACCATACAGAAATCTCTAGAGGTACGAACGCAGAAACGTAACAATAATACATTACAGAGTCGAATATGCTTCCCTACCATAATCCCCTCCGCAGTCTCTGCATCCACAGGAATCTATTCTCTTCAATACTTCAGACTTTGATCACTTTTTTTATGTCATCTCAGCTTTCTTCTTTGCCTCACTTTGTACGTGCACGTTTTTCACAGGAAAAAAAGAATCGGAACACAATGTATACCATTTTTCACATTTATTAACATAAATGGGTACAACTTTATTTTCTGTTTTTGTAGAACATCATCTACCCGTGCCTATATGAAAATTGTGGGTTCAGTTGCTGCATTTACTTCTTGTCACTTGAGATAGAGCTCTTAGACTCCCTGATCGAGGCGGAGCGACGACGCTTGGCCTCCTCGCGCTTAGCCTTGGACTCCTTCTTGCGCTGCACCAACAGCTTGGCGTAGTCGGCGGCTGCCTCCTTGGAAGCCGTCTGACGCTTCTTTTTCAGAGCGATACGACGGTGTTTCCTCTGCAGCACGACAGGGGTGATAAGACGCTGGATCTTGGGGGCCTTGGAAGTGGCTTTCTTGTTGTCCTTGGCGGGCAGAGGACGGCGCACAACGAAACGGCGCACATCATCTTCCTTGCTCAAGTTGTACAGCTTGCGGATCTTGCTGGCACGCTTGGGGCCCAGACGACGGGGGATGGTGGTGTCGGTCAAACCAGCAATGTCCTGCTCGCCCTTCTTAATGACGACCAGAGCCAGCACAGACATGTTAGCATCCACAATGCAACCGCGAACAGACTTCCGCTTGCGCTCACCAGTGCGGCGTGGGCGGTAGCAAGAGTGTCCCTTCTTCAGCAGCAGACGCACACGACCTAGTCAAAATAAACGTTTATTGACAGTTGTTGACAGCGCCAATTTAAGCGATTTGACAGTTTCTTACCGTGGGTCAGCACACCCTGCTTCATGGGGAAGCCCTGCTTGTCGTTACCTCCGGCGATACGGAGCTGGTAACCCTTCCACTCATTACCGAGAATATCGGCTTCCACAACCTGGCCCATACGCTTCTCGTAGAACACACGCAGTTTGTGTTCGTCGACAACTTCGAAGAGCTTTTGGCATCCCGTAGCGGGATAGGAAACGTTGAGCTGTAACACACAAAAAAAACAAAGTTTAACACCATTAGCTATGCACGTACATATGTATATGTACACAAATACACTTATAAGGGATATCTCGAGAACTATCTTTGATTTGCAATGCAATCACTTATAATTTCCATTCGAAAATTGTTCATTTCACTTCTATAGTGTTAACACATTTGTATTCATGCTATATTTTTTAATGTTCGTTCAGTTTATTGCACAATTTTCACAAATTTTTAGCACACCTTCATACTGTTGGTCTGTTTGCAGGCAGCGCAGAAAAAAA
This sequence comes from Drosophila helvetica, assembly GCA_963969585.1. Lineage (NCBI taxonomy): Eukaryota > Metazoa > Arthropoda > Insecta > Diptera > Drosophilidae > Drosophila > Drosophila helvetica. Next base: position 13,225,910 of record OZ018401.1, on the reverse strand, counting down.
AAGAATCGGCCCCGGTCTGTTTTCAGTCAGCGCAGGGTTGGAAAAGAACCCGAAGAGGAAATAGAGATGGGAAATGGACTAGTTGCACTGACAAGTATCGATACATTCAAGATACCGATAGTGGCTTTGAGCGCTTAATTTAAATATACTAAAAATGTATACCTACTAGATAATATGAAATACATTTGTATGTCTTTAAGTCATTTATTTAAAATATTAATGTATACGAAAAAGCATGCTATTAATTGCAAAGGGTTTTTCATTGTATAATAATAATATATTCCGCACTAAAATAAAACTATATTTTAATGGCACTAGGGCTGCGTCATGCGTATTTGCGTCTGGCCGGAGACGCAGCTTTTTGTACATAAAAAGCAAAGGGTTAATAAACATATCTCAGTGGTGTCAAAAAATTGCGCTTTGCAGTAAATTGTACACTTTTCTACCTGTCAGCGCAAAACAAATATATCTGTCTTTCAGACTAGACTGAAGTTCGATCCCATAGGAAAGGTATCGAAAACGCAACTGTGAACCAAGGTTGCCACACACGCAAAAAAGGTTTTTTGTTTAGCTAAGCAGCACGTGTTGTGATTTCTATATTGTTGATCAGATCTTTGCAAAATGGGCAAGCCGAAGAAGGCCAATGTGGCAATAATTAAAAATGTAAGCTTGGAAAAACAGATAACAGAAGGCAAAGTTGCCAAAGCCAAATCCAAGGGCAAGTTCAATTTACGTGACGAGGACTCATCGGTAAGGTTTAGAATTATATGACCATTCTTCCCGAATTCCACCGTATAACTTTTGCAGAACATAGACGCCAAGAGCAGTCAAAAGATTTTGGCGGCTGCCAAGAAACAGCAGCTGGAATTAAACGAGGAAAACTTTCCCAGCTTGGTCACTACGAAGAAAGTAAACATCAGTCTGAGTGAGTCAACAAACGTTTAGTGATCAACCCGACATACTAACAATAAAGTTTCTGTTCAGAGGATGACCTTGCCCATGAAAATGAGGAGGTCAATGAGACCGACTTCATGGTCGACATGGATATGGATGAGGACGATGTTGCCGCATTCGAGCGCTTCCAGAACCCGGCTAAGGACGTCAAGCGCACGCTCCAACTGTCCGAAATTATCGCACAGAAAATCCAAGAAAAAGGAGCTGATATACACAACAAAATCTCCGACGCAGGCTCGCTCAAAATCGATGAGGTCGATCCCAAGGTTAAGGAAATGTACGAGGGTGTCAGGGACGTGTTGAAGCGCTACCGCAGTGGCAAGATTCCAAAGGCCTTCAAAATCATACCCAAGCTGAGAAACTGGGAGCAGATCCTTTTTATCACAGAACCACACAACTGGAGTGCAGCCGCCATGTTCCAGGGTACCCGCATCTTCTGCTCGGTCTTGTCGCAAGCAATGGCCCAGAGGTTCTACAATCTGGTTCTGTTGCCTCGTGTACGTGATGACCTTTGCGAGTACAAGAAGCTGAACATGCACCTTTACAATGCCCTTAAGCGGGCTTTGTTCAAACCGGCCGCGTTCATGAAAGGCATCATTCTGCCCTTGCTGGAGTCTGGAGATTGCTCTCTGCGCGAGGCCATCATTTTTGGCAGTGTTGTGGCTCGCAACTCCATACCCGTCCTGCACTCGTCCGCCTGCCTGCTGAAGATTTGTGAGATGAGCTATTCTGGTGCCAATTCCATATTCATTCGCTTCTTCCTCGACAAGCGCTACGCCCTGCCCTATCGCGTGGTCGATGCGGCTGTCTTCCACTTCTTAAGGTAAGTTCCATTGCATCTTACAACTTTTTTTTGTATTGGCACTATATAATTTACGTTCTGTTTAAATAGATTCGAAAATGATAAGCGCGAGCTTCCAGTTCTATGGCATCAAAGTCTGCTAACATTTGCCCAGCGCTACAAGAACGATATATCTTCGGAGCAAAGGGATGCATTGATGCAACTATTAAAGTTAGTATTCTAATAAATATTATTTACAAACAAGCAAGTTTCACATTTTCCGATTGCAGGAAAAAATCTCATCCAAAGATCACGCCCGATGTGAGAAGAGAACTCCAGGCAGCCACCTGCCGCGATGTTGAAATGATGGAGACCGATAATGGCCTGGCTGCTAAGCCCGTCAAAATGTACACAGATGCTGATGTTGGATATGATGGCTAGGGGCTAATAATGCACAACGTAAACTTTATAAATAAATATATAAAGAAAGTTATTTGGGTATCGTTTCCGATACTGAATGTTTATGTAAATATGCATATGCAGTGAGAGTCCAGTTTTAAAATAGCTGTTTCGCTGGATGCTCTATAATAAAAACTACATTTAACGAATTTTGAATGTTTTAATATGAAAAACAAATTTATTTTTTACAATTTTGCATTAATTTATATTTTTGGTTTTTTTTATTTTTTGCGGTCCGGCGCAGTCGCATCGTCGTAGTTTGACGGAGGACGACGATATTATACATTATATATGTAGTTTAATAATTAAATATTAAAGTTATTAATTAATAAATATAATTCTGTAACCAAAATCTTTCTAAAAGTTTCGTTTCTTCACTTTCTTTAGTCTCTAAGTATTGTTTCGTTATCTCACTCCAACATTTTTACTTTTTAATTTATTTTATGTTATTTTTGTTATTTAAGGGCACACGGACATGGAAACGGCGACGGTCGGACTGGGTTTAATTGGGATCAGTTGAAATTAGTCGGTCATGTCCCTTAAGCATTGAAGCTCATCAATATATGTATGCTATTCGTTCGATTTGGTATTTATCCAGTATAATCCTCAATGCAATATGAATTCGGAAAGTCGTCAATGATTTGGGAGCTCGAGAGAATGAAACTTGCTGTTTCTCATGGACATTTTTCAATAAGTATTTTAATAGTCATTATTTAGAAAGGTGTGGAGTTTTTAAAGCTAAAGCATTAAAGAGAGGGTACACTAATACAAATTCAGTGATTACTTCTATATAAAAATGTAAAATAATATTTTCCTTACCATAGCCCTAAACTGAAAATAAAGCTGAAAATATCCACTTGCTTCTTGATCTTGATCGTGCTTTATTTACTTTCACTTTGTTATAAATATTTCTTGGTTTGTTTTGGGACCGTTTTGTAATAAAAACAATCAAACTTTCTACCCATTGGTCCGAGGTGTGTAAGAATTTTTAATCCCGCCTTCATTTAAAAGACTCAAATATAAATATACAGTCACATACATATTCTTTTCTTTTTTTTTTGGGCTCAAATGGTCATTGGTTCCGCAACCGAATTAACAATAATTAAACGATATGTATCCATTTTGAATGACACAGTTTTGTTAACGTTAAACATTTCCTAAGCTTCTATTGTATGTCTTGTTTTTCTCTTCGTTCATTTTTGGAACAGCTTCCATCGATCTACAACACACCATAAAATCTGTGCCAACTACTTTTTACGTTTATTGAAAATTCGAAAATTCGAAAACCAGGTAGATTTTTTAATCGAAAACAAATTCATTTGGATCTTAATTGATTATTTCTGAAAATTTCAATTTTTCAGCTTGCATTCAACTGCTCTGCGGAAGGTTGCACACGGAAAATAGCAAGGAAATTACAGGTCGGGCCAGAAAAACCATACTTTTGATCGGAAAAACAGATCACAATGAACACAGAACACAATGCTAAAAAATGAAAACTTTGAATGTATTTTACACGAAAAAAAACAATACTAATACCTGGAATTCAGTTAGTATATGCACGTGAAATTTTAGATTTTGTTAAGCCGTGGATAATGCAGACTCTCACTTGTCGTGATGGGTGAAAGGAGACATAGAGAGAGGGAGCGCTAGTTATGTTCTATCCCCATTCCATGTAATGACTAATATTCTGGCTCATTCTCTCTCTCTCTCTCCACCAAGGAACCCTTATATCTCACTGACTCCAATGTGCGGACGAGAACGTATAGCCTTTGAGAACTAGGCTGTAAACATGGCTATATCGAATCGGATTTCAATGCTGATTAAGAATATATAATACATTTAAGATCGCAAATGCTTCCTTTACTGTTTCTGTTGCGCACATCTACAGGAATCTAATATAAACCATATGCTCTCTGAGTACCGCGTATACTTAGGTTGTTGTCCTGGTTGGGTAGCTCTTAAGACCATCTTTGACATTTTGCAAAGCTAGTTATAAAAGAACAAATATCGACCCAAAGTTAATTTGATCTGGTGCCCACAAGATTGCACTCTTTCGTTCACGATGCCAAAATCTCAGTGCGTCTAAAAGATAGACCGAAGTTCTGTGGAAGGTTCATGGTATTTGATGGTCTGCTTTTGAAATCATGGTACGCTGATTGAAATTATGTATCTAGTTTTAAAAAATGTCAAGAGACATCCGAAACTGGGTAATATATGATATAGGTTGATTAAATAAAAAAAACGTAATTTTTTCATCTTTTTACACATTGAATTATTAGAGTAACTCATCTGGCTGGGAGCTAACGCTGTCAAAGAAATAAAATATTTAAAAAAAATACAAAAAATATTAGATGCTGGAAAGCTAAAGTTTTGCGTATAGCCATTGAATGGAAACTTATCTTAAGTCATGAAAGATTTTGCCATACAGCCTCAACTTTCTTTGATATCGGCCTTGTCGATGCCGAGTTATAGTTATAATAATTATTCAAGTTTTTAAAGCGTGCGAAGTCGGCTAAAAAGTTTCTAGAATTTTTAAAATCGATTATCGGAGTACTTTTATTGCCAATTCCAAAGAAGAGCTCTACTGAAACAGGTCGACAACATAATTTTGGTTTGGTGCAATGTAAAAAGCCACTGTAGCGCAGTGTTTAAGTATTACGATTAAAATGATCCCAACTGATATGATATTTGATTTCCAGAAGGCCTTGTATTGGAAGCGTGTAAGAAGCATAATGGATAGGCCTTCAGAAAATTATTAAGATAGAACTGAAAATGCTTTGGCCGGCTCCTATTGACTTATGTAACTACAAATACATTGGCTTGTGCAAATCTGGATAAGTATACATCCATGTACATAAATACAAACATACATATGTATGTATGTATGAATGTATAATGATGTGTAAGCTGACAGGATCGAAACGAAAACGACATACACTCATACATATAATATATGATTAATATTTAGCCAACATAAACACGGCCTTTGTAGTACGATTCGATTAGGACAATAATTGTATGCTCTAGAATTTTCAAAATCAATTTCATGTTCTACATATAATATATTCGCGTACGCCCTTATATAATATAAATACATACGAGTTCTCACATTGTTTGTTTGTTTTTCATCATTCGATTTCCGACTTAAATCTAATATGTATTCAGTATTCAGTTATTTTGCTATTTATCGTATATTAAACAACCCATGATTAGAGTAAAAGTCAAAAAATGCAATTCTGGACAAGATTTTCTGATGTATGCATTTCCCTCACTGTAACTCTGCTGTGTAGCGACCACCTACCTGTGTTTTCATCCAACAGATCCCACTAGATCGTCATCGCCCACCGAACGGTTGGCCCAACGCCCCCGCCATGCCACAAACACACGCGTGTACGTACAATAGAAAAAAAAACACAACCATAGTTGAGGGCCTGGCACTGTAGCGAGTCCCGTTCGCGTGCTGCATTGCGGCTGGCTCCTCACCTGCGACGGGGGGAAAAAAAGCGAGAACCCAGTTAGCCCGCTGATGGACTCCCTCCCTCCAGAGCGCGACTTACCGTTAAGCACGTGGACTACAACCGTCTCCGTGATCTCGTTGCCCAGCATACAGGTGTAGTTCCCGGTATCTTGTCGATTCGCATTGGCAATGTATAGCCGACTCAGGGCCCGTCCAGGCAGCATATCCGTTTTCACACTGCGACAAAAACGATGAGAAGCATCCGGTTAATACTTATTTGGATATGTGTCTTGTATGTACATATACATATGTGACCACTAGTACCTGATGCCACCCCGACTGGTGTCATAGTTGAGCAGACGGGGCCCGTGTCGCCAGGTGATGTAGGACGATGGATGTGGAATTTTGGAGATGACACACTGCAGCTCGATGGTGCTGCCAGCCTTGTAGTACTTCTCCGGTGTGGCCGATCCTCTCTCGTCAAGAATTTCCACATGAGGAACTGCAAGTGTGTTAACAAGATTTTATAGGGCTATCAAGTATCAACATAAGACTCGGAATTTGCTTACCAATTATAGTTAGATATACGAGGAGTACCAGGGGAGGATGCGAGGAGACCTGACACTCGTACGGACCCTCATCGCGCTCATTGGCAAACTGGATAAGAAGCTTCCAGTCGTTAGGCTCCTCGAACTCGAGCGAGTAGCGCGAGTCACCGCTATAGGTGTGCTGGCCGAAGGTTATCAGGGTGAGATCATCGCCTCGACGCCGCATCCATGACACCGTCTTGCCCTGCAGGTCATTGACGCGACAGTGCAGATATACGTTCGAGGAGAGCTGGGTGCTTATATTAACCGTCGTATAGGGATCAGCAAAGAAAGGGAACGGCTCGTGCGTGGTCGTCTCGGTGACCTCCAGCTCCTCATCTTCCGGCGTGTCTGTGAACGGTGACGAGAACTCCTGCCAGAAGTTCTTTGGGAACGTGTCGAAGGGATCGCCGGCTCTAGGACGCTTCACTATATTTATTCACAAATAGAATACAGAATACAGAATAAGGTACGGTACAATTATGCCATTAGAGCAGGGCGCCACTTACATGTTGTCGAAGTAGATCCCGACCCAATGTGATGTAGTGATGAGTATATAATTGCAAATATCCAAAATAATCTAGATCTCATCACTGCAAAGAGGGGGGGCAATATGGCAATTCCACTCAAACTCCACTCAGCGATGCTTCCTCCACTCACCGCACGATATGCACATTCGTATTCACTTGACTGTAACCGATTCTATTTTGATCCAACTGCATCAGTAAGTGCCAGTCCAGACAACCTCATCGTCTCTATGCGTCGGGACAGTCAGGGCAAAGATAGGGAAAATTTAGTTCCCACTTTTGACTCTGTTTCTTGGTCAATGTCTATCGATTAAGCATCAAGTTAAGGCATATTGCAGCAGATGTTGGGTTTACGTCGGTTTTGGCAACATTTTGTTGCGCATTTTAGTTTTTAAAAATTGTTTCTTTTTTTACACAAACAAAGGCTGGTAAACGTTTATTAACCTTCTCGCGTTGCGTGTGTATTTATTTTTTTGTAAATGCCTTTTGGCTGTGGCTGCCTTAGATGACCAATAAATTCGAATGTAGGTCAGGGCAGGCTCTGCGCATGGACAGCATCCGCAGCATTTCGCTCTTTCGGTACACTCCTTCGACATTAACAGAAAGCTACATACGTACACTATTTACATACATATGTACTGTAAATAAGTAATGATAAAATTCATAATGATACGTACAATAATGATCATTCTATGTTTTTTAAAGCCATATGATCCTAAATTCAAAGCCAGGTTATTTATTCTGTTGATAACAATTCGTGGTTATTGAAAGCAAAGCCATCCTGGAATTAAGGCGGGATATTCATATGTATGAGGGTAGTGGCTGTGAGCGGTTTTTTCCAATAATCGCTGGAGCTTCTCAATTTCCCATTTTTGCGGATCACAGCCACCACAAAAGAATTTTTAAACATACCTTTGAAAAGAAGCCAAAGATGATTTACTAAATTTGAATTTACTTGAGCATCAGTTTAAAGCGCGATAGTTATCGATAGATGTACTCAGCCCGTAAATATCCTTGCAAAAAAATTGACATTTTGTTTAGGTAAAAGAACGTCTTGGCAATAAAATTCCATTAAGAAAATCAATGCATCCATAACTGTTGTAAGTAAATTTATTAACTAAATTTAAGCGCCTTTTTGAAACTAAATCGACTGTTCATCTTATCGAACGTGTATACACTTCCTGCGCATGTGCAGTTATGTGTGTGTATGTCAGCGAGCATTAAATAATTGAGAGAGCAGAGCATACAGTAGCTTTCTAAAATATTCCCCCACCCCGTGCAGCGTTCAGATCAAACTATTCATCAAGTTTGGAGACCATCAACTTATTGAAAAATCAAAAATAGCAGTATAAAGAGCATGTGCGGCTAGCATAGATTCTTGGACTCTTCGAAGAAATATTGTCTCCTCTAACGGTTAAAAAACATTTCGAACGACGAGGAGAGATTGAGATTAGTTAAATAAGCTCAAGGCGAACCATTTTTTGAGGCACTGTGTACGCATAGGAGCCACATGTGCCGCCCTTATCATTTCGGTGGTGGTGCGATATGGGAAAATTGAATGAAGGGAGGACAGAGAGCGCGAGCCAGGCACACATGCAGCATGACATACATAAGTCGCGCGACGTTACATACAGATACAAGAACACACACACAGCCGCATATCGATATGTTCATAGAGGAAGAACCGTTCATTCGTTTCTGTGCCGTTCACAATTTGCATTAAATCGTTTTTTCATTTCTTTTTCTGTTTTATGTTTCTGCTTTGAGTCAACGTCAACGGCAACAAAACGCTTTGAATATTAATCAGAAAAAGTACGCCTGAAAATCAAAAATCACTTTGAATTCTACGCGGTGAAGGCAGCAGAGCAGGCAACAAAAAGGGAGTGCGCTACAGCGACGACGACGGAACGAGAGATAGGGGTATGTACATACAAATGTACATAGGCATGTACATATGTATGCAGGTTCTAGAAGCAGAGGTTGCGGCAGCAGCGTAAGCATTTTTTAACGTTGCAGTTCGACTACAGAAATCAGAAACCAGCCGGCAGTAGAGACTAGGAGTCGAGTTTCTGTCACAGTGTCCTAGGCAAATTCGAATAAAGAAAGTAATAAGGAAATGGATGAAAATTCGAACGTACTGAGTATGCTTGGTGGTTTGGCCATCGGCATTGTCGGCTTCCAGTTCTTCCGCAAGGTCTTGCCCTGGATATACGCCAACGTGGTGGGGCCGAAGGTCTTCGGCTCCACTGTGAACCTCGCCAAAATGGGCGAATGGGCAGGTGAGTGAAAATGGTTCAATTCGATAAGAAGTTTGACAATTGCTGATAAGCAAGAGAACCCGAGCTAATTTCCATCTATTGCAGTTGTCACCGGGTCGACCGATGGAATTGGCAAAGCCTACGCCAAGGAGGTATGTAAACGGCCTTGGATCGTGAAACCCACTGGCCCTAATCAAAGTCCATCCAACTATGACTTGACTATTGGGAGGCGCGAAAAAAATGCAATCACCGAATTGTCATTAAGCGGGAATGACTTGGACATTGCTTGCGAAAATGCATTGGCCGAGTGAATCTACACTTTGGAATTGATCTTCAGTCGCACCAGCCACTCAGCCCTACCGTTCAGCGTTCCATAATTGTGTTGACTTAACATTTGCTGCCTCTCCCTGTCCCTCTCCGCACAGTAATTTTTGTTTATTCTGTTCGAGTGCGGCCGCAGTGCTTTTTTGGAAACGGGGCGGGTCCCAGCTGTATTTATTACCCACTTTAAACAATCGACAAGAAGATTACATAGTGACTGACGAGCCTAAGGGCTACACAGGGTCGACCCTTTTTTCACATTTGCATGCAGTGCGGACCAAGCGGGTGAAAATGGTTCAATGTTCACTTCAAAGTTCTACGCGCATAAAGTGCACGGAAAGCACGAAAAATAGTTTTTCCTTCTCATATCCCAATGTAAATGATTGGGGGAATTGATGGTTTTGAATCATAAAGACCCCGCGACGATTAGCCAACATTTTCAGAGAATCTTAAAACGTTTATAGAATATTTAATAAATATTTTATTTTAATTTTCAGCTGGCTCGAAAAGGACTGAAGCTGGTGCTGATCAGTCGCTCGTTGAATAAACTGAACGACGTTTCCAAGGAAATAGGTGAGCCGCAGCTTAAGTTTTCCTTTACACTGGATATCTAATCTCTGGTCGTGGCATACTTTCAGGCGACGAATTTGGCGTGGAGGTGCGCGTAATTGATGTGGATTTCACAGGCGGCGCTGAGATCTATGAAAAGATACGCGAGAAAACCATTGGCCTAGACGTCGGTGTGCTGGTGAACAATGTAGGAATCAGCTACAGTCATCCCGAATACTTTCTGGACTGCTACAATGCGGATCCGAAGTTTTTAAACAACATCGTGGCAGCCAATGTGCACTCGGTAACGCACATGATCGCATTGTTCTTGCCGGGCATGATAGCCAAGCGCAAGGGAGTTATCATCAATTTATCGTCCACTGCCGGCGTCATTCCCAATCCCCTGCTGAGCGTGTACAGTGCTACCAAAGTGAGTGGGCCCTGATGAAGAATCCGTTGAGCCAAACCTCACCTACTATCTCTGGTTTCATTCTCAGGCTTTTGTCAACAAGTTTAGCGACGATCTGCAGACGGAGTACAAGGATCAAGGCATTCTCATCCAGAGTGTGCAGCCGGGCTTCGTGGCCACCAACATGTCCAAGATCCGGAAGGCCAGCGTGTTTGCGCCGTCTCCCGAAACTTATGTGAAGTCTGCCCTGTCAACCCTCGGTATTGCCAGCCAGACCGCTGGGTATCTGCCCCATGCCCTGCTCCAGCTGGTTATCCACTTCACAGAGGCTGTGTTCGGTGAGCAGTTCGCCCGCAGTTTGGTTCTCAAAAATATTTTGGGCACTCGTAAGCGTGCACTTCGTCGCCTCGCCAAGGATCAGTAGATCCTATGTCGCTCTTGCCTGCAGTGCTGGCACCTAATGATAGGAGGATGCATTTAAGCGAAGTCCAGCAACGAATCTATGGGATTGAGGTGGTCGGTAGCCATAGCGAACGAAATTTGACTAGATAATATTTCATCACGTGTCATACATTCATTTATTTGCATATAACATGAACTTTAAATACCAAAAATGTTCCCAAATTCAACCAAGTTTAACTAGTTTTTCAGTTAAATACGATTGATAATTTTATATTCGACATTCATTGCAACTGCAAAAAGCACTTTAAATAAATACAATACTGTACAAAATGCACTACAAGAGTATAACTACATAAAGGTGGGGTGCCGAAAGATCGATATCCTTAACGGCCATCTATGCGCTCGATAGTGTAATCGATAGTTTTCTGCTAAATGGAAGTACTGCCCTGCGCTGTGCCACTACAGTGACCCATGCGATATATAATTATCAAAATCATAACACAAAATATATTTGTTTGTGAGTGAATGGAGTGCTCCTCGGGCCTGAAACGCATTTGTCAGCGTTAATACATTGTAGTCACCAGAGCAGAGGATTTTGTTAATCTATACTGCAGAAGCAGTGCGCAAAATCAAACAACAACAAGAGCGATTCCGCAAATGTAATCAAAGTCTCTTGTTTTGATTCCTTGAAACGTCAATTGGCACTATGATAAAGGGACGACGGCAGACGCAGTCGTTATCACACCCGTATGCCAGTAATCAGTAATCAACTTGTTGCGGGACGCACTACTGCCTGGTATTGATTTAATATAGTTTCTCCAATATTGATACGATACTGAAAATCTGGCATATCCCTCGGTGCTCTGCCCCGCTCTCGGTTAGCTTTGGTGGTGGTGGTTGCGGAAGTGGGAATCGGAATTGACGAAATTGTTGGAAACTATTTATAATAGTGGCGACGGCCACTAGTCCACGCCACGGTCAAAGCCACAACAAGAGCTAAAGCCTTTGACGAGTGTAGAACGCGACTTGAGAGAGAGAACTACCGCACGGAGACGAAAGCAGAGAGAGAGAGAGAGAGAGCTGTTTCAAAAATGTTAAGAACTCATCAAATATTCAGATCCGAAAAAGGGCGAGCAACAATTACAAAACAGTAGAGCACAGCGGATAACGAGAGGGGCAGTGGCAGTGGCAGCGACAGTGACGGCGACGGCCAAAGCGGGAACGGCCAGTTGTGGTCCGACAACGCACTGAACACCAAGCGCCAGCGGCCCACATCAACAACAATGGCGAGCACGCACGACTTCGAGCGTCGCCGCCTGCCACTGTTCCCCATCGAACCTGAGCCGCCAGCAACGCCCACACAGCGGCTCACGCACTTAGGAACCCGGTGAGTGGGGGTTAGTGGTGTGCTGAGGGGGAGGAGGAGGTGAATGGGCGCGTGCATCCTTTGCGTGTACGTGTCCCATATTACCTGTAATTTGATTTTTTCCTGTTCCTAGATACATCTGGATGGGTGGCATGTCAATATGTGGGCGACTGTCATGTTTATTAATAGACTCTCATACATATATTGATGTTGTTCTGATTCCTTTCGCTGCAGCCTGCTACGTGCATTGCAATTAAACTGGAGGATTATCGTTTCCGGCGTCACGCTGACGCTATTGGCCGTCATCTGGTATTATCCCACGTTCTTCTTGTTCTTTGCCTTCGTCGTCTACTCCCTCGTTTTGGTCTTTTCGGGTAAGGTCACAGTTACAATGGACACCATAAACGGTACCATTTGGCCGTTTGGCATCCCATCCTATCCATTCAAGGTAGATGGATGACTCATTGGTCATCGGCTATCGGGTGGCGACCATTTTTAATGGTTTTTCCACACACCACCCCACCCCCACCCCACCAAAGACAAGGCGTTAATTAAAAGACGCTCTAAGACGCTATCTAATGACGATCCGATTCACTTATCTTTTTCATAGCTGTTGCCGGCACCGTCTACATACATTATATATTCACCACCAACGAGCCGGCCAGGCCCAGTCGAGTGCCCTCCAAACTTCTCTACAATGCCACAAAGTGAGTGCGGACTTTGAACCACGGCTCCTATCCGATTCGATCCGATCCGATCTGATCCTATCCGTTTTCTATTCCCGCTTCTTGATCCTTGCAGAAGCACCATTTTCGATCTGCCAAATCCCATCAAGAATCCATCGAACTTACCTCTGATCTTTGGAAAAACAGTCGATTTGCAGCTACAGCAGATAATTGAATATGTCCTGCGCGACTTTATGCTCCCCTGGCTGGGGTAAGTAACCTCCAGAGTGGGCTCCGCCATCCGCCGCTAATTAACTCTAATGCTCCTATTAGCTATGTGGTCACGAAGCCAAAGCTAATCAACGACGTGGTGCGAGAGGATCTGTGGAATGCCATACAGAAGATCCATGAGCGCGCCAGCAAAATGGATCCGGCTAAGATCATAGCCGTGGACATGGTGAATCGTGTCACCGTCCACCTGGAAAAGATACGCATTGCCGAGGCCCGAGCGTGAGCATTGGAGTAACCATCGATTATCATGGAATTCCCATTTCACTCGACAATCTTTCCGAACAGGGCCGAGACGAATACGGCGCCAGTCTTCAGCAAGAACTCTTACCTGTCCGACGATGTGAAGGAGATGGAGTTCCTGCGCAAGCTGTGCGAGATTATGGTGATCTTGCTGTTGCCACGCGGCTACTCCCTCCCACCGCTCAAGATGCTGCTCAGCGAAATCTTGTCCTACAAGAGTAAGTTCTTCACCAGAAGTAACATTCAAATAAAGCTTTTTAGCCCGGTACTCGAACAGTTTGAGATGTTGGTTTGATAAGCGAGAAACAGAGACAGAAAAACGGATCAAATATTCTAGAATTAAAATCAAACATGTCATTAAGTGCAAAGAGGACAAACGGAGTACAAGAATTGACATTAGAACATTAGACACTAGCGGACGTGCTCCGTCTCTTTTTATCTATATTTTTCCCCATCTGTCTTGAGCAAGAGATCGCGGAGAGATCCTCCCTCCCCGCATCAAATCGTCGTTTTTGGGAATAGCGATACCAAGACAGCCGGTAGTCATCGAGTGCGATACCAATCATTATTAAATTATAAGCTCACATATATACCGATTATAAATATGAATAGAAATACCTGGTATCAAAGAAAAGCCCTTGTCGCGACTCGCAACGTTACCGCTCGTTTCTTACCTTTTCTGGATTTTAGTCTTCTTTCCCATGATCAATATGCTCACCGCACCCGACTACATAAACCAGAAGGTGGTGCAGAACATCGAAACGCGGCTGGCGGCGGCGGCGATGAACAAGCGGAGCTATGAGTATGCGGCCAGCTTCGAGGACTTCCTCAAGATCATCAACAGCTCGGGAAACCTGGAGGAGCTCTCGCTCATCCGCAAGAGCATCGTGAACGACCTGATGCATGCCACAACCATGCAGAACTTACAACGTGCCAAAGGTCTCGATCCGGACCATGAGGACCATTCCCTATCCAAGTCCGAGCTGACGGCGGCCGTGCGGCTTAAGCGCTATGTCCGTCAGCTGACCTTGGCCAAGGCCGAGTGCGAGAAGAACTTGGCTAAATTCGGCTGGAACGGCAACTACTCCAGCGACATTGTAAGTGGTCCAGGATAAATAAATATACCCTCTGCCTCTGTATTAATGTTTTATGAATTTTAAAGGATCTGACGCTAGAGGAAATATTGAACACGACCGTCGGTCGACGGTACTTCACCCTGTTCCTGGAGCCGCTGAAGGCTAGTGCCCTAGTCGGATTCTACCTCGCCGTGGAGGAGATCAAGCATGCACACAAAAGTGCCACTCATCAACTGGGCACGGAGATCTTTTACACGTACATCCGCGCACCCAAGCCGGAGATCCAGATCGACAAGCACGAGCGTAAGCTGATAGAGACCTTTCTGTTGGGGGATGCCGATCCCGACATCTTCTACGACATCCAGCGCAACATCCTGCGCACTCTCGAGGAAAAGTACTATCCCCCATTTGTGCTCAGCAGTCAGTACCGGCAGCTGAAGGAGGCGCTGGACTCGAACGAATTTACCGATCCCACCTTGATGCTGTGCCCCGCTATCGGGGATGTATCCGAGACACACGACGAGCACCCCAGAGCCCCAGACGGCCTTAATGGCAGGGCCATTGATGTCGCCGCCCACACGTCGTATGCACGGCGGAAGCTGGAACAGATACAGGAGCGCATTGACAAGAAAAATCAGGCCCTGGACGCCCTTAAGTATTCGGTCAAGCCTGAGTCCAAGGTCCTATCCATACTCGAAAAGGAAATGGAGTGGCTGAAGAGCGAGAAGCGTCAAACGGAGGCACATCTCCGACGAACAGACGCTTGGACCGAGCATCTGGGCAAGTGGAAGGCCACCATACAGAGTGTGGAGGTGAGTGGACTGTGGACTCTGACTGACCGTCTCAAATCATAATCATAATCCTTCTCCTCCTCCTCCTCGGCACAGGTCTCTGATGAAAAAGAGTCGCTGCAGTTCATGATACTTGTCCATGTGGACGAGGACATCAATGCTCCTCCGCAGGCGTTGCCAAAGAATGGGGACAGCAGCCACACCAAGCCGCCAAAACGGCCCTCGGGCATCTCCAGCGGCTGGGTAGTCATGCGATCCCTCAACCAAGTCCATGTAGGCGGGGGGCCCCGAAGTGATTATCATTTACACTAGTGGCTGACTCTTTCCTCTTCTCTTCCCCAACAGGAGCTGCAACGAAAACTCCGACACGTCAGCTCGAATCTGAAGACGCTCGACTTACCCACCAACTTCAAGTTCTTCTTTTTGAAGACGGACCGGCATGGCCAGGAAAAAGCCAAGGGACAGATCCAAAAGTTTCTTAATGTAAGATCTGATATACCCTTTGATCTAGTATCGTCTAGCATCTACTGGAAAAGCCGTAATTGTATATTTCTTGAAACAGTTCATACTCGAGGACGATCATCTAAATGGCAGTGAGGCTATTTACACGTTCCTTAGTCCCAGTTCAGACCACCTGAAACAGTCGCTGCCCTCGCCCAAAAAGTCCAAGTTCTCGCTCTCCACGCTGTTTAAGAGCGACGCTGCAAAGGCTCACGAGTCAAGCAAAGCGACAGATCCCTTCTGGGGCCTGCAGCGCGACGACGAGGACATCTCCACGTATCTGGACGGAGAGTCCGGCATCGATGCCAGTCGATTGATGGCTGACATTGACAGCAAGGACTCTATAGCAGAGCCCATGTATGCTCTTATGGGCGAGATATTCGACATGGGCGGCGTCTTCAAATGGCTGCGCAAGAGCATTATCTCCTTCGTGCAGATTACGTACGGCCGGACGATTAATCGACAGATCCGCGAATCGGTCACGTATCTCTTTGAGGAGTCCATGCTGCACAACTACTTTTCAGTCATACTGAAATCATTCTGGCCAGGCGGTGTCCTGGCCTCCGCCTACCCTACGCGCTCCGACGACATGCGCGAGATGACCCGCACAGCGGCCAAGGCTCTGCTTACCGATCACATACCCGAGGTACTCTGCAATCTGGTGGGGGCCCAGGCGGCCAAGCGAGGCGTCCTCAAGGTCTTCGAGGCCCTCCAGAACCCCGCCTACAACAAGCAGCTCTTCTATGTAAGTGATTTCGTGCATTGTAGGCATTGTCGGTCATCATTCACCTGCCGTTCTTTCAGGAACTACTGGAGATACTCATGATTGAGTTCTTCCCCGAAATCCGACAGCTTCGAGTGAACAATACCTCAAGCAATGGTACCAAGTTGAACACAGCTACGGCGGGGGCTGCAGCTGTCTCGGCTGCAGCAGCTCTGGCAGCCGCCACGGCAGCCGCCTCCCTGCCCCTGAACCATGGCAGTGGCAGTGGCAGCGCCAGCGGAATGACCACCGCCTCTCAAAACCATCACCAGCAAGTGTCATCAGCATCATCGTTGTCGTTGTCCTCGTCGTCTGCTTCAAGCAGCACAGGAGGTTCGCACTCACATTTGCAGTCCCATTATCATCATGGATCCCATCATCATCAGCATCACCAGCAGCAGGGGCAGGGGCACGCGGCACACTCAGGCAGCACCAAATAGACGCATACTCGTATTGTTTTATTTTTAATTTGATTTTTTTTCTTGTTTTCATATTTATGTTATTTTACCAACTCATTAAGTGTTAAGATTTTAATGATATTATTGGAATGCTCTCTATCATTCTATTTGATGAAATGTATGAGGAATGGAATGGTAGTTATAGGAAAAACAAGTGTGTTGTACCCCAGCATCACCACCAATCAGATCATCATTCCCCCATCAATTGCAACTTATTTCCAGTCCCCGAATTCCATTGATTTTAATTTGTCTCTACCTATTGTTGTGTTTGGTTTGCTAGCGTTATTCGTTGGTTATGTGTATAGTATGTCTGTATGTTTGTACATATGTACATACAATTTATGTAGGTCAGTATTAAGCGTTGTACCAAATCGTTGTTTATAGTTGAATGAGACACTCAGCATGATCGATTATAATCGATGACCGAGCCCCAGTTTGTACGCGAGTGCAACCCATTTAACATGTATGTTTTAGAACTATAAGACAGTTGTCGGCTAGCGAATTGAAATGATTTCTTTTGTATTAACTGACCAACTACCAACTACTATCTAATAACTGATTCATCTGGCTTTAAATCTATTACTTAATCCCTAGTGGCCGGTATTCGACATTAATGCTTATAAATCCGACAATGGTCGCACTGTAGTCATTACCCACGTTAGCCGAAACGTAGATTGTGGGTAGAAGCGTATCCCACTTCATTCGCCCCATTCAAGCTCTTTCAACGTACAGACACGCGTACGCGCACGTACGAGAATGCGTATATTTACATATGTATGTTTGTAGTTGTACAATTTTATGTGAAACGGTGTAATAAAACTCGCTACTTATGGAGATTTCCATCCTAGATCATCTCTAATCCTTGGTACTAGAACACCGACATTTTTTCCACCAGTTTGTTCAGCGGTACCGCTTGCATGTCCACCACAATCGCGGCGAGATTCTTGCGCATGGCTGCTGGTTTCTTTATGAGCAGCTTTACCTCAAAATACTGCAGCAGAAAGCGCCACTTGAGCTCGGTCTTCTCACGCTCTGAAAGCCGCAGAAAGTCATCCGTTTTGATGCCCATCACACGCTCGGCTACGTGCCCGCATAGACGGCTCTCGATCAACGTCCCCGTCTGATCAGAAAACTCAATATTGATGTTGATTAAGCTCGAGTGTCTTGGCTCATTGGAGTCCAGCGAGAACACTAATTGACAGGCGTCTCTGGTGCATTCGTTTTGATTTCGTGGAATAAGACGTTGACATGTTGTGCTAAAAAAAACAGCAATTAAGCAGATAGATAAAAAGAAAAAAACATGTGGGGTCAGACTCCTCCTGACCCTGGAAATGCCACTTGCCACTTCTTGCTGATGTTCATGGAAAATCCGTCAATGTCAAACTTGGTGACCATACAATAGAGCACGGCCGTAAACCGGTCGATGGCTGCATTGTTAAGTTCACCCTCGGCACGAGAGTAAATCTGTTTTGTTGTCATCTGGGTTTGGATTTCGCAGGCTGTCGAGGAAAAAATTAAGAGCTAATCCCAAATCCTCTTATTGCGAATGCTATTCACCTGTCGGAAGGTCCTGCAAATCTGTTTGGACTGACTGGTCGAAGTTCTTAAGCGTCACAGTGGCGGCAAACGAGAGTAGCGAACCACAGTCGCCGCCGGCGGCCTGCGGATTCTCATAGATCAACGTACAGTTGGCTTGGTTGAGCACTGGGCAGCGGTAGTAGTCCGAATAGGAGATACGCACATCGACCAAGTGCAGGACGGTCTTTCGCGGCTGCCAGCACTTGGCGCGCCGTATCCACTCCGCTTGCCACAGGGAGAGCAATATGCCATCTGGATAGCTGGCATCGATCACGGTCAGTTCGAGGCATTGGATTAGCCTGTTGTCCTCCCCATAGCTTAGAGCAAGTTTGCGCTTCAACTCGCGCAATGGACGAACCGCGGCCACAACCACAAGTAGATCCACATACGCATTGATTAGCCTGTCCTGAAGCCCAAAGCCACAGCAAACCTCGACCAGACTAAGGGTAGAGCCAAGTGGCTTGTGCGGCTTGTGGATGAGCTGCTGCAGGGCCTGAATTGTGGCGATATCGTTGCTGTCGTGTCGCACTATATGCCCGTAGCCTTCGTTGACCGTTAGTGCGCACGAGAGGGTGGCTTGGGGCTGATAACGGGGCTCCTGAGGCATAGAAAGCGACATCACCTTTGCCCCGACGATGTCCACCACGTCGCCAATGTGCAGCATGCCGTTATACTCATCCACGCATGACTTCTGACCCCAGCATTTGCAAATGGTAATGTGGCTCATGGAGTCGCGTACCGTTAGCGTGATGACGCCACGCTCGCTGCCACTGAGCTTGTCCACGAACAAGTTTGGCGACGATTTCGATATAATCAGGACAACGGCCGAAAAGTTAGTCATGGTAGGCTGCATATCAGCCAGGGCCAAGAGTTTTCTCCTTTGCGTAGAGTTCGACATTTTTTCGTTCAGAACTATTTGCTAGGAAGAGATGAGATCTAGGAAAGCCGTTACTGCAACGCAATATAGCAATATTGTTATATCGATAGGCGTTCAATTGTAACGTATCCGATGTGATTGAGATGGTAGCCGATAGGTCTGACTTTTATCATCTCCAATTAGCTGAAACACTCCTACACTGCGTAAACGATTGTCACTTTTCTTGTCTGATTTGAAAAACAAAAAGTGAACGCCACAGCTATCTTAAACCCACCCACCAAACAGTAAACAACATATATAACCCACTAGAAGCACTTTACAAGCACAGCCAGACGCAAGAGAACAGCAGCTACAAGTTTCGCAAAGTGCACAGTGAGAGAGCGCTGAAATAGCGAAACAGAAATAGTTAAATATGGTCAAACTTTTTGCATTGAGCGTGTTCTTCAAAGGTGCCAGCGAAGCGCGTATACTGAAGACAGCATCCGACTTGCAGTCCTTCTCGTTTTTCCAACGTGGCACCGTCAATGAATTTATGACGTGAGTAATTCGTATTCGGAGCATTGTGTCCCAATCGCCACAGCGACGGCGCAATGTCCAACGCCCCCCCTCTAGGACCATCGCTTACGCACTAAAATTTCTTCTTGTTTGGTTCACGGCAGCTTCGCATCGAAGACGATTGTGGAACGCACACAGCCAGCGCTTAGGCAATCTGTCAAGCAGGATGCCTACATGTGTCACGTCTATGTTCGGGCCGACAACCTGGCGGGAGTGCTCATTGCCGATCATGAGTATCCGCACCGAGTGGCTCACACACTTATTACAAAGATACTCGACGACTTCACGGCGAAAGTGTCCGCCGACCAGTGGCCCAACGGTACGGAGGCCACCATATCATTTGACGTACTGCCAGCATTTTTGTCCAAATATCAGAATCCCGTAGAGGCCGATCCGCTCACAAAAATGCAGAATGATTTGGACGAAACAACGATAATATTGAAGAACACAATTGAAGCTGTGCTGGAGCGGGGTGAAAAGCTGGATGACATGGTCAACAAATCGGAAAAGTTGTCCATACAGAGCAAGGCCTTCTATAAGACAGCGAAAAAGACGAATTCGTGCTGCAGCTTCACCTAAGCTCGCCACATCTCATTCCCCCTCTGACAAACACAGAATCAGGAAAACCAGTAAAAAAGAACACCAACCCATTAAACATAATACTGAAAATAGGAGTTTGTATGCTTTTTATAAAATAATTAGTTAATTTGATATACATGTGTCTGAGTGTACCTACTTACTACATATACTATATGAATACGAACCTGGCCTTGCAGCCATGTGCCCCCTTTCTCTTCCCCTTTCTAATAAACATGTGTATGTATAATCGTATGCCAACTTTGGCGTCGATTGTCTTGGTATTGTCTATATGTGTATACATATGTATGTTTATGCTATGAATATAAAAATGATGTTAATTATACCAATATAAATTATGATCTAAACCTATACATCGACTATTTGCTGTGTTCTGCATGTACTTCGACGCCCAACGATCCAACTCCCACGAGATGACATTGCGTCGGCAAAGTCTACAATTATATTATAGTATTTGTACCATCCCATCCCCTGCATGATGAACCGCGACAATTAAGCTGTGGAGAATGTATAAAAAAAGCTTATGCCAGCGTCGGGCGTTACAATAAAGACAATTTGAACGCGATCCACTAAGGTCACCTTCTGTTTCCATTACTAATTTTCCATAAAAAACATTTCGACTCAATAGTGCCGACCGACAGGTCTTCAAACCTCAGATTTAACCTTTCATTACTATTCGTCCTTCATGCCACTCCAAATGGGGAGAATAGATATGTTATTGCGTTAAATTCCTGAGCTCAATTAGTCCTTTAAGTTTCAAGTGGCAATCGTTTGAAGAACAAACGTATTTTGTAGTCGACTCTTGAAGACGAAGCACTCTTTTTCTATTTAAAAGGTTTAAAATAATTCGATGTGCAAATTTACTTATTAAATCACGGACCAATATTACTGAAATCGATCACGCTGTTTCGTCATCATGGACTTAACGTTTACAAGTGCGAAAACGGATACACGACAAAGAGTACTGGAAAACATCTTGCACGTCTGCAAATGCCTGAAAAAACGCTTTTATCACCCACATTTCTTGAAAAGAAAAAAAATAAAAACCATCTTAATAAAAGTAGTATTCAACATTATTATTTATTTTCAGACAAAACTGAAACCAGTGCGTGGCGCACTTTGACGTTATTGGGGATTCAATCTAATACGATACGTTCATGTAATTCCATGTCCATTCCACACAATAGTACATATGAATGCTATATGTACATACTTATACCTATGAAATTCCTGTGATTATCGGTCTGTGAATTTCGCATGTGTGAGAGCCAGGGGTTGTTAAGCGTAAAGCTGATATTCCATCATCCATATTCAACTTCTGATCAGGCTCAATGCGAACCGTGCCTCTCGTTTTGACTCCGTGTTTTTTACTTGTGTAAGTTATGCGGTATAGTAGTTAAGTGATTTCGAGTGGTTTAAAACACAGAATTACTTAAAATGCGAAACAAGTTAAAGAGAGCCCAGGAGGGAGTTGGAATGAAGAGCATGCCACGCGACGGACATCCATCTCGAACGTGATTTTATAAACAAGTAACATTTAAAACAGAGAAACGTACATAAATGCCAGACGGAACCTTCTCATAGGGGCGTTCTAACAAAGTACCAACAAGTAAAATAAATACACTAACCCTATGCATACAGTTAAATATCGACATTGTACTGATTAACTATGCTGGTAGGTCGGCTCTCGGTCCCGATCCCGCTCCCGCTCCAGCTCCTTCATTTCTATTCCCCAGAGTATCACCACCGTCGCTTTCGATAAAGAGCCGCATAAATTCACTGCACCGGATTTTGTAGTCCGGCCAAGCCTTGCACTCGCTACTCCGCAGAAGAATACGACCAAATGTGACAGCTGCGCATAGGAAATGCAGAAAAATAAAAAGATCAATCAGATTTTGAGAAGTGCTAAATAAGATATTCAAAGACGTACCAACATGATGCAGATCGTAGTACTGGCACTCGATGCCCTCTCGCAAGAACATGCACAAGTGCATAAAGACATTGCGTTTCGGTGGACTGAGCAGGGCTATGTAGTCCATGGCCTTCGACTTGCTACTGCTCGCCAGCAGATCTTCGACAAATGGCTCGAGCAGCGCCTGCTCCGGCAAGTCCAGCAGGAGCAGTAACGCCTGTGCAGCGCTCTGTGGAGTTCCAGCTGGAGTCGTGAAAAATCAGGTGTCAGTCAGGTGTAGATATGGACTTGCAGCACAACTTACGAAACTCTTCGTCGGACCAGGTGTCGAGCCAGTCGCGCACCAGATTGAAGTGTGTGTTCACAGATTTTCGCGACTCGAAACTGTGGAATCCACCCTCAAGCTTGGATCCCTGCTTGTGCAAGTAGTCGATCAGCAGAAAGAACTCTCGCGGCATCGTCACACAATATTCCTGTGAGTCATCATTCATCTGCATGCCCATAGAATAAGTTAACTCAATGCTTTGGCGCCACCCTCACCCTTCATAACTAAGGACTAACGACTCACCAGATGCTTGATCTGCTCCTGTGAGTATTCACTGAGCGGGCGGTCAGTGCGACACATGGTTTCCATTGAGAGCCCAAAGCAGCTGGGCTGGTAATCACCCGTGACTGTGATGAAGATGTCGCGTCCGTTCTCCACGTGCAGGATGAGAATGTCGAAGTTGTCGCTGGTGCGGATCTTTTTGAGCAGACCCCTGATCGTGTGCACGTCTGCGACCATCTTAATGCGTATGCTGCGCGCCGAATCGATCATCAGGCTGTCCTTTCGCGGATCCACCTGCAGCCATTTCTCGCATATGTCGTGGATGTCCTTCTCCTTGAAGCTGAAGTCGACCGGCAGTGGGCAGCTATTGTACACGTTGAAATCTTGCATGCACGGCTCGTTGAAGCGCACCCGTCCGAAGTCGATAACAGTCTTCTCCACGTTGATCTGCGGCTGGTTGTCGTTCTCGCGCTTGTCCACCGCCTTCAGTACCTCCTCTTGCACGCGCTTGTACTTGATTTCGTCACGAGTTTTGATCTTGACACGGAACACGGCGTAAACGGGTTTGTGGTCGCTCTGTCGTATTTCCATGATGCTGTTGTAGGCCAGCTGCTCGATGCGCGTGCCCTTCCACAGCACTCGGTCGCAGTATGCGGGCGCTCGCTGCTTCTCGCTGCTGTCATAATTGTCAGTTCCCGGATCGTACTTGTACGTGGGCCGAAACTTAATCTCGCCCTCTGTGTAGCCGTCGAAGCACTTGCCTTTGCGCATCTCCTGGCGCAGCTGGTCATATAGTAGGAGCAGCTCGTACGTCTGGGCATCCGTCAGCGGCCCGGGTCGTTGCTGCCCGGGCGGCTCCTGTATGCGATAGTTCAAGTCCCCCAGCCAGAAGATGTGGCTGTAAAGAAGTAAGTCAAGTAAGTTTCAAGTGTAAGTTTGACTGTAGTCATACTCATCCCTTACTCATGATCGCTGATGGTGCGGCCATCGTCGAAACGCAGCCCATCCACTATTGCATTGTAGTCCTGGTTGCGCTCCTCCACATAGCCCATGTGGGCTGCCAGATGGGAGTTAACAAAGCAAATATTTCCCTCGTTCAACTGCAAACTGATGGCCACTCCGCCCTTGTTGCCCAGCGTGTTTAGAACGCCACGTGCCACCGACTTGGAGCGGCAGCGCAGGATGTGCTGGCGCAGCTGCTTGCGCACGATCACCGTTAGCATGATTCCCACCAGACGGTGGTACTGCAGGATCTCGTACTCGACATCTGGATGGACACTCTGCACCATTTTTTCGCTGAAAGTGCGAGACATGAATGAAATGAATTTGTGCGAATCACTGGAGGTGGGACTTGCACTTACTTCCACTGGGCTACACTAGCCTGGACCTGAGTGGAGTTAAGCATGGCCTTGGCAGGAGTGTCCAGCTCCTGCAAGCCAATGGCATAGATGTCGGGAGCCCGCTCGCTGCATCCTAACCAGGATCGCAGGGCGTCAGTGCTGTCGCAGCAAGGTTTGTTGTTCACGTTCCAAGTGGCGCAATAGATTCTATAAAAAGAAAGTCAGGTATATTTATGGGTGTTGGGTTTGCCCAGGTTCTGCTCACATAATATCCTTGTAGACAATGTACTCGCTCTCGCGCTTCTTCAGCTCCTGCTTGACCTCGCCGATTTGACGGTAGTCGTTCAGCCATCTGAAGTTGAGAACCGTTTCGGGATCGCTTTTGGCCATGGAACTCTTACAGGAAATGATCTTGGCCACAAACTCGTCATAGCTGGCGCTCTCAGTTGGATAGAAGTAGTATTTGATGGGTCCATCCTCAGCCGTGGACAGGTCAAATTGGTAGGCTGTGATCGATCCCTTGCAATCTAAGGGCAACATGAGCACCTACATTTGTATATATACATCAATAAATTGTAAAGGCCTGCAGCTCACCTTGCCGCAGCTGAAAACTCTCGTCAATGGCAAACACTTTGTTGATGATCAACTCATTTACTGATGTGAGCGGCGTGCGCACGAAGGAAAACGAGATGATGGCAAACGTCCCGCCAGACTCCGAGGAAACCAGAGCCAGTAGTCGATTGGCGTCCTCGGGTCCCTTGATCTGATAAGCCTCAAATAGCTGGAACATAAAATAAAATATTCATTTCATTTACAGCGCCTTTCAATGTTATTAACGATTACTGTCCCACAAGAGCCAGACAAATGGGAGCGGAGTGTTATCTTTGGGAGGGAAGAGTGAGCATACATATGTATATGCTCGGATCGGAACTGTCTTTCGTCACGACTGTGTACCGACCACGTAAGCCCCGCGCCGTAGAACCGATAACTACTCATCGTCACTGGAGATATTGTTTGTTTTGACATTTTTTTTTTTATGGTTATGTTGGGTTGGGTTGCGTTGCGCTGCGTTGGCTTACATAGAGAATTATTTCGTCTTCCTTGAAGCGCTCCCTGACTATTTCCAAGTTGGACTTAACTCCTGTCAGTCCATTCGGGACGTGGTCGAAAGTGGCCGCACTTTCCATTGCCGGGAATATTGATTGATTCTTTGGTTGGCTTCCTTTCCTTCGCTGTGTTCCTTGAGTTTGTGATGTAAATTTGGATTTGAGTCCGAGGTGTCCAGGTGGCTCTGACGTTTTTTTTTGTTTGCTTTTTAATATCGCAATGCAGCAAAATACTTGGCTTCTGTGATGTGCTATGGCAAGTGCTTCGATATGGATAGTTGTTTGCTTTTCTATTTTTAGTTGGCGCGCCAGTCAGCCGCAGCAGCGAAAAGCGAAATTAACGACGAGCCGAGCGTATGGGATTGGAATTTCGATGCGAACTGGACTGGGCGTTTCTTTCGATTGCAAGGGCGAACTTGAAGACTTGAGGACTCTGGCCTGACCCTGCTCTTGGTTGAAACCGTAGCCGTCTATTTGTTTTTTTGTTTGTTTCTGGTTTGGTTTATCGTTGTTGTTGTTGGTGCTGCTGTTGTCTCGGGACTCTCGTTTTCCGTCAAGGCGGGCGTATCACAGACGCTGGACGCTGTCGCTCACACACATAAACACAGGCAGCCACTTATTCATCGGCGATGACGATAATTACATTAAAACTTCAGTTATCGCGATTGCATGGATGACACCCATTACATACGTCACATCTCACACGGAGACTGTCCGTCGCGTGAATAACTGCTCACTAAATATGTACATATGTCAGTACAGTTGTTATATAGTATTCTTTCGTGGGACCAAGGCCCACAACGGCTGGGCTGGTCCGTGGAAATGTAGAGGGTCAGGTCGGCCGCCTTGGCCCGTGGTAGCAGCTGAAACTGGTTAGCGTTGCCAGATCCACGTACCCGCCTAGCTGCAGCCGTTTCACAGCACTGACCCATCAGCTGAGGGTCTATCTAGTATCCAATTCACTCCAATTCAGGCCGACGGAAAGCGTCGTTTGGTTAGTTAGCATGGCACAATTCGAAAAAGAAATCGTCCAGGCGGTACTCATAGCCGACAACAATGTATGGAACTTCAAGCCGCTTTCCGACGAAGGCTCTACGGTAGCTATAGACCCACTTTCGGCCCCCAAACCTTTGCTTAACTTGCCGCCTCCTTTCTCTACTCGCAGGCCTTGCTGCCCTTGGTCAACGTGAGCATGCTGGACTATGCATTGATAGCACTGAATCGCAGCGGAGTCGAGGAGGTCTTCGTCTATGCCAGCCTTTATCTCCAGGAAATACGCGACCACATCAAGTAAGCACACATTTAGGCACGCTGTGATCAATTCTGTTCAATATTTAATGTTCATAGAGCAGGAATTGCCACGTATGCCTCCTGGTCCTTCAAAATGACGGTACACATGATTGGGGGCGAGGGATGCCGCTGTTTCGGCGATGCCATGCGAGATCTCGACGCCAAGGCCCTAATCCGGGGAAATTTCATCCTTATGGGCGCTGATACCGTCACCAATGCCGACCTACGGCCGGTTCTGGACCAGCATAAGCGGATGGCAAAGTACGACAAGGGCACAGCCGCCACCCTGGTATTCAAGGAATGCGCAATTAATGCCCGCACCGGCAACGAGCTTCTCATTGCTGTCGATAAGCAAAACTCGCGGCTCCACTACCACCAGCGCCTGCGAATGAACCACAAGGAGCCGCGCTACCAAATTCCCCTTGACGTATTTCTCGGCAACTCTTGCGTCTCGCTGCATCACAATCTCCTGGATCCGCAAATAGCGATCGGCTCCCCCTCGATGCTTTCGTTATTTAGTGACAACTTTGACTTCCAGACGCGCGACGATTTCGTGCGCGGCCTGCTGATCAACGAGGAGCTGCTGGACAGCCGCATCTACGTTGCCCTGCTGCCGGCCACCCAGTACGCGCACAAAGTCAACAACTGGCCCTCGTACCAGCTGGTAAGCCGGGACATCATCAACCGTTGGGCTTACCCGCTCGTTCCCGACATGGGCGTCTACAAGCTGCACCAGCAGTACGTCTTCCACAAGGACAACATATACAAAAGCCACGAGGCACAAGTGTCCAAAGTAGCGCTGCGTGAGAATGTGGTGATCCAGGCGGGCAGCCGTGTGGAGGCTGGCACTGTAATCAGCGACACGGTCATTGGGGAAAACTGCCGCATCGGAAAGAACTGTCAGCTGAGCAATGTGTTTTTGATGGCCAACGTGACCATCCAAGATAATTGCCGGCTGGATCACTGCGTGGTCGGAGCCAATGCCGTCATCGAAGCGGACTGCGACGTCAGCGCTGGCTGCGTCGTGGGCGCCAAATGCGTGCTCCCAAGAAATACGAAGCTGTCCAAGACCCTGGTCACTAGCACACCGGACACACAGCGCAGGGCGGAGCAGGAACAGGAACAGGACTACGAGACAGTGGAACTGGAGGCCATTGGACCGCAGGCCTATATCGTCAGCGACATCACCACGGGGGATCCCGACGACTCGGATGGTGAGGAGCTGCTGCCCCAGCAGACGCTCTGCATACCCAAAATGGGTGACCTGATGGCGCCGCTGGACGATATCAGCTACTGCAGCGACGTTAGCGACGACGATGATGAAGGGTCGCGAGCTGTCACGCCGCTGCCCGACGACACCAACAGTGAGATGAGACGCACCTAGCGGCGAATTGGTTCTAAATCTAAATTCAATTGCGTTCTATTCCAGTTTTCCTAAGCGAAGTAATCGATTCGCTGTCACGCGGCTTCAGGGAGAAGTCGAATCCGGACTTCCTCATACTGGAGATCAACTCCTCGCGCTATGCTTACAACATGTCCCTAAAGGAGGTCAACTTCAATGTGGTGAAGGCCGTGTTTGGTATGCAGTGCATTGTTGAGCCGGCTAACAATAATGTGCTGGTGGCTATCAGCGCCGCGTTCAAGCAGCTGGGACCCGTCGTCTCCAACTACATCAAAAGCGAGGAAGCCATGCTGGACTGCTTGAAAGCCCTGGAGGTGTGTCATCTACAGAACATCTATGAGTGGCATTATTATTTCGAGTAACTGCTTTCAGGACGTGTACGAGGAGAATCCTTTGGTGCGGGAGAAGATCTCGCAGATTGTCCACTACCTATACGACAAGGTCTTCGTGTCGGAAGATGCCATCCAGGCGTGGTATGCCCAACTCGGTGGCCAGGAGCACGCCCAGCTGCGCCAGAGCCTCGTCAAGCTGGTCGACTGGCTGAATCAGTCCAGCGAAGAGGATGACAACGACGACGAAGAGGAAGAGGATTGTCAGTGAATAAAGCAAAGACTGCCACTATTTTGTTACACCTTTTATTGCAACGCATTATTGATATTTTCCTTGGAGATATCTTGTTGATATTCCCCTCTACATTTTATTAACCTAAATCCAGACCATGACATGGTCCATTGAAAAAAAAAGAAACTAAAAAAAAAAACGCGACAAATAAATCGCATTTTATTTTAGGTTCTCGTAAATGAATTCTTCCTGGAAGTCAGAGTTGCCTTCATCTAGGTTCAACCGCTCAACGCCGACCATTTCAACTTCATCCTCATCCTCCTCATCCTCAGATTCCTTGACCGATTCGATAGTTATCTGGGAATCGTCGGTGCCAGCGGGATTCGGAGACTGTGTGTCCTCTCGCTGTTGCTCTGCATTGTCTGTTTCGGCCTCGTCCGAGTCAATTTTCTCCTCATCTTCACCATCACCTTCGCCTTCTGTATGCTGCTCTCCACTGTCCACATCCATGAGCTCAGGCTTGTCTTCCTGCGGTCGCTGCTTTGTCTCTGTTTCAGCTTCCGCGGTGTCTGTGGTGTCAGCTCTATTACACGGAATCTTGTCCGAATCATCTATAGCGACTGGCTTCTTTTTCGTATCCCCCTTTTTCTCTTTGCACTTTGAGGTATTGCCAGCATCAGCATCATTTTCCTCGTCGCTCCCCTCTTGCTTGGGTGTCTTTGGCGACTTGACATCTTCGGCAGCGGCCCGGCTGTGCCTGCGCTTCTCGAGATTCCGAGTGATATCTACGGCAATAAACTCCAGCCGCAATTGGACGCTCTTGTGGAACACCTCCATGTTATCGCCGCTCACAAGGTTGGTGCGCACTTCTTCCATGCAGCCCTCGAGCACCTGCCTGACCTCGCCAACCGGGCAGTCTCCGCCCAGGTTCTGCGTGACCATCAGCAGCGTGGTGAGGTTCTTTAGCAGGGTCACCATGCGCTCGTTCTTCACCAGGCCCTTGTTCATCTCGTCTACCGTCTGGCTCGCCTTGGCCCGACACTCCTCGCGCAGGTACGTGGGCGAGATCATGGCCTGGACATTCGGATTTCGCGTCAGGGTAGAGGAGAGCTCCTGTACCTTGGTGAGCTCATACATGAGGTCGGTGTTGATGCGCTCAATGGAGACGATATTGTAGGCGTACTGGCGCTGGAAGTTGTCTGCGATCTGACGCCGGTGGCGTTCTCCGGCCTCATCATGGCCCATCATATCGCCCATGGCTAGTTCCGCGGTGGAGTTCATTTTTTGTAGGCGATTGATGCGCTCGGCCTTTACCGCGATATGCTTCTCCAAGTGCACAAGATGCTCCAGCAGCTTATTGGAGTAGCTGTGAACTCGGGTCAGCTGCGGCCGTATCGGGCTCTCCCCGATAGCGTCCTGCCCCAGCAGGGGATCACTCTTGTTCAGTTTCATGCTAAGAGCGTTCCTTGCCGCCGCATTGTTGCTAGCCAGGTTCTTCTGAGGGCCGGAGTGTCCTGCGGCTGCCTTTTTCCCATTGCCGGAAGGACGCTTCTGGAGATAGGTACTGGAGAGGCTTGCCGTGTAGCCCAGGTTGGTGGTAAAGCCCATGTTGTTGGTCTGATAGATGCTCATTAGGTTGGGACGGAAGTCCTTGGTGAAGCTGTGCAGTGGCAACATCTCGTGAAAGTTTTCAGACACTATCTCATAGTCCGGTATGGCGTGGGTCCCCAGGCCGGGACGCTCGAACGTTACCCGGTACATGGCGTTCAGCGAGTCGTAGGCGGCGACAGTGCCGGCGAAAATGCCGTCTTGGGGGGTGCGCAGCCGTGCCGTCACCTTGGTGCCCAGCGGCAAGGGCATGGGGATCTTATCGGGCATATCCGACAGGAGAACGGAGTCCTTTAGCTCGCCCGGCTTACGTGACTGGAGAGTACGCATTAGCTTCCGTTTCCTGTCCAGCTCTTTGCGCTCCTCGTTGAAGAAGTTGGCTGAGCAGCGCCTGGGCTTTCCCATCTGGCGCCTGATGGTCGACCACTCGTGTCGGTTGAGCTGGCGCGTTCCCAAGCGAGGGTCCAGATCGTTTACGTGGTTCAGGAATTCGTCACGGCTGTCGAATAGCGGCTTGTCTATGTACGAGTAGAACCACTCGGCGATGGCCCACTTGTGGGCCTTGGGCAGCTTCAGCAGGTTGCGCAGGCGGAGCCCGATCGCCTGGCCCACCCGTTTGTTGGCCACCAATAGGGCCTGAGCCTGGCTGGCCTCCTCTTCAGCAGCGGCAGTGGCAGCAGCTGCTGCGATGGACCCCTTGGTTCCTCCGGATGCTGCCACGCTGCTCTTGCCCGATTTGTGGCCAGATGGGTTCATTTTGCCGGCGGACTGTGTCTGCCTGACGGCCTGACCCTTGGCTGGCGTCTTCTTGTTCTTATTGCCAGCTGCCGTCATCTGATGTTGGCTACCGGCTGAGGTGGAGCTGGATCCATTGTCGCTGGAGCGCATGTAGCGCGAGACGACGCCCTTGCGCTTCTTGAGCACCTTGGCGGGGGTGGTGTTAAGCACCTTGCCGGAGGAGCCGCTGCCAGGTCCACCGGCGCCCAGGGGCGGGCGACCGGGTATCTTCTTTGGGGCAAGGCTCATGCGCAATGGTTTGTCGTCATTGATAATGTTCTCGTCGTAGAAGAGCTTGTTTCTCTTGCGGATTCGGGCGGGCATTCCACGTGCATTCAGCGTCAGGACGGGAGCCTTTGTAACCTTGGGCTTGGGTGGTGGGGCGCTGCCCACGCGCTGCAGTCCCAGTGTGGCCAGACTAAAAGCCGGCGGCTCCACTTGCTCTTCCGGTTCGCTGTTTTCGTTGCTGTCCGGCTCATCGTCCTCGTCATGCTCCGGGTCTGCTTCAGGCTCGGCTGTAGCTTCCGTTTCTTTTGTGTCGCCGTCGCCTGCGTTCGCATCGACATCACCAGCCCCGGCATCCTTGTTCCGCTCATTATCGCTCTTGCTGTCATCGTCGTGATCCACTGGCCTGGCTGTGTCCACCTCCTCGCTCGATTTCTTACTTGCGACGGCGGCAGCGGCTGCAGAAACGGCTGCTGCCTTCCTGCCCTTGCCTTTGGTAGTTTCTGCGACGGGCATTTTCACTGGGCGAGTACAAGCTGCAAGAAACAGAGAAAACAGACAGTTGAAGATCAATAAAACAATATTCAAACAATATTCGGAACACTCGGCAGGTACGGCTATTGAAACTTTGGGGCCGAAATACTTGGGCAAGTATATATGCACTCGTACTCGTAAAGGGAGAGGGTAAACAGTAGTCGTGCCACAGTGCCTGCTGTTGGGTCACGCTGCCCAATATTAGGCTATCATCCATAGAATATATTTATTGGTGAACCAGTAGAATAAAGCCCTGTGCAGCCGTTCTCTCTCTATCGCTAAAGTCGGCGACTTTTAATAAATTGGTCGCAAACTATGCTGTCCAAAAGGAAAATCTGATCCTTTCTAGTGCAGACTCGTGTGATACCTTAGCTTGACTATTTTAAAGAATTTGGAAAATATCGGGTCATTAGGCTAGTTGACACCGATTTCGGTCCACGACATTTGACTCTCATTTCCCACGTAAAAAACCAAAGTCGAAATTTAATAAAGTATAAACGATTTCTAGATATATTTGTTTGGTATCATATTTTCCAATTTAAAAAAGCTTTTTACTTGAATGTAACCGTTTCCTGTAAATGAATTTCAATAAAGGCAATCCAATTTCCAATCAACCATCTATAGAACATGTTTAGCTCCTATCATCGCCTTTTTTGCTAATGATGAATAAATAGTACATTTAGCTTCAGTTGTTTGTAAACTTAGAATAAAAATTGGATTATGCAGTTGATAGCACAAAAAAACCAGAGGGAACGCGACCGTGGCGTTATTTTGCTCACAATACATTTTTTTAGTAAATTTGTGCAACACAATTTTTTCTCTTGTCAGCTGTTGTCAAGACGCAAAGACGCGCGTCTGCCAATGTAAACGCCAATTTTGCTTCTCTGCGTCTTGGCCGATATCGATACTCTTCGAGTACCGGGTATAAAAAATATCGAGACATGGCCTACTGGGCACTGGTTTTTTTTTTCCCATGAAGCACACGTAGAAGTCATAGAAAGGAAAAAAACTAGTGCCCAGTAGGCTATCTCTCGACATTATATCTCTCGTTTACAAGGCAGAGCTGGGAAATCCTCAGTCAGAACAGAAATCAGCAATGTGCTAGTCGTTTTTCGGAAACAAAAATAATTCCTACAAAATAAGGAAAATCTAAAAATCTAAAAAATCTAAATTAAAGGCTGCGATGCCGACGGTGTATACTGACGTAGCTGCCTCAAGTCGAAATTTGTGCCTGTGTTGAATAAGTGTTGGAGCTTGCTCTTCGTCGTCCTGCTCAGGTTCTGCGTAAGCGATGAGCTCCCCGGCGACAAAGAAGCATTCCGTTTTTGAAAATACCGTTCACATTTTTGGCTTCGAGTATAGCTTCATCCTTGATCAGATCGGTCAGCAGTGGCCCGACCACTTGGCGCATGTACATTCGATTGGGACCGAAGTCTTCGGGCACGTTGGACACATCGTAAATAGCGTCCTGCAATGCCACCAGTGATCTGCGAACCCTATTGTGGCAATTATAATCTGCGAGCTGCAGCATTTAATCGCAACAATACAACTCGCAGATATCTGGTGGCTCTGCAGGACGTTATTTACGATGCGGCCAAAGTGCCCGAAGACTTTGGTCCCAAGGGAATGTACATACGCCAGGTGGTCGATCCATAGCTGACGGAACTGATCAAGTCTGAAGCGATACTCAAAAACAGAAATTGTGAGCAGTATTTTGAAAAACGGAATGCTTTTTAATCGGCGAAGAGCTCATCGCCTACTCAGATCCTGCACAGCAAGCTGAAGAGGAAGATCTCTTCGGGGATTGCTGGGACGTTACGATATGACTATTTTTCCCAACTATTAAGTTGAGGTAAGCCGAACAGCATTCTCTCTCAATCACAATCTGAATAAATCGACCTGCAGTGGCTGCGCCTTGCCTTCGACGCGCTTACTCTCCCTCTCCGCTCTCTCACGCACACTCTTCTTCCCCCAGTGTGACCCCCCTGTCGGAAGCGAGCGAGAAGTAACGACTGGTGTTGGTGTGAGAAGAGAGAGCTAACTGAATACTATACAGAAGTGGAAACAATATTAAAAAGGTATTAAAAAAAAAGAAATCGGTGACGCTGCTATTCAAGTCCAGTCTCCAGCATTCTCAGCATCCAAGCTCAAACTCCTTTCTTTCCGGTCTCTGCTACATAGAAGACGCAAACATGCTCCTGCCCAAGGACCATCGTGCCGCCATCTAAGAGTAGAAGGCGCGATTGTGGCGAAAAAGGATATCCATGCACAGAAGCACCCAGAGATGGAGTCAGTTGCTAACCTTCATGTCATTAAGGCACTACAGTCCCTGCAATCCCGCGGCCTTGTCAAGAAGCAGTTTGCTTGGAGACTCTACTACTGTTATTAGACCAACGAGGACATTGAGGAGCATGCAGCTACCTGCATTTGTCCCCAGAGATTGTGCCCTCGACCCTGAAGCGCCCCGCGAGCTCTGAAACTGTGCGCCCACGCCCAGCTGCTAGCGGTCCACGCACAAGAAGGGAGACGTCGGACGCGGCGCTGGGGAGGTTGAGTTCCGTGACGGATTCGGTCGCGGCTCTCGCAACTAAATACGCAGCGCTCTATTTTTCTAATGTATAAATAATAAAATCTGTTGGAAAATATAGCGAGAATGAAGAAAACCATTTCCCGTTGCGTTATTTTTCTCTTCTCTCTCTCTTTCTGAAGAAAAATTGGCAGAGATACGTGGTAGCCGCATCCCACCTGCATTCACAAACAAATCAATCATATCAATCAGCGATCCCGTAATTAATTACCAATTGGTTCTATTTTAGATCTCTTTTCATAGAATAAAATCGAAATGGGAATATAATAATATTACACCTATACAAATTATCGGATAAACCTAATTTCCCTCAGCAATCCCGATGGAAAAGATCTCAAAACAGCAGTCAATTTCAATTTCACTGCTGTGGCTATACTCAAGTGTAATTTTTAAAGGTCTCAGATTCTAAAAATGTTCCATTTGGAATAAAATAATAAATAGATAGTAATAGCCCGATTTGAAAACGTCTTTTGACGCACTTTTTGTCTATACAAATAAGCGCAACCCTATATATACTATACATATATGTCGTAATGTTGGGTCTCAAGCAGATCCTACCATTTAAGGAAACATTGGCCACTGTGCGCGTCTAACAGCACAACTTAATCAGCGATCAGTGATCTTTATGATACCATTTTGAAGTAAATTCATAGATCACATGTATCGTAAAAATAGTAGAGTCCATATGCATCAGACGCGTTCAGCAGCTCTTGAAACATGATCAATGTGATGCATCACTGATCGCTGATCAAGTTGTGCTGGAAAACGTGCCCATGGAGAAAAAGTCCGATCGAATGTTTTTGTTCAATTCGCTCTTTTCTTCATCAAAAACAGATTTGTACATTTCTCTTCTGTCATTATCCTAAGAGTCTTTGCATATAGAAGAGATAACCACTGTCACTTGCCCATGTGAATAGTATGCGTTTTGATCTTTCTATGGCGTGTAAAATGAGTTTCTGACTCTCTCTATGCATAAGCATAAAAACGAAAAGAACTAAAACCATTTTTTAGTTCAAGAAGTTGGAAGGAATGATTGGAAACCATTAACTGTTTGCTCATGTTTGACTTTATTTGCTGTATGCTGGTACATAATTGTTGTAGTTTTAGTTTTAGTTTCTTCATTTCGTTTTATTTTGTTGCGTAATACTTTGATTGAAGGACCTCTGTATGCAGATACATGTATGTATGTAATTCGTAATTGAAGCACAAGTACAATACATTACAATACAAGTACAGTCAATACACATGCAACATGGACGCGTGTGTGTTTCAGGTATGGTATTAGATACATTAAGATTGCATACATTGCATTTTCCATTTTATAATAACGTACATATGTTTGTATGTATGTGTGTTTTAGGATAAATAGTTTCTCGGATCAATTTCGCGTTCGGCAATTGGTTGGTTCACTTGGTCTTCCGCGAGAAATCTCCTTCTCCCAACACTTCGCCTCTCTCCGCCTTCTCCGAGCTTCGAAATAAATGATGCATTTGTATTTGTATTTGTATGCTGTATGCTTGATGCTTGAGTTCGATATTTTAACAGATTTGTCTGTACAATTTCCACAGAATGACAAAAAAAAAACAAAGGGTTTTTACATGCATACACCTAAGCCGAGTTACATCGAAAAACAAAGTAATAATAATAGTTACAATTAGGATAGCAATAAAAAAAAAACACTTGGCTCTATTTTCTAGTTATTTAGTAGTTTTGTTTGTTTTTTTTTTTGTTTGTTTTTTTTGTAACGTTTTGCAATACATCTGTTTAGGTTCTTTAGATATATAATTATATAACAATACATTATGTATAACA
The DNA here is from genome assembly GCA_963969585.1 of Drosophila helvetica. Classification (NCBI taxonomy): domain Eukaryota; kingdom Metazoa; phylum Arthropoda; class Insecta; order Diptera; family Drosophilidae; genus Drosophila; species Drosophila helvetica. Next base: position 13,189,747 of record OZ018401.1, on the reverse strand, counting down.
AATATGAATAATAATAATAATAGTAGCATACAATAGTAATAATAATAATAATAGTTTGTAATCATAATAACAGCTTTTCGTTCTTTGTTTTACAAGGTTTTTCTCTTTTTTTTTCTTCAGTTTTGATGTTGTTTGATGTTTTTGTTTGCTTCTTGTATACAAATGTATGTAGATCGGTACACAGTAGTAATTATTGGTGACTGTTAATATTTGGATATCATATTTTCCATGTAGATAGGTTACATCAAACAGAAACACAAACAGAAACTGAAACAGTAGGTAAAACACGTTCAGGAACAGAACACACAGTGCTGTGCATGAGCGGCGAATCGGTAAAATATAGCTCTAGAAATAAAATTAGCAAAGGATACTGGGGTACACAGGTGGATACACGGGCTCGGTTCACTGCCATGTTGGGGAGACCTACTGGCCTGACCTGCTGGCCTACTGCCACAAGTGGAACAGACAGGACACACACTGGCGCAGGAAACATTAGAAGGTACGATACATTAAAATCGTCTAATACATACATATATTAAAATACAGAATATATAGATAGAATATACAGATACATATACATATAGGATATATAAATAAATAACAAAATTAATTTGTGAGTTATCGCATTGATTTTGTTTTCCGTTCCGTTCCGTTCCGCTCCGTTCCGTTTCTTTTCGCGCATTCGCCTCTCGGCTTCTTCTGCAGCAGAAAAATAATCCTTAGTTAAATTGGCTCCATTTTCATTCATAATAATTATTGTTTTGTATTTCGTATCGCCGTCGCTTTTGAAGCCCGCGTTGATTGCCTGCCAAAATACATCCGTCACTCCTTCTCCCGCTCCCGCTCCTGCTGCGCCTCAGAGATTGCCTCCCTAGACATTGAATCGTGTCTCGGAGCCGTCAGCCAACATGAGGGTGACTGTACGATTGTTAATCCAGACAAGCTTGGCCAGCCGCATGGGGTTGAGACGCGAAACGTCCGGAATGGGGGCTGTGGAGTAGCCCTTAGTACAACGCGTCTGCGACTGTCCCAGCCCGAACATGCCGGTGCTCGTCTGCCAGAAGGAGAGTCGGTTCTCGGCGCACGAGTAGGAGACCAGATACTTGCCGTCGGGCGAGAAAGCCAGCGAGGTGATGGGGTGCGTGTGAGCGGGGATCATCTGACACTTGTTCTGGCGCAATTCGTAGATGGCCAGGTTGCCGCTGTTGGCGCCGACGGCGATGCGGCGGGTCTGAGAGCAATGGGAGATCTGGTTGAACTTGCAGATCGCCGGGCAGAGCTCGGCTAGGCCGCGGACCTTCAGCTCGTTGCTGTCCACGCAGTGTAGAGCGATGTCCATGACCTCCACCAGCAGGCTAGCGATTTCCGACTGCATCTTGTCGATCAGCATCTCCACGCATTGCAGGATCTCGCCCTTGGCCTTGTACAGGACTGACTGCGTCAGGGGAGCGTTGATGGACTGCGCGTTCTGTTGCATCGTGTTGTACCTGGCCACCTCCCGAGCCATAGTGGTGATGAATGCCGCCGGTCGGGCGGTGGCTATCAGGCGCAGGGCATGCCGGGCCGTACGGCAGGCGTCCGCCTGTGGCGTCAGCGGAAGCTTGTAGTTCAGATTGGGCACCGCTTTGCCCTCGCACGAGATCTCCAGCAGCCCGAGCAGCACCTTGGACACGTCCAGGTATGGCTCCCACACCGTGAAGCCCCTGCCCAGCAGGTCGATGGCCGCTCGCCGCAGGGGCGTGTACTGGGGCAGCTTGGGCGAGGGCGGCGCATAGAGTAGGTGAGCCAAGGCCATCGAGGTGAGCCGGGCCAGGTTATTGGCTATGCCGAAGCCCTCCACAACGGACGATATGCGGCGCTCTCCGCCCTGTCCGGTGGACCCAGTGGCGAGGCTGATGCTCCCGCGGTGGTTGGGCGACTCTTGTGAGATGTCCTGCCCGAACTCTGCCCCGATCACGCCCAGCAGGATGACGGCCGTGGTTTGTTTGCGCTTCAGCTCCGACAGACTAGACGGCTTGCGTATGATCTCCTCTTCCTCCTCCTCATAGTCCTCGTCATTATGCTGCTCCGCACCAGACATTCCTCCCGCACCAGCACCCGTAGCTGAGCCACCAATTGAGTGGGTTCCGTTGCTGCCGCCGCTGCCTCCTACCCCGCCACTGCCATGGGATCCGCCCGAGCTCTGGTTAAGCTGCTGCTGGGCCCCTACGATGGGCTCAGTGTGGGTGTAGAGGGGCAGGTACTGAGCCCAGCTCTCGACTAGCTGCTTGCGCCCCTTCTTGCCCATGCGGGTGAGCTCACCGAGCAGGATCTGCTGGGCAGCCTCGCGGATCTCGATGCAATGATGCTGCCACCGCTTCACCATCATCTCCACCTGCGGTCTCTTGAACTTCTTCGGCTCGAGGGCCTCGATTTTGTCGGGCAACAGGAAGCAGTGGTGGGTGGCGAGGAGGCTCCAGGCATGCTTGATCTGTGAAATGTGGTGGGCGAGGATCTCCTCGCGCTCCTCCTCGTTGCTCAGCGTGGAGTCGGTCCGCTGGGCCAGGCGCTGCAGCTTCTTGTGCTTCTCGCTGTCCGGCAGGAAGGAGGCGGCACTCATCGACAGCAGCGTGTTCGACATGGCCACCAGCGCCAGGATGTGGTTAGTCGTTAGCGTGGTGCTGAGCTCCCAGTGGAGGCGTGAAGTGAATATGGCGGTCAGGTGCTCCAGGCGCTGCAGCTCCTCTGGAAGCGGCCGTTTCTTGGAGCTGGAAGGCAGCTGGAGGCCTGGCGGAATGTCGTAGTTGTTCTGCCAAGTGGGCAGCAACAGGGACATGTAGCCCGCCTTGGAGAGTACCCCGTACGAAATTGGCACAATGGGACGGAGCAGACCCAGCCGCGTCTCGCACATCTTGTCCAGGTGCGGGTCCAAGCCCCACGAGTGGAGCAGCGATAGGAGCAGCTGGGCCACCTCCATCACGTGGGTGACCTCCATCTTGGAGGCGATCTTGCTCTTCAGGTCCTGCTGCTCCTCGTGCGACTCCACCGCCTTCTGCAAGCTCTCCACCTTGGCCTGGACCTTCTTTTCCACAATCTCCGTCTTCTCCTTGAACTTCTGGACGAGTCCGTGCTTGTCCTTGTCCTTAAGGATCTTCTCCACGTCCACGGCCTTGTTCTTCACCTTGTTGAAGAAGTCGCCAATCTTCTTGCTCGCGTCCAGGTGCATCGACTTGCCGTCCTTGGGATTCTGCAGGTGAACGCCCAGCGCCTCCAAGGTGGCCGGCGTCATCTGGGCGTACTCCTCGCTGTGCAGCTCGAAGATCAGTCCCTCGATGTCGAAGAACAGGATGTGGCTCTCGGCGTCCTTCGGGTTGGTGCGCAGTCCCTGGATCACCAGTGGATTGCTGCGGTGCTTCATGAGGAAGTCGAAATTCCCTTGGTTGTGGCCCTGCAGCTGCTGCAGTTGGGTGATCCCCCGCTGGGTGGCGTGCCGGATGGCGTTCATGTTCCTGGACTTGAGGCCGCGGAAGAAGTGAACCGCCGGATTGGCCATGCCCATTTCGCTGGTCGAGGCACCGCTCACTCCGGACGAGCCACCGCCGACCCCATCCTCGCCTGCCTGCTCGTCGCAGGCGGAGAGCACCTCTTCGGCGAGCATACCGTGGAGCACCCGGTCCAGGTGGCCGGTTTCCATCTGCCACACGTACACGGAACCGTCCGAGCAGCCCACGATGAGAAAGTCGTCCAGCGGGCGCCACTTGATGGTCACCACGGGGAACAGGTGGCGACTGGCCAGGGTAACGCACTTGCGCTCCTGCAGGGAGACCAGAGTGACCGAGTGGTCCGAGGCGACCGAGCAGATGCACTTGAGGATCCGCGGACTGCAGCTTTCCGGCGGCACGAGCAGCTGGGTGATCTCCCCCGCATGCACGCAGAAGCGGTGCAGCATGCTGCCGCTGTACAGGTCCCAGAGGCAAACGGCAAAATCGATGCCGCCGGACAGCAGGTGCGACTTCTCGTACCGCGAGTGAATCATGGAGGGACAGAGCAGGCAGTTCACCCTGCCGCGGTGCCCGTAGAGGATCTGGTGCGACGGCCAGTCGCTAAAGTTCTGCTTGATGCCCACCAGCAGCTGCATCATCACCGTCTGAGTGGCTGGCACAATCACAATGCTGCCATCCTCGCGCCCGATGACCAGACGACTCTGCTGCGGCAAGTATATGCTCGAGGTGAGCTTCACCGGCGACTCTGTGATCCGCGACAACTGATCCAGTATCCCCACCGGCGGCGGATCCATAATGGACCATGCTTCTACCAGAGAAGTGCACACGTGTGGCTTGAGGACGCGCGGCGGCATCTGCTTGGCCTGCAGTATACTGATGTTGTCCAGCGGTACCTCCGGCACATTCCACACCGAGATGTACCCCTCCGAGTCGCCGCGCAGTAGGTTGTGCTGTCCGCCATTGCCGTTGCCGTTGCCATTACCATTCCCCATTCCGTTGTTGCCGGCCAGCAGCAGTTTCATGGCTGGTGGACAGGAGAGTACCTTGTCGCCGGCATGCTGGAGCACGTAGTACAGGTAGGGGGCATCCCGGACGACGCTCTTCGAGTGGAACTCCTTGTTGTCGGGAATGCAGTTGGCGGGCAGCCTGTACAGGTAGCCTTTGCCCTCGTCCGTCCAGAGCATGACGCGGTCAGATGTGATGAAGTCGCCGCCCTGCCAGCGCTCGCGGGCCGGCGCGATTACGGAGCAGAGGACAGTGAAATCGCCGGCGTCGTAGATCTGCCAGTACTTGGTGCACACCAAGAGCACAGTGCGCTGGTTTTGGGCACAGCAGTTCATGGTGATGGCGTTGAGGCAGCGGATCTCCTTCGACTCGTTCTCGTAGATGGGCTCCGCGTGCTTGTTCTCGTTCCCCGTCAGAGTCCACACCTTTACTGTGCCCGTGGTGGTGATGGCAAGGACTACGTCGTCCTTGCGCCGCATGGGACGGAGCACGTGGATGGCCGATATCCAGTCCGGCTTCACCTTGGAGCTAAGCACATAGATTACTTCCAGGCTGAACGGGTCCATCACCATGATCTCGGCGTAATAGCCAATGCAGAAGAGACGAATATCCTCGCTGTTGGCCGTATGGTAGCTCTGAATCTGTGTGTGCACCTGAGGCAGCTTGACTGCCTCCATGCACTTGCCGTCGATGAGGTCCCAGGTGCACATCTCGCCGTTCTCCGAAGAGCTCACCAGGAAGTTATTTTCGGGCAGCAGCGAGGCTCGCACCAGGCAAAGCACCGGAGCCGAGTGGCCCACCAGCAGGCAGCGGGGCGACATCTTTAGTGTACTGGGCTCCACCTGCCAGAGGCAAATCTGTCCGTCGTAGCAGCCGGTGACCAAGGTGCACTGGTCGTCCGAAAGAAACACACTGGAGATGCAGTGTGTGGGCGCCGTGGGTCCCCACAGCACCACCGGCACCACCAAATTGGTACTCACCATGGTGACTCCCACACCACACCACCCTTACCCTTACTCCTGTTCCCCACACACTCCTCTCCTCTCCTCACTGTCTCCGTCTGCTTCCTTGCGCTTTCGGTCCCCTTTCGTTCTGGCCTCGGGGTTTCTCTGGGCTCTGTAAGAAGTATTCTTAAGTTAACATTTGCTCAACTTCGAGTGCGCCTGTGCCTGTGTATGTGTGAGCAGTGCCTGGCCGTGCCGTGCCGTACCGTACAGTGGGAGCTGCCTTCAGAGACCAGAGGCCATTGATATTATCTTTCTGACCAATGTTTTTTCACTTACATATGTGTAGGGGCAGGCTCAAATTGCATAACCATTAACCGTTACTTGTTAACTGTCAACTGTCGGGGGAACAGAACGGAACTAAAACAGAAACACCCAAGAAGGGGCACATTTCCTTTCCATGCCATTTGTGATATGAATCCGAATGCTAGATTTACTCTTCTCTGCACATTCCAAGATAACAGTTAACTTTAACAGGTAACTGTATTAGTAGCTGTTGGGTTATCGGAATCGAATCGGCTAGCTTTCCCCCCTGGTCATACTTGCTTCCACTGGTTCCACTTATTCACGCATTCGTGTTCGTGTGTAGTTTGCTGCTGCCAGCTGTTACTGTACTTTACCTACCTACCTAGTAGAATGGCAAAGATAAACAAGAGATTCGAGCCGATCCAACTGGGGTTATACAATAGCATTGCATTGGAGACGGGAGCAGTCAGCGGACAGGGGCGCGGGCAACCTTGGAGCCGCAGTCATTTTTAAGGACGGACGACGGGAATGGCAGGGAGTGCATTAGCATGGAAACTGATCGGATCGGGGCTGTCAGCAATTGAGGCACGATAAATTAATTGAGCAGACGAGACTATTTGGCATCGCCGCAACCCAAACCGAAGCGATTGTTGGCTGGCTGGCTGTCTGTATGCCTGGCCTACACATACACATTTACCTAGAGTCCAATCGCACACACAACGACACAGAAAATAGGCACTAGAACCCACACACACACACATTGGCAAACGCGCCAACAACAATAATTGTAGATATGTATGTAACTTAGAATTTCGCTAACATTTCTCTGGTGTTTTCCGTATTGGGGTGGCGCGTGATTCCCTTCCCTTCCCGATTCCTATGTGGATTCTAGCTCGTTGTATAGCTGGGGTATTGCTACTTTATCGTTTTGATTGCTGGTTGATTGTGAATATTGATTGATCCTGATCCGCATCCACATCCACATCCGTCTGCTGTTTCGTGCTGTTTATCCTGCTGCTGCTGCTGCTGTTGCGTTGCTGCATTCCAAACTGTGCGTGTACAGCGAAGTAAGAGAGGAGCGAACTTCAATGTCGTCGTCGTCGCTGTCGTCCCACGATTCTAATTCATATGCACACTACCCCTCGTACGTGCTGCTGCTGCTGGCTAACAATTACAACACACACGTTGATATAGCTTTTGCTTCTGCTTCTGCGGCTGTTATTGTTGTTGTTATTTCTGTTTTTGTTATTGCTGACAATTTTTCATATTATGAATATTTCCATTTTGTTTTTGATTCCTTCGAACTGTTGCTCTCTCGTACAAGTTTGAACAGCACTACAAACGGTCGATACACACGCACTCAAATAATTGATTATAGTAATTGATTTTTTATACTTTCTTATACATATTTCCCTTTTTTGTACGACTGAGGCAGAAGAAAAAAATCAACGAAAATATCTTATCGACCGTGGGGTAAGATTTTCGATAAGTTTAAGTGTTGCCGCACTCGCGAATCGATTACTGCGACAACAGCGTGGGAAAGGGCGACAACCCTGCTCCAAAAATTTAATATTTTACTCCAATTGTTTATAATTTGATAGTTTTTGCCACACTTCCTACAAACTATGGGGCAATATATGAACAATATCATTTCGAACGCTATAGCGAAAACTTTCATGGCATATGGGGCATTTTAAACCCGAGCCCACATGGAGTGGGCGACTATGTTGTTACTTTTTGCCCAACGGACAACACTTTGGACACAATTGCATTTTGCACAAAACACTGTCTATTGACACACAAATCGTTTGAAAGCGTCCAGAGACATATTCCTAGGCTTTGATCTTGATTTAATGATCACTCGCAGGACATGTTTATGGAAAATACACATTAAAAAATTATCTCGGCACACAGGGCAGAAAGTGGTCCAGTTGTTTGCAGGACAAACAATTGCTTAAATCGAATCGAATTCAACAGTCTAACAAGGTTTTTTTAAATATATAAGAGCTATATTGGTTTACTTACTACTTTATATAGTTTTTGCAATATTTTTGTACTTTAATTCCCCTCTATTTTGAATTAACAACACAATTCGTAAAGAACACACACTTTTGAATGGCCAGCAGAGAAATAAAAATTCGTGCTGCCACCTTGTCGCAAAGAAAAGGCGCGAGTGTCGTGCAGTAGTCAAAAATATATCGATGAGAAACTCCAAATAATCTACACTGCAAACGTTGATTTAATTTATAAAACGCTTTTTCGCATCTATTTGTTTATGTATGTTTTGTTAAAATGTAAAACTCCTGCAGAGCTCGTCCTGCCGATAGATTTAGAGTATCAACAGCTGTTGATACCCTTTCTACAACCATATCTTTTTGCTGGTAAAGTTCGTCATTCAACTGCTGAAATATACAATTAAAATATGGCTGGAATATACAAACGTGTTTTCATTTAAGATGGAGTCATATTTGAATCAATTTTAGAGTGACAAATTGCTACAGTGGTTGTAAATGCATCTTGTATAGGTGTATACAGAATCGAAAGAGTATCTTGTCGAAGTATGACGAAAGAAAATTTCATTGTTTTTGTTTTGCCACAACGTAGACACAGCCGCATCCACATCACACGGCCGCCTCATTCTGGGTATAGCAAATTGAGAATGCTCATAATTGGATTAGCGCTATTCATTGACTGACCGATTAATGCATCAGCCTGGTGAAATATGCAAAAAGTCTGCAATAACCTGTACGTGATATGCTATCTGTGGGTGTTACTCGGTCTAGTTGCGCAGGGAATCTCACAGAAGCACTACACACGGGCGCGTATGCTGGAGCTGCGGTGAGTAATTAGTAGAGGCCACAAACGTTCCACACTCTACCCTCCTTGTGCTACTCTCCTAGAGAGGATGTGCGGCGTATGTTCCAGCACGCTTACGACGGCTATCTGACGCACGCCTCCAACTATGACGAGCTACGCCCACTCACATGCGACGGCCACGACACCTGGGGCAGCTATTCGCTTACGCTGATCGATGCCTTGGACACACTGGCCACTATGGGCAACTTCACCGAGTTTCAGCGGGTCTATACTCTGCTCACACAAAACATGAACTTCGACAGGGACATCAACGTCTCCGTCTTTGAGACAAACATCCGTATCGTGGGTGGCCTGCTGTCCGCCCATCTGCTGTCACGTCGCGCCGGCGTCGCACCGGAGCCGGGCTGGCCCTGTCAGGGGCCATTGCTACGCATGGCCGAGGACGTGGCCAGACGCCTGCTGCCCGCCTTTGACACCAACACGGGCATGCCCTACGGCACGGTGAATCTCCGCTACGGTGTTCCCAAGGGCGAGACTCCGGTGACCTGCACGGCCGGTGTGGGTACCTTTCTCATTGAGTTCGGCACGCTGAGCCGGCTAACCGGCAACAAAATCTACGAGGAGGTAGCGCTGCAGGCCGTGTATGCCCTCTGGGAGCACCGATCACCCATCGGTCTCTTCGGCAATCACATTGACGTGCAGAGCGGCCGCTGGACAGCCCTCGACTCAGGCATCGGCGCGGGCGTCGACTCCCTATTCGAGTATCTGGTAAAGGCTGCTATACTGCTCAACCGGCCGGAGCTTCTCGAGCTCTTCCACGAGGCGCGAGCCGCCATCGACAAGTACATGCGCAAGGAGGACTGGTATGTGTGGGTGGGCATGAACAAGGGCCACGTCACTCTGCCAGTCTTCCAGTCGCTCGAGGCCTTCTGGCCAGGAATACTCAGCATCGTCGGGGACACGGAGCCGGCCATGCGCACCATCGTGCGCTACATCAGCGTGTGGAAGAAGTACGGCTTTTTACCCGAGTTCTACAACATTGCCGCCGGCGAGGCGTCCCCCGATCGCGAGGTCTACCCCCTCCGACCGGAGCTAATTGAGTCGGCCATGTATCTGTATCGATCCACTAAGAACGAGTACCTGCTCGAGCTCGGCGAGCGTGTGCTGGAATCGCTCGAGTTCAGTGCCAAGACTAAGTGTGGGTATGCAACGGTAAGCATAGCTCGTAGCATGGCTGATTCTTCCCGTGGATTAATTTCCTTCTTCTGGCAGATTCGCAATGTGCTAACCCATGAGAAGGAGAATCGGATGGAGTCGTTCTTCCTGGCTGAGACGAGCAAGTACCTGTATTTGCTTTTTGACGTTGACAACTTTCTGCACAGCGACGGGGCGCAGGGTGAGCTGGCGGAAACGGATGAGAACGTGTGCGTCGTACAGGCGGGCGCCTACATTTTCAACACGGAAGCACACCCCATGGACATGTCCGCTCTTCACTGCTGCCACGACCACAATGAGGATATATTCGGATCCCTGGACCTGCAGCGGCTCAGCGCTAATGCGATCTTCAAGCGAAGTCGCCAGAACCAGATGGCCGAACAGGAGCACTGGGTGCCTCAGTGCCAGGCGCAGGACTTTCCCAGCTATGATGAGGAACCGATCCCCGAAAGGGATCGAGATCGGGATCGGGACCAGGAAACGGGCAAACACTCCACCACCATGGCCGTAGACATCGAGGTTTTCGATGAGTTTGAACAACCGGTGGGGGATGTGCTGGTGAGCAACTTCGAGCGTATACGAGAGGAGCGTGAACTCAACCAAAGCCTGTTGCAGATCAAGGTGCTGCGAAACCAGCTGACCGTCAGCGACCTAGACGAGTTCTTTGCCCGCCGCCGAGAGAACTTTGCTGGCGCCACGGACGCCCTGAACTATGTGCTGGCCTTCATGGGCAAGTTTACGATGGATGTGGCCTTCATCCGGGGTCTGCAGCTGTACGACAGCAACATCACCAACTTCCTCGGAGCGGCTGCGCAGAAAGAGTACGAGGAGCGGATGCGGTCCTTGTGGGAGCTGTACGATCTGGAGCAGCAGTACGCGGCCAACATCTTGCTCATTCAGCACCTGCAACTGCTTAGCTTCCAGACCGACGGCGAGTTGATGCGCAGCCATCTGGCCGAGGTCCTAGACAGCCTTGACCGGCAGCAGGATCCCTTGCACTCTCAGTTGGACATTGCCGCCTTGGCGGACCCCTTCTCGCATGCAAACTCAACTCCGCCAGTAGACGGTATCGACCAAATTATCCTCAAGGCCTGCATCGGCTACGAGATAGCCATGATGAACACCACCGCCATGCAGGCATTTGTCCATCGCATCTACCTCATGGGCACCAAAGAGGCGATGCCCCGCTTCACCCCGCTGCTCGATCCTGTCGAGCTAGGCACCCTGAAGGTCGTCCAGCTGAAGCCTCACGAGCAGCGGGAACTATTCAAGTACACACGACGCCTTGTGACTTTCCGGAAGCGGATGTCCGAGACGGTGGACCGCCTGCAAACCCTCATGCTAAAATTGACGCCGACCAAGGAGAAGCCCGTAGCTGTCGCGACAGTAACTGCTCCGCCAGCTGTTGTGCCAATGGAGGCTTCGCCAGCGCCTATCACCACCACTGATGACAGGGCGAAGTCTCCGCAGCCTGAGCTGAAACAGCAGAAAGAATCGGAAGAGCAAGAGGTGGAGTCTGAGGAGGGATCGGTGTGGTCACAGTTCGTGCAGACGATACTGCGTAAGACCACTGTGCAACGAGTGAAATTCGACGAGGGGTTGCTGCAGGAGAAGACCCGTAAGGCGCTGGAAAAGCACTCCCACAATGAGAATCCGCGTGAGCTTTTTACCTGTCAGCGCCCCGAATTTATCGAGCAGTTTGCGTACCGAGATTTCTACCCCGTGACGTAGTATGGAGCTGCCTAGTCAATGTCTTCGTCAACGACATCGACACTGACCACCACCAAACAAACTAAACACGACTGATCTGTAGATATGTATTTAGTTAGTTAGAAGGCATTCAAATCTGAATAGTTATGTTATCAACTTGAGGCATATCTATTAGATATGTCTGCATATAATCTGCGACTGCATAGACAATTTTCTCAATTCCATTCCTGTTTAGTTTTCATTGTAAGGCTAATAAGATCATTAATAGGAGGGCTCTTCTCAAAGAAATTCAATGAGATTTTGTATTTCCCACTCAGGTTGATCCACTTTAAACTCAACTAAATTATAGTCTAAATTGAATCTTTAAAATGTTCAAGAAAAACGTGCGAGTGCTTTGAGCGTTCTAAGGATCTTTTGCATAAAATTGGTAAATGTTGCATTTGGAATCTGTATATAGGGAAGTGGCTGAATCTACAACCAATTTTTGCGTGGCTATTTACAATTTGAATAATTTCGAATGTTGTTGTTGGGATTAATAACTGGCCCTGGCATACTTTACGTAGAAGTGGTTTGTTTTTAATATGAATAGCAATTTTTGAGATGTGGACTTCTGACTAAAATTGAAAGGGATTGCAGTAATGGTTATTTCAATTGTTTATATAGAGTTACGTTCCAAAAATTTGCGTGTTGTTCGTAGTTTTTGGAAACTTTTAGGTGAATAAGTTTCGTACCATTTCGTTTTATTTCAATAAATTATTTGTGCTGAATCTATTGGGTAATAAAAGAGAATACACGGTGAATAGTCCTTGATCAGGGAGCTGATGAGGATGGGATGCTCTTTCTTCTTTATTTTTTGGCAATTCATTTATTATAATATAATGAATACTTATCATTTCTGTCGTTTCTGTTAAGCACTAAAAACAAGGTTTGTAAATACTTAAATACATATGTAAGTATGTACATAAATTCATAAAAGTATTTGGAAATCGTGTATGCGTGTTGACTATTTGCATTGACTGTTGTTGGCTGTATTATAATTAAATTGATTTATACCTGTATTTATGCATTCAATTAGATTCGATTATCTAATATTGGCGACATTCAAGAGGCCCAGAAAAGCAATAGTGGAGTCGATTGCGCAACAGAGCCATGGGGCGGAGGTTGCGGCTGTGTGTCCCGGCTCAGGCTGCGCCTGCGATTGTCTAAACACGCAATGGTAATCATTTCAATGGATTTATTTTCGGAAATTTTTTTTTTTTACTTCAAGGATTTGGTTTGGCTTGTACCAAATTACGCCAATGACATGATATGAACTGGAAACGAAGTTGAAGTGAAAGTTTTTGAAGGGAATGGACTACTGCTGGGAGTGAAAAAGTAAAACGAAACTATGCTATGGCTGGCAGGCCCTGTAATGGTGGCGTCTGACGTCGACGGAACTGTGATTGTGGGTCACACCCTCCATACTGCCACAACCTCCATACTGCCTTGAGGCTCGGCGCGGCTCCTTTTGTGTGTGCGTTGTGTACCGTGGATGGCGGGGAGTGTGGAGACGTGGGGATGCGTGTGTAGTATTGGAAACATTGCCTGCCATCCGACAACAACAGCTACAATGGCGAAAGTTTAATGAGTGCAATTTTTGTAAATGAAAGCAAAATGAAATGACAGACGGCTGAGCGAACTGATAGATGTGTTTTTGCAGTGAATAAAGTAAGACCGACGAACAAGTCAAACGAAGGAAACACGCGACGGGGTGCAGACGGTGTTGCAGAGTCGGTTCGTCTTCGAGTGCAACTTTGTTGAGAGAATTGAGAGACAATCGGGATGAGGTCCAGCGGCTGCGCTCCACTGGAGAATGGCGATGGCGAGGAGGATGACGAAGGTGGGCAGGACCACCATGAGGGTGATCCGCGTCCACTGCCGTACGACTTTGAACAGGAGCTGATCAGAAAGTCCAACAGGCATATACGCCTCTACGGTGCCTTCGTGCCGGTTAGCAAAGGTGCCTTGACAGACGTTTTGATCTCCTCATTTGTTCCACCTGCTCCTCATCCTTAGAGTATATGCTGACTCGGAAATTCTACGCCGAGTACGAGCAGCGGAAACCGGCACAGCCCCTGCGCTTCCTGCGCTACACCCAACCGGAGAGGCAGTTGGAACGACAGAGGCAGCTGAGCTTGGGGACTCCGTTGCTGGAATCGCAAATGTACGGCTGGCTGCCAGTGCAGGCTCGAAAGTGCGCCCTAGAGCTCAATTTTCTGCATGCTCCAAAACTGCGCTGCAGCATGACGATCCATGGCGAAAACCTGATGGCGGAGCGCATCACGGAACGTCCCACATTCAACGGACTGCGCTTTCTGCTTCATTAGAACACACAAAGAATTTTAAATGGAAATTGCAATAGTGTGGCAACACTAAGGAAGTGCGTTTGCAAGCCAGCTGGCAGCCTCAATGTTTACACACGTTCTGCGTTTATTTTTTGCAATTTAAACTCCAAAATACAGTTTCGAATATTAGCAACGTTGTACTTGCCAGCAGTTTCTTTTTGTTTGGGATAAGTATAGCAGGGTCGCTACAGTTAAATATCACGTCCGGCTGGAGTACACAAAATGGTATGAGAAATGCAGCTCAAAGGAAAAGTGTTTGGCGGCGGAGCCAAAGTTCACGTTCGATGGGATGGCTTCATTTCAGCCTCCGTTTAATGACTTAATAAATATGTACATATGAATTTTTTTATAGGGTCATTCAAATAAGGTAAAAAAGGAAGCCAGAGGTGTGAATTCCCAGAAATCAGCGACAAAGAATCCCAGCAACCCGCCAAATAATGACCAGCAGCCCAATGTGCAATGTGCTTCAAGTCAGGATCAATTCCATGAACTCCTACTCCACACCGTGCAAAAGACGTGTAAGTTCTAGCTAGCCATTTCCAGACCAATGTGTTAACTCTGATCTCCGTTTTTGGAACTTTCAGGGATGCGGGTTCGGCATTTTGTTATGTCCGAGCTAAGTGGAAGCGAGCTGTTGGAAGCTGCGGCGGTGTGGTGCGCCCGCAATCCTCACATTGCCATCTGTTTGCTGGCAGCTAGCTTGGTATTTCTTCTACCATTCCTGATCATTTTCGGCTTCGGAATCGCTACCATGGTGATGACTTTTACAGGCCTCTTGGTGCTAGAAGGTAGGAAACCCGAAAGATGATATTTTTTACTAAACTTCCGCTTGTTCCAGGCACTCTTCTCACCATTGTCTCTATGATGTTCTTTGCATGTCTGGGTGGCTTTGCTATCATGGTTCCGGTGATTGGAGTTGTTACTGTTGGTGTATACTTTGGATTCGCTCAGGTTTATGGTTTATATGAAGGAAAGGAGAGCCGCAAGACTATATTTACTAGGTCTGTCAAAGATCCGCCCAAGCCATGTGACTTGGTGCCGGCATCAGTGATAATTTCTGAAGAGCCAGCCAAAATCAAAATAAATAACTGAAGAATGGAAGCCTAGTAATCTAATTTGTGAAATTAACTATTAAAAGTACTGAACAAGTACACCACCGTGGGATCCACTGATCCTAGTTACCCCTCCCCCAACCCTCTGTTGATTCACGAATTTTTCGGTGCTGCCAACTGTTTACAATGCCGCAACAGAGCTGCCAGCTGTTGCCAATTGAATTGATATCGATTGGTTGTTTTTATCGGTTCAAACAGCTTATAGTGACAGCACCACATAATAATTAAAAGAGGTTGGCAGTCCCAGCAGCATGGACTATCGCTGCTAAATAGCTCCCATCACTAGTTCTGTATTCGTCGCCATATACATAGTTTTCACATTTGAGATTTTTTGTTAAATTTAAAGATTTAAGAGTGTTTCATTAACAGAAACCTGCTTTTAAGCAGAATTACCTTTTCCCTTTTCCGCGGTAAGTACTTAAAATGACAACTTTCCTTGAATGGACACTGTGAACAATATTTGTATATAAAAAACTGCAGTCGCTAAAACTCACACACACGTACACACGCTTGTTTGGGTGAGTAGTGAGTGTTTCGAAAAGATAAAGGCTACAAATTAGATTACAGAGTTAGTACTCAAGTGCATACATATGTAAACATTTATGTATACATACATATGTATTTTTATTTTCAAAATGAAGTGTCTTAAGTTTATTGAAATTAGGTAGGCGCTGGTCGGATGCGATGCTCTAGATTCGGTCCAATAACTTGAAACTTTGACGACGAACTTTTTCATTTACAAATTCCATTGCTCCATGAATTTTCTTAACAATATATTTTTACTGAATCATATGTAAATCCGCAAATGTTTATCCGCCGCTCATTGATGGAAACAAACAAAAATAGCCATATCTAGTTAGTTCGTCCGCTTATTTTTATTCAGTGAACAATGTAGTTATTTAGTTCGTTCTTGGAGATGTATTGATGAAATGTTCTGCTGTTTTGCCCGATAATGAACTCAGCTAACACACAGAGTAAACTTAATGTACAAATCACGTAGAAATTCCATTTATAGTCGTATTCCCCTTGTTTCAATATGAGTTTAGCATTAAAACACAAGCTACATTTTTGTTGGGTTGGTGGGTTTCATCCCTCTATAGTTGCCATGTAGCTTACCTTGTTTGTTTAAACCAAATTTTAAAAACAACTCAATAAAAAAGAGTGCTTAAAATTTGCCAGTGCTCTCCAAATTTTTAAGCTGTCTCAACGAAATTTTGCAGATTATTATAACCAAAAATATGTATCGGGATCGAGATATATATACGGGAATCTAATTAAATGCATGAATAGGTCAAAAACATGTCAATACGATAAAAAGTCATTATTATTAAGAATTCAAAACAGCTTGAAAAACCGTACTTTCACATTAATTCAGAAATAGGGTATACAAATGTCCTTACTCCGTAAATATGTTGCTGATATGTCGCTAATGTGTAGTTACCGTGTAGTTTCCATGCACAAAAAGGGACATTTTTTGTGACCTTTTTTGCTTAAACCATATTATTCTCAAATGTCAAATAACAGGAATTACCTAAAATTGTTGTAGAAAATTGATTCTTCAATCGGATAAAATTATGTTTTTGGGCCGCAATTTCTAAAAATATCGTCGTTTCTAATATAATCGTCGACAAAAATATCGCAGCGATGCTACCGTATCAAAAATAAAAAATATCGCCCATGTCGATATATCGAATTAATATGAAACAATTTTTTGTTAAGTGCGTTTAAAGAAAGGAAATCTGCTTTAAAGCAGGAGAACTAAACTATACTGACACGGTGAGTAATTCGTGGTTATAGATTTATGAAAGATTCAAAATTCGTGAGGATTATGTGCGTATATGTGCAAGTTACACTGCTGTGCAGCATAAAAAACATTTAGGAAAGCTACTAGTTGGCAAGGGCAAACCAGTAACCAGAGGTGGTGTGGTAAGCTGACACTCATACATTACATCTACATGTTCACATGTGTGCATGGAGATGGATACACACAACCAGAATTTGTATGTATTCGATAAATTATGCTGCTGTTTTTTTTGCTCTCTTGAAAGTAAACAACGCCAAAGGCAGAAAGTAATAATTGGTTGCAAACAAGTTTACCGCTTTATCGGACAAGATATCTCGGCTTTATCTAATCTTGTATTCAAAGAGTAGCTAAAACCCGTCAAATCCGTTCTTTTGCCTGTGTATGTATGCACTAACTGATGAATGGATGGCAACACTGCGCAGCATTGCATTGTGTTGAAGCAGCAGCAGCAGCTCTTTCGGCCTGTCCATTTGTTGCCCTTAACTTTCTTCCTCTCTCTCTCCGTTCACACGCTCCCACTCGCTCTTGCGCTCGTTTAGTGCTGCTGCTGCTGCTGCAAGTGCGTCTGCTTCTGCTGCCTCGTCACTTCACTCGCGTCTATTTCGTTCTAATGAGCAAGCTGGTCGGACGCATTTACTGCAGTGTCTTTAACAAAAGACTACCAAGTCTGTTATAAAGTTGGATGTAGTTTCTAAAGAAGCAAATATAAAATTTGTTGGTATAAGGAGGTGCTAAAACAGTAAAAACAGATTTTAAAAATAATTAAGGTTCGTACGAAATGCTCGGCTTAAATTCTTCGGCAGGTAGATTCTACCCATTTACCTAAGCGTTTGTTTGCGTGTCTTGTGAATTTCTTTGTGTATGCCATCCGTAAAGACGCATCATATTTTGTATTATGTTGGCTCTGCGGACACTCAAAGCTGAAATGTGAAACATACCAAAAGGAAGAAAATATGTACAACAAAATAACAAAGAAATTATTGTGGATAATCGAGTTACGGGTTACGGGTAAAACCATTCCTGCCGATTTACTTATGTAAAAACGAAATTAGAGCCAGCTTACATGTCGTCACATCGTTTCACGGCCGTCTATTAAATATAAGCAATAATACATTTGCATTAAATAATAATATATGTAACTAATAGCTGAAGAGAGTAACGAGACCTTAGACCTCAGGCCATCTAAATTCTTCTATGTATTTGTTTTTTTTTTTGTGTTTGTTTTCATATCATCCGCACACATGCATAGATATGTAACTAATACACACACACATAGAAATTTTACATGCTAATCTACTCATATTTTCTGTATTACAGGTGTGCTGTAAAGCGCTTTAATCGCCAAGATGAGTTACATGCCAGCCCAGAATCGTACAAGTAAGTACATTACTCCATTCATTTATTCGAAATCTTTTTGGGTTCTCAAATCGGGGAATTCATTTACCAAAGGGTAATCCGAACTATCGACCTAGGTTACCATTTGCTCCCAGTATACCCTCAGTTGGATGATCTTTCCATTTTTTTCTTTCTTTCATCCATCAAACTCGACCAAACACGAACCACCCACCCACCCATTGCATTGCTGGATGGTTGACTGACTTTCATGTCGCAATTTAACATTTTATGCTTCTGCGACTTGAAACGTAACGGAGAATGATAGGAGACTGCATTTGTACATATGTACATATATGTATCTGTCTCGCTCTCCCTCGTGCGTTGTGTTTTTGTTACCACTTCATTTGCACTCGGCTGCCGTGGGGCGGGGCGAAGGGACGAAGAATGTGCGCTATTGTTGTACTCTTTGAAACTTGATTCTCACACACCACACACACAACACACCCCACACCCACACCCACTCATAAACGTATGCACATACACGTGGCGACCCATTCTCGTCCTCTCTCAATCTCATTTTCGACGTGAATGCCCACTTCCTATTGTGTGTGTGTGTGTGCGCTTTTTTTTCTGCTTTTTTTTGTGCTAAGAATTTAATTAGTAGGCAAAAAAACAGCAAGAAGGAGCATTTTTACGTAAAGGCTTCGCATAAATTATGCTACAGCCGCTGTGGTCCTCTGCTTTGCCTTTGGAGTGCTGTGCTGCGCCCCACTTGAGGGATGAGGCACAAAAAGCGCTTAATCGATCTGGGAAATGAAACGAAAATGTGCGAATGCAAATGCAGTGAGGCAGATACCGGGGTGTGGGCGTGGCCTGTGCACTGATGAAACGTGGACGTGTTCGTGTCGGCATATGTATGTATGTATATATATAAAAATGTATGTATGTATGTATGTATAAGGACTGAAACAAAGCTAAAGAAGTGAGGGGCCTGAAACTGCATAATTAAGCCAGAAATGGCAAACAAAACGCCCTCAAATCCTTTGCCTTTCCAGTGGCAAACTCTCAAACAAACTCCTCCTCATCACCCGTCAATTCCTCCGAGTGTATTTGTGTATATGTGTGGAAGAAGAACGTCCTGGAAATATCCTGCAGCGTTCAATTTGTCATGCTTCACATTTTTTTCAACTTTTTTTTATGCTTAGGTCCACATTCTGCTGCCGTTCTTGCAGCATGTTCACTTTCTGTCACTGTCGCCTTCCATTTGGCAATCCTTCGTTTCGAGACAGGGCGAGGTGAGAGGTGTGGTGTGGTGTGGTGTGGTGCTGGGGAACATCCCAACTGGAGAGGCGAGGCAGTCGTTGCTTGATGTTGAGAATGGGCGGGCTCCATTGTCGTTCTTTAAAAGCTTCCAAGGATACCAGCGGTGTGGCTTGGGGAAGGTGGTACATACATACGTATGTTCGGTGGGCTCGTAATCCGTTGACGGAAATGCTTTCGAGGCTGCACATAAATAATTTAAAATCTGTCATTTCCTTTCCATCTCTAACCCTTTCTACCCCACTCTCCGTCTTGTGGTAGTGTCGCATAATAATCAATACAATCCGCCGGACTTGCCACCCATGGTGTCAGCCAAGGAGCAGACCCTGATGTGGCAACAGAACTCGTATCTGGGTGACTCGGGTATCCATTCGGGGGCCGTCACCCAGGTGCCGTCGCTGTCGGGAAAAGAGGATGAGGAGATGGAGGGCGATCCGCTCATGTTCGACCTGGACACGGGATTCCCTCAGAACTTCACACAGGACCAGGTGGACGACATGAACCAGCAGTTGAGCCAGACGCGTTCGCAGCGAGTGCGAGCCGCCATGTTCCCAGAGACCCTGGAGGAGGGTATCGAGATACCATCGACACAGTTCGACCCGCAGCAGCCGACGGCTGTTCAGCGTCTGTCGGAGCCGTCGCAGATGCTGAAGCATGCTGTGGTCAACCTGATCAACTACCAGGACGACGCCGAGCTGGCCACCCGAGCCATACCTGAGCTGATTAAGCTGCTCAATGACGAGGACCAGGTGGTGGTCTCGCAGGCCGCCATGATGGTCCACCAACTGTCCAAGAAGGAGGCCTCGCGCCATGCCATTATGAACAGTCCCCAGATGGTGGCCGCCCTGGTGCGTGCCATATCGAACAGCAACGACCTGGAGAGCACCAAGGCCGCCGTTGGCACCCTCCACAATCTGTCACATCATCGCCAGGGTCTCCTGGCCATCTTCAAGAGCGGCGGCATCCCGGCCCTCGTCAAGCTGCTATCATCGCCCGTCGAGAGCGTGCTCTTCTATGCGATCACCACACTGCATAACCTACTGCTCCATCAGGATGGCTCCAAGATGGCCGTGCGCCTGGCCGGCGGCCTTCAGAAAATGGTCACCCTGCTGCAGAGGAACAATGTCAAGTTCTTGGCCATCGTCACCGACTGTCTGCAGATCCTGGCCTACGGCAACCAGGAGAGCAAGCTCATTATACTTGCTTCAGGCGGACCCAACGAACTGGTGCGCATCATGCGCTCCTATGACTATGAGAAGCTCCTCTGGACCACATCGCGCGTCCTCAAGGTGCTCTCGGTGTGCTCAAGCAACAAGCCGGCAATAGTGGACGCCGGCGGTATGCAGGCCCTGGCCATGCACCTGGGCAACATGTCGCCCCGTCTCGTCCAGAACTGCCTGTGGACTCTGCGCAATCTTTCGGATGCGGCCACCAAGGTGGAGGGACTAGAGGCCCTATTGCAGTCCCTGGTCCAGGTTCTCGGCTCCACCGATGTCAACGTGGTCACCTGTGCCGCCGGCATCCTCTCGAATCTGACGTGCAACAATCAGCGCAACAAGGCCACCGTCTGTCAGGTGGGCGGTGTCGACGCACTTGTCCGCACCATCATCAATGCCGGCGATCGCGAGGAGATTACCGAGCCGGCTGTATGCGCCTTGCGCCATCTCACATCGCGCCACGTCGACTCTGAGCTGGCGCAGAACGCGGTCCGTCTCAACTACGGGCTTTCGGTTATCGTGAAGCTGCTCCATCCCCCATCACGGTGGCCGCTTATCAAGGCCGTCATCGGGCTCATTCGTAACCTGGCCCTCTGTCCAGCCAACCATGCCCCATTGCGAGAGCACGGCGCCATCCATCATTTGGTGCGCCTGTTAATGCGCGCCTTCCAAGACACTGAGAGGGTAAGATTCTACCCCCTGCCTGCTCGCACTTGGTGTACTCGTACTGACCCCGACTCTCTCTTCCTGCAGCAACGCTCATCGATTGCCACCACGGGCTCCCAGCAGCCGTCTGCTTACGCCGACGGCGTTCGCATGGAGGAAATTGTCGAGGGCACGGTGGGGGCCCTGCACATCCTGGCTCGGGAATCGCACAATCGCGCCCTTATACGCCAGCAGTCGGTTATTCCGATCTTTGTGCGCTTGCTCTTCAACGAAATCGAGAACATCCAGGTAAGCCAGCAAAGAATCCCCCAAAAGAATTACTCGCTTATCTGTCACCTCTCTCCTCCACATAGCGCGTGGCTGCCGGTGTGCTCTGCGAGCTAGCCGCCGACAAGGAAGGGGCCGAGATCATTGAACAGGAGGGAGCCACCGGGCCGCTCACTGATCTGCTGCACTCCCGCAACGAGGGCGTGGCCACATACGCCGCCGCTGTGCTCTTCCGCATGAGCGAGGACAAGCCGCAGGACTACAAGAAGCGTCTCTCTATTGAGCTGACCAACTCCCTGCTGCGCGAGGACAACAACATTTGGGCCAATGCTGATTTAGGCATGGGTCCGGATCTACAGGTGGGTGGACTACTACTAGTCTAAGTGAGGCAGGCCAGTCTGCAGCAGGTGTACCTTGGCTGGGTTCCATTGGGTTTTCATTTATTAAATCTGCTTCTTTGTTTCCCCTCCACGTCCGCGCCGAAGCGAACTCTGTACATACAACTGTAAAATTGTAGAAATTTAAACTATTCCAGCATTCCATTATATACCTAGTATCGACCAATATAATCGCTATTCCATGGACTTGCTTAAGATTTCAATATGCGTTTGAATTAAAACTTCTTTCTTTGTTTCGTTTTTTTTGTTTTACCGTATTACGAGAACCGATAGATCGATACATGTTAGTCGATAAGTAGGTAGAAAAAGCATTTGTCTGTAGATGGCAATCGACTGTCGAAAAAATCGTATTTACCCCCCTCAGCTCCGCCCAACTACAACTCCCTTCTATCTATCAACCTTCTCGAATCATAAGTGTACATACATATCAATTTTAAATAATGTTCGCCTAGAAATCAGATTTTGTTGAAATTTGTTTGTGTTAATTATGATTTTGTAATTAATTCACATTTTTTTATTTACTTTTTGTTCTTTTCCTTTTATGTTAACTTGTAAAAACCAATGCAAAAACAAAAAACCAAAAACAAACCCAAACAAACTACACGAACACAAATCCAATCACAAAAACAAAACAAAAAACAACTGCAACGGTAAAACATGAAACAACCGAATCACGACGAATCACTGCACCGAATCGAATCGAATCACCCACCAATACCAATACCACTACAACCACAACATGAACATGAAAAACTAACTGTCTACAACCACGTGTCTCTCCCTTCCTCTCTATCACTCTCGCTGAAAATGCGCAACACAAAATTGTGTCTGTGTCTTCTTCTTTCCTAACAACTTTTCACTTCTGATCCATCCAAAAAACAAAAACTGAAAAAAAACATACTGAAAAAATACATCACTCACAAACGCACACCCACACCCACACCCACGTACAAACAACTGCAACATACACACGCACAACTACACATCGAACCACCAAACTTTGACAACAACAAAAACACGAAATCGATTAATCACACAGGATATGCTTGGACCCGAAGAAGCATATGAGGGCCTTTACGGACAAGGTCCGCCCAGTGTGCACAGTTCGCACGGAGGTCGCGCATTCCATCAGCAAGGTATGTATGTCATATGCATAAGGAAACACTGTTCCGAGGCCCACCCCCCTACCCCTGTTACCCTTTGTGTCACCCCCGCACCAAAGTGAAGAAGAATAATTAAAAAGTGTCCAAACACGCCCCGCCCCCCGACACCCGCCCTACCCTTCGAACACCCTGCCCAAGCAAGCAGATCAAGAGCATTACCCTACCCTACCCCTGCCCTCACCACCACCCATACATTTATTACATGCGTACATGCATATGTAT